>OU015554.1:1534532-2134532 GCA_907165065.1 Caprimulgus europaeus | reverse complement strand
GGAGAAGGAGAAGGAGAAGGAGAAGGAGGAGGAGGAGGAGGAGGAGGAGGAGAAGGAGAAGGAGAAGGAGAAGGAGAAGGAGAAGGAGAAGGAGAAGGAGAAGGAGAAGGAGAAGGAGAAGGAGAAGGAGAAGGAGAAGGAGAAGGAGAAGGAGAAGGAGAAGGAGAAGGAGAAGGAGAAGGAGAAGGAGAAGGAGAAGGAGAAGGAGAAGGAGAAGGAAGAGGAGGAGGAGAAGGAGGAGGAGAAGGAGAAGGAGAAGGAGAAGGAGAAGGAGAAGGAGAAGGAGAAGGAGAAGGAGAAGGAGAAGGAGAAGGAGAAGGAGAAGGAGAAGGAGAAGGAGAAGGAGAAGGGGTAAAAAATGGCTACTTATGCATTTGTTCTCTGCATATGAATGTGTTTCACCTAAAGATTTTCAACCTGGAGGCTGATCCCAACTGGATTAGGCAGCGATGCCCAGATCTGCCCAATTTCATTGACCCAGAAAAGAAAGATCTCCAAAGAATGACCTTCAACCCTGTGTAGACCTCAGAGAATCCACACACCAATTCATCCTCCACAATCATTTACCATGATCCCATCACTGCCCCATCTACCCTTTGAGATCCTCCTCTTTCCACCCAGGATGATTTTTTTCCACTGGTTAAACATCAGAGAGAATCCCCTTTTGCCCAATCCTTTGGGGATTAACCCCAAATCTCCACTCTCTTGCTTAAGCTTCATACCTCAAAGATGACACCACCACCTCTTAGGGATCACGTGTTCCTCACCATAGGGTTGTGAAAGACAATGAAAGGGAAATCTCGTTAGATCAGCTAATTGGCTGCCGGCGTGGGGAGGGTGTTCCAGTGACTCTTTTAACTGTGCATTAATCTTCTGGAAGACAAACTGTTTATTTTCCCCGTTTTTATGACTCTTCTCCCACACACATTGTCTATTTTGACCCAGATGATGGACAGAGTTATGAGAAACTGTAAAAAAAAAGAGAAAAAAAATAAATAAAAATGTAATTACAAATTATGAAAACCATCTCTAGGCTTTTGAGCTTGGTGGATGAGCTTGGATGAGGCAGCGTGGCTGGTGGCTGGTGAAGATTTAATGCTCTTGGGTTTTATGATCTCTATCTAACCATCCATCCTTGTAAAACGATGGCGGGACAGTGTGCTCCTGTCACAACCCCACACAGCCCAGCCTGCAGAAGAGATAAGGCCAATACTCAAGTGTCATTTTATCCCTCAAGTCCATGTGAAATGGTCAATTCTCCAAGGTCAAAGCATTTGGGGGGATATCAAAGCCCCATCAATCCCTCTGACGTTAACGAGATGGGAGATGCGGGCGCTTGGCCAAGCTGCTGTTTGGCTGAGGATGAGGAGTCGGAGGAGCTGAGATGTGTCCCCACCACGGGGGGTTGTCACAGTCCCCATGGGGGTCCTTCAAATCACTGAATTCCCACTGATGGCTTGCAGCCACCAAGTTGAGTTGATGCCACTGTTGTGTTTCATACTGGGAAGAGCAGCCAGGATGTGACCCTGTGCGTGGTGCCACACGCGTGTGCAATGACCCCAGCCCTCGGCACGTCTCGTTCCAACGCATGCACCACGCTGAGAGCTTCATCTGTCCTCAGTGGTGGTGGAACTGCTCTGGAACCATCCAGCAACCACAACTCAACCTCCAGATCCTGCCCAGATGTTATTTCTGGGAAAAACAACTAAAAAAAAAGGCACTTGGGGGAAACACATCAATGGGGCAGCCCAAGCTGGAAGGTGCTCAGCAGTGGTCAGGATGACACCACCACCCACTCTGCAGGTCTCTGCCACCTGATGGACTCTCCCTCCATGGACAGTCGCTGTCAGAGAGCCAGAGAGGCTGGATGCTGGCAAGGAGCTGACAACAAAATGAAAACCATGAGGTTGGAGACGCTCCAGCTCCTTGACAAGGCAACTACTCACAGGCGGCGGTGCCAGATGAGCCTCGGCCAAGAGGCGAGGGCCAGCTCCCCGCGGGGACACCGCTCCACGCCGGCCCCAGCAGCAGCCACGGGTGGGAAGGGGAGGGGGGGGGTTGTAAAAACACCTCTGTGCCTGGGATTTTATGATTGGCTTCCAAAAAGATTTAGGTCCTCCAGGAGGAGGTCCGGTGGCAGGCGGCAGGATGCTGGCTCCCTACGCGCTGCAACGTGCAGATGGGTGAGAAAACCTTCCAAAATTGGCCAATTTGAGATCAACAGCGAGGTCTGCTCCAGGCTGGAGAGAAGAGGACATTGTTCAAGTCCAAGATGCATTGGCTAGGTCTCACCTCCCTGATCTTCAGCAGTGATTTCTAGCCAAGGGCAACTGCAGCCAGGTCAGAGGAGCAAACATGAATGTTCTCCTTGCTCTCCTTGTTGACTCTAGCCCAGCTCTTAGTGCTTGCATGGGATAAGGAGGGTGGAAGCCCTGGGACAAGTGGACAATCTCCATCCTTGTCATCTCCATCCTTGAGGCCATCAAGCCTTGGTCATCTTCAAGGTTGGCCAACAGTCCTTCAGGGTCCCTTCCATCCAACACCGTTGCAGTCAGCTGAGCCCAATCCCACTGTGACACCCCAAAGAACCTCCACAAGAGCCCACATTTGTCTCCTAGTCGATATGGAGGGACTAGAGGTCCCTTTTCACCTCCTACTACCCCACCTTGGCCTTCAAACCCTGCAGCTGCTCTCCAGGCAATGCCAAAGCCACTCATCCAGCGCCAGGTGGGATCATCCATCAGGATGATCACCAGCAGGGAAACCTGAACTCACCATCTCCCCCCAGATCACACCTGCTTCATTCCACAGCTGATTTTGATATTGATTTCTGGCCCCCAGACCCTCCCCCTGGGGATTTTCACATCGATTGGAACCTGCTCCCCATTGATTTCGCTGAAGAAGACGATGGCTTCATGTTCAGCAGCCAGGAGACGCTTTTAAATCAACTCCCTTGGCCAACACAACGCCGGGGCTGGCAGCTTGAGTGGGGAGGTGTTCCCGTAAAGTGCTGCTCGTCTGGGAGCCAAGGTCTGCACCATGGTTGGGCTGGAAGCCCACAATGGGATTTGATTTCAAACTCAAGACAAAGGTGGGGTTTGGGGGCAGAGGAGGGAGGGGTTGTGGAAGGAATTGTAATTTTAGGGAGTAAATGTGGGGGTCCAGCACCAGGTTCTGCTGCTTGGGATGGGTAGTGGGGACCACTGTGGCCATTGGTGATGGGATGGCGTTGATGATGGGATGCTGTTGGTGATGGGGTGCTGTTGGTGATGGGGTGCTGTTGGTGATGGGATGCTCTTGGTGATGGGATGCTGTTGGTGATGGGATGCCATTAATGATGGGATGCTGTTGGTGATGGGATGCTGCTGGTGATGGGATGCTGTTGGCAGTGGGATGTGATTAGCAGTGGAATGTCATTGGCAATGAGATGCCATCCAATGCTGCCTGAGTGCTACCTGCTCTGTGCCTCAGTTTCCCTTCCCCATCTCCATCTCCATAGGATGCTCCTGGAGCTCTTCCACCTCCCTTGTCCCCACACTGCAACACACCAGCCCCTCCATTCCCACTCCAAAGCTGAGGACAGGACCCAGCTGTCCAACTCCATCCCTGTACATCCCCCAGTTAACAACCAGAGCCCAAACACCTTTTGGCTCTTCAAAGCTCCATCTCCAGGAGCAAAAACCGGGTAATGTGGACGCTCTGACCACTGAGCCGCGCTCCCACGTGCACCAGAAGATTTATCCCTGGGTAGTTGGCTGAGTTTCTAATGAGAGCCAAGACGGATGTTCCACTCAGCAGTTAATAGGCTGGGTCTTGGATTAGTCACACTAACGGGCATCAACGAGCTGATTTGCTTTTTATTGCACGTTATAACTCATGCCTGGGGAGGAGACATCACCGGGAGCCTCGCGGCACCGGGGGGACACGGCTCCAGCCCATTGTTCACCACTTGTCACCGAGGACTCGCCGGTTCCCTGCTGCCACGGGTGGATGATGGGCAGCTGGGAGGGTTCTGTGTCCCCCACTGGGGATCCTCATAGCCCGTGGGGATGGGGTGATGGGGATGAGGAGGGAGAGGAGGATGAGCTGAGTTTGATGGTCCCTTCTCTGGGTTGCAGCACGGCGGCTTCGCCATCCTCTTCGCTTCCTGGGGAGGAAGGATGTGGCACCACGCTGCTGCCCATGAAACCCCCATCACATCTCCTGTAGCTTCTCCTGTTGGGTTTTGGTGTTGGGGCAGATGTTGAGGGGTTGGGGGGATCCTCCATCATCTCAGGAACAGCAGGATCCAGGAGGCCATGGGGCCAGGACAAGCCCTGAACCACAAACCCTTATCTCAACTGCTCTGGTTGTATTGAGTCATGGCTCCATGGGTGCCCATTGCATGAGTGCAGGGGTGCTGGGGTGCATCTCCAGCACCCATCCATCATCTCCTGGATGGAAATCCCAGCTCTGCGGGGTTGGAGGAGCCAGGCAGGAACAAGCAGCAGCAGCTCTGCAGGCTCATGCTGAACTGTTATCTCCCCATCTAGTGACCGCAGCACGCATAGCAGGATGCACCACGCTGCAAATTATTTGGGATGTTCCCAGATTATTTGGGATGTTCCCAAATTATTCCTGAGCTGAAGAACCACCGGATGGACCAAGAGCTCCTGGAAAATATCCCCTCCCAAATCACAACCTTTTCGGGTGGGTGCTTGGAGGTGCCACTCATATGCAACGCCACCCCAAAGCAGTGCAAAAGAGGGGGGGTTGTGTCCCTTGGGTGTCCCTAAATTGGGGGTACATGGGGCACCCTGAGGCACCTCCACCCCGGGGAGGCCTCGAGCACGAGGCGGCTCCGACCGCAGCCGCCGCAGGGATTTTCCTTTTGCTGTCCCCACTCAGCAGCTGGTCGTGATTTACGGCTCTCGCCTCAGCGCTGCCACGTGGCCGAGATCCCGGGGGCGCCCGCCCCGAGCCCCCGGAATCCCGGCGGAGGCCGATGGGATGAGCAGGGCCTCGGGAATTTGGGATTTTTTTATTATTATTATTATTTTTTGTGCTGCTCATGGTGCTTTTTTTGGAGAAGGAAAGGAAAGGAAAGGAAAGGAAAGGAAAGGAAAGGAAAGGAAAGGAAAGGAAAGGAAAGGAAAGGAAAGGAAAGGAAAGGAAAGGAAAGGAAAGGAAAGGAAAGGAAAGGAAAGGAAAGGAAAGGAAAGGAAAGGAAAGGAAAGGAAAGGAAAGGAAAGGAAAGGAAAGGAAAGGAAAGGAAAGGAAAGGAAAGGAAAGGAAAGGAAGAAATAAAAGATTTGCTTTGATCTCCAGGATCCTCCTGTATCTGGAGGTGCAACTGGACTGGGAACAGGCTGGGGATGCACCCACCAGCACTGGGCACCCCAAGCAGCTGGGTGAACCCTGATTTTAATCTCTTTCACCCCAATTTTTCCCTTTTAGGCTGATGTAAGGATTGAAAGAGAGTTTTTCCTTTGAGTTAATTCATCCCAATCCTCTTTGGTGATGCTTGGGCCTGGTTTCTCCATCCCCCAGCCCATCACCAGGGCATCAGGCCACCTATTTCCCACCCACCCCAAAAAAAACCCCACAAAACCCCAATATTTGACTCTTTTTCCTGAAAAATCTCTTCCTTCCAGCCCCCCCTTCCCCATTCTGACCTCATGGGACATTTCAAGCTTTACACCCCAAGACACAAAGGCTTCAGCTTCTCCCCGGGTACAACGCGGCTGCTGATGCCGATGATTCACCCATCCAGACATTTCCAGCCCTTTCCCAACCTTTTTCCAGAGGCAAAAACGCCACCTATAATTGTTTTCATGCAAATTAAAACCCATTAAACACAAAGAGAGTGAAATGGAAGGCGAGACGGACTTTCCACCGAGCGAAACCTGTTTGAATTTCATCAGGGCGTTCGTTAATTACAGGCTGGCGCGGGGGTGATTGCGCGGCCGCGGCGCGGGCGCTCCTCGCTCGCTCCTGGGTTTAATTTTTTTTAAGCTTTTTTATTAATTTTAATGCCCAAAAAAACCCTAAACCACAGGTCTTCTGCTTGTTTGGGGAAGGGGATTCCATCCTGGTGTAGGATGGAAGCAGGATCCGGCCCCGCTTGGTGCAAGGAGGGAAATTTGGGGCTGTTTTTTTGGCAGGAACGTTGAAATCACGGGAGAGAGGAGGGGGGAATTGCTCTGCAGCTCCTGGAGCTTCAGAAAGCCCCAAAGGGAGGCAGAACCTCACCAACACAGCTGTAAAATATGCAGGGAACAAGCTGCAACAAGCTGAGCCGCCCAGGCTCCAGCCGCCCGCTGCGCCCGGCTCGCCCCGGCTCCGTCGGGATGGAGCTCCAGGAGGAACCTCCTCTCCTCCCGTTTTCTCCTCAATTTGTGTTTATTTTTCTCTTTGGTGTCTCTTTCTCTTTGCAAAGAATCAGCCAGTGGAGCATGTGGAGAGGTTGGTGCAGAACTGGGGTGGGGTCTTTGCTCAGCTTTGCTTTGGTGGTTGGGTGCTCCTGCGGTGTAAGAGCAAAGCCAAGGTGGGGATGGACAGTGGTGCAAAAGCAAAGCCAAGGTTGGGGTGTTCCCTCAAGGCAAAGAGGAGCTGGGATGGAGATTTCCAGTGGTGCAAGAGTGAAATCAAGATGAGGATGCTTCTGTGATGCCAAAGCAAACCTGAGATGATGATGTCCAGTGGTGCAAGAATGAGGCTGAGATGATGACGTCCACTGGTGCAAGAGCAAAACCAAGACAGAGATGTTCTCCCAATGCAAAAATGAAGCTGGGATGGGGATTTCCAGTGGTGCAAGAGCAAAATCAAGATGTGGATGCTCCAGTGGTGCAGGAATGAAGTTGAGGTGATAATGTCCAGTGGTGCAAGAGCAAAGCCAAGATGAAGAAGGTCCCCTAGTGCAAAAGTAAAGCTGGAACATGGATGGTTCCTTGGTGCAAGAGCAAAGCCAAGGGGAAGATGTTCAGTGGTGCAAAAGCAAAACCAAGAGGGGGAAGCTCCAGTGGTGCAAGAGCCAAGCTGCCACGTGGATGGTTCCCTGCTGAAGAAGCAAACCCAAGGCTGAGATGTTGCCCCACACAAAAGCAAACCCAGAAAGATCTCACACCACCAACCCCGTGACCCAAACCCAACCAGCACCCATCCCCGCTGCCTCCCACCCAGGCACTTCCACTCCAGGACTTTTCCCCATGTGCCCTCACGCCTTTTCCCTCATCCCAACCACGTTGGAAGGTGAACAAAGGAACCTGCCCCGCCACAGAGCCCTGAACACCGGCTCAGCAACAAGCTGAGACCAGCAAAGCCCAGACAGGAGGTGGCTGCCCAGAAAATGCAGCCTGGAGAGGTAAAACCCTCCTGGATGATGCAAAACCTTCCACCACCGCCTCTTCCACCGCCGCCCTCGCGCTCCTGCCCTGCCTGCAGCGAGTCCTTTGCCTTTGGATCAGCAAATCAAACACAATTGGTTGGGTTTTGGGGTTTGTTTTGGGGTTTTTTTTTAATATATATATTTTTTCATTGTCAGCACAGAGACCAACGGGGCCATTTCAACCTTTTTTTAGTGTTATTTAGTGAATATGGATGTGGGGACCCAAAAGTGATGGAGAAGGAGCTCTGCATCCCTCCCAGCACCCCAAAAAAAGGGACATCAGCTGAATTAATGTCACTTTTCCAGCCTGGCATCCTCTCTCAGCTGCTTTTCCTTGGTCTGAAGCTGCTTCCCTGGGCTCAGACCTCTTCCTGGAGTTTTATTTCTTTGGGAGAAAAAAAAACCCTGAGATGAGAAATGTTAAAAATTGGGGAGCACCAAAATATCCACATTTTAACTGTCCAGAGATGTTTTGGAGTCTCCTGCTCTGGAGACATTCCAAACCCACCTGGACACGCTCCAGGGTGACCCTGCTGTGGCAGGGGGGTTGGACTGGGTGAGATTTTGAGGTCCCCCCCCCAATCCCCACCATTCTGTGGTGATTTCCCTCCTTTTCTTGCCTTTTCTCCAACTTCTCCACCCACCAGCCGTGCTCCTCCAGAAATAGTGAAGGGTTTGACAGGATTTGGCCTTTTGGAAGGTGCCTACAACAGGATTTGGCCAAATTGCAAAGCACCATCAGCTGAAATGACCTCCCTGGGGCTTGCTGCTCTCTGCTTGGCTTCTCTAGTGTCTAATATGAGGTTGTGCTCCAGCTCTCAGCAGAGGACATCACTGATGTATCTCCCCTTTCCCCAGCTGGCTCATTTGGGATAATTTAGGGTTTATTTCCCCCCTCCCTTCCCTGTTATTGGCCAAATTTGATTCAATTTGAGCAAGGGATGAATAATCTACACGGATCCTTATACAAAGGGTTAAGAAATAACCTGAAATAAGAGCTGGGAGGGAGTGTGGGGGACCAGGAGCACCCCAGGGTGCTGGGTGCTATGGGGATGCCATGGGTGCTGATGGGCTTGGGATGCTGGTGGTGAGGAGCAGGGACACACGGAGCTGTGGATGCACGGACACAACACTCCCCCTGTCGAAGCCGAGCTGGAAAACCGGGATCCATCGCCGCTGCCGTGGAGCCAGGACTGCCCCTTCCAACCATCCCCGGGGGAAAAAGGGGCTGGGAAAGTGGGGTTCACCCCCAAAACCTCATCGTACCCATCGTGATGTGCCAGATCTGTGTGTGCCCCCCTAAAAAAAACACTTTGGAAGCTCAGGGAAGGGAAAAGCTGAATCAGAGAAACGCTGCTGGATCCCTGGGGCTTCCCCCTCTCTGGACAGTTAAAATGTGGATATTTCAGTGCTCCCCAATTTTTAACATTTCTTATCTCAGGGTTTTTTTCTCCCAAAGAAATAAAACTCCAGGAAGAGGTCTGAGCCCAGGGGAGCAGCTTCAGACCAAGGAAAAGCAGCGGAGAGAGGATGCCAGGCTGGAAAAGTGACATTAATTCAGCTGATGTCCCTTTTTTTGGGGTGCTGGGAGGGATGCAGAGCTCCTTCTCCATCACTTCAGGGTCCCCACATCCATATTGACACAGCCCCACACTTTATATTTAATTATTAATCACTAATTTCCCCTCAATACAACCATTTAATGACTGTTTGGACCCACCCTACAGCAAAAAACCCTGGGGATAAACTCAATCCCTCTGCCACTGCCACCCCGTGTGGCCACAGTCCCCTTCCCCAGGCACCAGTGTCCCCAGGGGGGTGACACTTCTGTGGGTGACACTTTTCAGTGCAATGATTTTATCTCAAAGAAGATTTTCTCCCAAATAAGAAGGTTTTATCTCAAATAACAAGATTATTATCTCAAAGAAGAAGATTTTGTCTCAAATAAGATTTTCTCCCAAATAAGAAGATTTTTATCTCAAATAAGAAGATTTTGTCTCAAATAAGGAGATTTTTATCTCAAAGAAGAAGATTTTCTCCCAAAGAAGAAGGTTTTATCTCAAATAAGGAGATTTTTATCTCAAATAAGAAGATTTTGTCTCAAATAAGAAGATTTTTATCTCAAATAAGAAGATTTTTATCTCAAAGAAGAAGATTTTTCTCCCAAAGAAGAAGATTTTCCCCCAAATAAGAAGGTTTTATCTCAAATAAGAGGATTTTTCTCCCAAATAAGAAGGTTTTGTCTCAAATAAGAAGATTTTTCTCTCAAATAAGAAGATTTTTATCTCAAATAAGGAGATTTTTATCTCAAATAAGAAGATTTTCTCCCAAATAAGAGGATTTTTCTCCCAAATAAGAGGATTTTTCTCCCAAATAAGAGGATTTTTCTCCCAAATAAGAAGGTTTTCTCTCAAATACAAAGTAAATCCACATTCACCACCACGTCATTGCCTCGTTGACGAGAAAAATCTCATTTCCCCCTTGAATTTATTCACCTGCTGGCACAGCCCTGGGCTCAGGGCTCCTTTCTCCCCCACTCAACTATTTCCAGACAAAGATCTTTGATAAACAACCCAGAAATGCTCCAAAAGGACCAAATAACCCAAAAAAAATGAGATTTGAAAGGTGGATGTGGAAAAAAAGGTGATGGGGGAAAATCCCACCGAGATCTGGAGCATCCTGGGGGGTGTTGGGAGATGGGATTTGCTCCTTTTCCCTGAGGATTTGGCTTTTCAGGTTGGAAAATGAGTGAAAATTCAGCATTTTTGGGGTTTTCCACCCAAAAAATGGTCCACAAAGATCTCAGAAGCTCTTGGATATGGGACTGTGGGGCTTGTCACTGCTCTGTGGCTACTGAAAGTAGAGTGGTGGCCACCAAAACTCCTCATTCTGCCCATTCCTCATACCCAAAAAGGGCAAAATTCACCCCAAATTCACCCCAGATGAAGCTGATGGTTGGAAGTGCATGAAAAGGAGCAGAAAATGGGGTAATTCTCAGGGATTTGGGGTCACTGCAGAGCAGGGCCATGGTTTGTCCGTCTGTCCCATCGTGTGTGTGTGTCCAAGATGGACAAGGATGGGTTTGTGCCTCAATTAAAGCCCTTCTGATTAAATCAAGTGCATAAAATCCCACAAATCTCCATAAAATGAGGCAAAACCCATGGATATAGGGGAAAAAATGACCACAAGGGACCTCAGAACCAACCAACCCTCAGCAAAAAAAATGAGCAAGAGCTGAAGGAGGATTTTAAACCTGAAAAAAAAATAAAATCTTCTTTTTTCCCATTTCTTTTAAATTTTATTAACATTATTATTTATTTTTTCCCCAAAAGCTGTGGATTTTCAAGCAGAACAGAGTCAGGGTGGTTTTTTTTTCTCTCTGGGGGCAAATAAATAAAGTGAAATGAAACCTGCAGGAAGGAGCATTGCCTGACCTTTTCAAAGACAATTAAAATCCAGCTGGAAATGGTGTTTTAAGGAGAATAATCAAAGCTTTGCATGAAAAAAATGAACAAAATCAGGGTTTGAGGTTTTTTTTTCCCCAAGGAGGTTTTTTTTTTGCTTTGCTGGTTGAAATAATGCAGGGAACAGTGCTGGTTTTGGGGGAAATAAGTGGATTTTTGGGTGTTGATGGTGTTTTTCAGGGGTTGAAAATTTCTCCTGTGGTTTTTTTGGAGGTAATCACGGGTTTTGAGGAGGGGAATTTCTACCCCAGTGCTTTTTATTCCCCTTTTTCCTCCATCCCTGCAGCCATGCTCAGGTTTATAGAGCATCTCTGCGGTGCTCATTACCACCAGATCTGTTCTTTTGGACTATTTTAACTTTTTATTTTATTATTATTATTATTATTTGTATTTTATTATTGGATTTTATGACTTTTTTTTTTTCTCAGGTAATACTAAAAAAAAAAAGGCAAAAAAAAATTAAAAAGCACATCCCACAACCCCTTTGCCTGGAGGGATCTGATATAAAATACAGAACAATTTGTCAGTTACAACAGGAAATAAAAATGATATATTAGAGGGACAGAGCCAACCTCCACCCCGCTCCCATCAGCAAAGGTTTCACCTCCTCTTGTCACAAGGAGCAGAAATGTTGGTGAAATAAACCAAAAAGAAAAGAAACAGCTGGAGAAAATATTTTTTGGGTGAATATTTGGGATTTTTGGGTGATTTTTTTCAGGTTAAGGAATGTGATTTTATTTGTGGTGAAGATTTGGAAAGCTGGAAAAATAACCTAAAAAAGAGTGGATGGATTCTGAGAGGCTTCCAAAGGCACTGAGGCCAAATTTAGGAGCTAAAAATGTTCTTTAATCCTCTTTCTATCAAGAGAAAATGTAAATTTGGGGGTTGAAAATATAATGTAGGGGTCAAAGGTGGCCAAATATTCTTAAATATTCCACCCTGAGGTTGAAAATGGCCAAATTTGGGGTTTCTTCAGCAAAAATGAGTTTTCTCTATGGGAAATAGTGCTTCTGACAAACACAGCCGTGCCCAAAAATGAGGCAGAGGGAAAAAAATGGTTGAAAAATGGTGGGAAAAAATGTGATTTCATCGTTATTCTGGGGGATTTTTTGATCTTGGTGTCCTTGCGGGAGCGGTGCTGCAGGAGAGGACTTGGTGCAAGGAAATAATGTGGATTTTTTTTTGGAGGAGGAGGAGTGAAAATGAAACATTTCAGCCTGGAGGAGGGAGAATCTCCCTGGAAAGTCCCGATCCTGGGAGCTGGAGCCAAAATCCATCACATCCAAACCTCACCCACGCCCTGGGAGCACCCATGGTGATGGTGGGTCAAGGGGGAAAAGAACCCCCTGTGATGTCTCCAAGGAGATGTTGCTTTGGGGAAAATGGGGTGAAATCCAAAGTTTGGGGAGGAATTGGGGTCTCTTGGTCCTCACTCACCCCCCTGTCACCCATCCCACGGCGCCTGGCTGGGATATGGGTGCTGCTCCCATGGGTGCTTTGACTGAACAACCATTCCAAAGCTCTTCTCTGTGCTATTTTGGGGTGTTTCTGACCCAAATTGATCCCATTGACCATTTAACCTGAAGGGAGAGATGTGAATTATGGGGTGGAGGCAGCAGGTGCCCCTCACCGTGGTGTCTGGGCTACATCCCCCACATCATCCCAAACCTTCAAAGCCAAAGTGCAAATCATCATCTTGAGATTTCACATCCTTGTCTCTTTGTTGTCCCCATTGTCCTCAATTCCATTTCCTTGGGAAAACTTTGGGGGAAAAAAAAAAAAGGAAAATTATTCTGAGGGGGAAAAATAAAATAATAAAGGTAAAAAAAAAAATAATAAAGATTAAAAAATAATAATAAAGGTAAAAAAAAATAATAAAGGTTAAAAAAAATAATAAAGGTTAAAAAAAATAATAAAGGTAAAAAAAAATAATCCCATTTTGGGAGGACAAAGGATGACAGCACCCACAGAACAAAGCCCTGGCAGGAGGCAGATGTCTCCCCAGGAGTCACAGATATTAAATCACGGTGCCTTTTCCCCATCCCTGGAGCTGGAAGCACAGGGCACATCTGGGGACACCCCAGTTTGGTGTCACCCCAGTTTGGTGTCACCCCCTATAAAGCATCCGGAGTTCAATGGGGTGGTGGTGGGGGGGGTCTGTGGCATCACCCACCCTCTGGATGGGGTTTGGTCCCTGGTTTGGTGGCACTGGGAGGGGGAAGGAGTTGATACTGGTCTGTGTGTCTGGGTCTGGGCTGTGTCTGTGTGTCCCCCAGCCCGTCCCCCCCAATCCCAGTCCCTGTCCCAGATGGTTCTGTTCACTGGTTGGAAACTGGGATGGGGGAAATTCACTGGGATAAGGATGTGGGGACTGGGATTCTCAGCCCCACTGGGATAAGGGTGGGGAGGATCAGACTTACTGGGATAAGGGTGGGAGGGGAGGAGAGCAGAGGGGATGGGTGAATGGAAAGGACAGACAGGGAGGATGGAGAGGAAAGACAGAGGGATGGACAATGTCTGTCCCCATCCCTGTCCCCAACTCTGCATCCTGTCGTCATTCTGTCCCCATCCTGTCCCCATCCCTGTCCCCATCTCATTTCCATCTTGTCCCTACCCCTGTCCCCATCCCATCCCCATCCCATCCCCATCCTGTCCCTACCCCTGTCCCCATCCCATCCCCATCCCATCCCCATCCTGTCCCCATCCCTGTCCTCATCCCTGTCCCCATCCCATCCCCATCCTGTCCCTACCCCTGTCCCCATCCCATCCCCATCCTATCCCCATCCTGTCCCCATCCCTGTCCTCATCCCGTCCCCATCCCATCCCCATCCCATCCCCATCCTGTCCCCATCCCTGTCCCCATCTCATTGCCATCCTATCCCTACCCCTGTCCTCATCCCATCCCCATCCTGCCCTCATCCCTGTCCCCACCCCTGTCCCCGCCCCTGTCCCCTCTCTGGGGACAGCACTAACGAGCCGCGGGGTCTCTCCCGCACAATCCCGCTCCTGCCTTCGCCTTTCTCCTTTTCTGCTTGAATTTCCGCGGCGCGGCGCGGTGCCCGCCCGCACACAAACGGCCCCCGCACCCCGAAAGGAGCCGCCGCCATCAGCAGAGAGAGGGGGAGGGGGGGGTGAGGGGGTTTTTTGGCCGTTGCCATGGAAACCTTCCCTCGGTGGCTTTTCAACTCGCCGAGCATCCCTGGCCACCGTGGCAACCGTTCAGGTGGAAAGTGGCCCCTGTGGTCCCCCGCGAGGGCTCGTGGGGACTCTCGTGGGGACTCGGTGGAATGTGGCAGTTGTTGGGTGATGGGTGGGCACCCAAGGGTGGCCCTGGACATCTGAGTCCCCAACACAACCGTGACGTTGGGTGTCACCAGGATGAGAAACGGGGTTCAGGGTGCAGCAGATCCCTGCAGCGCTCCCTCCGGGCAGCTTTCCTGCCTGGGGACCACTCCCCATTTTGCTGGTTTTTCACCCAAAATGGGTCTCCTCGGCCATTTTGCAGCTCGTGGAGGTTTTACACCTGCCCGTGTTACCCAAAATCCTGATGTTCAGCACCATAAAGCACCCGCGGAGCCGGTGCTGCCGGGGGAGCCGCGCTGTCATCCGGTTTGGGGTTCAGGCACCACCAGGGGTTTGCAGGAACCATTTCCAACCCCAAAATGCAGCTCCTGACCCTGAGGGACCTTCATTCCCACCAACCCCCACCCGGATTTTCCCTCCAGGTGGGAAAATGGGGAGAGATGGAAGGAACTGGGCGTCCTCCCTGAGTTTTGCACATGGGGAAACTGAGGCACGGCAGGGAGGGAGGTGCTGTGCTGTCCTAGATGTCCCCAAGGCAGAGTTGGTGGCTGAATTTGTCCCTCACCAGTGGAGAATTGTCCCCTCCTTCCCCTCCCACAGCCTGTCCCGGCTTTGATTTAATGAGCTGTAATGGGAATGCAAATGAAGCCGCTTTAATGAGTTTCTTTCTCTTTTAAATATTCATTTTTCAGGTTTTTGGGGTTTTTTTTTCTCCCCTTCTTTTGTCCCCGGAGCTGGTGGAACAAATCTCGTTTCCAGCTCGCTGGGAACACCGGTGGCTCTCGGGGACAGCAGCCGGGTGGCCACGGGATTTGGGAATTTGTGGCCACTGGATTTGGGAATTCATGAGCCAGGGATTCAGGAATTCAACGCCCCCCCAAAAACCCTTCCATGGTGGGGGGGGGGGGGGTGATACCAAGCCCCTGCCCTGGATTTGGGGACCCCCAGTTTGGAGCTGGGGCTGGGGGTGATGGTCAGTGTGTGGCCCAGCTGCAACTCCCTGAGTGAAACCCCAGTGTGTCCCCCTCCCCTCCCCCTTTTTTTTAAATAATTTTGACTTTTTTGGCTTTTCTCACATTTAGGAGATGAGAAGAAAAATGTCGAGTTCAGTCACGTGGTGAAATTTGGGGGGAATTCAGCAAAAAGCCGGGGGGAACCCACGGGGGGAGCCCAGCACAACCTGTATCAGACATCAGAGAATCCACTGCGGCTGGGCACTGGGGGGTTGTGACTTGGGGGGGGGGGATTGGGAGGGGTTGGGGGGATGTTGGGGAGCTTCTCCCAACTCTCGACTCCCCCCGAGGACCCCCTCGTTGGGGGGGGGGAGGGGGGTGTCCTGGAGGGGGGTGGGATGAGGGGGGGGCGGGGGGGGGTGTGGCAGCCTCGCTGCGCTCCTGGCCGAGCCCGGAGGGTGGAGCAATTGTCCTGGAAATGGGACAATTTGGGGACAACTCCCCGAAATGGGACAATTTGGGGACAACTCCCCAAAATGGGAATTTTGGGATCCTTCCCCTCCCACCCCCCCAAAATTCCGGGGGGTTGAGTCCAGACCAGGAGACTCAGCTGCCACCTGAGCACCCCTGGGTGCCTCCAGTGTCCCCCCCACCTCCCAAGTCCCTGTGGTGTCCCCATCCTGCATCGTTCCCCCCCAAGCACCCTTGGGTGCTCCACGTCCTGGGTCGCTTCCCCACGGGGCACCCATGGGTGCGTCTGTCCCACCCCCTGGCCCGCTGCACTGGCCTGTGGGTCCCCTTCCCATCCTGGAACCCGAGACCCCACCCCACCCTGTCCCACCCCACCCTGTCCCACCCCTGGCTCTCCAAACGTCCCATCTCATCACCCATGGACCCACCACCCCATTCCCATGTCCCACCACCCCATCCCTTTGCTCCTCACCCATCCCCTAACCCACCTCCTTATGACCCCCCCTCATGACCCACCACCCCATTTATGTCCCATTGCCTCACCCTGTGTCCTACCACCTCATCCTACATCCAGCTACCCCACCCCATGACCCACCACCCCATCCCATTGTTCCTCACCCATCCTACATCCCACCACCCCATCCTACGTCCCACGACCCACCCTGTGACCCACCCCATGACCCACCACCCCATCCCACCACCCACCCCATGACCCACCACCCCATCCCACATCCCACCACCCACCCTGTGACCCACCACCCCATCCCACATCCCACCACCCACCCTGTGACCCACCCCATGACCCACCACCCCATCCTAGGTCCCACCACCCACCCTGTGACCCACCCCATGACCCACCACCCCATCCCACATCCCACCACCCACCCTGTGACCCACCCCATGACCCACCACCCCATCCCATTGCTCCTCACCCATCCCACAACCCCACCACCCATCACCCCTGGGCTCCTCAACCCCCATCTTCTCTCCACCTCCATCTCGCTGATGCTCCAGAGCAGGGACAATGGGGAAGGGGGGGGGGGGAGGAAAAGAAAATACACCCCAGTTTGGGTGAAAACCCTTAAAAAAGGGGGGGAAATATAAAAATTGGGGGAAAAAAGATGAAAATTGGGGGGAAAAGCTGCAAATGGGACCGGGGGGGGGAGGAGACCTCGGGGGCTCCCGGCGGCGCCGCTGGGTCCGGGCGGGAGAACAAAGGGATCGGCAGGAAACACCGGGAGCGAAGCCGCGGGATTGATCCGCTCCACCCCCCCCGCCGCCCCCGCCCCCCCCGAACCCCCCCCCCCCCGGGTCTTTTGTCGCAGGTTCATATTGGGGGGGGGCGGGGGGTGAAATTGGGCCAATAAATCACTGCGCCTCACTCCGCTGTGCTAATTAGGGGCCTTAATTAAGCTCTTCCCACCCCCCCCCCCCAACACAGCAGCACCCCAATACCTGGTTGTGGGCACCCAATGGCACCCAAAGCTGCACCCAGTTCGTGGGGGGGCCGGGGGGGGGGGAATTTATAGTGTGGGGGGGGGGTTCTGAGGGGGTAGTTTTGGGAGTCGGGGGGGGTCCCGCAGAGGAGGGGGGAAAGGAGTGACAGGAAAGACCCCGATTTGTCCCCAAATGGCTTTGCTGGGGGTGGGTGACCTTCCCCTGCTCTTCCTCCTCCCCCTCCCCCTCCCCCTCCCCCTCCTCTTCCTCTTCCTCTTTCTTTGCTTTTTTTAAAAAAAAAAATTATTATTTTTCCCCCTTTTTTTAAATTCCTTTTAATTTTTTTCCCCATTTTTTATTCCTTTGTATTTTTTTTCACGTGCCCCCCCCCCCCCCCCCCCCCCGCCGCTGCGGGGCTGTTCCCGTCGCAGCCCGGTGCGATGCAGAGAGCGGGGGAGAGAGAAAGAGCCGCGTCCCCTCCCCCCTCCCCAGAGCAGCCCCCAAAACCGCCTTTTTTCACCCCAAAAAAATTACGGGGAGCCCCCACCGCTCTGCTTGATTTTTGGGGAAAAAAATGATTTTTTTGGGGTTATTTTGGTGCACGGGTTCAGCCTGGGCACGCCCGTGCACGCGCCCTGCACACACACACGCGCACACGCACTTGTGAGCGCGTGCACACGCGTGCACGCTTCACACGCGCGTGTCCACAGGTGTGTGCACGCGCACACGTGTCCGTCCCCGCTGTCACCCCGGTAACTGTCGCCATGGAAACAGCAGCAGCGCTGTGTGACAGGGACATCGCAGTGACATTGATGGGGAGGGGGTGTCACACGAGGGGGGGGGTCACACTGATGGGGGGACATGTTCATATGGGGGTCACAGTGACATGGGGGTGTCACACATGGGGGGTCACAGTGACATGGGGGTGTCACACATGGGGGGGGTCACACTCATGGGTTGGCACTACAAGGGTGCTCGTGGCCATGTCAGGGGTCCCAGTTGTCATCCTGGGGGTCCCTCAGCTGCCACCCACCCAGGAGACACTGCTGGGCACCCTGCCCAGATGCCACCCTGGGGACACCAGCTCGTCCCTCTGCACCCACCCTGGGGACATTGACTTGTCCTCCTGCCTGGATGCCACCCTGGTGACATCAGTAGGTCCCTCAGCCTAAATGCCACTTTGGGGACACTGACAGGTCCCCCTGCATGAGTGCCACCCTGGGGACACTGCTGGGCATCCAGCTTGGATGTCACCCTGGTGACAATGACTGGTTCCCCTGTCTGGATGCCACCCTGGGGACACCAGCTTGTCCCCCTGTACGGGTGTCACCCAGGGGACACCCCACGATCCAGTTGTCCCTGCCCCTGTCCCCGTCCCTGTCCCCATCCCGGTCTCCATCCATGTCCCTGTCCCTGTCCCCATCCCTGTCCCTCCCCATCCCTGTCCCCGTCCCCTGCTGTCGCCGCCACCTCATTAGGATTCAGCGCGGGCGGCGACTGCGCCAGCGCCGGGAAAGGGACCGGGAGCGGGGACAGTGACAGTGGCCGGGACCGGGACCGGGCTGGGGCAGCACCACCCGCCCCCTCGGTACCCCCCACCCCACGGACACCCGGTAACCCCCCCCCCACCACGCCCCGAACCCCCTCGTTTTGGGGGTGTCTGAGGGGGCAGCGCCCTGGGGTGTCCCGGTCCCCCAGCACCCTGGGGTGACACTGCAACCCCCCCCCATCCCCCAGCCTCACACATGTGCACACGCCTTGCACATACATGTGCAAACGCACGCACACGTGACCACACCGGGCTGCACGTGCCCCTGCGCCGCACACGTGTACACAACATGTGCGTGCGCACCTGGGCACGCGCACCTGGGCACGCGCACGTGTCACGCGTGTAGAGAGATGTGCACACACAGGGACACACGTGTAAACACGCACACACAGTGCACGCACGTGTACGCACACACGTGCACACACGTGCTCATATGTGAACATACGTGTACACACACGCACATACATGTACACACGTGCACACACATGCGTACATACCCGCACACACACGTGTGCACACGCACCCCACTCCCGCCCCTGCGCCCCCCAAATCTGCTTCGGTCCCCGCAGTTCCTCTCCTGGCCACCAGACGGCGCAAGCCCCAGCCCCGTCCCAGACCACGCCCCCACCCTCCAGGCTCCGCCCCCGCGCTCCGCTCCCCCGCCCCGCAGAGGGCGCGCGCAGCCCGCATCGCAATTCCACCTCCCAACCCGCAGGCGGCGCTGCGGAGCGAGCGGCGCTCTGGGCGGTGGCGCCGTTCTTCTCAGTGGTACTTCCGGGTGCGCCTGCGCAGTCGGTGCCTCCGCGACCTGCCCGCTGCCGGCGCTCCAGGTGAGGGGGGGGGAACCCCGGGAGCGGGGGGGAACCCCGGGAGGGGGACAGGGACCCTCGCGGGGTGAGGGGCAGCGACGAGAGACCCCCCTCTGAGGTGGGACAGGGACGGACGAACCCCCCCAGCGGAGGTGCTTGGAGTTGGCACAGCCCCCCCTTGAGTTTTGGGGTGACACCCCCAGTGTTATAGGGTGCCCCCCCTTATTTTGGGGTGAGTCCCAATTGTTTTAGGGTGTCCCCCACTATTTTGGGGTGACTCCTCACCATTTTAGCGTGTCCCCCATTATTTTGGGGTGAGTCTCCATTGTTTTAGGGTGTCCCCCATTATTTTAGAGTGTCCCCCCCTATTTTGGGGTGACTCCTCACTATTTTGGGTGTCCCCCCCTATTTTGGGGCGATGTCCCCTCACGCTGCCTCCTGGGGTGACCTCCCTGCACACTGGGGTTCCCCCCCTGCCCCCCATGCTCTGTCCTCTCCAGCCCCCATGTCCCCTGCCAGGACTGGGGGTCCCCAGGCTGTGACCTCCCCCCCCCCCCAGAGCTGCCCCGAGAGCCCCAGGGCCTGTCATGGGGACCGGGGACATCGCTGTCCCCCAGGGTGGGTGAGTGGGTGAAACCCCCCAGGACTCTGCTCTGGATCAACTCCAGGACCCCCAAATTCCTCAACCCCAAACTGCCACCGTGGTGACATCCAGCCAGGAGCTGTCCCCTGGGTGACACAGACGTGTCCTGCGCTGCCACCGCCACATGGCTCCGACCTCCTGTGTGTCCCCAAGTCCCCTGCCTGTCCCTAGATCCCACATGCTGCAGCTCCTCACGCTCCGGTGTCTCTGTGTCTCTTCCAGCCGTGTCCCACGTGCGTGTCCCTCTGTCCCTGTGTCCCTCTGTCCCTCGCCATGTTCTCCTGCGCAAAGTTCCTCTCCGCTCCTGCGCTAGTGAGTAGTGACAGACCCCTGCGCGGGACCAGGGCGTGTGGGGTGACACACACCCCCCTCTGGGGACAAGGGCAGAGGGTTGGGGACACTTTTGCAGGGTTAGAGCCACCCTGGGTTGTGCTGGAGGTGAAGCCCCCGAGCGCTCCCGTTACAGATCGGTTGTTAATCACCCCACCTTTGCTTGGGGGCCAGCCCTGGTGACACACAGGATCTGTACACTGGTGTCCGTGGTGGGGACATGGGGCACCCAGGATGTCCCAGCTGGGTGCTGCCAGCTCAGGGTGCCCTGAGGGGGATGCTCAGGAGGTGGAGATTGGCAGAGCAGAGGAAGCACAGGGTGGGGTGTTCCCCCCTCAATCTGAGGGTGCTGTGCCTTGCAGGTGAGGAGGAGCCCACGGGTGCTGTGCCAGCCCCTCTCTGCCTCCGCACTCAGCAGCCCCGAGGCCCGGACAGAGCAGGTAACGCGCCCAGTTCGGACTGGGGGGCACTGGGAGGGCACTGGAGGGGCGGCGGGGGGGGTGCTCAGGGAACCGACTGTGCCCCCTGCCCACACTGGGGCTCCTCAGGAGGCTGCGGGGAGGGAGGTGGAGGGGGAATTGGGGTCCTGGGGGGGGGGAAGGGGCTGGGGTTAATGCCACCACCTCCCCTGTCCCCCAGGCGCGGGCGGGCGCCCACCGGGCGGTGCAGACGAGCGCGGCTCACCGGGACATCGACACGGCCGCCAAGTTCATCGGGGCCGGCGCTGCCACCGTGGGCGTGGCCGGCTCCGGGGCCGGCATCGGCACCGTCTTCGGCAGCCTCATCATCGGCTACGCCAGGTCCGGGGGCACCGGGGGGGTGGGATTGTGGGGGGTGTGTGGGGGGGTTCAGCTGTCCCCCCCCACTCAGCAGCCTCCCCTCTGGGGGCACCGGGGGGGTGGGATTTGAGGGGGGTTCAGCTGTCCCCCCCCCCACTCAGCAGCCTCCCCTCTGCTCTCTCCCCCCACAGGAACCCGTCGCTGAAGCAGCAGCTTTTCTCCTACGCCATCTTGGGCTTTGCCCTCTCCGAGGCCATGGGGCTCTTCTGCCTCATGGTGGCCTTCCTCATCCTCTTCGCCATGTGACAGAGCTGGTGACAGTGACATTGAAGGAGCTGGCAGATGGCTGTGCCCTGTCCCCACACCCAGCCATGACCACCAGCTGCAGGGCAGGGCCAGGGGAGAGCCCCGACCCCGGCCCCACCATGGGCAGGAGGGGAATAAAGACGGTTTGATAACGGGGTCTCAGCTTCTCCTGTCTCCTTGGTGGCCGTGTCCTGTGTCACTTGCACTGGGGCGTGGCTGGGAACCTGCTGCCCTGGGCTGGCTTTCACTGCCCCAGGGGAGGTGGCACTGTCCCCAAAGGGGACACCAGCTGCCTGGGACTGAGCCACCCTGATCCCTCAGCCATGTCCCCAAGGGGTCGGGGACATCATCAATCCCTGGGGACATCCGGGATCCCTCAGGGTGCAGCCTGGGCTGTCACCGCCACCTATCCCTGCTTAGGGACATCAGCCCCTTGGGGACACCTCAACTGGGACCAGCTGCATGGGAGCCCCAGAGCTGGGAGCTGGGGTTGGGGTGTTCCTGGGTGTCAGGGTGTCCCATGGTCGGAGTGTCCCTGTGTCCCAGTGTCCTGGTGTTGGAGTGTTCCAGTGCCCCAGTGTCCCAGTACCCGGGTGGCCCAGTGCCCTAGTGCCGGGGTGCCCCGTCTCGGTGTCCCCGCAGGCCGGACGGTCCCCCCGGGGCGGTCGCTCTGTCCCCCCAGGACGTTCCCTCTCTCTGGTCATCCCCAAGGGGGCGTGTCTGGACACGCCCCTTTGCCACGAGACCCCGCCCCCCGGAGCCCCCTATTGGCCCCGGCTCCCGTTAACTCCCCTCAGGTCTCGCGAGAGTCTCGCGCGTGGGGAGAAGGCGGAGGGGAGGACGGGGTGGTGGGGGGGGCTCGCGCGCTCGCGGAGGGGAGGCGGGAGCCCCAGCGCGAGCGGCAGCCAGCGCGAGGCCCCGGCGGCGGCCCGGCCCGGCCCTCCCTCAGGTAACCGGCGGTGCCCGGGCTCGGCGGGCCGCGGGGCCGTCCCGCGCGGGTGCGGTGGTGAGAGAGGCGGTGGGGCAGCTCCCGGGGAGAAGGGGGGGGCGGGCGGTGGGGGAGCCCCGGCCGGCCCCTCCCCCCACAACTCTCCCCGAGTTTTCGTGAGGGAGCCGCTCTCCCTCTCCCGCCCTTTCGCTGATTGACGGCGCCTTTCGACCAATCAGCTCGCTGCCAGGCCTGGAGTGGCGGGCGGCCCAGCCAATAGTGGTTTAGGGGGCGCCGCGATGGGGTAAGCCCCTCCCCTGTGGGCGGGGCTGTTGGAGGCAGCGAGGGGCCCGGGCGGTGCCTGAGGGGGGGGAGCTCGGAGAGGGGCCCGGGGTGGGGGAACCCCGGGAAATGGGGAAATTTGGGGTGGAAATCAGCGGGATACGGGGTGTCAGGAGTACGGGGGGTGGGGTTCTGAGCGAGGGGGCTCTGGGGTGGGAGCTTGGGGGGGATCTTGGAGGATTTGAGGGGGGTTGAGGGGTTGTAAATAGGAGGGCAGAGGGGGCGTGAGGGTCTTGGGGGGATCTTGGGGGATTTGAGGGAGTGGGGACCTTGGGGGAGTCCTGGGGGATTTGAGGGGGCTTGAGGAGTTGCAAATAGGGGGGTAGAGGGAGGATAGGTGTCTTGGGGGGGTCCTGGGGGATTTGAGGGGTTGCAAATAGGGGGGCAGCTCTCTTGAGAGGATCTTGGGGGTCTGCAGATATTGGGGGGCTTTAAAGAGAGGGGGAGCGGGTCTTGCAGTGGGATTCTGGGGGGTGAACCCTGGAGGGGTGTTGGGGAGTCATGAGGACTGGGGAGGGGGTAATTGAGGGGTGAGGGAGCTTTAGAAGGTGAGAGAGTTGGGGAGGGGTCTCTGGAGGTTGTTGATATGGGAGACCCTTTGGTGTGTGGGTCCTGGGGGACTCTGAGGTGATACAAGGTGTCCTGGGGTAGATATGGGGACCTCAGGGCTTGGGGGGATCCTGGAGGGGAACCCCTTTAATTGGGACTGTGCCCTCCTCTGGATGAAGAGGGGTTTGGGCTCAGTTTGGTGGTTTTAGGGCAGCTCTGAAGGATCCAGGCCTTGGTGTGGGAAGCTCCCAGTGACAAGGACATTGTAGAGAGGGTGTAGGTGGCCATGGGGGTGAGGTGGGGAGCAGGGTGTTGGGAAATGGGGGGCTCTCAACCCCATCCCAACCTGTGCAATCCCAGGGGATCAGTGACTCCCACAGCACTGAGTGAAGGAACACACTGACACAGAATTAGAGAATTAAGTAGTTTCTTCCCAAATCTGAAGCAGTGGTTGGTTCTCACTAGGGGACTTGGAAAGCTCAAACTTGTGAGAGCTGGTTGGAGCACTGAGGTGTCACCGTGCACTTGCTCATCTGCTGCTGGCACCGTGACATCTGTCACCCCTCAGCAGCAGCTCTGACGTTGCGAGCACAGCCCTGGTCACATCTCAGAGCAGTTGTGTTCCTGCTGCCAGCAGCATTGGTGTGGAGTCCCCTCAGCCTTACTGAGGGAGAGCAGCTGGTTCAGGTGTGAGGTGAAATATTTGTGACAACAAAACCTCCTGGTTCTGCTCAGCTTTCCCTGCTTTGCTCTTTCTATCTCTTTCTTTGCCACCTCCTCACCTTGTCCCATCGTTCTGTGTCTTTATGAAGTTCTCAATTCCTCTCTAAAGACAATATCTCAATTTAACACTCAGCAGGACAACACAAAAGTGTCACTAGTGCTTCAGTGAACTTCCCAATTTATTGTCCCTTGGTCCAGTTCTGGTTGGGCAGGGACTTTCTTCCACCAGGCATGGTCTGAAGGAGTTGTCTGGTTCTTTCTCAATGGCTTTAAAGGTAGTTGTTGCTAAAATGCAGTTGTTTCTGGAGAGGAATTCTCCAGCACTGGCTTTGTCAGAGAGTTTCTTTGGATTGGGGTTTTCTCAGTGGAAACCAAGAATAACTTCAGTGTCTGAACACAGGAGGAGAAGTTTGTGGGAAGTGAATTGAACAGCCGGATTCCTGGGTGGAAAAGGAGTAGGGTTCACATCCTCACTCCTCATTTCCTTCAAGCCAGAGCTCATATTCACCTCCTGTGACACGAGGAGGATCATTCCTGGTGCCAGCTGTAATCACTCTGCCGTGCTGGAGGGTGCTGGAGCCGCTGCCTTTGCTCTTGGTGTCACAAACAAACAAACAAACAAAGCCAGGGTGGGTTCAGCTGCTGGGAGCAGGCAATCAGCAATGGTACAAATCACAAATCTCTTAGTGATTACCTGCAGCCAGGATGCTCTTTTCTCAGAGGAGTGGGTTTATTTCTCCTCCTAGAAGTTGGTTGGGAATTGAGAGATTATTTCAGTTGCTGATAAACCTTTGAGAACTTTTTTTAACGTGCTGATCTGTCGGTTAGACCGAATTGTAGCAACTTAAAACATTTCCTCTCCCTTCTGCCACTTGCCTGTCAGCTCATGGTGACAAAAATTATCACATCCACCTTATTTACCTCTTAATTATTTTAATCTTTCCTTGGAAATCAATCCCTCCAGCTGCTTAACTCTTATTTTCCTGAGTGCTTTCCAGTTTGCCTGTATCCTTCTGGTACCAAACAGCTCGGAGTTGGAGCGCTGGAGATTGGGACTTTCCCTCTTTGCTCTCTGTCTCCTCAGATGAGAAGAAGGAAAAGCTTGACACAAACTTTGTCATTTTGCAATTTGTCTTTCACTTTTAACTTAACTTTCCCCTGTTGAGGGGTGTTTATAACACTCAATTCTACTTGTTCTTGCTCATATTTCTATTTCCTCAAGGTTCCTTCTTTTCCAGTCTTCTCCAGCGTGTATTTAATGCTCTCAGGTGAAAATGAACTCGCTCTCGAGCCTTGCTGTGTCCTGCTGTTAGATATTCAGCTCACCTTGGCAGGTTGGAAGTGTTATTAACTGGTTTTAAGCTGGTTGATGGGTCTGTTCCTAGTCTGAGTTCACTTGGTGTGTGATCCACGTGGCACGGCTGTGGCGGTGATCGCACGGGTACGTGGGAAGGTGGCAAAAATAAAAGGATGTGGCTTAAAAAAAAGATATAAAATCCAACTTCTTATTAATGTCTTTATTCCCATCTCTTCTGAAACCCCATGGAGGTTCTCAGCATGATGAGGAGAGGGTTTGTGGGTGCAGCATGGGGCAGTGGGACGCTTCCCTCACCTGCTTTAAGACGAGGCAGTTGGCGAGAGGAAGCGCGAGCGGAGAGGGGGAGAAACCGAATCCTCCTTCCATCCTCCTTGAACACACGGGAGCCTGCTTGCAAGATCCACAGTGATGAGGCAGCCAGGAGGAAGAGGAGATCCTCTGAGGGATGAGGGCAGCTAGGACACGTCCTCAGCCTGAGCTGGTGGCTGAGTCTTTGTGGTGGAAACGTGTTGGAAATGTCCGGGCAGAGCTCGCTGGGTTCCTGGCAGCTCTCGTGCTGCACGTGTTACATTGCTTTTTTATTTGCAGCATGTGTTAGTAGAGGATCTCTGGCTTGGACTTTGTTTTGGACTCATTTTCTGCTGCATCACACGTGATACTTTTTTTTTATGTGTTCTATTTGATTTGATTTCTCCTGACTGTCTTGTTCCTTTTAAAACTATTTATTTATTTAATATTCCTAGTACTGAGAATTGAGGCCAGATTTCCAAAACCACTCTCCCCTCAGTCATTTAGCACCCAACTATGATGCATTTAGAGAGAAAATAAATATATATATATATATTAATATTAGACCTTTAGGACTGTGGACCTGTTGCTTCTTGTAATTTTATTTTTTCCCCCCCCCCTTTTTAAAGTAATTCTGTTTCTTGGGTGTAGTTTCAAGGAATTTGTAGTACAGTGAGTAAATGCTGAGTAGTGTGGGCTGAGCAGAGATAGAAGCAAGGGTTTCCCTGGGGAGGTGGAGGTGGTTTCTGTTTGATGTAGAGGTGTAGGAAGCTGCCTATAGAGATGAAAACAAAAGCACATTTATAGCCTGGCTTCCTTTTGAGTATGAAGCAGAGATTTTAATCCCTCACAGAACTCTCAGCCTTCACCATATTTCTCACATCTTTTTGTCTGATTGATGAGTTTCTACCTTGTGTCACTTGAAATCTTCACCCAATCTCTTCATTCTTCTTCGAATGGCTTTGCCCAGATCCAGGAAGTTCAGGTTTCACTTCAGGCACCGGCAGGAGCAGCGGGAGCAGAGGTTGAGGGTGGCCAAGTGATGCACTGCAGGCAGGTGAGCTGTGAGATGGGGCCATGGGGGGCACCAGGATCTCCCCATTTACAGCCCTGGGGGGCATTAGAAGGGCTGTGGTCAGTAGGTCAAGAGAGGTTCTCCTCCCCCTCTACTCTGCCCTGGTGAGGCCACAGCTGGAATATTGTGTCCAGTTCTGGGCCCCACAGTTCCAGAAGGACAGGGAACTGCTGGAGAGAGTCCAGCACAGAGCCACCAAGGTGATGAAGGGAGTGGAGCATCTCCCTGGTGAGGAAAGGCTGAGGGAGCTGGAGCTCTGGAGCTTGGAGAAGAGGAGGCTGAGGGGGGACCTCATTAGTGTTGATCAATATCTGAAGGGTGAGTGTCAGGAGGATGGAGCCAGGCTCTTCTCAGTGGTGTCCAGTGATAGGACAAGGGGCAATGGGTGTGAGCTGGAACACAGGAGGTTCTGCTTGGATTTGAGAAGGAACTTCTTTCCTGTGAGGGTGCCAGAGCCCTGGGACAGGCTGCCCAGGGAGGGTGTGGAGTCTCCTTCTCTGGAGATGTTCAAACCCACCTGGACACCTTCCTGTGTGATCTCATCTGGGTGTTCCTGCTCTGGCAGGGGGATTGGACTGGATGAGTTTTTGAGGTCTGGTGTCCCCAGGGGCTCTGTGTTGGTGTCCACAGAGGTTCCTCTCCAAGTTGCTGGTGGCTGTTCCTGCGCTGGGGTTTGCTCTCTCTTTAGAGCCGGTGTTGCCAGTGTGCTTTGCTGCAGCGAGTCTTGGCTCCTGGGAGTTTGGCTTCATTGCTTCTCTGTGAACTTCAGAATCTTCCAAGAGCTTTTTTGCTTTTTTTTTCCCCTTTCTCTCTGTCTCCCTCCCTGACACACCTGACAGGACACACCTGACAGGACACACGCTGGTGCCGACCTCAGCTGTTATATTTTAACGCACCCAAAGTTTGACGTTTGTTTTTGAAACAGGATCAATTTCAGTGCCTTAACCGACTCCCAATGCCTTGTGGTTTCACCGAGGCTAAACCTCATTTACTGCTGGCTAATTATGTAGTGGAGCTGGATTTTTTTGGCTTGTGCCTCTTTTTCCTGGGGTGGTGGTGAGAACCTGAGCTGGCTGGGATCAATCTTCCACCCTCCACGTCTCGTTTCGCTGCTGTACGTGAGCAGGAGCTGCCATCCCGCGCTGGGACAAGCTCAGAGCTGAGCTCCCAGGTGACAACACCCATTTATTGGAAGTTTCCTGCTGCAAACCAGCAGGTTTGGCTCAGGGGGAGCAGTGTGGGGATTGGGGAGGACACTGTCACTCTCATTGCAGGAGTGGAGAGCCCGCAGCGGGCTGGAATGCCGCTCTGCTGTCCCACCCTTGTGCCAGAGAAGAAAGCAGCGGTGGAGCCACGGTGCCAACCCTTGTGAGCTGGTTTGTGAATAAACAACAGCTTCTCTGCCAGCTCTGAGGGTGCACGCTCGAGCTTGGCTTCTGAGCTCTCTTTGTGAGGCACAGCTACTGCAAAACCCTACAGGAGGAGCTGGACGAAGACATTTTCTTCCCTTTCTCCTGCAAAAAAACCCCAAACCAACATCTTTGGACTCCTTTTAGTTTGAAATTCTTGTTGTGCCTGGAGTTCAAAAGTATAAAGCTGCAAAATTCCCCACTTTTCTGCTTTTTGGGGCTGTGCTGCCACACTTGTGGTGCTGTTAGCAGAGCTCTTGCACAGCTTTTGCTGTTTCTTTGCTTGTGGAGAATGTGTTCAACCTTGGCTGGCAGAGAATTCATTCTGGATACCATTGTTACTATTTAAAATAATAATAAAATAGAGCAGTCTTTCAGAGTTCAGTGTATGAAGGACTTGGCTAGACATGGATTTGGCAGTGGGAAGGAGTAAGCAATGCCCAGCTGGGTGTATTTATACCTGGGTAACCAACCGTCCCGAGCTGTCTTACACCCTTTAACTGCTTCCAAAGTGAGTAAACCAGACTTGGAGCTGAACATGACTTCTGGGTTTTCTGCCAAAAAAAAAAGTTCTTGTTAGTGCTGAGTCTGCTGAGATGAAGGGAACAAATCTTCCAATCACAAAGCAGATGATGCTTGCAATTATTTAAAATAGCTGGTGTTTAAAATAGATTTATTTCCAGCTGGTAGTGTCCACGGCTGAAGGTGCTGGAAGTCCTGAGAAGTTTTGCAAGTGAGGTTGAACCATTGCTGGTGGAGTTGAAGTGGATTGTGTGTGGGGAGGGAAAGCTTTGCCAATTCATCTCCTTGCAGTGAAATATAAAGTTTTCTTCTCCCTAATGAAGTGAAATAGTGAAATATAAAGTTTTCTTCTCCCTAGTGCTGTTCTCCTTGCAGCAGGATCTGAAGGTGGGCTTGGCAGCTGCTCACTGCCCATTCTTCTGCTGTTCCTCTGGTAGGAATAATCTTTTTGTTTGGTTTTTTGGGGTTTTTTTTGAGTGTTGGTAAAATAGAGCCAGAGGAGGAGCAGCAGCAAAGGGAGACGAGATCCAAAAGCAGATTGTCACCCTGAGGTGACAGCAGCTGAGTGCCAGCTCTCCTGGAATTAACCAGTGAGCCCCAAAACAATGTGAAGGCAGAGACTTAGCTGAGCATCCCGCAGCATGGGGTGGATTTAGGGTTGAAAACAAGGATGAGGAAGTTTATCTACAACCTTAATCAGCTGAGAAATCTTTCTGTGGCAGAGCACACCGGCCCAGCCCTGCGGAGCTCATACGGGAGCGAGCGCTGCTCACCGGCCAGATCCTCGCTCTGCCTGAGCCATGTGCAGAGCCAACCTGACAAAACATGATATTTTATTTTATTTTATATTTTATTTTATTTTATTTTATATTTTATTTTATTTTATTTTATATTTTATTTTATTTTATTTTATTTTATATTTTATTTTATTTTATCTTATATTTTATTTTATTTTATATTTTATTTTATTTTATATTTTATTTTATTTTATATTTTATTTTATTTTTTATTTTATTTTTTATTTTATTTTTTATTTTATTTTTTATTTTATTTTTTATTTTATTTTTTATTTTATTTTTTATTTTATTTTTTATTTTATTTTTTATTTTATTTTTTATTTTATTTTTTATTTTATTTTTTATTTTATTTTATATTTTATTTTATATTTTATTTTATATTTTATTTTATATTTTATTTTATATTTTATTTTATATTTTATATTTTATTTTATATTTTATATTTTATTTTATATTTTATATTTTATTTTATATTTTATATTTTATTTTTTATGTTTTTTTAAACATAATCTTGAGTGTTTTAGCAGCATTTTAATAAGCAAGTGGTGGAGGAGGTGAGAAACTTCTTGAGGGATGCTCATTCTTCTTTGTATGGATGTTTTTCATCTTTCTACCCCACATCATCTTCTTTTCCTTTGTTTTTTTGTTTGTTTGGGGTTTTTTCTTTTGCAAAACTTTCTCTTTTTAATGCATGTAGAGCCCCTGTCTATATGATCCACATTTAGGACACTGTATCCTTCATCTGTGTAAGGCACATTTATCTAATTCCCATTTTGAATTATATAAACCATATATAGGAAATCATTGCTTTCTTCACCTCTAAAACACAACCATTCCAAGGGCTGAATCTAGTTAAACAACTCACAATAATATCCCAGATTTCTAGACATTCCTTCTATTTGGAATATTTCTTACTCCCCTCTGATTTGTTTTTTTTTTTAGGGCTTGCATATCAAATAATGAAGCCATAAAAATGAATGCTGAATAAATAAAAATGCCCACATGTGATGGAAATAATAACAGGTGGGACAAAATATCTTTACTTTATGACTGTGCCTAGGTAGGAGAACGTGGTGGCTTTCTGTCCCCTGTCCCTCTGGTGCTATTGCAGTTGTTTTAATTCATTGTTTAATTCATTGATAAAAGAGTTTTATCCATAGGTAGTCACTTCCATAAGAGGCTTTCCTCTTCTTAACTCTGCAGCCTCAACTTTGAGCTTCCTTTAAAACATTTCACACACCATTGTGAGGAAAATTTGGCTTGATTTGGGCTCTTATGTCCCATTTTCAGCAGCTTTTTTAATTTTTATTATTTTTTTTCTCCTGACTTTCATTGAAACAAGGGCTCTTCAGTGGCTAAATAACTTCAGGAAGTGGGACTCCAGTTTCCAGGTCACTTAGGCATTTCCTAGGTAAAATAATGCATTCTCTAAGGCTTGTTGTGGCTTTCTTATCATCTCTACTCAGTGAGAAACTGAGTAGATTAGGTTCTCTTAGGTTTTTTTTCCTTCCTTGCTTAAACTGGGGTGATTTCTCTCTCCTGCAGTAGATCTCTTGCAGAGTGTTGTCCCTGCTGTGAGGACGTACGTGGCTGAAGATGGATCACTGCTAATGAGGAAGCACAGGGTGACCTGAGAGCTGTAGCACCAAGGTCTGCTGGTTGCCTGGGTGGGTTTTGGAGTCTGTATCTTGGAATCTCTCTTTTACTCAGTGTGCTACAAACTCCATGGTGCTGAAAGAGACACTGGAGATGTTTCCTACCTGGTGATCTCTGCTTAGAGCCTCTTCTCCTGCGAGCTGCCAGGGTTCACTTGGCTGTGGTGTGAAGGAGGGAAGAAAATCTTGGTTGAGACTGTGGGGAAGGTTTGTGCTGCGTGGCTTTGGAGTTGGAGACTGGTGTGATCTCACCTGGTGTCACTCTGGGTTCGTGCTGGGGTTGTTACCTTGTTCCTGGTGACATGTGTCCCTCTGGGTCTAGCCAAAGACACGGGGTCTGCTCTGACCTCAGAGGTGACAGCAGCCCTGGGGGTTGGAAGTGGAGGTTTGTCTGACTTCAGTGGAGAGGCTTGAGGACTTCCAGGTGGTTCCTCCTGTTTTTGGAGGAGGTCCTGGAGGAACCAGTTGATGCTACACCATCCCTGGGGCCTTGCTGGTTGTTGTAGAGTTGAGGCTGGATGCTGGGTGTCCCCATCAAATACTCCAGGTATAATCTAGATCTAAGCTATAGATATCATCTAGGTGCTGCCAGTGAGTCCTCTGCTGAGGTCTTGCAGTTTGGTCTGTCCCTCGTATCTCTGTGTAAACACCTTGGGGATGTCCAGCAGAGTCACAGAATCAGAGTGGTGGGGTTGGAAGGGACCTCAGGAGATCATCCAGTCCAACCCCCCTGCCAAAGCAGGGTCCCTACACCAGGTTGCACAGGTTCATGTCCAGGTGGGTTTGAACATCTCCAGAGATGGAGACTCCACACCCTCTCCGGGCAGCCTCACAGGAAAGAAGTTTTTCCTCATGTTTCACTGGCACCTCCTGTGTTCCAGCTTGTGCCTGTTGCCCCTTGCCCTGTCACTGGCCACCAGTGAGAAGAGTCTGGCCCCATCCTCTTGACACCCACCCTTTCCATCTTTCCTCCAGAATCAAGGAGGGGGAAGCACAACTTTGACATAGGTGTAATTGGATGATGATTTAGAGATGCTCTTTCTCCATCTTCTCATCTGGGGGAAGTTGGTGACTTGTTGGTTTATGTTGGATGTTGTCTGGTGTTCACCAGAGGCTTTGAAACCCTTTGGGCAGGTGCCTTTTTGTCTTGGAAACCTGATATTTGGTCCCTCACAAGAGAAACCCTGCCCGTGCTCGAGCGTGGCTCGCCAACCGACGGCTGCTCCAGTGATGTTTGGCAAGGATTAGTTGAAGCATTTGAAGAGCAGCAGCTACTTCTCAGGAATGTGACTGTGAAAGGAGGAGCAGGAGGATGTGTGCTGTTACTAAGATGAAATCTGACCTCCCTGCACCTCGAAAACACCAAACCTCAGAAGTCCTCACAAGGCATCTGCACCCTGGTGTCCCTCAGCTCGATGCTAGAGAGCAGAAGGACCTCCTGAAGATGGTTCCAGGTCACTTGAGCTTCTTGGGGTTGGTCTCACTTGCTTTTTTTTTATCATGCTGTTCTGCTTAGATTTAAAAACCCCACAAAAGAACAAAGCAAACCATATCCTTCCCTGAGTGCTGCCTGTGCTGCACGGGCAGCCCCGTGGCTCAGCTGGAGCCCAGCCACGCTGAGATGACACAAGACTTTCTCTAACACCTTGCTCTGCAGTTAGAAGCCAGGCCAGATCTGATCTGGAAGCTGGCCAGTGTGTGAGGAGGCTCTTGGACCATGGAGCTTCTGTAATGGTTGTTTTTTATCCTGCCAGACCCTAACGTGGAGGCAACGTGAACAAATCACACTTTCTGTGATGGTGACTGCTTGTGAGAGGGTCATAAACGGGGCGGGTTGTGCGGCGGGACGGCTGCTGGGAGCTCTGCTGGGAAAAGCTGCCTGGAGCTCTCAGCCCAGGGGTTGGTTTTTGTTGGTTTTTTTTCCCTCAGACTGCAGGAGAAAAGGTTTTCTGGTCATGGCTGGGTTGGGGCCTGTGTTATTCCTTGCCCTGGAGTGGGTTTGGTGTTGGCAGTGCCTCCCTGTCCCACTGCTCACACACTGAGGAGAGGAGAGGACTCTTGGTGGCTGTTGCCTCATGTGAGCTTGGACCCTTTTCCCAAAGCACATGGAAATCCTCTTTGCATCCAGGCTGTTCATTTGCTCCTGGGTGAGTTGAGAGCTGCTTTTTAAGTCATTTTAGGGCTAAATGTCACTCCTGGTAGGAAAGATCCTTCTTCTTCAGCCCTGAAGAGAGGGACAAGCCTGACAAGATGCCAGCAGCATTTGGCCAAGGTCCCAAACATGGGCTGAGTGTTGGGATTGTCCTGTGCAGGCATGGGAGTTGGACTGATGATCCTTGTGGGTCCCTCACAACTCACAATGTTTGATGATTCTGTGATCAGAATCACTGCATCACTGATCACTGAATCACAGATCAATGCAGCTCCCTGAGGTGGTGAAGCTCCAGGGCTGTTTTAAGACACTCTCAAGCAAGAAGTGAGGGTGTAGTGCACCTTTGATGCTATGGAAGCAATAATGTCCCAACGATTTAGGGATGTTCTTGTGGATAGACAACAGTGTCCCAACTCTTTAGGGATGTTCTTGTGCATAGAGCATCCCCCACAAGCCTGGGAGCAGTGCTGAGCACCCAGAAAGGTTCAGTCAGATGGTAAGTGCTTGGATTTTGCTGTAGGTGAACTGGTAATGACTTGTTAAACACTGTGTGTCTGCTGGAGACTTCCTAGGAGCGAGTTCCTTGCCAATATTCCAGTTTATACAGTTGGGTTTGCTTTATCGAGCTTAGGAAGCATGAGGGTGTTATGTCTGTAAAGCAGATTTTATAACATGGGCTTTTGGCTTTTTTTTTTTCCAGATGACAATTTTAAGCTTTCTTGTAGCTTTTTGGTTACAAAACAAACATTCTCACACCCCAAAATAGCTTTAAAGTCAAAGCCTGGGACTAGCAGCAGCCTGTGCTTTGTCACTGGCCTCTTTCCCTGGAAACTTCAACTCTTACACAATGGCTTTGGGTGTCTAATAGCTGGTGGTAGGTAAACAGGGATCTGAGCACCCAAAGGTGCAGAACAAACTCTATTCCCAAGTCCCTGCAGGCACCTAATTCAGTTTGAGTGTCAAGAGTCACTCAGCAGTGGAAATTAGGTGCTAAATTGACTTTACAAAGCACCTAAAAGCAGGTTGGGCACCTGGCTCTCTGTTTGGTGGAGCTAACCCTGTGACAAGAAAGCCTACATGTTAGTGGCTTGTCTTCTTGGGTTTTATTTTATTTTATTATATATATTTTTATGGAAGAACTTGACCTGTTCATTTTTACCCCACTTTACCGTGGATTATGGCGCTCCAAACCACCGCGGTGTCGTGCGGGGAACGCGGGGACACTGAGCTGTGGGAGGACTGGGTTCCCCTCCGTGCTGCCTGGGTGACCCTGCTGCTCTCAGCCTGTTCAGAGCCCTGTGTGCTGAGTGTTCATTTGGATGGTCAGGAAGCTGGAGGCACAGAGCTGTTAATGACTGCACTTAGAAAATAATAATAATAATGAGCTTTTCCTGGAATGGTCTCAAAGCAACGTTTCCTTCCTTGCATTTGAGTGGGAAATCTCTTCGTATTTTTGAGAGGTTGGGGCAGTGCTTTAGACTTCCTTCTCATTTAACTGGTGAAAAGAGTAGAAATGGCCATTTTAGTCTGACTTTCCTTCTCTCCTAGTTACAAAAAAAGCAGTTTGCTTTTTGATTGCAACCCAACCTCTCTTCCAATTCCAGCTCCCAACGGCAATTACGGATTCAGTCTCGAGTCTGCCCTCGATCTTGTGTATTCTCCTGTAGGAAGATGTATGCTGCAGCTCAGATTCTGTGCAGCCATCTATAATAATCTCGTTTATTGTGGTTTTATCTCTCCTTCCCCAGTAGCTGTGTACTGCCTGTCCTTGGGGCTTGCTCTGGTGTCTCGAGCACCATTTGTGTTTGAATAGGCTTGTTTGTGTTGCGGCTCCGGGTTGTTAATGCTCCTGGCATAGCTCCCAGGTCTCCACAAAGTTACCCAAATTGATCTGGGATGGCCTTGCGACTCATTAGTCTCTGAGAATTAATCCCATGTAGCTCAGTCTCATAAAAAGTTAACTCTTAGCTCTGGTTTTTTACCTTTTTACATTAAACTGCCATGTCAGAAGTGGAAGAGAAAGGAGGAGCACAGTGACTTGATGGAGGAGCCAACAAGCTCTGCCTGCTGTAGGTGGAGCAGTTCCCAGGCTGTACCTTGCAGGAATCCCAGGTGACAAAGACTTCTTTCTCCTTTTTTTTTTTTATTATTTTAAAGTTTTTTGGTAGATGTGGGGATTATTACCAGAACACCATTTCTGAGCCAGTTCTGCCTTTGCTTCTCTTTGTCAGCAAACTGCTGTAATTTTCCTCCAGAAGTCACAGCCCTCCCTGGATCCTCCACCCCTCTGAAAACTCTTTGCCATGTTTAATACCCTGGGACAGTTGCAAACAGGTTTCCTGTATTGTTTGTTGATAGGAAGATGTTTTACCTTTAGCTGCACCTTTAGCTTGGACTTGTTCCTGCAGGCCTGGGGCTGCTGTTTGTGATGGGTTTTACATCTCTGAAAGTAAAACATTTTCATTTTGGAGAGTAAAACAGCTCTAATCTCTGTGCCAGGATGTGTCCTGCACTGACACAGGACCACCTGGTTATTCTCTTTTTACTTGCAGGTGGCATCACCCAGCTTGGATGAGCTCCCTTGTCTGAGAGCCCCTGGGAAGAGCATTTTTGGGGTGCTGGGTGCCACTGTCACCACGGTGTCACCACTGATCCTGACACTAAGGCACCAACGCAGTTATCCTGTGTGATTTATCTGCTTTTCATCACCACCTCTCCTTCCATTGTTGCCATAACTCTTGGCAGATTTCTAAAGCTGATGCTGAAATTCCCCAAATTGTCTATTTTTACAGTACAGGGGGAAGAAAGAATGATGGGAGACTGGAAAATAACCCCAGATAAACCCAGACACAGACAGAACAGAGCGAGGAGGGCTTGATCCTACCTGCAGGCATCTGTTCAGCTGCTGGGAACTCACAGCCCTTTTGTTTCTGTGCCAACCTCCTCTTAACTCTAGTCAGTTCCCTAGGTACCTCCTTTCTCTTGATGTCCCCATCTCTAGCAATTTTCCTTCTTCTGACTCATTTTGCAGCTCATTCTTCACTCGGGAGTCAATCTTAGCAGAGGTTTCGGTCAGCAGAGCCCTCAGTGTGCTTTTGTTTTCTGTTCTCCTATTTTTAGGAGGTTGCTCTGCAGCTCTTTTGGTTTTTGTTTCCTAGTTGGTGCACCCTCTAGCTTTAATTTTGTGGTTATATTAATGTAAAGTTTATCCTGATGATTTATGGGCCTAAGCCATGAATAATGTTGTACTGCTGTCCCAGTAAGTGTGTTCAGGGGGAGCTGAGCTGTGGGGCTGTGCTGGCAAACTGGAAGCAGAACAATTTCTGGGTATACCCAGGCATTCCTTGAGATCTGAAGTATTTCAGCTTCAGATGCAAGAGTGTTGGGCAGAAGCATTCCTGCAATAACAAAAGTCACATGCAAGTACAACAATAGAGCCTTATTTTTAGAGCATTTTTCATACCAGCTCTGTCCCACAACGTTCAGCTGAGTTGATGACCTGGGATTTTCTTCCATCTTAACACTGAGGTTTAAGGGAGAGGGTTGGGGGTTTTGGGGGGGTTTTAGGGGTTTTTTTAATGAGGATTTCATCCAGAAAAAAAATAAAATGCTTTCCAGTTGGTGGGAGCTGCAAGGGTCCCAGTGTTGGGGTGGATGTCAGGCCAGCTTTGGAGGCAGCTGGATGGAGGAGAGACCCAGCAACGTCCTCGGTGGGGATGAGAGCCCGTTGGATCTCCTCATCTCTGGTGGCACAGTTGCTCGTGACTCTTGCAAACCAGAAGAGGTATGACTCAGATTTACAAATCTTGGCTGGAGACTGCTTCCAGACCTCAGCTATTTGTCAGTAATTCAGCTGGAACAGGTTGGTGAAAGCTTCACGAGCACCAAAAACCCCACGAGCACAAAAACCCCACGAGCACAAAAACCCCACGAGCACCAAAAACCCCACGAGCACAAAAAAACCCCACCAGCACCAAACCCCACCAGCACCAAACCCCACCAGCACAAAACCCCCACACTGCTCCTACCTGGATCCTGGTGTGTCTTAGGGCACTCAGGTGAACTTAGCCACCAGGGTGTGGGGTGTTTGTAGTAACACTTCTCAAAGTGTGGTTGTGGCTAATGATCCTAAAGACAATTAAGAGTCTGACTGCGGCTGCCAACCAAAACCATGACTTGTCCTGTGGTTCCAGGCACACCTCAGAATCTCTTTCCCTCTTTCAAGCTAAAATAGTGTATTTGAAAGGTTGGAGAACATCTTGGATGAAAGAATCCAGAAATGCTAAATGGGATTTTTTTGCTTCTCTTGTCTCTTCCTAAACTCTTTCCAAATGGAAGTTTTAAAAATGGATTCCATGAGGTGCCAACAGGAATCCTGGGGGAAAATCCTTTTCAGGAAGGCTGGTCTTTCATTGCTGCTGGTGATGCATGTAATATGTCTAAATCCTTTTAAGGGAGTTAAAATATTACCCCTAGGTGTCTGTCTAGACGAGGATAACGGGCTTGGTTTTTTTCTTAATGAGTGAGTTAACATGCTTTGGGACCACTTCAGTTTATGGACTGATATACCAGGGGGGAAAAGTAGCATATGGGCTGACTTTAATATCTGCAGGAAGAATTAAACTTTTAAAATAAAAGTGGAAATGTTGATTCTTGAGGTAAGCAAAACCAGTTTATCCTCAGATCAGTGTCCCAGTCAAGTTCTTCATCATAAACAGAGGATCTGATGGGTGGTTTGGATCACTTGGATGGGAAAGGGAGGTTTCAGCTTTCACTGGATACCTGCAGCTCTGGCAATTACCTCTTTAGATGGGTAAAATATTTTAATTTTAAAGCTGACAACATTATACACAAACCTGAGCATCGCTTTTAACCTCTCTAGAGCTTCACACCTAGGCTGTGGTTCGTTGCCAAGCTTAAAATCATCTCTTTTGTTCATGTTTGATGTACCTGCCAGCTCATGACCTTATCCAGGGGCACTGGGATGAGTAAGGAGAGGGGGTGTGTGTGTGTGTGTGTGTATGGAAGTTGGTGGGGGAAAGGGATGACTGAGAAATTCAGTGGGAAAAGACAGAACTTTGCTAATAGACTGGGGGGAATAGTGTGTGAGAGAGGGAGAGCCTGAGCCTGGGGGAAATGAGGTGTCTGCTAAAAAGACCCTCAAGCAGAAGGTCCTAGACTGGACCCCCTTCCTGCTTCCCATCCCAGCAATTTATTTGCACTCTCTTGTTTCCTGGCAGACTTCTGTGAAAAGTCATAATTTAAAAATAATAGCAAAGGAACTTCCAAAGCACCCATTTGAAAAGTCTGTGGAGCTTTACATCCCTCAAATGGTGGCAGCTGGGGGGTTGTGAATCTCCTCCAAGTTGCAGTGTGCTTTGTCATCACAAAACTGGCAAAGGCTTGTCTGACTCTGGCTGTGGCCTTCCCCAGCTCGTTGGGAAGACCCTTCTCCTCTCTTTCCTCTCTCTTTGCAGCTCTATCAAAGCCTGGGGGTCTCCTGATGTCCCCTCTAGAGGTGAATTGCCACCTTCTTCATACAATCATGGCATGGTTTGAGTGGTAAGGAGACCGTAAAGCTCATCCAGTCCCAACCCCCCTGCCAGCAGCAGGGACACCTTCCACCAGACCAGGTTGCTCAAAGCCTCATCCAACCTGGCCCAGAACACTTCCAGGGAGGAGCAGCCACAGCTTCTCTGGCCAACCTGGGACAGGGTCTCTCCACCCTCACACCAAAGAATTTCTTCCTCACATCTCAGCTCCATCTCCCCTCTGCCAGTTTCAGGCCATCACCCCTTGTTCTGTCACTCCCTGCCCTTGGCCAAAGTCCCTCCCCAGCCCTCCTGGAGCCCCTTCAGGTACTGGGAGGCCACTGGAAGGTCTCCCTGGAGCCTTCTCTTCTCCAGGCTGAACAGCCCCAACTCTCTCAGCCTGTCCTCACAGCAGAGCTGCTCCAGCCCTGGCATCATCCTCGTGGCCTCCTCTGCACTGGCTCCAGTAGCTCCATGTCCTTGTGCTGTTGGTGGCCCCAGCACTGGAGGCAGCACTGCAGGGGGGGTCTCAGGAGAGCAGAGCAGAGGGGCAGAATCCCCTCCCTGGCCCTGCTGCCCACGCTGCTCTGGGTGCAGCCCAGGACACGGTTATTGGCTCTGTGCTGCCAGCGCACGTTGGGGCTCATCTTGAGCTTCTCCTCCCCCAGCACCCCAAGTCCTTCTCCTCAGGGCTGAGAGCGAGCTCAGGTTCAGCCCCTGACAGATTTTCCATTCATGAGCCTCTGTGGTTCTCAGGGGATTTTGTGTGGTTTGAGTTGTGCAGGTGCTAATTTGCTATTTTTGATTTGTTTGAGGGTTTTCTCTTTTTGTTTCCTAATTCTCTTGACTCTTCAGGAGGGAATTCTTGTCTTCAGGAGGGAATTCTTGTCTTCAGGAGGGAATTCTTGTCTTCAGGAGGGAATTCTTGCCTGGGTTTCAGGTGGCTCTGCTGACTGAACCATGGATTGAGCAATCTGCAGCGTGCTCGCTGTATTGCACTCAAAATGGATGTGGTGTCTGCACCACCACGTTCACACTTGACTCAGATTTTCCAAAACCTCAATGTAGATTGTCTCCAATTCTTTCTTCATCACACCAAGAATCATCTCCAAAACAATGTCTTGTAGTTCTTCTTTGGACTTAATGGAAACCCTCTGCTATCAGGAAGGCCTCAGGCTGCCCCAAATGCTCTCTTGTTAATGGATGTTGAAAACACACAGCAAAACACTGAACTTTCTTACACTTCTGCTGTGATTTAATTACTTTTCCTTTTAAAAATGCAGGTGGTCTCCTCATGGTCAAGGACCTGAATTAACACAAAGAGCCTTGAGCATGAGTTCTGCGTGGAGTCCAAACTTTAAATATCTTCATGGCCTCCACATGCAGTTCCTGCAGCAGTGGGATGAGTGCAGCCCACGTGGGGGTGTTTCATCCCCAGAGGGTTGGTTTTTCTCTTAACTGCAAAGCAGTTGTCAGGGGGTTGCCCCAGATCACGAGGCAGTTTTGGAGCTGGGAACAGGACTTGTTGCTCTGGGGTTCTGCCTTGTTTGGTTTGTAGATGAGCCCCTCGTCTCCTGGATGTTATTGACACACGTCTCCTCTGTCAGCTCAGTGTCCACCCAGCATCCTGACATGTGCTGAACCACTCTGGGTAACATTTCTCCTTTATCTCTGTGCCAGAAGTAGGGAGAGGTGACATCCCCAACACATGGAGAACGAGATTAACCTCGGGAAAACATCATTGCTGTGTCAGCGCAGACACCTGTGGAGAAGCAGTGGTGGAGAGATGGTGAAGCGTGGCTGTTAGTCTGGCTTTCCAAACATCCCCCTGTGATGCTGCAGTGGCTTTAGTGAGGAGGGAAGGTGAGAATGAGGATTTTTAGTGAGGATTGAAGGTGGGAATGAGGATTTTTAGTGAGGATTGAAGGTGGGAATGAGATCCTCTCCAGAGCAGATCTGCTCTTGGATGCAAAGCTGACGTGGATTCTGTTTTCCTGCTCCAGAGGAGTCGCTCCCCTTGCGAGCGCTGCTCTCCACGACCTGGTCTGTAGAAGATTTGTGCTCTTCCATACCCTGTGCAGGCTCCCAGGGGTGCCTGCTTATCAGCACCACACACCCCCGAGACTGCTGTGAGACTGTGACTGCTGGGTTGACTTCTGTTTACAAACAGCCTCTGCATGAGTTAATAAGGCAAGAGAAAGAGAGAGAAAAACACAGACAGACTCGGGGAGCACGGTCTGTTTGGGTTGAAAATGTCTTTTTGGTGTTTCTGTGAGAGAGCAGCTGCTTGTCAGGTCTGTGCTGACAGAACTTTGAAGCACTCTTCAGTCATCTGTCTGCATTTCTTTGCTTCCCCTTGCTGTTTCCAACATGCTAAAAATCATCAAACCAGTGAAATACTGTCCCAATGCTGCAGGAAGAGGAATGAGAATGTGTTCCCAGTATCCAATCATCTGCTTATTCTGCCTGTTTTTAAGAATACAATTTATTGAAGCAATTTATCCTGGCTAAATGTGATATAAATCTGAGCACATGTATGTACATCCCAGTCATATTCTGTAGTGAAGGAGCAGCTCAATCATTCTTTAAAGAATGAGTGAATCCTCCTGACACTTTGCAGGATCAAGTAAACTGAGGTTTTTTGCAGTGTGTTGGTCCTGATTTTCTTTATTTATATATTTTTTTTAAGAGAGCTGCTTGTTATGCTATCAGGAGTATCTGGCAGGCAGCCTGAAATGCCATTGGGGTTTTTTGTTTCCTTTTCCTCCTCTCCATTTCAGTCAGTGTTATCCAGTGACAGCTGATCCATTTCTTTAATTTCTCAAATAGCTTTTATAGGCAGCAGAAGCATAAATATGAGGTAGAGAGACCCCAAAGTTCTCCAGATCAGTGAAGGCAGCAGGCTGCTTAAGTGACAGAGGTAAGGACACATCTGTGACCTGTGTTAATTAATAAAGCAGAGGCTTGGCTGCCCTGGAAATACAGCAATCACCCTCTGTAATAATGATGCTGCATGTTTAACAGTGAGATTTGTTTGTGGATGGAATAAACACCATCCTCATCCCACACAACTGAGTTTTAAGTGATTTAAACAGTCATCCACCACTTCCAGCACCAGCCTGACTGACAGCAAGGGGCATGGAAGTGTCCTCTACAGTTTTGGTGGCTTTGCTGCTGTCTCAGTACCATCACTCTTAACGTGGAGCTGCTTCATCACTTGGCAATTGCTGAGTGCTGTGCTGGGCTGACAGAGGACTTCTGATTTTTGTGGTTAGTTTGGGAACAGATTGTAAAACCTGATGCCTCAGGCTTCCTTTGTAGACATGTCCATCAGTGTACCTGGCTGTGAGAGAGAGGAGCTTTCAGGTTCTCATAGGAGCACTGTAAGTATGATCACTCCTGGTGCTATTTACACCCTCAAAGAGCCATTTAAACACCAACCCATGAGCCCTCACCAGTGCAAACCTGTGCCTCTTGCTTTGCAGCAGGTAACCAACTTGTCAGAGCCTGCACAAATCTTTGACTAAATAGGGATTAAGAAACGTGGACCTCAAGACTCTCACATCTACCTTCAGCTTGGTAGGCAACATAGACAGCAGCTCCCAAGAGCTTTGGCCATGCTGGGAGCTGTGGGACAGATCCTTGTCTCTTATGGGCAAGGAAAGTAGTTGCAAAGTCATGTTGGGAGAGGAAAAAACAAGATCCAGGTTGCCCAAGACAGCAGTTGTTGACTTTTATTTGGTCTGTGTCCTGATCTCATAGTCTTACCAGCTGCCATAGTGCAAAGGTGGTGATGAAATGGCTCTGGTAGTCGTGGAGCTGATGTTTCCTTTGTGTCTGCTCTGATTTCTCTGATTATTTTCTTACAGAAAGAGCCATAATTGGGCTGCCCTCTGCTAAGAGTGGATGATGGACTAAGCCCAGTCTCTTGTCTCACCAGTGCCCAGGACAGGGGGAAGAGAACTTCCCCCATCCTACTGGGCACACATCTTGCTGTCATCTCTATCTGTGTCACCCTTTGCATGGGTTTAATCTCCCTGGTGAAGAGACAGAGCTGTTATCATCTCCTACCACACCACCCTCCAGTTCTGCAAGCCCCATTTCACTTCTCTGAGCTCTTTTTGGGGGGAAACTTCTGTGGTGGGTAGATGTTCCTGGCCACCTTTATTGCCTTTGTATTACTCCTGTCCTACCTCAGGGAGCGTTCTGCCCACTGCCCCGTTCCATTTGTGAGAGGATTATTTATCCTTTGTGAGTTGGTGTTTGCATAGGCCCTGGAGTTTTGTTTAATAAATCCAAACATAGTTTAGTGTTGTGGACATCTCTCCCCCTTTTTTTGTGGGAGAAGAACTGGCAGCTACTTTCTCGTGGCTTTTAGTTGTTGCTGTTGCAACGCTCGGGGAGGGGAATTCCACCTCTTGTAGCCACTCATTTTAGCTCCACACTGCCCTAGCCTGTGGGAATAGAAAAAATAATCCTTTTTTTTTTTCTTTTTCAAATTAAATAATTGATTTTTGTGTCTTTTCAACAAATGCACAAGCAGACTGTTTGCTGTAGCACATGCTGCTGCTAAGTCACATTCTTGGAGCACTTTCTCATATAGCTCCTAAAAATAACAAGTCTCCCCACCCTCTTGCTTCTGCTCAGTGTGTGTGTGTATTAATGGTTAGAAATGTAAAAAAAACCTAAACTAAAAGAGCCTGTGTCTTTGTAAATGTGTTTTTGGCCCCGTTCTGGTTTCATTTCTGCTCTTGGCTGGAGCAAGCTGACATTGCCAAGCATTGAACTTGCAAGTCAGAGATGCTGGAAGCAACATGAACAGCCAGAACATGTTTGCACAGTGAACCCCCTGAAGAGATAACATTTGCTTTATTATAGCTTTTTAAAATCCTGCTATAAAAATATCAGTGGGTGGAGGGAACCATTATTTCTTGAATTTGAGGTGGTGGGGGTTACTTTATTTACTCTTTATTTTTTATTAATAAGAATCGCTTCACTTGTAGCATAATAGGACTGAGTGGTTTGTTATCCTTGGCTGTAATCTGTGATAAACTACCCCTGCCATCAGCCTTGTAGTTTACCCACTAGGGAGCCAGATTATTGCCTTGTAAAACGGAGCACCACTCCTATAATCCCTTAATTAATTAAATGACAAATTTTAGTTCTCTCCCATTGAAAATATAACTTGTACATAGAGAGGACTTGGATTTATTTGATGGCTTCTCGCTTGTATATATTTTTTTTTCCCCTTGTAGATTGTCACTGTCTCTGTGATTTCCCCTGTAAATACAACAGCAGGGTGAAGCCATTTCTTGACACCCTCCATCTGGGGACTGCATTGTCCTCATCTTCAGGTGGTGACACTGAGATGCCCAAAAATCCTTTGGTCCTTCAGGGAATTGCTGGTGGGTCTTGGTGGGAACCCAGGCGTGGAAAACTCCTGCTCCATCCCTCCGCGCCGGCCCGCGCTGTCACGGTTCCCAACGAGCCCTTCTCGCCGCCGTGCCACGCTTTTTGCTTTGGATATAAAACATTGACTGGGCCCTCTGAAGTCTTATTTAAACTTGGGTTGGATTAATTAATTTCCTCTTCTCTGATTGTGTCTAGAGCACAAAGAGATCCTCCTTCCCTGCAAGCACAGCGTTGATTAATTACAGCCCTGCAAAGGGCAGCTTCTGCTCTTGATATTTTAAATTTATATATATATATTTTTTTTTTTTAATATATATATAATTTTTTATATATATATATAATTTTTTTTTTTAGGTTATTTAACAATTTCCTCTTTTCTCCTTTCTCCTCAGCTTAACTCAGCTGGATGAAATATGGGAGACGACAGGCCGTTTGTGTGCAGTGCCCCCGGCTGCGGACAGGTACGTTTACAGGATACTTTATTGGGAGCGTGTCGTTGTGAATCAAAGTGGCTGTTTTATCACTGAGGCAAAGAGTTTAAAGCTGGGTGTTTTACGTGATCACTGGAGGTAATCAGATCAGAGGATTTGCAGTGTGTAAATCCAGGTTATGAGCAAGTGCAGGCACTCCAAAGTAATGAAATCTGCCTTTGCTTTGGGGTGGATTGTTATTCTGTTGGTGTTTTCTAGGAGACCCACACAGAGAATCCAGGGAAAAACATCCTGATCTGTTAATATTCCCTGCTATAACGTTGCTCATCTTCTCTCCAGGCTGTTTAACCAAAGGACAGAGATCCTGGGTCTCTGGCAGGATGAGATATTCTGGCAAACAGCTGAGAATGTGACAGTTGATGGTTTGTGTTATGTGAACCCCAAACTGCCATCAGCTATTTTGGGCTTCCAAAAACAAAAAAAAACCAACCAACAACCAAAAACCCCAAAAGAAAAAGGACCCATTGTGAATTTTTCCTCCCTGGAGTTGCCTGTGGCCTTGCAAAACTTTTCCTCGCTTTCCTAGGGTGGGTGATTGTCACTTTACAGGAGTCCCATCCCCTTTTCAGTTGTACAGCCCTGCCTGCATAGGAAGGCACCTTTTTTGTTGCATTTTGCTTGGTTTTTGTGATAAATCCAGTGTTTTCCCAAAGCTGAGCTGAGGGTCTGTCCCATGGCCCAGTGTCCTGGCAGCTCCTGTGCCTCACCAACGGGAGGAACAGGGGGAATTGTGCAATTCCTACTGGGATGGTTTTAATGGGAGCTATTAGAAACTGGGGCTTCTGTGGGAGTACAACCCAGTGCTGAGTCCAGGGAGAATTGGGTTTGTCTGAAGTGTTTAAACCTCAAAATGTCTTTAATAAGGGAAAGGGTGGAGGATGGGAATTGTGGGTTTTAATTGGATATGAAGTGATGCACAAACACTTTGTTTTCCTGGCTGCAACCGCCGTTGCCAAACTGTTCTGGCTGTGACGCGCTTGGGAGCTCTCACCCATCCCCAGGGTACTCCCCCTTCCCCAAATTCTTCAGTGTATTTAATATTTTAATGCTCTTTGTGGGTCTCTCAATTGAAATTAAAGATAATTCTGCCTCCCCAGGGCACATCCTCCGAGGCTGCTTGTGAATTCTGTGACGCATTTATTTTTATAGCACAGAAATGGGTCAAAAAAAATCTCATCTGGTAACTCTTGGGGACTGAGGCTTTTTAAAAATACTTGGTTAGAACTTCTGAGCTTTTTGGTCATTTTAGCACTAATCTCATCTGAAGCATTTTCTATCTACTTGCAGGTGATCTTCCCCTTCTCTTTTTTTCTTTTTTTTTTTTCTTTGTAGGCTGCTTTTTATCTTGAACTTCTTTGCCTGTGAAATTGTGCAAGTCATTTATAAAATGTATTAGCTGTATTTGAGCACTTAATGATGTGAGGACTTCAATCATACAACCTTAAAATCAGATTCAAACAAGCAATTAAGGCAAACAACAATGTATTTAAATTTAATCTCCCACAATCTCCCACAAATGACATATAAAGGTGGTTGCTTCCTCCTTTCGCTGTTCCAGACTACTGCTTATGGGTAATTCTGACAATTCTTCATGTTAATATTGAAATGTGAGAATCTGGGTAATTCATACTGGTATGATTCATTGTGATCTAACCTGACCTCGTGCACAGTTTCCTAGAACGTCCTTCAATATCTCTTCAAACCCAGAGCATGTATTAAATAATGATGATCCAAGCTTGATTTAAAATATTTCCACTGATGGAAAATTCACCACAGCCCTTTGGTTAAGTTGTTCTAATAGTTAATTGCTCTCGCTGGTATGGAAAAAAATTATGCTTTATTTCTAGTCTAAACCTGTTTGGTTGCAGCTTCCAGGTTGTGGATCTTGATAATTTTTGTTTATTAGACAAAAGATCCTTCCTCTCAAATTTGTGATGTCTGTGGGTGTTTGCTGACTGATCAAGTCAACCCTTAACAGCCCTTTGGGACTAACTAAAGACACGGAGCTCTGAGCCTTTCCCTGTAAGTCCTGGTGTCTTCTGGGCATTTTTTTTTTCTCCTCTATCCTGTGCATCAGTTTCATGTTGAAGGTTTTTCACATTGAAGGTTTTTAGGGGCCTTTCCAAATGCTGTTCACCCCTCACACGCAGCAGTACCGCTGTGGAAGCGCAGTGCTACCCCAGAGCCGTACAGACCATCGTGGAAGGATCATCAGCTAAAATTAACATGTGGTGAGCTGTGTTTTCTGGGGCAAACAGAGTAAAATGGGATTGTTGCAATGAGCTGGACAGGGTAGCTTTGAATATTAAAAATAAACCTGAATTTGGAGTTGGGGGGGTGATGGTGGGCAGCAGCTGTCTGCAGGGCTCACGTGCCGCATTGTTTCCCCAGCAGCTTGTGCTGCCTTTTGGCACTAAACCCTGACCCTTGACAAGCCACTGTGGATCATCCCATCAGAAAAATGGCTTTGTTGTGTGGACTCATGTTAAAGTGAAGCCTTAATAAGGGTCAGAGGTGGCTGCACCTATCTCATTGCTAAAGATCGAGACCCTTTTCTCCAAACATAGGTGACAAAAAGGGGCCATCAGCTCTGTGTGATCTGCTGCAGAAACCTCCTGCCCTGCCCACAGGTCCTGAGTGCTCTCAGCTCCTGTCAGAGTCTGCACCACCCCGAGTTTTCAGCTTTCTGGAAGGCAATCTGATTTTATTCCCCACAAACACACACCCAAGCAGTGCTGTGTGCTTGCTTACAGCCCAGGAAGCTTTTTCCCAGCTCAGAACTAAGCCAGCGCTGGAGAAGGAGACTTCCTTGCAGGATTCAGGCTTTTTTCCCCTGTTTTTCCTGATTCTTTAAGATCTTTGGGTGCCTTTTGCTTAGGAAAAAAAGCCATTGGAATGGGAGGGTGTTGACTGTTGAGCCTCTTTGGTTATCAGGGCCCATGTTGTTGGGATAACGCCTGGCTCACCGCGTCCTTTCGCTGCGGTGGCTCCAGCATCTCTGTTCCTTTCTCTCATTTCTCAACCTTTGATCCTGTGCCCAATCCTGTGTTTGTTTTTTTTATCCCTGCACATTCCTGCTCTTTTGGATATTGCTCAGTTTGAGGGGTGCACTCTGGTTTTGGCTACTTTAGTCCTGAGTCAATTGGGATGGGCTGTGGATTTCGCTGTCAGCTGGGGCATGGGGACAAACAGCCCAGTGCTCTTCTGCTCGCTAAAATTAGGGCTCAGCCTCTTCCAAACGCTGCGTGGAGACGTGCAGAAGCATGGGAGGTCACAGGAGAAGGGAGAGCAGAGCCAGGCTAATTTGAACAGGAGACTGGAGACAATTACTGTGAAGCCAGTGCTGATTTTTCCCTCGTTAGTTTAAAGTTTTGTTGTTTTTTTTTTAATATATAAAATATTTTGCTTCCCTGTGTAATTCCTTGGAACCATTATCTGCTTTTTTTCCCCTCTGTAGCTGGTACCAACCTCATCTTTTATTCTGCCTTCCCTTTTTTTCCTCCTTTTCCTTCCCTGTCTCTATGTAGACAAAGGCTACAAAGCCAACTTTTCAGGGAAGTGAGGAATGGGAAGAGGGAATGGCCACCAAAAATAGATGAGCAGATCCTGCTGTGTGTCCCCCCCCTGGTATCACTGCAGCTCGTGGGCTTTCAGTGGGTGTGTAAACATGTTTTGGTTGCTAGGTCTTTAATGGGTGTTATTTTTGGCTTCCCTACACGATCACTTCCCAACAGCGGGGTCTGCTGTGACACAGCTGACTTCGAAATGTGCCACATCTACTGCTTTTAAAACAGATTCTTCTCAAGGTCATTTATCTGCTTTCTTCTCCAAAAGGACAGGTGACACATTTTTTTTCCCTGATCCCCTTTCTCCCTGCCCTTCTCTCCATGTAGAGGGAGAAGAGCTGTTCTCCAGTCCCATGCTGCAGTCTGAAGGCAAGGAGAGAGGTAGAGGCAGGTCCCCACCTCCAAAATACCTGCAGAAGATGTAGAGTGATGGCTGGAGTAAAGCTTTCGTTGAATCTGTGAAGTGAAAGCTCACCTGGGGGTGGTGTGCACCACTAATCATCATTAAAGATCTTCTAATCCCATTTAGGACGTGCTGGGTGATGAGAGGTGGCCTCAGAGCAACCAAGTGTTACTTAAACTTCAGCCTTGCCATTGAAGTTGAAGGGTATTAACTAAGTCTGTGTGATGAGACAGCTCTGACTCATTAACACAAGGTGATTAAAACTTCAGCCATCCTGTCTGAGGCATCTAGAGCAAAGGTCTGGAAGGAAGGTGGAGGTTTCTAGTGCTGCTTTATTACCGTGAGCTCGTGGTGACAAGAGGGTGGTGATGGAGCTGGGGAAGGGTCTGGAGCACAAGTGTGATGAGTTCATGGCTGAGGGAACTGGGGGTGTTGAGCCTGGAGAAAAGGAGGCTGAGGGGAGACCTTCTGGCTCTGTCCAAGTCCCTGACAGGAGGGTGCAGAGAGGTGGGGGTGGGTCTGTTCAACCAAGGACCAAGGGACAGGACAAGAGGAAATGGCCTCCAGTTGCACCAGGGGAGTTTAGATTGGATCTGAGGAAAAACTTCTTCACCAAAAAGGTTGTCAAGCATTGGAACAGCTGCCCAGGGAGTTGGTGGAGTCCCCTTCCCTGGTGGGATTTAAGAGACAGGCAGACGAGGTGCTCAGGGACATGGGTTAGAGGTGGGATTGTTAGAGCTGGGTTCATGGTTGGATGCTGTGACCTTACAGGTCTTTTCCAACCACTACAATTCTGTGAAGACATAGAGTCATTTTGCTTGGAAAAGACCTTTAAGATGATCAAGTCCAACCAAAAATGTCACTCAGTGTCTGGCTCTGTATCCCCCTGTATAAACTGTGTTGAACCCTTCCCAGAGTGCCCGATGGCTGCTGTGGGCAGGCAGGCTGGCAGCAGGAAATGTGAGCTGGTGGATAGATGTGGCTCTTCTGCTCTTCTCCTGAAGGCTTTGGGAGTGCTGAACTCTTGAAGCTTTATAAATTATCATAGCAGAGGGACATCTTTATTAATAAAACTGTTTGGTCCCCTCCTGTTGCTCAAACTAATAGAGGAGCCATAATATTGAATATCTTCTCCTGGAAGCAGGACTCTTGCTGGCCCCTTCCTCCCCACTCCACACCATTCCACTTTTTATAAGTGACACAAATCATCTCTCAGGTCCTAATTCCAACCCTACAGTTACACAGACCATTTCCTCAAACAATCATTTGCTTTTTAAACCCACCCTTAATTTACCAATTTATTCCCTTTAAACCCCTGCCACCGAGGTGATGCTCGGGCAGCGGCCGAGAAAAGCGAAGCCCAGAACTTTTCACAAGGCTAGAAAATGATTTTTTTTTCTTCTTTGTAGTTTATTGTATCCTCTTATCTTGTCATATAATAGAAATAATGTTTATGGCATTGAGGCCTCAGCATCACTTGGCATTTAACCAACCTCAAAAGCAGTTTATTGCTTTGTATACTCTGCTGCCATGACCATTATCCCTTAAATCTCTATTGCTTTGTAATATACGAGGCAACAAATGGCTTCTGCGATTGGTTAAATGTGGAGCTGAAGCTCAGGTGTGTTTTGTAGCTTGTATAATCCAAACAAATATAGATTATTCCTTTTATATGAGTGCTGGTGTAAAGAGGGGAGAGAAAAAAAAATGACCCTCTTCTCTCTCCCTCTCTCTCCAAGAAGCAGTGAGGTCTCCTTGTCACAGCCCAAACTTTCCAGTGACCCAGGATGTGCACGGTGCCTTGGCTGCTTCATTCCAGTTTCAGGCAGGTACCAGTTCCACCAGTACAAGGAATGAGTCTTGTCCCTGTCTCTGCAGGTTTTTTTCAGTGTCCTCAGTGAAAGCAGGTATCATTCAAGATCAGCTATTGTGATTAAAAGAGGCAGAATAATAGAGTGAAGCAGGTAGGTGGGTACATAGAGCAGCCCAGAGGTGAGAGGAGCGAGTGCCCGTGCCCGTTTGCTTGACAAAAAGGCATTTTCTTTTGCTATAATTTCAAAAGTTTGCTTTGTTACCATCCTGCTCTCCTTCCAGTTATGGGCTAAAGTAAAAAAGGTAAGAAAATATTCCCTGTCTCTGCTACCAGGAGACACCTCTACCCACATAGGGATGTCTAGATTGGGTGTGAGGAAGAATTTCTTTGCTGAAAGGGTTCTGAGGCATTGGAAGGGGTTGCCCAGGGCAGTGGTGGAGTCCCCATCCCTGGAGGGATTGAAGAGTCGTGTAGACACAGTGCTGAGGGACATGGGTTAGTCAGTGTTGGGTTCATGGTTGGACTTGATGATCTTGAAGTTCTTTTCCAATCCAGGTGATTCTGGGGCTCTGTCTCAGCCCAGGAGCTCGCTGTTGGGATGTTTGGTCTGAATATGAGCATGTACAGAAAGAAATAGTTGTGCCTTGATTGAACAGCCTCCTTAGGGCCTGCCTCTTGAGACTTGGTTCCTGAAGCTTCTGAAGGGAAGCCAGACTAACTGCCTAAGAAATTCAGAAAGTTAAAATTGAATCTTTGAGAAACTTCAGCCCAGTTGGCTGCCTGCTGTTACAGCAAACAGGAGTGGAAATGGTTATTAAGCAGAGTTATGATACCCTGTCCTGCAGTAGAAATTGTTACTGTCCTGGCACGGGAACTGAGTGGGACTGGACTTGGGCACAGGGTGTTTTTCCTAAAGAATTTGGGCTCCTAACTCTGATTTAATGAGGTAGGAGCTGTTTTGCCTTTGGAAATTGGAAGCTGATTAATTGGGAGAATGGCTTCTGTGGAGCAGAGCGGATCATGTCGGTCAGCAGAGCTGGACACGGCTGCTGAAGGTGGCAAGCCAAGAGCAGGACTTGCAACTGTCCCTTCCAGGGTTACATATCCCAAATTGACATCAGGTCTCATCTCCAGGGTCCCCAACAACCTCAGTGGGTGGCTCCTCATTGGGGTTCAAGCTGTGGCTGACACCCCCACCTCCACCAGCCCAATATTAAACTGGAGGCGTTAAAAGCGGAGCGGGAATAAAATCCTTCTCCGAGCATTTTGTTCTGCTTGGGCACAGCTACCCCTAGTCTGTAGTTAGCATGCAAAGTCACGTCTGTGTTGTGTCCCTACTGCACCCCAGTGATTTGAAGAGCTGAGCCATAAACCAGAGTTTCTTTTCTGGGTTTTGGAAATTGAAGGAAACGTCTGAAGCTCTGCGCTGAGGAATTCCTCGCTGCGTACTCCTGCTTGCTTCACATCTGCAAGCTTTTTATGGGAAGCTGCCACAGCTGAAATAAAATTCTACAGAGAAACATCTTGCTTAAAAGGTCTTCTATTATTTTTTTTACAGGAATGCAGGTTTCCAGAGTTAATTATTTATTTCAAATTAAGACCTTTCCAGCTGCGGTACCTGTACATAGCGAGCAGATGCTACGCAAATCGCCGAGCGTTTACAGTGTGTAATGGCTCTGTGTAAAAGGAGCTGTTGGTTCCAGTAACTCTTGAGGTTGTTAGCATCAAAAGAAGGGAATTAATTTGAATTGTAACTCATGTATTGTCAGCAGAGTGAAATGATCTCTCCCACCTCTTGCTGAAGGTATTTTTTGGAGGTGGGGAGCAGGGAAAAAGCTAATTTTGAATAATAATAAGCTTGAGAAGGCATCTGAAACCAGTAAATGTTTTATTTTTTTTACACTCCTATAACTTAAAAACAGCCAAACCAATCTAAACCAAATTGGATAATAAAAAATATTGCTCCTAGGCTGAGCCCCTGTATGCCAAGTTCCAGTCTAGAATGAATTTTTATGACCAAATTATAAACCCCCTAGAAATGAAGGTTTAAAATGGAAATGTTGACAGACCTTTAACTACAAAAGCACTATAATAGAACTTCTTTTTTCATAAAATGGCTGTTTTAAAATATAATTAAGACTTAAATATTATTTAATAGCAGCATTTCCTGTAAGTTAAAATCTTTATCATTCCTATGGCTGGGATTCATTGCCAGGTCGGAGAACGCCGGCTCTGCTTTGCATTTGAAGCACGTGCGCGGCGCTGAACCGACACAGACACTTGTCTGTCAGATGGAAATGGATCTGGACACTTCTCCAGATTCCTCTTTTTCTAAATAACACCCTGGATGCCAAAGGATTCACCAGACCCCTGTGCAAATCCTGCTGCTCTGGGAAGAAACTGCCACCAAGCCTCTGCCAAGGACTCGACTTTTAATAACGTGAAACACCGGTGGCTCGTTCTTTGCAAGAAAATATTTGACATGTTTGCATCCCCTCTGGCTGATGAGGTGTTAATTAGGAGTTGTGCTTTCAGCCTGAGGCTGCTTTGGTGTCCTCAGCACATGTCCAGCCTTTTGGGACACTTTGGAAAGCCGGGGACACGGACGGAGCAGCCGTGGTGAAGCTGGCGGCCCCTCGTGCTGCAGTGAGCCATCCTTGCAGGGAAAAGGTTTTCCTTTTGCAAGGGCTTTGCTGGGGCTTCTCCCCACTCCCTGAGGGGTGTGCTGGCTGTCACAGCTCCAGTCTGCAGTCCTCCCCAGTGCCCACACTGGTGCCCAGCCATGGCCTGGTGCCATGAGGCAGGACGGTGCTGTACAGCTGTCACACCCCCCTCAGCGTGGGGTTTGGTTTTCATCCTAACCCCCTGTTCTTGGACTTGCTAATTCCTCTATTTTGCTGCCTTTCTTTTCTTCCTCCTCCTCCTCCCCATGTTTAAAAATAACCCCTGGATGGTTGCTGCAGTGCCCCAGATGCAGGGGTTGTTGCAACACTCAGTTCCTGTACTGGTAGATGGCCAGTTTGAAAGTGGAACTACCAGTGGTGGGACAGTAACAGTTTCTGTGTGGTGTCCTCTCTGTTTTCCTGCTGGTTTTCTTGCTCTCTGCTGTTATTTTGCAGGTGAATGAGTTTCCTGACTTTAACCCTGCTGCCACTTTCTTGTGACAACCTTTATTATCGGGGATGATGAGAGCAGGAGGCAGAGACCTGTGAGATCTTCACCTTAATCTCTTGGGCTGATACATTTTATATAGAGGTTTTATTTAAAGTCTTCATCAGATGATGGCACCAGGTAGAAAGCAACATAACTTGGAAATTGGGAGTGTTTGTAGGTGAAACTCTGTGATGCTCCAGGCACTCTTGGACGTGCACACGCTGTTGCTTGTCCTCTCTCCCCTTCCTCGTGGGAGCTGCAGGAGTTGCTGTCCCTTCTGCAGCCACGTGTGAAGGGCTGGGTGTGTAAGAGCAGCTTTTCCCTCCTACACAGGGACAGGCACAAGCTGGGACATCCACCCCTAAGGCCATTCTGGGAGGGGGCTGTCTGAAAGGGCAGTCACTGCAGCAGAATTTCTCTGGGAGCTGTTTTTAGGTGTATTTTTGACTGTCGCAGTGTCGTCCTCCTGTGTGGACTGTGCTGGAATTTCACTGGCAAAAGGTCTCTGGAAGCTGCAGTGGACATGCTTGATAAAGCTCTGCTGCATCTTTCACGAGAAACCTCCCAGATTTAGTTGATGAAATCTGTCTGTGGGTTTGTTGGGGTTTTTTTTGGTGTGAAGTAATTTCTTGCTAGCACAAATTGGTTTAACACGTACACAGAGGAGATATAACTTCAGCTTGTGTTAGTTCCTTTCTAGTCTGGATTTTCTCAGAAGTGTTTGGGCTTTGGGTTTGGCTTCTGGCTCTGGAGATGCAGCAAGGTTTGGCTTTTCCATTTCTGTTCTGGTGAATGCCTGGTTTAGAATTAATGAGGATTTCTTACCCATATTGGCTGCAGCAGCAATTAAAATGAAGAAGCAGCACCTCTGGATTTGACAAAATAGATAGCTGCGTGAGTTTGGGGTTTTTTTTCCTCTCTTTATCATCTTAGAGATACTGTGCAGAGGCTGCAGAATACCTAATACAGCCTTAAAATATGCAAAAGCCAGTTTTTCATGCAGGTCCTGTCGAAGAACCCGTTAGCAGAGGACGAGCTGTGCCGCATTCAGCTCGCCGCCCGCCGCCGTCTCAGGCACGCGCTCCCGTCGCTTCATTAGCATCCTTGTTCATTTTGGCGTAAAAATGGAGTAGATGAGGCAGCACACAACCAGGAAACCTATTTCATGTGGCAATAGAATAGCCAGTCATGGATCTAATTGCCCTTTTGGAGCACCTCTGATCCCAAAGGATTCTTCAACCGGTTACAAATCACGGCAGCGATGCACCGGCCGCTGGGGAAGGGGGGGATTTTTTGGTCTCCTGTGTGAAGGGGAGATGGGGGATGAGGGTTTTCTTTGGAGCTACTTAAAACTTGGTTTAACCTTCCTCATTGTAGAGGAAGGACACTGAGTAGCGCTGTGGGACGTGAAGCCTGGTTTCCAGGGAAAGCTGGACTGTTAAAGCCATCTGCTTTGCGATGGGTGACTTGCAGACTCAGCAACTATAAATATATATAGGGAGAGCGTGCGTGCCAGGATATAGAATCATCAAATGTTGGGAGCTGGAAGGGATCCACAAGGATCATGAGTCCAACTCCTGTCCCTGCACAGGACAATCCCAACATTCACACCATGGCCCTGAGGGCCTTGGCCAAATGCTGCTGGAATCTTGTCAGGCTTGGGGCCATGAGCACCTCCCTGGGGAGCCTGTGCCAGTGCTCCACCACCCTCTGCCTCAAGAACCTTTTCCTCATGGCCAACCTCCCCCTCCGCTGCCACATCTTCCTGCCATGGCCTCTGCTCCTGGCGTTGGTGGCCAGAGAGAAGAGCTCAGCGCCTGCCCCTCCTCTGCCCCTGGGGAGGAAGTTCCAGACCGCCAGGAGATCTCCTCTCAGTCTCCTCCTCTCCAGGCTGAACAAACCAAGTGACTTCAGCCTCTCCTCACACCCTTCCCCTCCAAACCCTTCACCAATTGTGTGTCCCTCCTCTGGACACTCTCCAGGAGCTTTAGATCCTTTTTATCCTGTGGTGCCCAAATCTGCCCACAGTATATTTATATAAATATGAACATATCTGGCCACCAGTCACCCTTTCCTGGGGGCTGCTTGATGCCACGTCCTTGAGGGCAGCAGGAAGGAAAGCCACCAGACGCCGATGTAGGAGAGCATCCCCTGCTTGGACAGCAGCCTCTGTGTGGTGCCAGGGTGGCAGGTTTCATGGTGTGTCCATGGATAACCTGGGCTTTACTCAGTGCTTGTTGTTTTAAAGGTGATCTTGTTCTCACAGAGCCCCCGTGCTCATCTCACACCGGCGGCAGCAGTTGGCCGGTGCTGCTCACAGGCTGGTGAAGCCCATCAAACCAGGTCTGGAGTTTCTCAGATGTTGCCAGGTTTCTAATGATTTAAATTTTTATTTAGTTTGGGTTTTTTTGGTTGGTTGTTGGGGGTTTTTTTTGTAGTTTAGGGGTTTTTTTGTAGTTTTTGTGTTGGTTTTTTTTTAAACTGAGCCCTGTCCTCCTTGTCCCCAGATGATGGGACCGTTTCCACTTTCTGCAGCAGGAGGGATCAAGGAGGAAAGGTTTCCCCTTTCTTGGCAACATGATCAGGGCTGCAAAAATACCCACAAAGGAACACAGCTGGGTGCTTGCAGGGAATGGTTTCTTCTCTTTTTGATTTAAAGGAGTTTCACAACCATAGAGTTTCTGCTTGGAATGCACTAACCTCAGCCTGGTCCTCACCTAAAGCTCTTGCTCTATATCAAAAATGCAAACTGTGTGTCCTGCTAGCACAAAGCCATAAATTGAGCCAGGCTCTTTTATTAACTTGAAATTAGACTGATCTAAAAAGCTTTGCTTGTGATCTTGAGCTCAATAAGTGCAGAAAGCTGCCGGTGGCCGCGTGCTCTTGCAGCCGAACGCCAACCCGCGAGCCTTGCCGCGTTGACTGTGGCTCCTGTGAGCTGAACCTCGAGTGATTTTTATCTCAAGAACTGCAAAACCTGTTTTTCACTCCTGCTGGATGGTCCCTGGGAAAGCAAATGAGAAATAGGGTGCTGGGTTAGGAGGTTTTAGAGGGAGGAAGGTTGGTTAGGAAACAAGAGAGAGCTTAAGGGACAATCAGAGCCTACCTTAGACTGAATTTCTGCTGCTTTTGAGCTCTGTTTTGTTTTGGTTTTTTTTCCCTTGGCCAGTAAAATATTTCCTTATGTTAAAAACAGGTTTTTGAAGACAAGGCTGTTTGGTTTTATGAGGTTTTTTTTGTTGTTGTTCAAATCTTTGCTTGTTACCTGTCTGCTAATCTGAGAGAAAATAATGAGTGCTTTGTGTTTCACCGCCGGAGCAGATTCACTTATTCCCCGAGCGCGGGTGCGGCGCGGAGCTTTGACAGGGGCCTCGTTATCGTGCCGGCACGGATACATTTAATTTTCCCAAAAATGCAGGAGTTTGCAGGATTTTCTGTAAGCTTCTTGCATAAAATCCAGCCAAATTGTCGCTTAAGGACAAAAAGACAAGGAGGAAGGGGACTCTGCCTGGGACTTCCATCTCCCTCCCCAGCAAAAATGATGCTGAGGAGGCTGCTTTGAGTTGTGAGGAGGAAGGGGCGTGTGTTCCTTCAGCTCCTTACACCTCACACAGAGTTATGAGGAACAAACAAGCCTGTGACCTGGTTTTATTTCAATATCTAAATAACAGGGAGATTTTCCTTTTCACGAGCCCACTTCCTCAGTTCAGTTCTCTAATCCCAGAACGACACAACTGAGCTTTGCAAAGACACGCAAGGAGGCAGCTGGAGATGACTCTTGGTAAATGAAAAAGCAGCTAAAATCCTCTCTTTTTTTTTTTCTTTCTTTTTTTTTCCCATCTCCCAAGGATGCTGGCCCAGGCATTGTTGGGTGGCGTTGGCCGCTCCGCCCCTCTGCGGCAGCCGGGGCCGCTGGTGCAGAGCAGCAGCGTTGGGCGATCGCTGCGGCTCTCCGCGGTGATGCCGGGGCAGGGACAAGGAGGAGACACCGTGTCCTTATGCACTTGGTGGGGAGAAAACCCCTGAGTGTCTCATTGCTGGAGAGCAGGGTTGGGGAAAAAAAACAAACCCAAACCACCCTTTTAGTCATAAAATCTGAGGTGTTTGGTAGAGATTTCGTGTGAGAGCTGAGAATGAAAGCGGAGCTGTTCGCAGGAGGGATTTCTAGTCGTGCTATTTTTAAGCTGTAGGGGGTTTTTAGCTGACATTTCTCTCCCCTTGGTGGTCACTGCTTTGCATGAGAACCTTCCTGAAAGAGTCAGTTCTTGGGTTGAGGTAAAAGCTCACCATCAAGCTGTTTATTTATCAATCCATAGCTCTTTTGACATGAGAGACAAAAAAAAAAGTGAGATTTGTGGATTTTGCTGGGTAAAACACGGCGTTACCCTGCCACTGGGGGCTTGCGATGCTGTAGCTGCACAAAGGGCTGGTGTGTGCATGTCAGAAGGAAAAGAAAAGGGGAAAAAAAATACCTTTTGAGCTTTTTCTTCTCTGGGTATAAAGAGGAGGGCACGTGGCTGATGTGCAGAAATCCCTTTTGTGTACAGAAGGTAGCAAGAGGGGATATTTTATTTTTCCTTTGCCCCGGTTCCCTGGGTTAGTGCTACTGTCTGGTGGAATTTAAGCAAAAGCAGGTTTTTAGGGTGTGTTGACAGAAAAAAAAGCAAAAGGTCCATGGTGGCAAAACTGCTTGAGAACATCCCTGTCGTTCTTCAAAGATCCCCTGCAAATCTCCTGCCGTGGTAAATCTCGGGAGGAGCGTGGCATCGTGTTTATTTAACACCTGCTTAATGATGCAAGCTGAGAAACTGCACCACCACTTCCCGAGCGCTTGGACCAGCTGGTTTACTCCAATAATTTTTTTTATATGCTGGATTAAAACAATAAAAACATTAAAAGTCCTAAAATTCCCCCTGAGAGTAAACATCTAGACAATAAAGAATTGTGTGTGTGTGTGTGTATAGGGGATGGGGTTGGGAGAGTTTTGCAGCAGTGCACAACAAGCGATAAATTAATCTCAGCAGTAAAGCCTGCTAAATTAAACCGTTTCATAAAATGAAGCTCTTGCAAAATGTGGAATCAGTCTGTCTTTGGGGCAGTTAAAGATTTATTTTATATTTTTTTTTTGCCCACTTCAGGTTATTTATAAAGGGTGGATGTGCCTGGTGTCACTGTGTGTCGCTGCTCTTAGGTGTGTTTGGGGGGACAGGCAGGGAGGGTTGTTTGGTCACAGCTGTAGCTGTTTCTACTCCCTTAGTGTGGCTTCAGACAAGGAGATGAGTGGTTCAGTCTCAAAAAAACCCCCTCATTTTTATGAATAAACATTCAAAGGACCAGATTTTAAGCAATCTAAGCTAGACTTCAAAGTAAGGAGCAGCTCCTTCCACCGATGTCTTCGCTCGCGTGCGTCTCGCTGGCTCTTTGCTTTGCTTGTTGCGAGACTCTTGCTTTCCCCACTGCTTCTGCCACCCCAAACATCTGCCAAGTCCCCTTGTGATGTGTTCCCAGATACTTGCAGTGCTGAACATCCAGGTGTGAGCTCAATAATCTGAATTCTGGCTTCTGCACTTGTAAAATCTGCTGCTTCACCTGCTCGCTGGGGCATTCACCCGAGCTGTTGTTTCTGTGGCTGGGGGAGGCGGTTCCTTGCACTCCTTTTAGGTATTAAGAAGCAATTTGTGATTGCTGTGTTAGCTTGTCTCCCTTTTTAAAAGGCTGGTGAGATGTTTTGCTATAAACCTCCAACATTTGTGAGCTTGAGGAAGAAATTTAAATGCATTTCGCTTTGACTGCGTGTGAAATTTTATTATCTGCAGCTCGTAACGTAGGCGGAAAAATTGTTAAGACCCCTCAGGATGTGAGTAAAGCCATTTTGGTGACCTCAGCTGTATATTTCTACATCGCTGAATCATCACCCAGTTGGCACCTCAGTGGGGATAATCTCTTGTTTGTGAGGTTGGGAGCACAACCAGGGGCTGGGGAGAAGAGCTGTAGATCAAACAACGTGGAGGGAAAAGCTGTTTGCGTTCTGCTTGGCTCGATCTCCTCTGATTTTTCTTGCACTTAAGAGTTTATCCACTTAATTTTTATTAAGGACTGCAGGTGGAAAGTAATGTTAAAAAGGATTTACCATTAGCCAGGAGCAGCTAAGGAGGCAATTAGAAACAAGCAAGAGCCCTGGGCTGCTGCGAATCGCAGCTGGGGAGTCCTCTTCAGACACAGAAAGGCTTTTGCTGAGGATTTTGTCGGGTCACTAAGTACACAAGACAAGCACCAGAGAGCTGGGAGCGTGTTAATGTGCTCCTGAACGTCATCCTGTTGTGTAGACAGCTGAACCCTCCCCGGTGTGAGTCCCTGTCAAGGGGAAAAACCTGAGGAGAGCGAGGAGACTCAGTTCCCTGTAAAGCTGACTTGATTCAGTGGGGAAAATCTGGCACCTTTGAAAACCAGTGCAGTTGTATAATGATTGCAGGTGATTTGGAGGGGAGGGGAGAAAAAAAAAGGATTTGGATGATTTGGATTCTCAGTGATCTCTTGCATAATGATTGCAGATGATTTGGAGAGGGGCGGGGGGGAAGGATTTGGATTCTCAGTGATCTCCCAGCACTCTGGGTGCAGGTTGGAGTCAGGCAAAGAGATTGGAGTTAGACTCTTCTGCAATAGTCTGCTCAGAGAAATCATAAATCTTGAGAGAGAGAGAGAGGGAAGAGGGTCACTGAGAACCTCATCAGGGTGGGAGCAGCAGCGCCGCGTTAATATGCCCATAAATCTACCTGTTACGATAAAACAGGTGGCTCTTCCAAGAGGCAAAAATAGTCAAATGCACGGAATTTTTTCTTTTTTTTTTCCCCTGCTGCTGCCTTTTTCCTTTTAAAAAAGCTTAATTACTGCAGTGCACTGACATCTGACAACTTATCATGAGCAGTCATGGTCCTTTATAAAACACAGGGCTTGAGTTTCGTGTCTGTGTCTGGAAAGCAGGGGCAGAAAAAGGGTAAAGGGGCTCTGCAGGTTGGGCAGAATCTCAGAGAGGCACAAAGAAAGGATGTTTCCATGTGTGGTGTTGAGGAGAGGGTTGCTGGAAAGCTGCTTGTGCTTTAAGAGCTTTTTGAACTAAAGATTGATCAAGGGAGCTACAAGATGGGTTGGTCACGGGGGGAGGTTGTGCCCTTGGATGAGATCTGGGAGCTCCCCATAAGGGAGGGATGGATGGGAAGGGGTGTGAGGGCAGGACTGGCTCTGGCCTGATGGGAGTCACCACAGGGGTTTGGTGAATTCCTCACTCTCTTGTTTCACTTCTTGCACTGGGACATCTGTGGAAATCACATCTGGCTGAAGCCATCTCCACTGAGCTTCTGCGGAGAGAGACAAAGGGGCCCAGACCCCTCTGATTTCTACAGCTCATTTCCAAAATACTCCAGTTGCTTCTCAAGGTGGCCAAAGAATCTCAGTTTACCTCCTTCATTTTGTCTCTCTCCACTTGATGACACCCCATCCACCCAATTTTTCGGCTCTGTGAGCCTATTTAAGTCGTGCCCACGCGCCGCCGGTTACGTGGGTCCGCGTTTCCTTACGGCTCGTTCCCTCTAACTCATGAATAGGGGGGTGGGAAACCCAACCTTGAAACCACCTGAATTCTGTCTTCATTTAACATGATGCCCTCTCCAAACTCTTACTGTTGGAGCTTCCCCAGGAGAGATCCTTGCTTAGGTCCACAGGAAAAAAAAATCCAACAAACCAACAACAAAAAACCCTCCCAAAAAAACCCAAACCAAGCTTTTTTTCAGGCAATAAAGCCTGTAAGGAGAGACTCACTCACCATGAATGGATGGGCCCGTACCCAATATTGCAAATGAATTGAAGGAAATCAACCTTCCAGTGCATTAAAAAAAAACCCTGAATGGGGACCAGGGCATCCTTTTTCTAATTGTGGTGTTGTTCAAAGGTCAAGGCTGAGTCACGTTGGCTTTTTCAAGCTGCAGCCCACTGGCACAATGAGGGCTTTTTTTCCATTGGAGCTAACTTCTTTTTTGTTGTTGTTGTTTTGTTTAGGATTGACTTTGTTGTAGCTCTGAAACAATAGCAGAGAGGAGAGGATCGCGTTAGCTTGGTGCGAGGCTTCATCCGAGAGGATAACCACCAAACCTCTCGGATGAGACCAAATTTAACTGGTTTTTCCCTCAATGCTTGAGAATTTGCTTTGGAAATGGCTGTGAGGGGGTTGGATTGGAGGTGAGGGGGTTGGATTGGAGGTGAGGGACCGGCTATCCGGAGCAGAGTCTGCTGCTGGAGTCCTGCTTTCCCAGCACAGCTCTTCCCGGGGTAAGTACGGGAAGGGAGATGCCACCACCCCGCGCGCGGGCACGGCAGCTCCCTCCAGCGTGATCCATGATGCTCAAGGACCCAACCACTCCAACACAACTGTGTTGGGTATCTCAAGATCCAAGGGAGACATCCCAGCCCTGCTTCTGGCTCAGTTCTGCCACCTCAAACCTCTCTCTTTCCCTTTCCCTACATTCCAAAGCTGCTGACAGCTCTGCCTTGCTGGGGGAACATCTCCGTGTCCCCGCCAGGTGCAGGGGACGTGCGGGCTGCAAGACTCCCCGTTGTCACCCTGGCTTTAAGGGCTTCATTTCCACCGAGGCTGAGGGTGGTGTATGGTTTGGCAGGGAGCAGGGAAACCAGAGTGGCTTGTACCACGGAGCTGCGTGTGCTCCGGCACCTGCTGCCAAAGCCTCTCCTCACCCCTGCGGTATTGACAGACTTGGCCACCGTCCCGAGACTCTTTAAGATCCCTGTGCAGCCTCCCAAAGCACAAATCCTCAGCCCTGTAGACAAATTAATCGACTCCAGTTCGAGTTTAATTATTTTTACACGTACATTCTTGTTGCTGGGGGTATGCAGAGGAGTTTCCTGTTATTCTTTTCTCTCCACTCTATAAATCCTCTCTCGCATGCGTGCGTCTCGCTGCCGGTGCCGTTTGTTTGCCTCGAAAGGGTCTTTGCTCCCAGATTATTCATTCAGGAGCTGTGGAGCATTCAAGGCAGGAAGGGTGACTCATTTGGTAAACAGCAGAGGCTTGCAGGGGAAGGCAAGAGCCCAGATTGGGTTTCTGTGGTAGATCTGAACTCTTCAGGGGGGGATTTTTTTTTATTTCTCCTCTTTTCTTTTTTTTTTTCCCCCCTTTCTTCTTTACCAGCAGCATCAGGGACTCAGATCCTCCCTCTGCATTGCCTGAGGACAGGGCCCCACGAAGAACCCACCAGCTCTGCTGCATAATTCACCCTTTTCCTCCCGCAATGCCACAGAACTTCCGAAACCGCTCGGCTCGAGCAGCTCTCTGCGGTAGGGCAGGGCAGGAATCTCACTTAGCCCGAGCTCCCTGCCCTCCTCCCTGCCTCTGCCCCTTTTCCTTGGTCTCTATTCCCCAGCTCTTGTGATGGGAAGAGCTCCTAATGAATCACTGTGCTCCTGCACTTGAAATATAGTTGGGGAAACACAACTGTAATTGCCTTTGTTAATATATATATATATATATATATATATATATATATATATATAATTATTTTTCTTCCTGCAGTGCTTCTCAAATGGCTCCTGGTACTTGCGTGTGCGCTCGGCTTCCTCTCCTAACGCCCTCGTGAAGTATGGTGCCTTTTCCCTTTTTATTTGCTCTGTCTGGTAGGTAGGGGAAAAAAATTAATGGCTTGCCCAAGGTCACACTGAAAACCTGTGGTGCTGCTGGGATTCGAGCTGGGGACGTAAGAATGATTCACATCCACACTGGAGCTATCTGGGGGTTCCCAGGGGACAGACACCGATCCATAGGCACAAGCTGACGTTCTGCAGCTCCACCCCCTCGCTCACCTCCCTTAATTACCGCTGTGCCTCTCCTCTTAAGTTATGTGGCAGCGGTAATTAATACATGGATTTTAATAACCTTCACTTTTCTCGAAAGAAGGCTAAAAAAGCTCCACCCTGTGGAAGTCGATAATTATTGCATTTCTAGGCTCTAACCCAGCGCTGCTGCGGGCTTTGTGTGATCGCGGGCGGGTCGCCCTCCTCTCTGCGGCTGGCTGCAGAGAGCCGCTGCCCAGGGGGCGGAGGAGAGCTCAGGAGGGGTGGAATGAGCCCTGGAGGTGTTCATCCCTCATGAGCATCACTCAAGCAGAGGATGAGGATGTTTGTGTCTTAGAAAATCCTGCCTGGGTGTCTTAGAAAATCCTGCCTGCTCCCGCGTAGAGGTTTCGCAGCCCGATGTTCCCAGCAGAGTTTTGCATCCCAGGGTTTGGGCTGTAATTCCAGAGGAATTGAGGGCTCCTCATCTGTGGGGACTTTGGGCAAAACAAGGAGTTGCTTTTTCTCCCAGGTGTTCCATAAAGCACCTCAACCAGCTGCTGTTTCTCTTCCATCTGCCCCTCTGTGAAAAGGAGAGGAGGTTGGTTCATTGTCTGATCGCCCTTCGCTGTGCCGCAGAGGAATCCCTCGGTAGCTGGAGGGTTGGGTTTGATAACTAAAGCACCCAGTGTCCAACCCAGCTTCAATCCAGCTGGGATGAATTCCTTCCTAGCCAAGCAGGTTGGCTACTGGCCCTTCCAGAGGGTTGGCAATTGTTTCTGAATGATTTTTTATTGTCTGCACCCAGACGTGCTGATGTTCAACTCAGAGATGTGTTAGGGATGGAGAGGGGCTGTGTCTACCATATGAGACTTTTATTAAAATTAAAAAGCAAAGTTGAATACAGAGTTTATTAAAGAGTTTACCCTGTCTGTCCTTGGCCAAATCCTTCCCTCCTCACTGCTATGTGGTGTGCTGGAGGCCAGATGGTTGCTGCCTTCCCCCCCCTGCTGAAACACCTGCATGTGTATGAGAAGCCCTCTGGGATAAGGGAAGCTATAGAAATGTAAATGAAATTATTTACCTACTCCCAGTTAAATGCTCTGCCCTTCTGCACAAGGAGGAACAGGCACAGGACAAGCTCCAGAACCTGTTTAACTCTTTGTTTAAATTTTTAAATGGTAGAGAAGTTTGTGGAGCAACCTGAGAATCTCACCACTAATTGCCAGTGATTTGGTAGGAGTCAAATATACTGAACTGCTCATAAAAATCTGCTTTCCCCTTGCTGCCTTATAGAAAAAAAAACCCCAAACCATTATTTGTCACCTCCCAGATGCTGATCTCAGGGAAACCAAAGCATCCTGTGTCACACATTGGCATCTTCACCTTGCTGCTGCTCTGAGATGGGAGAATCCCGACGTGGAGCCGTCAGTGTTTAGAGGGCAGACGCTGTGACACGGAGAAGATGCTGCTGTGCAGCACCAATCTGTGCTAAATAACTTAAAAACAAAACACATGATCCCCTAAAAAACAAAATAATCTGAAGGCAGATGGTTCTCTCTACACAAAAAGGAGAGAGAAAAAAAAAAAGGCAAATTTTTGTGGTTTGCACAATGTTTATCCCAAACAAAGTGTTTGTTAAATGGTTTTTTAGCTGTTTGGTCGTGGCTTCCTGACACCAGCACTGAATGCTGCCGGTGAACAGGCTGAAGTTTCTGATTCTTATTCTTTAAAAAAAATAATAATAATAATAATAATTTAAAAAAAAAACACAACAAGGAATGTGAATTAATTACTGGGCAGGATGTAAGTGGATTTTTAAAGTAAAAGGCACAGCCACACAGGTCCCTGGAGTTGCCCGAGCCAAAAAATAACATTTCAAGGTTTAATCTCAATGCAGTTTTAGTGGGGGGCACAAAATGCCCCCGAGCCTGCTCCTCTCCGAAGTGACTGAGCTGGCTGCAGCCTTTCTGATTTTCACAGGACCTGTGTGAGTAGAAATAAGGTTTTTTCTGCCACTTCCAGCTTGGGAAGGGCAGCAGGGATTTAACACTGGAACGTTTTGCAGCCGAGCAGCATCCTGCTGCAGTGCGAGGAGCGACCCCGCTGCGGCTGCCACAAAGAGCAGCTCTGAAGCGGGGGGCTGAGCTGACACCACCCGGCTGCCGCGGCCGTGGAGACTCCTCTCACCCCTCTCTCAGGTTTGAGTTTGTCCCCTGTGTAGGCTGGGGGTGAAATGACCTTGGCTCAGGGGCGTTCTCGATCTAAAGCCCGTGCTGCGCTCGCAGCTCGCTGAGCAGCCGCTCCCCCTCCTGCACGGGGGCTTTGTGCTCGAGCCGGAGCGGCACGGCTCGCTCTGAATACCGATACGTGATCTTTGTGTGCGTGTGTTCTTGGGCTGATGGCTCATAAACCTTCACTTTGCTTCTCATTTATCTTTATTCAGGCTCACAGAGGTGCTGTCTCTCCCCTCCTCTAGCAGAAGGATGCTGCCACTGAAATCAGCTTTCCAGAAGCTCTCGGGTCACCACGGAGCTGCCGCAGCCACCTTTGAGCTGCACGGACTCGGTGGTTTGGTTGCTTTCAAAAACATCACCACGAGCTTTCCAGTGGCAGCAACTGGGCTCTGAGCTCTTCTGAAACCTGGCCTGGTGAGCACTGCCTGACAGGAAAACCCCCCCAAGAGGAAACAGGTCTGAAATCTCGGCGTGTTGTCTCTCCTCAGTGACAAAACAAGACTTGACGGTGCTATTGTTGCCTCCTTTCAAACCAACAAGTCTTTGTGGCCGAGTTCTCTGGTGCCATCTCCTCTCCTATGGAAATGGGCCCATCTAGGGATTCACGTGGTCCCCAGCAGATAATTGTAATGGTCCCCCCGGCCTTTAAAATCTATGAATCACTCCAGTATCCGAGCACTTTATGCACATTAGCGAATTAATCCTCACAGCCTCTCTGCAAGAGAGGGAATTATCGTTGTCATTGCTCAGATGGGAAATGGGTGAGATGGAGCCCAGATCTGTGCAAGAACTTGGGGGGTCACATCACTCACGGCCATAACAGCTAACCTTTGGGCACCCAGCCCTCGGGGGCACCCGTGACCCTGCATTAGTTACCTCTGCAGCTCTGCCGAGCGAGCAGGGGATATCTATCCAGCCTGCCATGCGGCTGGAAATCCATCTGAGCCCTGTCACGGCGAGATCTATGGCTGGGGCGTAGGCGGTGGGTCTACCGCAGCCGGGAAGCCCGGGGAGGATGTGCTGCATCCCGTGCTGGGTGGGCTGGGATGTGTGCAGGAGGTCCAGCATCTCCCCGTGGTGTTGGCCTTGCTCCTCACGCCGCTGTCTCCCAGCTCCCCTGGGTGTCCTGCCCGCTGGGAGGTCCCCAAATGAAGGAGGTGGGTGCCCCTCACCTGAGATGGTGCCAGGAGAGCAAGGAGACCCGGGGACATCCCCCAGCCCCCTCGGCCTGCGCTGGTCGCAGGGTGATCGCTCGCTGTAGGGCATCGCAGCAACCAGACAGACTTTGGAAGTGAAACTTGGAATCATCGAATCCCAGACTGGTTTGGGTGGGAAGGGACCTTAAAGCTCATCCAGTCCCAACCCCCCTGCCAGCAGCAGGGACACCTTCCACTAGACCAGGTTGCTCAAAGCCTCATCCAACCTGGCCAAGAACACTTCCAGGGAGGAGCAGCCACAGCTTCTCTGGGCAACCTGGGCCAGGGTCTCACCACCCTCACACCAAAGAATTTCTTCCTCACATCTCAGCTCCATCTCCTCTCTTCCAGTTTCAAGCCATCACCCCTGGTTCTCTCACTCCCTGCCTTTGTCTCTTCCCCAGAGACTTTTTGTGGTTCCTTTCAAGTCAATGACTTGGAGCTCAGCTTATTTATTCACCTCCAGCACCGCAGTTGTGCTCATTCCTTTTGTCTCCTCTGCTATCCAGGTGTTTTAACCATGTCACAGCAGTACCGTGGTGTCTGTGGGCAGAATAACTCTTCCCTGTATTAATGACAGCTTATTAATTCAGCTGTGTGATGAGCTTGATGGAGACAGGTTTGACTCCTCAGCCCTTTCAGCTCTGGTGAGACTGTACCAGCGCTTGTGCTTTCAGCGAGGTAAGATCTCCTCTTTCGCAGCGTGTGCCCATGGAGCAGTTTGTGCTGTTGCAGCCTGAGCTCTGTCTATATTAAAACTGAATTTTGGCCAAGTGACTGGCTCAGTGCACAGCCAGTGTTTATGTTCTCTGAAAATTACTGTCAAAATTAAAAAATAGCTGTACAGCTTGTGCACTGGGAGCTGCTGGGCTCCTGCACGGCCGCAGGGTTGGATGCGATGGGTTCGGCACTCACCGACCCTCCTTCTGTGTCAAACGCAGTTGTAGGCTTTACAAAAGCAAGAAGGAAAAAAATACACAACAAAAAAACCCTGAGCCACCTCTTGTTTCTCATGTTAAACTGATGGGGAAAAAAAAAAAGTCTCCTTCTGACTAAAGGTTCAGGCTTCAGCCTCCTGCATTTATTCTCTGGCTCGTGCTCTAATGGAGATGGCATGTTGGTCCAGCTGGAAGTATTGTATCCTATTAAATAAAGATTTTTAAATGAGCACATTTATTCTTCGAGCTGTCACAGCCTGTTGAGTAAAGAATGCAGACTGGCCAGCCTTGAGCCCTGCCTCAAATCTTATTTTCCTCTAAAAAAAAAAGCTGTTACAGTCTGTGGGATAAATAAACCCAACCCTGTGTTTACCCAAACGCCGTCCCCACGCTCCATCCCCTGCACCAAAGGCAGGACCAGCGTTGTGGGGGGGAGAAGAAAAAAGCAGAAATCAGTGTTTAAACTCCTTTATTTTTTTTTGCAGGGTTGCTCCTGCTTTCAGGGCTGATTTGCAGCGTGGAGGCAGCGGCGTTATCCCAGCGCCTGTCCCTCGCCCTAAAGAGTTTACAGTCTACATCTTCTTTTTAATTCAGACACCCACAAAATAGCAGGCTGAAATAACACTGCTATATGTCAGCTACTGATGGAAGGAGATTAAATATTAAAGCCAGTGCTGTGGCTTTAACTCATTCCTTTTTTTTTTTTCCTTCTTCTTTTTTTTTCCCCCCTCTCCTTTTGCCCCCCTCCTCTCTTTCTTCCCCGTGTAAAATGACATGATTTAGAACTGAAGTGCCAGACTCAGCCTCTAGGTTTCAACGTTTGGAAATGTATGGAGAAAGATATATTGTGTCTGTGAGCATTTCTGTGTAGAGAAAGAGAGAGCTCCCGAGCTAGTGAGACCACATAAAGATGTTAAATAGAGCTGTAACGCACACTGAAAGCAGGAAAAGTGCCCTAGGAAAAAAAAAAGGTAAAAAAAAATGAAAAAAACCCACCTTGCAAGGGAGCAAAATGAAAGATTAAAATAAATTCAGAAATACCGAGGCCAGGCTCGTGGGGAAAGCACAGGGGGAGAGAAGTGTGACCCCATCCCCACCCCATCCTCTCGCTGCTTCCCTCATTGACCTAAAAATCTCCTATTTCTAGGACAAAACTGAGTCAGGGAATTGGGAATTTTCTTCTTTTTCCTTTTTTATTCTTCCCTGTCTCTATATGTTTAATATTTCGAGGTGCCACTGGAGCAGCAGCTGCCTGCCTGTTAAATATTCATCTGAAACCAGCTACTCCTCTTGTCCTCACAAAAAAACCTGATTTATTTTTCTCCTCTTACCACCTATTTTCTTCCTCTCCCAGCTCATCTCCCCGCGTCGCAAGGGGCAAAGGGGGGTTTTGGCAGGCACAGATGTTAAAAGCCAGGGTGTTTTTTTTGGGGGGGCTAGAAACATGACAAAGTGGCAGTGCCCACCCTTTCTCCTTGCTCCCCTGTTTTATGGGGGTTTTTATGGCTCCACACAAAACGCCGCCGCGGATTTTGCCTCCTTGGGCGAGCGGCGGCCGCGGGTCGCTCCCTCCTGCTCCTTTGTTCGGTGGCGTTTTGGCATCGCCGAGATTCGTAACGCTGGTTGGAAATGAGTGAGGTTTGGGTTGGGTTGGAGCAAGAGTTTTGAAGGTTTTGGAAATGACAAGGGAGGAAAGAAACCCAAACCATGTGTATCTTGAGCAAAACTGTCGAGAAAATTGTATTTAAGGTTGAGTTTGGAAGCAGATTGGGGAGCGGTGGCCGCGTACTCGGGTTTACATGAGCAAAAAAAACCTCTTTTAATTTTCTCCCTGCTCGTTTTTTTTTAGCTCTTAATTTCTTTTAATTTAAACTCTGGCTCCAAGTCACCATCAAAAAGCACCTTTGGATACAACACACTTGAAGGACACTTTGCATAATACACTTGTTATTGCATCGCGGGGGGAAGATGGATGGGACGCGTGCGGATGCGCCCGTTGTCTCGACAGCGCTGTCCCTTGCCTTTTACTAACGTCCCCGCTGTCACACGGCTCCTGGGAAGGCGCCGTGGTGACTTCCAGCCTAGAAAAAGCAGCTTTGCTCAATAAAATACATAAATAAATAAATAAATAAATAAATAAAAAGAGCCATAAATAAGCATTGGAAAAAAAGGAGCGAACCCCGGGGTGTCACGCTTGAGCTAATTCATAGGAACAGGTGGCTTTGGGTTGGTTTGTTTGTTGGTTGGTTTTAAGGAGAAAGGAAAAAATGGAAGAGGGGAAGGAGAAAGGGCAGAAATTCTCCACTGCAGCAGCTCTTTCTAGAATCGAGCAGCCCTGATGCTGCGCAGCTCTCGGATGCATAAAAATCCTGCGGTACGGCCCGAGCGGTGCCCTCAGCCTCCCGGTTTGTCGCAGTCTATTAGGAGAGGCGCAATCCATCCTCGGCTCTTTATGATTATTTGTTTTAACCCCATCCCTCCCTCTCCTCCTCCTTCCTCCATCTCCATGCTGGGGGCTGGTGGAGCCGCCGAGTGCAGCCCCGCAGCGAGCGGCGCTGCCTTTTTGTCTGGATTTTTGGCCGTGACCCCACGTACCCAACCTTTCCTCCGTGCTCCTGGGGGGTGGATGTGAGCCCCCCACCCAGCACAATCCTAAAACCCATCCTGGGTGGGTTTTAATCCTACAATTCTCCAACAGGTGGAATTTGGGATGACCATGTAAATCACTTTTCTCCCCCATCCCCGTTGGACAGCGGGTGTGTTTCGGGCTTCTCCGAAGAGCCACAGGCAGGGACGCGGTGGGCAACCGCCTCCGTCCCGCTCCATAAAGCCACAACCTGAATTGTCAAGCGGGTGCCAGCTCTTGTCACACACCATCCAAAAAAAGAAAAGTTGCCTGCCCCTTAATAGCACCTAATTCATCCCTCCATCAGCCAGCAATAAAGCTGTGCACTCACCGAGCGCGGCGGATTTGCATTTCCACGGCCGCCGTGCGGCCCCGCCGCTTCAAATAATAATAAAAAATAGATGATGAAAAATATTTGTCCCCCATTTTCCCTAAAAGCCTCACAGAATGGGTTGGGTTTTTTGTATTTATTTTGAGTGATGTGCTCACACACTGCTTCTCAATCTATCCCGCTCTGGTTTTACTTAACGCTGTGTTATAACAGTTGCTCTCCGGGCACTTCTCTTCCTTTCCACCCCTAGTACAGGATCTACCCTTAAAACACAAAATCCATTTATTCACCGTTTTTTTTCTCAATTGTTTCATTTCAGAGGTTTACAAATGAGGACCACCTGGCAGTTCATAAACACAAGCATGAGATGACATTGAAATTCGGCCCTGCTCGAACGGACTCAGTCATCATCGCAGGTACGAGCCGCTCCATCCAGGCCAGCGTGACTGCAAGATTAATACCAGGGACCAGATGCACTGAAAAACGTCTCTACCTCCCATAAAAAGCTCTTGTGATCTGCATTTAATCAAGAGGAAAGGAAAGCCAGAGGCTTCCAAGTTTCTTTTTTTTTTTTTTTTATGGTAGTATCAGGTTTTGTCGGGGTTTGGGGTTTTTTTTTTCATTATAATTTTTTTTTTTAGCTCTCACTCTTTTTATTAAGACTGGAAGATTTATGGCCAAAAAGGTCTTTCACGTTTCTGTGTGTGCTTTGAGGATGATGAACAAAATCTGACAAACCCAGCTTCCTCTCCTCAGCCCAGGTGTCAATTTTCTGGAGCTTTTAGGCTAACAGTTAATAAATTAAAACACCATCGAGCTCACTGGCTACTGCCGAGAGCGCCTTTGCAGAGCTCAGATGAGACGATCTGGCAGCACAGGGTCAATGCAGCCTTTATAAGATGGGGGGGAAAAACAAAACCAAGCATATATATTGTTGTCTGGCAACAGATTGCCTTGTTGTCCTGGTTTTTGTACTTAAACCATCACACTCATCAGTCTCCTTTTCATTTGGGCTTCTTAAAAATCAAAAGGGCGTGAGGTTTGTGTTAGTGTTGGGTGAAAAGGCTGAGAATGAGAATGAAGAGAAGAGGAAATGCTTTCTGCAACCTTGAGAGTTCATAAAAGGGAAACGAAGCATCTGCTGCAAGAACCTGGTGCTCTTTTCCCAGGTTCATTTCCAGCCCAAATTCGATGTTGAAGTAGGAAATTGCAATTCTCTTGGTTTCTGAAAGCCTTGGAGTTAATTGTGGCTGCGGGTAGGATTGTGAGAGAGCTCGCTCAGCCTTTGCTGGGAGCAAAAAGCTTCTCCCAGGGGAGGGCTCACGGAGATGAAATGGGCTCCCAGAGGGAGAATTCATTTCAAATGGGATCAGGCTAATGGGAGGGAAGGATTTGGGGCAAGGGCTGAAAAAAACCCCTCAAATTCCTAAAGAAAGGTTGTTTTTCCTTCAGTTCACCCCTTTCTGAATGCGGGTGGGTTCGCTTTTCCTTGATAAACCCAGGGTGGAAATTGGCCAAGTGGTGGTGGGGGAGCAGAAATAGGGGACGGTCCCACCTCCAGCTGAAGTCCCACCTGCTCTAACAGGGATGCAGCATTAAAAACCCTCATCTGTGCTGCTCCCAAAGGCGTCTGTTCCTCCTGGGCACAAATTCTCACCGTGGATGGGGTGAAACACTTGAGTTTTAGCACGAGGAACAACAAAGAGGGTGGGTTTAGCAACCCTCTCACAGCTCCTGTGGGCTGATGCTCAGTGGGTTGCTCTGGGGTAAAAGACAAAGCAAAAATAAAACCCCAAACAACCCCCAAACTCCTTTGGCTGTGGTCAGTGCCAGACCAGCCTATTTCACACCGACGTTCCCCAGCTGAGATCTTGATGGCAGTTAGAGCTGCCGGCGTGTTTGTGAGGGCTATAAAGCACACAGGCTTTGAGCAGTGAGATCTAGGGCGTTATTACCCTACATTCCTAATGTCCTTTTGTGTTTTTATTATTATTATTATTATTATTATTATTATTATTATTATTATTATTATTTTTTAAGCCACCATTTTGTCTCTGGCTTTTCTTGTTCTCTCCCTCCCTCTTGCTTTGTGCTGAGTCCAGGGCAGCAGCCTGTGAACGAGCAGGAGGATTCAGCATCCATCTCTTACCGTAACTCCCGTGTTAAGCTAAAGAGAGTCATAAAGAATCGTTCTCTGTCTCTCTCTGTTGGTTATAGCTGGCAGCAGAGAGACTTATTTAAATGGGAACATGCAATTCTGGGGTGATGCTGTGGGTGGAAGAGCTGCTGCAATTCCTGGAGGTACAAATTGGGGAAGGGTAGGATGAGAGAGGTTATATGGCTTTGCTTTGTGGCGTTGTGAAAACTTCTGCTGGAGCTTTGGGCCCTGGGCTGGCTCAGGAGGATGTTGCTAAATGGGGAATGGTCTGAAAAGAGCCCTGGGAGTCATTAAAACCCTGGAAAAACAGCTTCCTGCTGAGATCTTCCGTGGTTTAATGAAGAGAGATTTGGGGGGAACCGAAGTGCGCTCAGAGGAGACCTTTTGCTTTATGAACAAAACCAATAAGTAGGGTTTGAAGTCAGGCTGGAAATAAAGCATATTCTGCCTCAGGAAGGGGAAGTAAGCACTCAGAGTCGCTTCCCAAAGGTTGTGGGGGACTGTCCACCACTGTCCAGTTTGAAATCAAATGGGATGTTTTCCGTAGACGCTTCAACTTAAGCACAGCTCCTGCGCTCGAGCAGCGAGCATCCCTGCCAAGCAGCCCATGTTTTATGCAGGAGGTTCAAGCTAAACTATCCCAGGGATCCCCTTTGTGCTTAAAAAAACCCTTTAGTTTTCTGCCAGATGGATTTTTTTGGGGTGTAACGTGCTCGTGCCGGGCTCCCGCTTGTACCTGGACTCCTGACCTAACGTCACGCAGAAAAACGAGGCTCGCTGGGAGCGGAGAGATCTCTTGCTTTTGCTTTATAGCCTGGGTGATGGCCAGAGAGATCATGACTCAACGTGTTAATAGGGTAGAAAACGGGCCCCAGGGGGGTTGCTTTGGACAGTGGTGGTAATTATCAGCACTCCCACGTAGCTGTCGGTCCGAGGATGCGCGTTAACGGACGCAGCCGGCGCAGGGAGGGAAGTGACTCTTGCCCAGCTCTGTTCCACATCGGTGATGGAGCTGCTCTGATCAGCCTTTCCCCCTCTCATCACTCCATCTTTTTAAGATCTGCTGTTTCAGGGAGATCAAACCCCACTGTTTTCCTTCCAATTCTGCTGAGGACAGGCAAAACCCTGGGGTGGGAGGGAGGGAGGGACAGGACGTGACCCACAGGCAGGAGTTTCTCTGCACGCCTCTCGCTGCAATGATTCTTTCTTTAAACACCTTTTACCAGAGGGAGGAAAAAAAAATCAACAAGAAATTATTTTCCCCTTTCTGAATTGTCATTTGCTTCACAAACACAACTTTTCCTTAGTGGAAAAGCATCCAGACTTCCTCAAAACAGAGGCCACGTTTGCTAGAGGTCCCTGGGTAGAGGTAATGTGTTTAAAATGAATTTTTTTTAACCAATTTTTAACTGATGCTTGGTGTTACAATCCAAACAGATCAGACTCCGACCCCAACTAGGTTCTTGAAGAACTGTGAAGAAGTGGGACTCTTCAATGAACTGGCCAGTTCCTTTGAGCATGAGTTCAAGAAGGCTGCAGAGGATGATGAGAAAAAGGCAAGAGGCAAAGGCCACCGGTGGCGTTAAACGGCGCCGGGCGCGTGTGGTGGGGGCTGGAGGAGGGACAGTGCTGGTCTGGTGGCTCATGGAGGGCAACCAAGTGTGGTCTTGAATTTAATTAATACACTGGCTTACATGGGACTTTATTTTTTTTGAACTGGAGTGACTTTGGTTGAGTATCCTGCAATGCAAAGCCTGGTGAGAGCAGAGTTTAATGGTTTATTGTTCCTTTAGCTTTTCATTGGGAAGGAAAGGAAAGGAAAGGAAAGGAAAGGAAAGGAAAGGAAAGGAAAGGAAAGGAAAGGAAAGGAAAGGAAAGGAAAGGAAAGGAAAGGAAAGGAAAGGAAAGGAAAGGAAAGGAAAGGAAAGGAAAGGAAAGGAAAGGAAAGGAAAGGAAAGGAAAGGAAAGGAAAGGAAAGGAAAGGAAAGGAAAGGAAAGGAAAAAAGAAAAGAAAAGAAAAGAAAAGAAAAGAAAAGAAAAGAAAAGAAAAGAAAAGAAAAGAAAAGAAAAGAAAAGAAAAGAAAAGAAAAGAAAAGAAAAGAAAAGAAAAGAAAAGAAAAGAAAAGAAAAGAAAAGAAAAGAAAACCCAAAATGCCTCACACCTTGGGAAGGAGATGCAGGAAAAGAGCAGGACTCTGTTAAGCGCTCAGGATCTGAGCACAAATTCACTCAGAGCCTCCTTAGGGATTAAGATCCTTAAGGATGATGCCTTTAAGGTGCAACTGGGGAAGGCACTGAGCTCAGCTGTGTGCCTCCAGCAGTGGAGCAGTGTCACTGTACATGCAGATAAAGAGAAGGGCTCCATGGAGGAGCGAGGCTGTTCTAACAAAGAGCTCCCTCGTAGGCGAGCGCTATCGATTCCTGCCCACCTCCGAAGCACGAGGGTCTGAAGGACAAGGGGATCTCGTCAGATAGCAGCTAATTAAGGAGATTTTTTTTTTCCCCACCTCCTTTGCAGGATCTGAGGAGCAGCAGATGTGTATTGGGCTCTTAGGCTGGCACATACATTTACTAAATTGATGTATGGACGTGCATACGCTCGTAGGCAGCGGCGCTGCTCGGAAATAAACTGCGGGAGCGCAGCCGCGTAAATCTTCAGCGAGATGGGGAACGGAGGAATTCAGAATTAAAACTGAAAACTGCCTTTCACCCTCTCTCCTAATAACAGGGCTCTTTAAAGCAGAAATTGATCTCTCTCATTGGTATGCTGCAGGCTCTTGTAGCTGTTTTATGCTCGGAATTCTCTGCCTTTTGTTCTCTCTGCAGCCCAGACCCCGAGCGCGCTGGGGTGAAGGTGGCTTTTCGCTTGTGGTTTCACATAGAAATGGTTGAGCAGCCCACAGTCTAGCCAGTCATTTTCTACACAAGACCACCCATCTCCTGGGCTGCACTACCTAATAGCTGCAGCTGAAATCCTCCAGTTTTTAGATGTTTTCCCTTTTTTTTTTTGCTTTAGGATGACTGCAGTCTAAATATTTCCACCGGCAAGCAGGGGAATGAGGTGGAGCGAAGCTTGGGGTGATTTCAGGCGTTAGGAAAAGCATAATCCCTCCTAAAAAAAAATAAAATCTCTCTGCATAGGCAAAGTCCCTGGCCCAGATGGCTTGTCACTCACCAAACCTGGCCAGAGCTGCCTGCTGCATTTCTGAGATGCTTTCAACATTTGGCCGCATTGCATCGAGCCCAGTTGCTGCTGTTGTGTTTTGTCCTCCAGTTCCAAGGGTGGTCTCCACACCAGCATGTTAATTAAAAACATAGACACAGCAGGGACTTCCCTGGAGGCACTTTAAGTGGTTTGAAACTTTCCTGCATGTTAATCCCTTCTCCTTTGTGATTCCCAACACAACATTTCTGCTTAAGAGGGCAGGTAAATGGTTACTGCACCTACCGCAAGCAAAGCCCCCCTGGTGTAAATCAGCACAGAGCCATGCCCAGCTCCAGAGCATCCATAGGTGCCCAGATTTACCTTCCTGCCACAATTTTCCCTCCCTTGAGAGGACTCAAAATGCAGCAAAAGGAGGAGGTTCAGGTTAGGTGGTCGGACAAACTGTCAGCAATCGGGTGAGCGAAGGGAAAGGCTGGGATTGATTGTGGAGGGAGGGGAGAGCAGGTTGGACAAACAGCCATCAGGGCTGATTTAGGGAGAGTTTCTCCTGCCCAGGACAGAGGGAGGGACCAAGTGATTTGCAAGGTCTGTTGGAGCCCAATCCAATGCAGCATCCTGCAGTCGCAGTCTGGCTCCGTTGCGTTCTCCTCCGTTGTTCCCAAACGCCATCTTCTCCCAAGTTCTCTTCTTCCAGGTCCAGGGAGGAGAGTGGTGGCTTCTCAGCTTAGTTCCTCCCCTACTTTATTGTCACCCTGTCCTTTTCCTGTCCCCAGCATGTTGTGAACTGGTTAAAATGGGGCACGTGGCACTGCTGGAACTCAGGGTGGTGGCAAGTTGCCAGGTTCAGGCATATGGTTGGGTTTTATTTTAATGGGGCGCTCATAGATATTTAATAACTTGCATGGCTCTTTGTTTGCTTTTGATAATCGGGTAATAAAATAATTCAGGCTGATTTATACAATGCTTTACAGCTCTTCTGTGAATGAAAGTGCCTTCTGTAACTCACAGGCATTTGGCTTTGTTACCTGTTCTCCTTAGCAGAGCCTTTTCATGAAGGAAAAAAAAGAAAAAAAGAAAAAAAAAGAAAAAAAGGAAAAAAAAAGAAAAAAAGCCCTAACCTATGGAAAGAATTGTGTGTGTTTTACTGAGAAACCACAAAATGGTGCCATCTGGGGCAGAAACCAGCTTTCCTAGGCCTCTGACTCTGTTTGGACAGGGCCGGCGCGGCGCGGCGTCGCTCTCCGCCTCGGGCTCCCAGATGCTACTTCAGTACAAATAAATAATAATAATTTGGCAAGAGCTCAGAGCTGTAGCTGCTTCCTCTGGGAGCAGCCCAATGTTTCACAAACAATATGAGCTAATTGTCCTTTCAATCCATGACTGGTTTTCCTGTAGAGTGCTGGAGCCTTGGACATGTCTCTGCCCTCAACCCCAGACATCAAGATAAAGGAGGAAGAGCCGGTGGAGGTGGATTCTTCACCACCAGACAGCCCCGTGTCCAACCCACGGTCACCACAGAACAAAGAGAAGGTAGGTCTGTCCCCCTGGCCGTGCCCTGTGGAGATCTTGGTCTCTCCTTCTTTGATGGGACCAAGATTTTTCTCCACTTGGGTGCCAAGGCCTGATTTGGGCTTGGTTCCTCTCGTTTTAGAAAGAAATAAAAGCTTTATTTGGTAAAATACACATCTGCTGCCCTCAAGTCTCCACGTGGATTTGACTAAGGCAGAAAGCCTGGCTCTTCACCCTGGGGAGGCTTTTCTGGCAGAGTAAAAGTGCCAAACGTGTCACAAATGCATCTTCTCCAAGACCAGCTCCCTGCGTCCTGCTGGGGCTGGCTGCTGATTCAGAGCAGATGAATCCAGGTGACACAGTCTCCATCTGAGTACCTTCCCGCTCTGGAGACACTGGCTGGGGTTGGACTGGTAATTCAGAGAGGGAGGTGATCTCCCAGAGGCTGCTGCAGGTAGCAGGAGTCTGAATTTCTGTGCCCAGTTCCCTGCACTGACATCAAGTCAGGGTGGCTTTGGTGAAGTCATTCCCCTCCGTGCCTCAGTTTCTGTGATGAAAGTGCCTTAATTCTCCCTAAATTTTCTCCCTAAATTGCTTTTAAGCCAGCAGAAGGAAAAGCCAGCCAGGTGATTATTAAGCTAATAATTAAAAATATATCTCCTTTTGATCCTCTTCAGGAGATCACCTCCAAGCCTGTTATCATTTCAACACCTACTCCAACCATCGTACGTCCCGGCTCGCTGCCGCTGCACTTGGGTTACGACCCTCTCCACCCTACACTGCCTTCCCCAACCTCTGTCATCACCCAGGCTCCCCCTTCCAACAGACAGCTTGGGTAAGTACAGAGGAGGAAACACGTGCACTGAGGTTTTTCTCCCGTACCGTCAAGCTTCCTGGGCAGTAATTAGCTACCTAAATAAGTTCCTTGATTGTCAGAACAACTGAGGTGCCACAATTCCCGCCGCGGCTGCTTGGGCATAAAGACCTCGTTGCAATGCTGTCTACAAAAGCAGGATGGGGTGGAAGTGCAGAAAGCAGGAACTAATTGTTGTAGTTTAACGAAACGAGGCAAAACTCACCGTGGGGAGAAATTAAAGCCAGTCCCCAAACACGTTGACACGACACTCGCTGCCGACGAGGGGAGCGTGGCCTGACTGGGGACTCCCAAGTTGCTTTTGCAGCTTGATGCACTGGGCTAAAGCTGCAGTAGGAAATTGTCTGGATCTTTTAATAGCTTTGGGATTTTCTCAGACAGCTGTTGCCTCTGAAGTGTAACCTCCTTCTGCAACCTGCTGGTCTCCTTCATGGTCAGCTTCTGCCTCGGGAGCTGTTTGTTTCAGCAGGTCTAATGAGCTGCTCTGGTTTGCTCCTTGAACAATCTGGATCGCAGGCTCCAGAGCGCTGGCTGCGGCCGTTACGAGTCTGCCAGGCTGGTGGGTAGCTCCAGCCCTGCACATAAAAGGAAGGAGCCTGAAGGATGCAGGAAACACATTACAATGAGCTCTCAGGAGACATATATTTAGCCCTATATCTATTCTTTGGTGTCAGGATGCTGCTTTTTTGCTGTGGTCCTGGCCTCTTTCTCATTACCCATGTTTGAGGCTGGCTCCTTACATTAACCAAGCCATTTTTTTCCAGCTGTCACTTCATATTTTGGTGTGTGTTTTTACTTTGACCCTCTGGCACCATCAATCCAGACTTCCTGATGGAAAGTTTTAAATCCTGTCTTAAGGCATTAAGGGGTTAAGTGATTGTCCTGGGGTTTTGAAAGGGCATTATACTCCTTCTGTAACCCAGCACGGGCAGAGACTCACAGGGCTGTTTGGAACTGAGTCCACTCATGCTTGGAGGCATGAAAAAATCAGGCTAGACTTTTAATGTGATTTTATTTGCCCTTTGCAGCCCACAAAGGTGGATCCCTCCTAGGACACAGAGAGTTGGACACACTCTTAGGTCAGGCTGCAGCTTTAACGAGGGTCTCTGTGTTAGAGCCACTGTGGACGTGGTGGGGTTGTCAACGTGACAGAGATGGAGGGGAGGCTGTGACCTCTCTGTAACTCAGCTTGTTAGGCTGGGATTTTCAAAGCAGCCTTGGAGGATTTGGGTTGCCCAATAGAAATGAATGAGAGCCCAGCGTTCGCGTTCCCAAGGCAGCTTTAAAAATTCCAGCCTGAGTTATTGGCACTCCCCCCTCTGACCCACGGCCCCTTCTTCTCCCCACTCTGCCATTACTCCATGCCAGCACAGCTTCCTCCCAGGATCCCAGGCAGCCCAGCCTCCTCCATCCCCTTCCCTGGGCTCGGCAAAGGAGGCGGCAACAAATGTTTTTCCTCCCTCCCCTAAAGTCAGGCTCCCAGCAGCTCTGCTCTGCTCTTCCTGGCTCGTCTCTGCCTCCATTCGGTTCCCTGCTGCGCTGTCATGAGCTGAGGAGGAGCAGGAGATCAGCCCTTGCTGGCAGGGATGATTTCCTTCCTCTCCCATCAGCCTGAGCAGATCAGCTCCAGCTTTTCCTCAGCTCTCCTAGAAAGGCTGAGTCTGGAGGGTCAGAGCCAGAGCACGGGGAGGTTTGTGGCACTGAAATGGAGGCAGGAGCGTGTGGAACGCCGCCTCTCGCTGCAGAGTGATCTGCAATGGAAAAAGCTTTTGGTATTTTTAATTTGTCACAATTAGGCTCCAGCTCTGATCGCCTCCTCCCCCCCAGCTGGGCCGTTCCTGTCTCCCAGAGCCGTTGTCTGGGCAGACACAAGCCTTGAACTCCATATTTAGGAGGTTTTTGCTGGAGTCAGAGTCGGAAGCGGTTGTTAATGGGAAGCTAAATCCTTGCAAACCCTCTCGTAGGAGCTCAGCAGTCGTGGCTCACAGGCCAAGCAGTTACTGGTCAGCAAGAGCAGCTGCCCAGATCCCCCATCTGCCTGGGAGGACACATTCAGCCTCCCTGTTGAGGAGCAGCAGCAACCCTTGGCTGTTCTTTTCTGTCTGTTCAGCTGGACGTTGTGTCTCGGGGCTGGGCTGTTTGGCTGGACAGGGTTTGCCCAGGAGTAACGCTGGCCACCAGCGTCGCTGCCAGCCCCGAGCGAGGAGCAGTAGCCTGGGCTAGGATTAATTGAATTAATTTGTGCTCCTGCCCTTGAGCTCATGGGGATACTGGGACAGCATGAACTTGAAATTATCCATGAGAACTTGAACTGGAAGAGGCTGCCCGGGGAAGTGGTGGAGTCACCATCCCTGGAAGTGTTCAAGGGACGTGTAGACATAACACTCAGGGATGTGGTTTGATGGGCACGGTGGTGATGAGTTGATAGTTGGACAGGATGATCTTAGAGGTCTTTTCCAACCTTAATGATTCTGTGATTCTCCCACAGGTCTCCCACAGGTTCCCTTCCACTTGTCGTGCAGCTTGCCAACGGACAGACCATGCCCGTGCTCCCGGGCCCTCCCGTGCAGATGCCTTCTGTTATATCGGTAAGAGAAACTTCCCACTCAGCTCTGCAGGGCAGAGGAGGGGACAATGGCTTTTCCTCTGCCAAATATACACAGACACTTCCATTTTCTAAAAAATTAAAATATATCTCCCCCCTCTGTGGGAGATAAGGCTGGATGAGGAGGAGGAGGAGGAGGAGGAGGAGGAGAAGGAGGAGGAAGAAGAGGAGGAGGAGCAGGGCCAGCTCTGGCTAGGTAGTAATAACACATGGATCACACTAGAGGGCAATGAGTCTGGAGAAACCCAAAGCCTTGCCTGGACAGATGGCTCCTGCCATTGATCCAGGGCTGGGAACTGTAGGATCCCTGATTAGCTGCTTCCATTTGGAAACAGCTTTGCCTCAATTGAAACCATTCGAGCTTGTAGAGAACATGTTGGTCTTTGCAGGCCAGGAAAAGCCACCTTCACCTTGCCAACGTGCTAAAGAGCTGTCTGAATGTCAGCCCTGTGGGTTGGGCTTTTTTTGCATACAGAGAATTTTCCGTGGTGCAGAACTCAAGGAGCAGATTGACCCCGGTGGGTGGTTTGTGCATCTTCTGAGCGCTTCAGCTCACCATCAGGAAGCCCTTGTGAATCCTGTCTGTCTTGCTAGGCATGTCTTTTGGGTTTGGAGTGAGTAACAGCCAAATCCTTCTGCCTCAGGTAACAGGAATGGTGATGTCAAGGTAGGCAGAGGCACAGGCAGCTCGGCATAGCTTGTGGGCATGGAAACATCTTCACACCCTGCTGCTGGTTTGAGCCGTGCCGTGTGGTGCTTTGCAGTAGCGTACCTGAGTGGCTTATAAAAGAAGAACAAATTCTGGGGTTTTTTCCCCTCTTTGGTGAGGGAAAAATCTCTCCATGTTTAGGAGAGCTTGGTGTTGTGGCAGCTTTGTGGTAGAGCTGGGCAGAGAACCTGAGGGGATCTCATACCTTGTCTCTCTGTCCACTCTCCCATACTGGTGGGGAAAAGCCCTCTGGGAGGGAAGGGAAAGAGAGGCTCCCCTCCTCCCTGTCCCCAGCACTAGAGTGGATGGCTGGGTGACTCCAAAACAGCCACCATGGCCACCAGAGTTGGGTTTTTTTTGCATTTACACCTGTAAATTTCTGCATTGTTTTAATTTATGTCAGATATTGTTTCTTTTTTTTTTTTTCCCCTTTTTTTTTGTTCGTTGCCTTCAATGTTCTCACATGACGGTAGGAAACCAAAATTTGTAACGAGTTATTCAAACAAAAACAAGATAATTAAAAAAAACCAACAAAATAATAATTAAAAAAACAAAATAATAATTAAAAAAATCATAGTAATTTAAAAAAAAAACAAAATAATAATTTAAAAAAACAAAATAATAATTTAAAAAAACAAAATAATAATTTAAAAAACAAAATAATAATTAAAAAACAAAATAATAATTTAAAAAACAAAATAATATTTTTAAAAAACAAAATAATAATTAAAAAAACAAAATAATAATTTAAAAAAACAAAATAATAATTAGAAAAAATAATAATTAAAAAAAAATTAATTTAAGGCTGCTGGCCTTCAGTGACAGCAGGTGTAATGGATGGCAGCAGTTAAATGCTGAATGTTTGTCAGGATTTATAAATGTGCTTGGTTGGGGAATGATCTCTGAGCTGTTGGCTTCCAAACCCCCTGTGTTGCTTCCTCCCCCGTAGCTGGCTCGGCCGATGTCCATGGTGCCGAACATTCCTGGTATTCCTGGGCCACCCATCAACAGCAGCGGCTCCATTTCACCATCAGGACTTCCAGTGCACTCTGAAGCCAAGATGGTGAGTGTCCAAATCCACACCGGGGCGGGTGTCACGTCCACGCTGTTGTCCCTCAGTCTGCACTGCCTCCTCCAGAAGAGACTTTGATTTCTTGAGGCTTTTTCTCTGCTGCCTTCTGCTTCTCCATAAATCCTGCTCTTCTGCTTCTCCATAAATCCTGCTCTTCTGCTTCTCCATAAATCCTGCCCTGTGCTTCCCTGCACCAAGAGCAGGTGTTGCAAACGCCGCCAGGAGCATTGGGCTGATCAGCGCTGCGGCTCTGGCAGGCAGAGCAGGGACGCTGCTGTCAAGACAAACCTCAGCCTCCTCCTAAACGAGACTGTTTTGTAAAGCTGGTGCTTCTGGTTCCAAGAGAACAGATGGGTTGGAGGTGGATTGGAGGAAGGCAGAGCCAAGAGAAGAGATGTTGTGCTGTAATCCAAGGATCCTGGTTGTGGTTTTCACGTAGACCTCTTTAACTAAAAGCTTACGATAGAATTTCCCTCTCCTGGCTCTTCCTGGCTCAGACTGGGTGCAGAGTTTGTGAACCAGAGTTTGTGAACAAAGAACAGCACAACCCCTTGGGTTTTTTGTCTGAGATGAGGTGTTTTGCAAACCCTCTCCTTGCACCATTGCTGGTACCTTGTCTTGATGACGTGTAGGTCCTTCTCCATCCCAGAAGGACCCTCTGTGGGTGCTGGAGGACAGTTGGGCTCTGCAGCCTGTTCGGTCCGTGGTCCTTCTGCAGAGCCTGCCAGCTGGGGAGCGGGTTGGTGCCAGTCACAGTTGTGATTTTGGGATGCAGACACCTGTCCTCTTGGACCTACGTTAGAAGCCACTGTCTGTCCTTGGGTAGACCAGATGGTGATGGCTTTCGGTTGGGTTTGAATCAGCCACAGTCCTTGAGGAGCCTGTTCCCCCATGGCTTGGCTCCTTGGATGACAGAGAAGCTGGTTGAAGCCTTACCAGCATGGAGAACAGGTCCACTGATGTCCCTTTCTTCTCCTTTGACAGAGGCTGAAGGCCAGCTTGACGGCATCTTCCTCACTGAACGGCAGCAGCCTGGTGGTGGGCTCAGCCAGCACGATGGTGACCGCGCGTCCGGAGCAGAGTCAGATACTTGTCCAGCACCCTGATGCTCCTTCCCCAGCTCAACCACAGGTCTGCTGCTGCTCAGCCCACGGGGCTGGGCTGGAGGTGTAGGGGGGGAAAAAGGAGAAAAACCTTTTGGCTTTCTGGTTTGCAGAATGAGTTAAAAACCTGATTTTTTCAGTGCTGCTTCAGCACTCACGCTCTCTCACACACCACCAGGCAGAAAACTTCAGCAGCACGTTCATTTACTCGACAAAATCTGGAGTTTTGAAAGAATATTTTGCTCTTTTCCCTGCTCAATTACTGGGGGTTAAACACTCCCCTCTTAGGCAATCAACTACGCTGACTCCTGCCAGCAAACCAAATGCCAACCTTCCATCACCATCACCACCTGCTCCGTCAGTTAGATGGGCTTCCAAAAGTTTAATATCCATATGCTGCCTGACAGCAAGTGCCACCGTGTAACTGCCCTCCCTGATGGTGACAGTGTCATTACAGTGGCTCTGGCTCCAGGACCCTCTGTCCTCACTGATTTTTCCTTTGTTCTCTCCAAAATAAAACCGGGAAATGCGCCACGCTCCGAAATCTTTTCGTACCGGTCGCCTCTTGAGAGCTTGTTGACAAAGACATTCAGAGAAAATTTCACCCCAATTAATTTTTAAAGCAAATTGCTCACTCCAAAACTGGAATTTGTGCTTGGTGAGTGTGAATCACCGAGCCCAGGTGGAGATGGGGCTTTGACCGTGCGCGGTTACGTGCGTCAGAGCGGGATCGAGCGCTCCCAGCCCTGCAGCTGGAAGTTGCTCTCCATGGGCTGATGGCTCCTCACTGCCCACGTGGGAATCTCCAAAGTCATTCCAGCACCAAGTGCTTTTTAAAATCTCTTGAGTGAAATGAAAAGGAAGGCTGTTTCCTCTGCATGGCCCATGGTCATTTGCCACGGTAGCTCCTCAGCGTGGAGGGGAGGAACCTTCTGCTGTCGGTTGGCTGGCGTTAGCTCGATGTAGGAGTTTGGGATTTAACCAATTCCCTGGAAACCTTCACTGGGCTCAGGATCTCAGAGGGCTGGTGTGGATTCACACCATCAGTTTGCAGGGTGCTTCAGTCTCAGCTGAGGAAGGGCTGCCAGAAACACCTGTGAAAGGGGCTTTGTCCCCACCTCCCCCGTTGCAGCCAGGTCCATCCCCACGGTGTGCAGCTCTGGCTGCTCTGCCAAAGCAAATCTCATCTTTTTTTTGCCCCAGCTGCAAGAGCTGGCATCTCCTCTGCCAAGCCCTGGTGTGTGCCTGCCTGTCTGCACCAGAGCTTCTTTTCAGTATCTCTGACAAGAAGATAGCCCAGCAGAAAAGGACCTGGGGGTGTTGGTCAACAGCAGCTGAACATGAGGCAGCAGAGTGCCCAGGTGGCCAAGAAGGCCAAGGGCATCCTGGCCTGGATCAGCACCAGTGTGGCCAGTAGGAGCAGGGAAGTTCTCTTCCCCCTGCACTGGGCACTGGTGAGGCCACAGCTCGAGTGCTGGGTTCAGTGTAGGGCCCCTGACTCCAAGAAGGACCTGGAGGTGCTGGAGCGTGTCCAGAGAAGGGAACGGAGCTGGGGAAGGGTCTGGAGCACAAGTGTGCTGAGTTCCCGGCTGAGGGAACTGGGGGTGCTGAGCCTGGAGAAAAGGAGGCTGAGGGGAGACCTTCTGGCTCTGTCCAAGTCCCTGCAAGGAGGGTGCAGAGAGGTGGGGGTGGGTCTGTTCAACCAAGGAGCAAGGGACAGGACAAGAGGAAATGGCTTCAAGTTGCTCCAGGGGAGTTTAGATTTGATCTGAGGAAAAACTTCTTCACCAAAGGGCAGTCAGGCATTGGCACAGCTGCCCAGGGAGGTGGTGGAGTCCCCATCCCTGGTGGGATTTAACAGAGGGGCAGACGCGGTGCTCAGGGACACGGGTTAGAGGTGGGATTGTTAGAGTTGGGTTTATGGTTGGACTCAATGATCTTAAAGCTCTTTTCCAACCACTCCTATTGGATGATCTCTCTTTCTCATGGCCCATCTCCAGGTTTCCCCTGCCCAGCCCACCCCCAGCACCGGCGGGCGACGGAGGCGCACGGTTGACGAAGACCCAGACGAGCGCCGGCAGCGGTTCCTGGAGCGGAACCGAGCCGCCGCGTCCCGCTGCCGGCAGAAACGCAAGCTCTGGGTGTCCTCCTTGGAGAAGAAAGCTGAGGAGCTGACGACCCAGAACATCCAGCTGAGCGTGAGTATGTAACCACGGAGGCTGAGCACAGCCCTGGAGGCTGAGCACAGCCCTTTGCCAGCGCTGGCACCGTCGCTCCGGGGGGAACATCCTCCCTCGTGCTGTGGAGACGACGTCCGTGTGGATGCTGCTCTCTGGAGCAGGATTGCTGCCTCTGTGCCTCGATTTCCCTGCTTTCCATCTTGTTGCCATGCTTTGAGCAGGTCATGAGGGAAGTTTTCTCTCCACCCTCACCTCAAAAAGGCTCTGCCCGTTGAGGCAGTAGCTCAAGGAGCAACCCCAGCCTGAGAGCAGAGCGCAGCAGCCCCAGGAAGCAGCTGTATTTGCAGAGGGAGCGTGAGGGGATCACTCTCTGCTGGCACAAGCTCAGCAGAAGCCATCCCAGTGCCCTTCCCTGCGTGATGGACCTGGCACAGGGGTGAGCAGGGAGGCTCTGCAGCTGCCCAGTGCCCTTCCCTGCGTGATGGACCTGGCACAGGGGTGAGCAGGGAGGCTCTGCAGCTGCCCAGTGCCCTTCCCTGCGTGATGGACCTGGCACAGGGGTGAGCAGGGAGGCTCTGCAGCTGCCCCCCGCAGCTGTGCTGGTTTTTCTGGAGCTCTGGGTTTCCCTGGCTCGCTGGCAGCGCCCGCAGCGTGCCGAGCAGCTCATCTGAACATACAGATTTTGCTTCTGTTGCCTTTCACCCCCTCAGTGCTCTCAGCACTGGCTGAGGCTTGAAGGCTCTGCAGGGACTGAGCTCGTGTCTGTTCTCAGCTCTTTCTTTTGCCACTGGCTGGTGACTCAGGCAGTGGATTTTTTTCAATAGTGGTATTTTTATTCTCTACCCAAGATAATTATAGTAACTATTTCCTCAGGCAGTTTTGAAATACAACTGACTGGGTTTCAACTGTTTCTCCCAACATTTCAATAGAGGAAGAATTTACCACACAAAGTTTTCAAGGGGAGTAGACCTGGTTTATAGAAGCAGCTCATGGAGGTACCAAGCACTTGGAGGAGCTCTGATGTTCCTCACGGCCTGGCGTGGGCTGAGCTGGTTGTACATTCACCTTCTCACTCCAGTGTTTCTTCAGAGCTAAAAACACTCCAGAGTGTCTGACTCAAGCAGTTGGCATTAGCAGGAGGGCTCAGGCAAATATATCTCCAGAATTCAGTGATTAACGTAGCAGTCTGGATCTTGAACATGAAATTCCCCAAAATCCAGAAACTTTGGTGTTCTTGGGCTGGAGGCATCTCAAATTACAACAAATCTGATTGATGTGCCCTGTAAGTTTACAGGGGCACATAAATTAACATCCTGCTGTTGCTAGAGGCTGCTGTCCAAGAGTGTGAGCGATGCATACGTGTGTGTTTGCTTTTTCCATCTCAGAATGAAGTTACGCTACTGAGGAACGAGGTTGCTCAACTCAAACAGCTCCTGCTGGCTCACAAGGACTGCCCTGTCACTGCACTACAGAAGAAAACACAGGGCTATCTCGGTGAGTCATGACTTTTCCTGGTCCTTAATAACCTTTAAGTGGGTCTAAGCAGGTTAAACCTGTGTCAGATGTCAAGGAAAGGAGTCTTCATCTCAGTCTCTGCTCCATCACCCTCCAGTGATTGCACCTGGCAGGACAGACCTTGGTCCTGTGTCTTCTGCTGATACAACCTCCACAGTGAGGAGGCTGGACCCACAAATTTATAGCAAATTGCCACTTTAACCTGGTGGAGAAGATCTTCAAACCAAGCAGTGAGGGAAGCAGCGGTGTGAGAGCACCAAGGGCTGCAGCTCCAGTGTGGGATGTTGGACAGAGATCCGTGTCTCCGTCCCTCCACCCGCTCCCAGGCAGCCTGCCAAGCACTTGATATTCTCTTTGAAGTTAAAAACTATTGCTGCTCTGAAAGCAAAGCCAGAGTCAGAAAAGGCCAGACTCTATAAATGACATCATGGGGCTCTATATCTCATTCTCTGCAATTCACATCAAATTGTCTCGTGTTTGGAACTAAGAAAGCTGCTTTTTTTTATCTTCTTTTCCTTCTTTCTTTGTTTTTTTTTAATGCTGCCTATTTCATTCTAATCAACCCTGGGAGCTAAACACGATGGCTGGATTCTGATGTCATCTCTGCACTGACAATTCCACGCTGTGGTGTTTGTGCAAAGGCTTTGGGAGGAGGCTGGAGTCCTCTAGCGTTGCCTGGATTAACAGGAGGAGAGGGAGGGATGGATGGAGAGAAGAGAAGAGAAGAGAAGAGAAGAGAAGAGAAGAGAAGAGAAGAGAAGAGAAGAGAAGAGAAGAGAAGAGAAGAGAAGAGAAGAGAAGAGAAGAGAAGAGAAGAGAAGAGAAGAGAAGAGAGAGGAGAGGAGAGGAGAGGAGAGAAAAGGGAGAAAAGGGAGAAAAGGGAGAAAAGGGAGAAAAGGGAGAAAAGGGAGAAAAGGAAAACCAAGAAAACAAGTGTTATCCTTCCCAATTGCTTCCCAGCTCTCTGAAATGCTCTTTGCCTGTGTGCTGAGGCACAGGCTCTGGCACAACCAGTTTATTTTCACTCATTATAATGACTCAGAGCTTGAGTAATGAAGGTCCTGGGTGTCCCCCAGCCCGTGCAGCCAGGTGTTCGCTCCGTGAGCAGCGCCGAGAGGCGACAGGGTTTTTTTTTTTCCTGTTAACTTCCAAAAGTTTACAGTTCCTATTATTATTCCTCACAGTCTTGTCTACTCCAATAATAGGAATTCATCCACACATCTGAATAATAAAAATGAAATCACACCTCCCTTCCTACACCCCCACATCCCCGGCTGCTTTTTTTATGATTGAGATTTGTGACTAAGCACATCCTTAAACAAAAACCACCAATTACAGCTGCCTCATGTACAGTTGGGTTGTTTTATTTGTAATACCTTGTAAATCTCCTTTTTTTGGGGATGCCAAACTGTGATGTGACTCTACTCAACCTTCTCTCTTCACTGCCAAGTCAGTTCTCAGATCTGCTGCGCTCGCCGCCTCTTTCAATGCGAGGGGAGGTAAAGGGGGGACAAGGGGTGCAATATTCCAGCACCTGGTAGAAAATTGAGCCCTAAAACACATTTCCTGGTGCCCAATAAGGTTATAAACCTCTGCTTATTTTTTTTTTCCCAGTGTCTTGGGGTTTATACCCTCTTGATATGGAAGAAGTATCCCAGCTCACACCATTATTTTCCTCTTTTAAAGGAAGGTGACCGCGTCTTCCCCGTAATTCATCTACCCAAGTGCACAGGAGGGAATTTCCTCCTGACATCTGTAGATAATGAGCATATCCCCCCAAAGAGAGAGAGGTCTGATTGCTCTTGCCTTGGCATTTGATAGGTCACAAATTATCCTCTGTGTTAGCAGCTTTGCCTGGGTGCAGTGGGCTGTTTTGTGGGAGAGAATCCAAAGGGTTGGAAACCAAATCCTCGTGGCTCAGAAAAGAGCATGGAATAAGATCTCTGCTTTTGTTTGCCTCCTCCCAACCCCTTCCATCATATTTCTTCAAGAAATGGAGCAAGCAAACAGTTTGTGACAGGCTCTAATTGATTTTAATGTTCTAGAGAACAATAAAGAGCAAACCAGGTAATTTATATTAAAAAAAGGCAAAAAAAAAACCCAAACACCAACAAACCAACCCTGCCTTTGCAGAAGGGTTTGTGTTCCACGCTTTCCTCTCTGCTCACCCAACAGATGGTAAAGACTCTGAAGGAACTGTTCAGTCTCTGGGCTAAATGGCCTTGAACCAAATACCATGCCAGGAAACAACATGTAGGAAAATTTCATTTATTATAACGAGGAAACAGATTTATTACAAGTTATTTATTTTTTTTTTGGTGCCAAACCTGTGCTTTATCCCTTCCCAGTGTCAATTCTCTACGATTTGGTGGTGTTTCTCCAAGGGATGGGGCCAGCCAGACCCAGTAGGGTCGTTATATCCCAACTCTAATCACTTCTCTTCCCAATCCTCACTTGTTTTTGCCAAACAGCTGCTTGAGAGGGGGCTTGGCTGGGTGGGGGGAGCTGTGATTTCCATAGGGATCAGCTGCTCCAGGCTGCTTTGGCTGGGAAGGTGAGTGCTGAGTAAACACCTGAGTCATTTCTGCACACCCTCCAAGGCAGAACCAGCCTCACCACAGCGAGCCCATGGGATAACCCCACCCACAACCTCTCTCTAACCTTATTTTCTTCTTTTTTTCCCCCCCCCTCCATCTCCTTCTCCTTTGCTCACACAGAAAGCCCAAAGGAGAGCTCGGAGCCCACCGGCTCCCCTGCCCCCGTCATCCAGCACAGCTCCGTGACGGCTTCACCCAACGGGCTCAGCGTCCGCTCGGCGGCAGAGGCCGTTGCCACCTCGGTGCTCACTCAGATGGCGACTCAAAGGACAGAACTGAGCCTGCCCGTCCCCTCACACGTCATCATGGCTCCACAGTCGCAGTCTGCTGGCAGATGATGTCACCACGGGTGACACGGAGCTGAGCGCGAACTCACAGCCGGAGAGAGACTGACCGTCACCCAGTCCCTGACGACTGGGGGGGCTCATAAGGATTTTTTTATTTTTCCTTCTTTTTGTCTTTTTTTTTTTTTTCCAAGTGAGTTAAGGGCAGCTCCAGCGCTTCCTACACTGCATAACCTGTACAGATCCTGCCCCCCCTCAACTGCAGCCCCGCGGGACGGCCCCGCGGATCGAGCGCTGCTGCTCCACCCTCCGTCACGCAGAGCCTCACCTTAACAAAAAGCACCTTGAAAGGTTTGCTTTCAGGTATTGGTTCCATTAACACTAAACCTCTGTGCTTGGTGGATCCCTTCACTCTTCCTTTCCCCTCCTCCTCCCCTCTCAGCAAAGGAGAATGGCTCTGGGGAGGTCGGTGACATTTAGTCCTGTCAGTGTATTTTATTTTTAACAGCATGCTGCTTCCAGGCATCTGCTCCCCCCTCTGCTCTCGCTACCTGGAACGTTGCACCTTCTCTCACAAGAAGCCTCCTTGAGCTCTGAGGTGAAAGGGATTGAGGTTTGTCTCCTCACACACTCCCAAGATACCAGTGACAGGTTTCTTTTGGACACGCTGGGAGTGTGACTCGATGGTGGCCATCGGTTGGGACGCGGGGTCAGGAGGGGACACGCCTGTTCCTGGTCACTTGTGGCTGCTCTCGTAACGGGACGCTGGAGTGAAGGTACCGAGGCCGCTCTCCATCTTCCTTCCAGTCAACTGGTGCTGAGCTGTGTCTGCTGGGACCAGTGCAAAGGGAGGTACCTGCAAGTCCAAGCTGGCCCAGTGAGTGATCAAAATATGAGCCCCAGAATTCATCATCTGCTCCCAACTCCGTTGTACACCTGAGCAAACAAATCCCTCCATGCCCAAGGATCATCTCCTTCACACCTCACCTCGACAACCTTAATAATGTGGCCTTAAATCAGGAGTCAGTTGCCTGTTCTGAGGGGGAGGGAGCACGACCTGGTGTCTCTTTTACCTCCTCCTCATGATGATCTTCCACTCTTGGTTATGGAGCATCCCTTGCTTCCCAGCCAGAGCAAACAAAGGATTCCCAGAGCTTCCAGTTCCACAGGGTGGGTTAAAAACCCAACCTCCACGGTGACAGAGGTTGGAATCGGATCTGCTTCGTCACCGGGTGGGTGTCACACGCCCGCGTGTCCGTGTGCGCTCCCCGAGGCTGCCCCTGGCCCTGGGCAAGCGATGGGAGCTGCTGTTTGGGGATGGGGAAGGGGATGCCGTGTGTGTTTGGGCTCTTGGAACCTCATCCCAGTCTGTGGAGCTGCCTCATCCCAGTCTGTGGAGCTGCCTCATCCCAGTCTGTGGAGCTGCATCAGCCCTTGGTCTTCCTCTCCCTTCCCAGGAGGTCCCTCCTCACCTGAGCTCTCGCCCACCTCAGGTTGCACTCGCCACTTTTGAGCCAAGTTTGTTTGTCAAAGTCATTTCATTTGGCTTCTCCAGACTTGGGAAAAGTTTCCAGGGACAGCAAAACCCAAAGCAAAATCCGAGCAAGGAACCAGATCCCATCACGGATGGGGACGTTTGGCTGTGTGGTTCTCCTAACGAGGGGATCCCTCTTCTCCCCCTCTCCTCTCCTCTCCTCTCCTCTCCTCTCCTCTCCTCTCCTCTCCTCTCCTCTCCTCTCCTCTCCTCTCCTCTCCTCTCCTCTCCTCTCCTCTCCTCTCCTCTCCTCTCCTCTCCTCTTTTCCAGCTTTTCCTTGTTTTCTGGGCAGCAGTGACCACGGCGTTGCCTGGCTTCGCTTTCTGGTGACGCAGGTGCTGCTCCCGCGCTCCCCTGGTTCCTCTTGTTCATCTCAAGAGTCATCTTGTGCCTAACCAGGGTCACTTCTGACCTCGACACTTTGTGCTTCTTGCTTCAGACCCTCCCCCCCCACCCAGGACCCCCCTTTTTTGTGTCTGTGAATCTTTCTGCAGCGTTTGTGTGGGTGTTTCTGCTGTTCCTGCTCTCGCTGTCCCGCCGCGCTGCGGGTTTCCAGCGACTCTCAAACCCTGTGATGGGGTTTCAGGCAGGTGAGGCACAACAGGGGCTCAGGATCTGATGGGGCAGTGAGGATCCAAGGCAGAGGGTTTGCAGGAGCTACAGGATCCAGCCTGGCTCTGCTGCTTCTCTCTGGAGCTGCCACAGGAAACCCCACGTGGACCCGGCTCCCAGCAAAGGGATCTGTTCTGGTGTTCAGATCCCCCCAGTTGGCTGTAGGGAGCTTTGAAACAAATGTCTCTTCTTTCTTTCTTTGTCTGGAAATAGCAGGAATGAGAAAAATGTGTTGTAAACATCCCTGCCTAGCGCTTGGAGCCAGAAATGGGGACAGAGCGAGCGGTTTTGTGTCCGGCAGCGCTGACTGTAGCTCACCAGCTCCTCCTAGGCTCCCCGCCTGCTGGGCTCTGCAGCAAAACCGGCTGTGGAGGGAAAAAGTGTTGGTTAAAGAAGAGAAAAAGGAGGAATTGAGCTCTGGGCTCATCCCACTGTTGGTTCCTTGTTTGTTTTGGGGTCTGGTGGATGAGGCAGAGGAGCAGCCGGTGGTTTTGCTGGTGGGGTTGGAAGGAGAAAGCGAAGGGTGACGGTGGAGAGGCAGCAAATCCGGGATGGAGAGATCACAGCAGCGTTGGCATCGGGTGCAGCAGCTTCCCTGAGCCTTTAATTTTTACCCTTAGGGACTAAAAATGACCCAATTCTGTGTGATGGGAGAGCTGGGCTCGTCCTGAGCCTCATCTTGTGTCCCATGAAAGGGCTTCCCCTGCCCTGGAGCACTCGGAGCAGCACCGAGCAGCACCGGGGGGCTCAGAGCTCGCTGGTGATGAGCAAGGGACGCAGGGAGCAGCTTTTCTCCCCTGGGGGACACGGGGAGCAGCTTTTCTCCCCAGGGGGACACAGAAAGTGGCTTTTCTCCCCTGGGGGGACACAGAAAGTGGCTTTTCTCCCCATCCCTCCATGTCTCGGTGCTCCTGCTGCCGTGGTGCTGCCCTGTTCCCCCATCTCCCTCCGCCTGCCAGCGCTTCATGCCTTGAAAACTTCCACAGACCCATGCAAACGTGTGAACAGCTCCAAACCCGGCAGCACCGACCCGGGGTCGAGTGTCTGATCAGCCCTCGACATGGGACTGGTTTCTTTCCCAGGCTCCCAGGGGTGGCAGCTTCACCAGGCGCCTGCACTTCCCTCTGCCAGCCCTGGGGCCTCGCCCGCGGTGCCTCACCCCAACCCCGCTCCCTGCCGCTGTCACTCGTGGCTTCCCCAGCGCCCGTCGCTGCCCCGGGGGGATCACCTGGGGTCTCCATCCCTCCTCCGGGGCCTGAGGGTGGAAAACGAGGTGTAACAGTCGCGGTTGGATGGTGACCGAGTCGGGGAGAGGCCAGAGGGTGGCGTCGGCCGGTGGGAATCGGGGGTTTTATGGATCCGTCGAATAAAAAGAAATGGTTGAAAAACATCCCGGGGCGATGCTGGACCCCGAGGGCTCGTGGTGGGGGGGCGGGCTCGTCCTCTTTTTCTCCCCCTCTTTTTTTCTCTCTGTTTCTCCCTCTTTTTCCTCCTTTTTGCCTCCCTCCAGCAGAGATGAAATCTCCTGACCAGCCTCCAAATCCCTCAGGATTTGAGGAAGTGGGTGGGGTGGGTTCTGTTCCCCTTTTTCCCCCCAAACTGACTCCTTGGTTCCAGATTTCGATGGCTCAGCTGGGAAATTGGTCATTTTTGGACTGGTGGACCCGTTTCTGGTTGGTTTCCCCCCCAGTTTCACACACACACACACACAGAGAGGCTCCGGCAGCGGCGATGCTCTCCCACCCCAAAACAAACCCCAGAGGGACCCGACAGTCCCTGGGGACACAAGAGGAGGGTCCTGGGTGTCCCCCTGTCCCCCTCCAGCTGCTTTGTACGGCGAGCTTTGACGATCAGTAACAGAAGAAGCCAAAAATAAGAGGACCCCCCCCCCCAAAGCGCGAGCAGGAGGGCGCAGTATCTATAGCCGTGACCCTACCCCCTATAGCCAGCGCATAGCGACGGGGAGCGGCGGGCGCGCGGCTCCTGGCGCCACAGCGGGGGGGTTGTCTCTGTCCCCATCCTGTGCCCCCCCCTCGATGGACCCCATCATCCCCCCCCTCCAAACCTCTGTATGGGCTCCTGTGAGCGGGTCCTCACAGCGGGGGCCTGGGGACACGGAGGGGACACGGGGAGGGGGGGGGGGGGACACAGGTCGCAGCCCCCTCCCCACCGCGGCCGCGTCGCACCCACCATGTAACGTGCCTTTTATTTATGCTGCAAATATCACATTAAACTATTACCCAGGTGACAGTGGCTGCTGGCCTCTGCTTGGCTGGGGACAGGGAGCTGGTGGCGTGCTTGGGGACAACCCTGGTGTCACCTGCAACAGGGACACCCTTGGTTGTCACTTGGCTGGGGAGACACGGTGTGGTTGTCACTGGGCAAGGGGTGGCAGTGATGGGTGTGACAATCCTCAGCCATCACCTGGGCAGCACTGGCCATCAGACCTGCTTGGGGACACCTTGGGGCTGTCACTTACCTGGGTGACATCATCAGACCTGCTTGGGGACACCTTGGGGCTGTCACTCACCTGGGTGACAGCATCAGACCTGCTTGGGGACACCTTGGGGCTGTCACTCACCTGGGTGACACTGTCTGGCCATTGAACCAGCCTGGGGACCACGGGATTGTCACCTACCTGGGTGACACAACGGGTGAGTCTTCTTGGAGGGGGGGGACACGGGGACATCGCAGTGACCCGGGACACCCTCGGGCTGAGCGTTTGGGGCGATTTCAGCTGATTTTGGGTCGGAAGGAGCGGGGGGGGGCGGATCCCGGGAGCGACCGAGCCGGGGCCGCCCCGTCGGAGCTGCAGGAACGCGGAGTGGCCACGGGAGGGCGGCAGTGAGCAGCGACGGACACGGCGGGGGACGGGGGGTCCCGGGAATTTCAAGGGGTCCTGGTCCCGGGGAGGAGGGGGGGGGGTCCAATTCAGGGCAGGGGCCCCGGTTTGGGGGGGGGGGTCCCCTGTTTTAGGGGGTCCTGGTCCAGGAGGAGCAGGGGTCTTGGCGGGAGGCGGGAGGGGGGGTCCGATTCGGGACAGGGGTCTCGGTTTCGGGGATCCCGGTCCAGGATGGGGGGGGGGGGTAGAGGCGGGTCTCGGGCAGCCCCGGTGGGGCCGGTTGAGGGTCCCGGGCGGGGCGGGATGGGAAATGCGGGGCCGCCCCGTCCATCCGTCCGTCTGTCCGTTCCCGGAGGCGGCTGTCGCGGTTAGTAAATGGGTTTAATTAGCGGCGGCGGGGCTGGGACTGATCCCGCCACCCCCCGCTCCCCCGGGATCCCCCCCCCCGGGACCCCCCGGTCCGGTTATAAGAGACGGCGGCGGCAGCCGATGGGGCGGGGGGGGGCGATGGCGGAGCGGCCGCTGCTGCTGCTGCTGCTGGTGCTGCTGGTGGGGGTCCCTCGCCCCGCTCGCCCCTGCCCCGGACCCCCCGGTACTGGCCCCGACCCCCGCACGGTGAGCCCCGGTCCGCGCCGTCGGGGCGGAGGGGGCGGGATGCGGTCGGGGCTGTTCTGTTTTTTGGGGGGGTGGGAGGGGGGAGTGAGGGGAGTCCCGAGCCTGGGACTGCTGTGACACCCCCCACCCTGTTGTCCCCGTCCCGTACCCCCCTCCCCACAGGCCGCCGTCGCCCCCCCGGGGCTGCCCCCCCATCCCGGTGCTGCCGCTGTCCTGAGCACGCTGCTCCGGTCCCTGCAGCCCCCCCGGCACGGCCCGGGACCCCCCAGCCAGCCCCAGAGGTGAGCGGGACCTGGGGGGGACACTGGCGGGGCTGGGGACACCGGGGGGGTCCCGGGGTGTGGGGAGGAGGCTGCGGGGCCGTCGAGGGACTCGGGGGTTTGGGGACATCGGGGGGACCCAGGGAGTGGGGGAGGACGCGGGGGGGTTGGGGACACCCCGAGGGCACGGGTGACCCCGTTAGTGTCCGTCTGTCCGTGAATGTCCCGTGTCTGTCCATGTCCCTCAGCCCACTCCTGTCCGTCTGTCTGTCCCCACCTGGCCGTGCCTGCTCCTCCCTGTCCCATCCATCCCTCTGTCCCCATCTACCTGTGCATCCTTGTCCATCCCTGTCCATCCATCTGTCCCTGTCCCCTTCCATCTGTCTGTCCCCATAGTACCTGTCCCTGTCCGTCTGTCCATCCTTGTCCATCCTCCCGTCCCCTTTTATCCCTCTGTCCCCATCCACCTGTGCCTCCTTGTCCATCTTTCTCCATCCATCCGTCTGTCCCTGTCCATCTGTCCCTGTCCCTGTTTGTCTGTCTGTCCCCTTTGTCTGTGTGTCCCCGTTGTACCTGTCCCTGTCTGTCTGTCCCCCTGTCCCCATGTCTGTGTCCGTCCATCCCCACCTGGCCGTGTCTGCGCCTCTTTTTCCATCCTTCCCCATCCCTGTCCGTCTGTCCCTGTCCCTGTCTGTCTGTCTGTCCCCATCCCAGTCCGTCTGTCACCGCTGTCCCCTGGCAGGTTCGGGTGGGGGCCGCAGGGGGGGTCCCAGCCCCGGCTCAGCCCCCGCAGTTGGGACCCCCCTGTCGCCCCCTTCTGGACCATGGCGACTCCGCAGCGATTCGGCCGCCGCCGCTGAGCGTCCGTCTGTCCCGGGAGCCGTCTGTGGGTCTGTCCGTCTGTCCGTCTGTCCCGGGAGCCGTCTGTCCGCGGGCCCGTCCGTGGGTCTGTCCGTGGGTCCATCCCTCACCCAATAAACCGGCTCTGCTCGCCCCGACCCCTCGCTCTCGTTTTGCCCCTGAAGGGTTTTTAGGGGGGGAGGGGGGGGAATTGCCCCCCTCGCTGCCCCCCCAACCCCCCCCACCCCCCACTTCCCCCCCCCAAAAGAAGACACCAACGCGGGAGTTTACAAATCCCCCCCAGCTTTATTCCCGGGGGGTGCCCAGAGACCCTCTGTGCCCCCCGAAAGTTGGGGGGGGGGCAGGACAGAAGGTGCCCCCCCCCCCCCCCCCCCCCCTCCCAGCCCTGAGGTCTGTCCGGGGCTCTGTCCGTGGGTCTGTCTGGGGGTGGTTTTCCGGGGGGGGTCACTTGCCCCCCGCCATGATGCGCAGGTACTGCAGGGCGTTCCGGGCCGCCTGGCCCCGGGCGCCGTCGCGGGAGGGGGCGGCTCCGTGGCAGACGGCGGCCGGTTGGGTCGAGAGCTCCACCAGGCACTGGTGCAGCCCGCTGAGACTGGGCGTGTCTGGGATAGGGGGACACACAGGGGACAGGGGGACACACGGGGGACAGGGGGACACACGGGGGACACACGGGGGACATGGGGACACACGGGGGACAGGGGGACACACGGGGGACATGGGGACACAGGGGATGGGGGGGACATGGGAACACGTCACCCTCAGCTCACATCCCCCTGAACCCACCCCTGAGCCCCCGCTGGGGCAGCGCGGGGTGTGGGTGGGGGTGTGGGTAGGGGTCAGGGTGGGGGTCCCGGCGGGTGGGGGTCCCTCACCCATGTCCAGGTAGCTGATGGAGAAGCTCTGCTCCTCGGACAGCTCCTGCAGGAGGGCGCAGGCCCCCGCACCCATGGGTGCCAGCGGGCGGCTCCGCAGCTGAACCATCTTCTCCCCGGCCGAGTTCCGCAGCGCGTCCCAGGTGCAGCCGGGGGCTCGGCCCCGCAGCCCCTCCAGCCTTGGCCCCCCCTGGGGGACACGGGGCTTGGGGACTGTCCCCAATGGGGGATGGGGGGGGGGGGGGGGCCCCCAGAGGCCCATGTGGGGACACCCAAGGGACACAGGGGCTCAGGGACCCTCTGAACCCCCACGTGGGGACCCCTAAGGGGTCAGGAACTGTGGGGACACCCACATGGGTGCCCATGTCCCCTGTTAACCCCTGGGGTGGCCTCAGGGTGGCCGTGTCCCCTCCTGGTTAACACCTTGGAGTGCCCGTGTCCCCTATTAACCCCTTGAGGTGACATTGGGGTGCCCATGTCCCCCCCATTAGCCCCCCAGGATGACCTTGGAGTCCCTGCGTCCCCCCCATTAACCCTTCAGGGTCCCCGTGTCCCCCCTGTTAATCCCTTGGGGTGCCCGTGTCCCCCATTAACCCCTCGGGGTGACCTCAGGGTGCCTGTGTCCCCCATTAACCCTTTGAGGTGACCTTGGGGTGCCCGTGTCCCCTATGAACCCCTCAGGATGACATTGGGGTGCCCATGCCCCCCGTTAACCCCTGTGGATGACCCTGGGCTCCCCGTGCCCCCGTTAACCCCTGCCTGCCCGGTACCAAGCAGAACTGCTCCTCCTCGGCCTCGGCCTCGCTGCCGTCGCGCGGCTCCGTGGGGACGTTGTGGATCCGCAGCAGCATCTTGGCGGCCGCGTTGCGCTTCGCCAGCTTCTTGGAGGTGCCACTGCCTGCAGGGAGGGGACAGGGGACACCCTGAGGGGTGAGCCTGGCCCCCTGGGGCGTGTCCCCCCCCGTGGGGGTGCCCCCCAGCCCCACACCGATCTCCAGGAAGCGCTCCACGCGGCAGGTCATGGTGAACTCCTTGCGGTGCGCCGGCCCCGACTCCTGCGTCACCGTGTACTCGGGCAGGCGCCAGCCCTTCTGCACCACCAGCTCCTGGGGACACAGACACCCCAGCTGGGAGCACTGGGACACACACACACCCCAGCTGGGAGCACTGGGACACCCCCCAACTGGGACACACAGACACCCCAACTGGGACACACAGACACCCCCCAACTGGGAGCACTGCGACACACAGCCCAACTGGGAGCACTGGGACACACACACACCCCAAACTGGGACACACACACACACACCCCCCAACTGGGAGCACTGGGACACACAGACACCCCAAGCTGGGACACACAGACACCCCCCAACTGGGACACACAGACACCCCAACTGGGACACACAGACACCCCCCAACTGGGACACACAGACACCCCAACTGGGAGCACTGGGACACACAGACACCCCAAACTGGGAGCACTGGGACACACAGACACCCCAAACTGGGACACAGACACCCCAACTGGGACACACAGACACCCCCCAACTGGGAGCACTGGGACACACAGACACCCCAACTGGGACACACACACAGCCCCCAACTGGGAGCACTGGGGAGGGGCAGGGCCACAGCCAAACCCCCCCAAAACGGGGAGAACTGCACCCAAAATGGGCACTGCCAGCCCCAAAGTGGAGCCACTGTCCCCAAAATGGGAGTGACTGTCCCCAAAATGAGGGTAACTGTCCCCAAAGGTCACCACCCCCCCCAGTGGGTCAGGTCACCCCCACAGGACCATGCCCCCCCTCCCCCCCCAGCAGGGGTGACCCCCCCAAAAAAGCTTCGTCACCCCCCACCCTGGGGACGGCCCCCAAGCCCAGGGGGGTGGGGGCAGGGGGGGGTCCCCATGTGTCACCCACCTGCAGAGCCCCCACAGGGTTACACTCGGCCTGGGGGGGGGACACGGGGGGCTTCATCTCCAGGGGGGTGCCCCTGCGTGGGGACAGGGACAGGGTGAGGTGGGGGGCACGAGGGGGGGCTCCCCCACACAGCAGGACCCCCAGGATGGGGTGCTGGGGGGTTTGGGGGGGTACAGGGGCTTTGGGGGTATCCCCCCCCTCAGCCCAGCCCTGCCCCCCCACCCCGGGTGCCCCCCACCCTGTTACCTGGGGGAGGGTGGGGGGGCGGTGGGTGCTGGGGGGGTGGGCGTGGGGCTGAGCTCGGCCGGGGGCTCGGGGGGGGCAGGAGAGCTGGGGGATAAAGGGGGAGACGTTAACGAGCTGCACCCCCAAAACCTCCCCCCCCAGCACCTCCCCAGCCCCCCAAATCCCTCCAGGGACCCCCTGCTATTCCAAATCCCCCCCCAGGCACCCCAATTCCCTCGGGACCCCCCCAGTATTCCCACCCCCCCCAGACACCCCAATTCCCTTGGGACCCCCCCAGTATTCCCACACCCCCCCAAGCACCCCAATTCCCTTGGGACCCCCCAAAACACCCCTAACCCCCTCCCCCCCCACCACGCACCCCCAGACCTGTGTGGGTACCCTCACCCCCCCCCCCAGGTACCCCCAAGCCCCCCAATCACTCTGGGTACCCCCAAACTCCCCTGGATGCCCTCAAACCCCCCCACCCCCCCATAGACCCCCCCAAACTCACCAGCTTTGGGTGCTCAGCATCCCTGGGGACCCCCAAACCTCTGGGGTACCCCCAAACCCCCTGGGCACCCCCAAATGCCCCCCCAGCACCTTCTGGACACACTCTGCACCCTCCCCCGTGCACCCAGCATCCCCCTGGGACCCCCCCAACCCAGCTCCCTGACCCCCACCCTGACCCCCCCACCCCCTCCCCAGCACCCTGGGGACCCCCAAACCCCTGACCCGGGTTCCTCGGGGTGGGGGGGCTCCAGCATGTCCCCCCCTTTCAGCAGCTTCAGGGCCACCTCGGCCGCCTTGTGCTTCGCCGCCTTCTTGCTGGGACCCTGCCCTGGGGGGACACGGGCTGAGCGGGGGGGGACACCTGGGGACCCCCAAACCCCTGGGGGGGCGACACCTGGGGACCCCCAAACCCCTGGGGGGACACTTGGGGACCCCCAAACCCCGGGTGGGAACACTTGGGGACCCCCAAAGCACTGGGGGGACACGGGCTGAGCGGGGGGGGGGACACTTGGGGACCCCCAAACCCCTGGGGGACACGAGCTGAGCAGGGAGGGGACACGGGCTGAGCAGGGAGGGGACACCCAGGGATCCCCTGGGACCCCAAAAAGTGGGTGCTGGGAGGGGGATCCCCTGGGATTCTGGTGCTGGGGACACTCGGGGGGTGTCTTGGCACCCCAGTGGGTGCTGGGGACGCTCAGGGACCCCCTGGGCCGCTGTGGCGGGGCGGGGCCGGGGGCGGGGCGGGGCCGGGGGGGTGGCGGTGGCGGTGGCGGTGGCGCGGGGACCCACCGGTGCAGCTGATGTCCCCCAGGGTGACGCGGAAGGTGAAGTTGGGCTGGTGGGCCTGGCCCTCGGCCTTGAGCAGGTCGTAGCCCGGGGTGCGGCCTAGGCGGGTGCCATACTCCTGCAGCAGGCTGATCGGCGTCTTCCCGGGGCTGGCGGCCAGCATCTGCTCCAGGCTGGGGACAGCGCTGCCGCCGCCGCGGGGACGGGGGCCAGGGACAGAGACAGAGACAGGGGACAGAGGACAGTCATGGGGACAGCGCTGCCACCACTCCACCAGGACAGGGGACAGGGGACAGCGCTGTCACTACCCCACGGGGGACAGGGACAGGGGACAGAGACAGGGGACAGTCATGGGGACAGGGGTGGCACTGCCCCATGGGGACAGGGGACAGGGACAAGGGACAGGGGACAGTCATAGAGAGTGGGGACATGGGGACAGGGGTGGCACTGCCACACAGTGTGGGGACATGGGGACAGGAGTGGGGACAGGGATGGAGCCACCAGACAACATGGGGACAGGGTGACAGGGGTGGCACTGCCACTCAGTGCGGGGACAGGGGTGGCACTGCCATGTAGCACGGGGACATGGGGACAGGGGTGGCATCACCCCATCCCACGGGGACACGGGGACAGGGGTGGCACTGCCATGTAGCACGGGGACACGGGGACAGGGGCGGGGACAGGGATGGAGCCACCACACAACACGGGGACAGGGGGACAGCGGTGGCATCACCGCATCCCACGGGCACAGCGGTGGCACCGCCACTCAGTGCGGGGACACGGGGACAGCCCTGTGCCCCCCCCCCCCCCCCGCCCCCCGAGTCCCGGTGCCGCAGGGCCTGGCCCAGGCCTCACCCCCCGCCCCCCACCGCGAGGCGCGTGACCCCGGTCGGGGTGGGCAGGTCCCGGTGTGACGGGCGGGGCTGGATCGTTCCGGGGGGGGGATGGGGGGTGTCCCGGGGGGTGTCCCGGGGGGTGTCCCGGGGGGTGGGGGGTGTCGGTCGGTACCTGCAGAAGCCGCCGCTCCGCCTGGCCCCGCCGCCCGCCCCCTCCTCGCTCATCCCCGCCGCCGCTCCGTCCCGCCGCCCGCGCCGCCAGGGGGCGCCCGATGAGGCGGGAGCCGCGGGGGGTGATGGGAAGGGGCGCGCGCCGGTGGCGGGGGGGGGAAGCGCCAGCGCCGCGGGGGATCATGGGAAGTGTAGTCGCGTGCGCGTCCCCCCCCGCGGACTGCGCTGCCCAGAACTCCCCGCGCGCGCGGGGAATGCTGGGAACGGGGAGGACTGGGGTGGGGGGGCGGACGGTACCATGTGCGGGAGCTGCGGGGGGGGGGAGCTGCCTCCGTGCCACCTCCCCCCCCCCGCCCAGAGTGTGGTCCGGAGGGGGGGGACAGTGGGGACAGGACGGGGTGGGGGGGGACAGGGAGCGATGGAGACAGACAGTGGTGACAAGGGTCAGACTGGGACTGACTGGGACGGGCGGGGTGTGACTGGGACGGACAAGGAGGTGTGGGAACAGGTGCCTGAACTGGGAATAAACTGGGAGCACTGGGATGGGGACACTCATACTGGGACCACTGAGGACAGACTGGGAGCACTGGGATAGGGACACCCATACTGGGATCACTGGGGACAGACTGGGATCACTGAGGACAGACTGGGGGCACTGGGCACAGCCGTACTGGGAGCACTGGAGCCCGAAGTACACCCGAACTGGGAGCACTGGGACCGCACTGGGGCCCCCGGATGGTGCCAGGGCCGGTGGGGGACACCGCGGGGTCCCAGTCCCGGTGCTGCCGGTGCCGGCGGGGCGGTCCCGGTGCAGTTCGGGGTCCCGGTGCCGGTGGTCCCGGTGCAGTTCGGGGGGTTCCCGGTGCCGGGATGGGGTGTCCCAGGGTGGCGATTTGGGGTCCCGGTGCCGGTAGCGGGGTGTCCCGGGGCTGGTCGGAGGGTCCAGGTGCTGCCGGTGCCGGTAGGAGGTCCCGGTACCCGTGGTCGCGGTGCTGGTAGGGGGTTCCCGGTGCTATTCGGGGTCCCAGTCCCGGTGCCGCTATAAGGGTCCCGGTGCCGGTAGTCCCGGTGCCGCTATAAGGGTCCCGGTGCCGGTGGTCCCGGTGCTGGCAGCAAGGTCCCTGTGTCGGTGCCGACGTGGGGGGTCCCGGTGCTATTCGGATTGCCGGTGCCGGTACAGGGGTCTCGGTCCCCGTGCCGGTAAGGGGTCCGGTGCTGTTATAGGGGTCTCGGTACCGGTGGGTTCCGGTGCCGGTGTAGGGGTCCTGGTGCCGGTACAGCGGTCTCGGTGCCGGTGCCGATGGGTTCCCAGTGCCGGTGTAGGGGTGCCGGTATAGGGGTCCCCGTGCCGGTGTAAAGGTCCTGGTGCCGGTACAGGGGTCTCCGGTGCCGATCCCGGTGCCGGTGGGTTCCCGGTGCCAGTATATGGATCCCGGTGCTGGTATAGGGGTCCCGGTGCCGGTATAGGGGTCTCCAGTGTCGGTATAGGGGTCCCGGTGCCGGTGGGTTCCCGGTGCCCGCAGCTCCCGGTGCCGACGGGGCCGGGGCGGGGCGGGCGGGGCGGGGCTGCGCCGAGCGCCGGGCGGGGCCGTTCCGCGCCGTTCGCCCTGACCGCGGCACCGGCCCCGATACCGGCCCCGCCCGCCCCGCACCCCGGGACCCCCCCGGCATCATCGGCAGCACCCCCGGTACCCCCGGTACCCCCGGTACCACCGGCATCACCCGCATTACCGGCATCACCGGCAGCACGGGGCGCGGGGCCCGGAGCCCCCCAGGTACCGGGGCCGGGTAGCGGTTGGCGGGGGGGGGGGCACCGGGACCGGGGGGGGGTTCGGGGGGGTCGGACCGAGGATGCGGCCGGAATTGGGGGGAGGGGCGGGTGTTCCTCCCCCACCCCCCGCCGGACACTGGGGTGTCCCCCCCGCCAGGCCCGGGGGGGCCGCACCCTCCCCTCCCCCCTCCCCCCCCGGCACCCCCCGAACCCGAGTGGGGGTGGGCGGGGGCACGAGCGGCCTCTTGCACACGCGTGTGCCCCCCCATGTGTGTGAGCTGCTCTTGCACACGTGTGACCCCCCCCTTGCACACGCGTGGGCAGCTCCGTGCACATGTGTGACCCCCCCCTTGACCCCCTCCTTGCACAAGCGTGGGTCCCCTTGCACACGCGTGTGCAACGCCTGCAGGTGCGTGCACCCACGCTCCCCCCCCCTTACATCTGTGTGCTCCCTTGGCACGCTCGTGCATCTCCTTGCACACGCGTGTGCAACCTTGGAATACGCGTGGGCTCTTGCACACGCGTGTGCAACCTTGGAACATGAGTGGGCTCTTGCACACGAGCGTACCTGCCCCTTGCACACCCATGTGTACCCCCGCGTGGGAGTGAACCCCCCCCTTGCACCTGCGTGTGCACCCCTGCAGGTGCACGCACCCCTTGCACACGCGCGTGCCCCATCGAGGCGCGTGCACCCCTTTTGCACACGCGGGTGCACCCCCGCCGGCGTGCGCGGCCCTGTGCACGCGCGTGTGCAACCTCCCCCTCCCCTCACCCCGCACAGGCCTGTGCACACGCGTGTGCCCCCTCCCTTGCACATGCGTGTGCCCCTCACTGCCCGCCCTTCCTCATATCGCGATTGGCCGCTATGTCGCGACAGAGCCGTGTCGGTGGGGGCGGCGCGCGGACGCTCCGTCCCTCGCTCCCCTCCCCCAGCTCCGCTCTGTCGCGACATGCACGCGCTGGCGCATTGGCGCTGTCGCGCTGTCGCATGTCGTGACAGAGACACACCCCCCCCCTCCCCCCCAGGTTACCCGTTTGTGCCTCAGTTTCCCCATCCGAGGGGATGGGGGGGGGGATGGAGAGGGGGGGGAAGCTCCATCCTTTGCCGGGATGACGTCACCGCGTGACGTGATGTCACCACGGGGGGGGGACACGACACCTGGAGGGGCGGGGTCGTGTCGTGCGTGTGTCGTGTCCTCCCCCCCCCCCAACCCGGGTCCCTCGGGGTGACGCGAAGCCCCGCCCCCCCCGCGCCCCCCCATGTGACTCACCCCCCCCACCCTAATTTTAGTGATGACATCATCGGCCGGCTCCGCTGTTGCCATGGCAACAACCCCCCCCAACACCCCCCACCCCACCACCCCCCCCCAAATTTCAGGGGAACCGGATCGGGCCTGATACCCGCCCGCCCCCCACTCCCGGGACCCCCCGGGACCCCCCACCGGCGCTGCCTCAGTTTCCCCGACACCTTTGCACACCGGTGCACACTTGTGCTCGCTGCTGTGTGTGCACACGCGCTTGTGCAACGGCCGGGCCCCCCCGTCCCCCCCCCTTACCTCCCCGTACGCCCTCTTGCACACTCATACGCCCTCTTGCACGCTCGTGAGCCCTCTGTGCACACCCTCACCCATGCCCCCCCCCCGCCACACGCACAGGGGTGCACACGCGGGTGTGAGGAGGGGTTCAGGTGTGCAAGGGGGGGTGCACACGCGGCAACTGGGGGTGCCCAGGCAGGGGAGGGGGTGCACACGCGTGTGCAAGGGGCTGTGTGTGCCAGCCGGGGAGGGGGGTGCCCATAGGTGCAGGGGGTGCACACGTGGACCTGCACCCATGGGTGCAAGGGGAGAGGGGTCGGGGTGCTCACGTGGGTGCAATGGGGTGTGGGTGCGTGTGGGGGGGGCGGTCCTGTGGGTGCCGTTGGGGTGCCCGTGGGTGTAAGCCGGGGAGGGGTACCCATGGGTGTAGGGGTGGGGGGTTCCCATGGGTGCCATTGGGGTGCTTGTGGGTGCCCGTGGGGGTCCACGGGTGCAAGGGGGGGTTCCCATGGGTGCCATTGGGGTGCCCGTGGGTTCCCATGGGTGCAAGGGGGTACCCGTGGGTGCCATTGGGGTGCCCGTGGGTTCCCTTGGGTGCAAGGAGGTGCCCGTGGGTGCCATCGGGTTGCCCATGGGTGCCATGGGGTGGGTGCCCCCCACTCCCTGTGCCTTCCGCCCCCCACAGACGGGGGGTGCGGGGGGTCCCCGCCATGGCCTGTCTGCACGAGACGCGCACCCCCTCCCCCTCCCTGGCGCTGCCCTCGGACGGGACCCCCGAGCAGGAGCTGACCCCCACCCAGTGTGTCCTGCGTGACGTCATCCCCGCCACCCCCCCGGCTCCTCCCGACGCCTGGCCCCGCCGGGGTCCCCCCCGACCTCCCGAGCGGGGTCCCGAGGGCGCGGGGCCGTTGGCGGCGGCGGAGGCGGCGCAGCTGCGGTGCCAGGCGGGGGGGGGGTTCCTGGAGGGGCTCTTCGGGTGCCTCCGCCCCGTCTGGACCATGATCGGCAAAGCCTACGGGGCCGAGAGCAAGCACCCGCCCGACGGTGAGGGCCGGGGGGCTGCGGGGGGCTGCGGGGGCTGCGGGGGGCTGCGGGGGGGCTGCGGGGGCTGCGGGGGGCTGCGGGGGCTGCGGGGGGTGTGGGGGGTGCGGGGGGGCTGCGGGACACAGAGGGTGCTGTGGGGCTGAAAAGGTGCAAGGGAGATGGGAGGGTGCTATAGGGCAAAGGAGGGTGCTATGGGGTCCGGGAGGGTGCTATGGGACCCAAAGGGTGCTGTGGGGCCAGGGAGGGTGCTGTGGGACCCAGAGGGTGCTGTGGGGCCAGGGAGGGTGCTGTGGGACCCAGAGGGTGCTGTGGGGCCAGGGAGGGTGCTGTGGGGCCAAGGACAGTGCAGGGGGCAAAGGAGGGTGCTATAGGGCAGGGACTGGGCTACTGGGGTGCTGCAGACAAAAGGAGTGGCCTTGGGTGTGGGTGCACCCAGGGGTGCTGGTTTGGGGAGTTCCATGGGTGTGGGTGTACCCAGGGTGCTGGTTTGAGGGTGCCATGCGTGTGGGTGCACCCAGGGGTGCTGGTTTTGGGTGCCATGGGTGTGGGTGCCCTCAGACCCCTGGGAGGTGCCGTTTGAGGAGATCCTGGACCTGCAGTGGGTGGGCAGCGGGGCGCAGGGCGCCGTCTTCCTGGGCCGCTTCCACGGCGAGGAGGTGGCCGTGAAGAAGGTGAGGGACCTCAAGGAGACCGACATCAAGCACCTGCGCAAGCTCAAGCACCCCAACATCATCACCTTCAAGTGAGCCTGGGTGCTGCTGGCACCGGCCTGGGGCACGGGCACGGGCGTGGTGTGGGACAGGGACCTGCTGGGGGCTTGGGGACACCATGGGCATGTGGCGTGGATGTGGCATGGAGCATGGAGCATGGTCATGCCATGGTCATGGAGTGTGGATGGGGCATGGAGCAGCCATGGTCATGCCATGGTCATGCCATGGTCATGGAGTGTGGGTGGGGCATGGAGCAGCCATGGTCATGGGGACATCATGGGCACAAGGCATGGATGTGGCATGGGGCATGGATGTGGTGTGGGGCATGGACATGGCATGTCATATGGACATGGCATGGGATGTGGGGCATGGCCTTCACGTGGGGCATGGACATGGCATTGGGTATGGACATACTATGGGCATGGAGCATGGACATGACATGGGCCATGGAGAACACCATGGACACAGCATGGGCATGGGCATGGGCATGGTATGGGCATGGAACATGGACATGACATGGGCATGGGGCATGGAGAACACCATGGGCATGGGGCATAGACATGGACACGCCATGGGCATGAGGGATGGAGGCATGGGCATGGCATGGGCATGGCATGGGCATGGACACGTCATGAGCAAGCCATGGGCATGGAGCATGTGGAATAGCATGGCCAGGGGGCATGGACATGGCATGGACACAGCATGGACACAGCATGGACATGGCATGGGCATGGACACAGCATGGACACAGCATGGACACAGCATGGACATGGCATGGGCATGGACACAGCATGGACATGGGCCACCAACACGGCACCTGCATGAGGAACACCAGCATGGCATGGACCTGGGTGGGCAGGACATGTCCCAGGTGTGGCACAAGGGGGGTGGCCACCCAGGGGACAGGCCAGACACTTGGGGCAGGGTGATGTGGGTGCAGATGGGTGGAGATGGGTGCTCTGAATGCTAACGAGGTGGCTTGGGTGCAGATGGGTGCCCCAGCACTGATGGGTGCTGACAGGGAGCAGAGTGCAGATGGGTGTTCTGGAGAAGCTGGGTGCCCTGGGCAAGAAGTTGGGTGCCCTGGGGCAAAAAGCTGGGTGCCCTGGACAAGTTGGGTGCCCTGGACAAGAAGCTGGGTGCCCTGGACAAGAAGCTGGGTGCCCTGGGAAAGAAGTGGGGTGCCCTGGGCAAGCTGGGTGCCCTGGACAAGAAGTTGGGTGCCCTGGGCAAGAAGTGGGGTGCCCTGGACAAAAATTGGGTGCCCTGGACGAGTTGGGTGCCCTGGGCAAGAAGTGGGGTGCCCTGGGCAAGTTGGGTGCCCTGGACAAGAAGTTGGGTGCTGCTGGGTGCCCCATCTGGCCGGGCAGTGGGTGCTGAGGTGCCCTGTGCCCGCAGGGGTGTGTGCACCCAGGCACCCTGCTACTGCATCATCATGGAGTTCTGCGCCCAGGGGCAGCTCTACGAGGTGCTGCGCGCCGGGCGCAAGGTCACTCCCTCCCTCCTGGTCGACTGGTCCATGGGCATCGCTGGTGGCATGAACTACCTGCACCTCCACAAGATCATCCACCGAGACCTCAAGTCACCCAAGTGAGCGGGGACAGGGGCTTGGGGAGCACCCATGGGTGCTGGGTTGGGTGTCCCAGGTGGTGGCGTGGTCCTGATGGTGCTGTGCCCGTGGTGGTGCATTGTCCTCAGTGGGTGCATGCTGGTAACAGTTGCATGTCCATGGTGGTGACAAGTCTATGGCAGAGCAGTGACCATGGTAGTGACATGTCCATGGTGGTGGCATCCCCATAGCAAGGCAGTGACCATGGTGGTACCATGCCTGTGACAGTGACATAGATGTCCATGGCCATGTTGTGCCCATGGTGATGCAGTGCCTGTGGAAATCTATGGTGGTTGCATGTCCATGACAGTGACATGTCCATGGCAGTTGTATGTCCATGGCAGCACCACACCCATCCATGGTGGTTCTATGCCCACAGCAACTGCATGACCATGGTGGTGCTGTGCCCATGGTGGTGATGGTGCTGTGCCCATGGTGGTGGTGGTGCCCTGCTCATGGTGGTGGTGATGCTGTGCCCATGGTGGTGCTGTGCCCATGGTGGTGATGGTGCCCTGCTCATGGTGGTGGTGGTGCTGTGCCCATGGTGGTGGGCACGGTGCCCATGGTGATGCAGTGCCCATGGTGGTGGCAGTGCTGTGCCCATGGTGATGTTGTGCCCATGGTGGTGGGCATGGTGCCCACGCTCACGACTCGATGATGCTCGTAGCAGTTGCATGCCCGTGACGGTGCCATGCCCGTGTCATCGGCGTGTCACTGGCATGGCGCTGGCGTGGCGCTGGCGTGTCACTGGCGTGTCACTGGCGTGTCATTGGCGTGTCATTGGCGTGTCACTGGCATGTCACTGGCGTGGCGCTGAGCTGGTGCCCCCCAGCATGCTCATCACCTACGACGACGTGGTGAAGATCTCGGACTTCGGCACCTCCAAGGAGCTCATTGACAAGAGCACCAAGATGTCCTTCGCTGGCACTGTGGCCTGGATGGCGCCCGAGGTCATCCGCAACGAGCCCGTCTCTGAGAAGGTTGACATCTGGTGAGGACACGGGGACCTGGGGGACATCAGGGATGTGGGAACCCATCTGGTGAGGACACGGGGACCTGGGGGACACTGGGGACCTTGGGGACATCATTGGGGACATGGGAACCCATTTGGTGAGGACACGGGGACCCTGGGGACATCGGGGACATGGGAACCCATTTGGTGAGGACACGGGGACCTGGGGGACATTGGGGACATTTGGGACATGGGAACCCATCTGGTGAGGACACGGGGACCTTGGGGACATCGGGGACATGGGAACCTCAGGGGCAGCAGGAAGCTGTGGTGGCACTGGGGATACAGCAGCACATGGAGCTTTGGAAGGCGATGGGGACACTGGGGGGCAGAGGAGGTCCTGGGGGGGACACTGGAGGAGACCAGAGATGGGGACATTGGAGATACTGGAGGGGACATTACAGGGACAGAGGACATCAGGAACCACAGGAGGGGCAGGGGACATGGTGGACACCAGCATGGGCAGAGGCAAGGAGGGGACAGCAGGGCAGGGCAGGGAGGACCAGGGGACAGCGGGGGGACACTGGGGCTGCCTGGCCATGGGTGACGGGGCCGTGGGTGCTGGTGGCCCCAGGTCCTTCGGGGTGGTGCTGTGGGAGCTGCTGACGGGGGAGATCCCCTACAAGGACGTGGACTCCTCGGCCATCATCTGGGGGGTGGGGAGCAACAGCCTCCACCTGCCCGTCCCCTCCGGCTGCCCCGACGGCTTCAAGGTGCTGCTGCGCCAGTGCTGGTGAGTGCGGCTGTGGGGACACCCCGCCATGGGGACACCCCACCATGGGGACACCCTGCCTGGGGACACCCCACCTGGGGACATCCCATCATGGGGACATCCCACCATGGGGACCTCCCACCATGGGGACACCCCACCATGAGGACATCCCATCATGGGGACACCCCGCCTGGGGACACCCCGCCATGGGGACACCCCGCCTGGGGACACCCCGCCTGGGGACACCCCACCATGGGGACACCAAACCATGGGGACACCCCATCATGGGGACACCCCACCATGGGCACCCCACTGTGGGGACTGCCATGAGGGACCTTCTGCTGGCACCTCAACATGGGCAATGCAGGGGATGGGACCCCTGGTCCTGGGACACCCACCCTGAGGGTGCCCATGGGTGCCCTGTGCCAGGCTGCACCCTGAGCACCTCAACTGTCCTGTGCACCCTTCTCCGGTCCCCGAAAGCCTCAGCACACCCCCAGTACCCCCCAGTACCCCCCAGCGCCCAGTGCCCCCAGCACCCAGTGCCCCCAGCACCCAGCACCCAGCGCCCCCAGCACCCAGCACCCAGTGCCCCCAGCACCCAGTCCCCCCAGCACCTAGCACCCAGTGCCCCCAGCACCCAGTCCCCCCAGCACCTAGCACCCAGTGCCCCCAGCACCCAGCGCCCCCAGCACCCAGCACCCAGTGCCCCCAGCACCCAGCCCGTGCCGCCCCCCAGGAACAGCAAGCCCCGGAACCGCCCGTCCTTCCGGCAGATCCTGCTGCACCTCGACATCGCCTCGGCCGACGTCCTGTCCACCCCCCAGGAGACCTACTTCAAATCCCAGGTACCCCGGGACCCCAGCACCCATCACCCCAGCACCCCGGGACCCCAGCACCCAGGGACCCCAGCACCCCATAAGCCCAGAACCCTGAGACCCCCCTACCCTGTGACCCTAGCACCCAGGGACCCCCATACCCATGAAACCCCAGCACCCAGGGACCCCAGCACCCATAATCCCCCCACCCCATAACCCCAGCACCCAGGGACCCCACACCCTGAGACCCCAGCACCTTGGGGACCCCAGGACTCCAGGGGAGCTGTGCCCAGTACATCCAGTGCCCATGGCAGCCGGTCCTTGGGGTGCCCAGTGCCTGCGGGAACTGGTGCCCAGGGTGCCCGGTGCCCGTGGTAGCCCGGTAGCCCGGTGGCCGGTAGCCCGGTGGCCGGTAGCCCGGTGCCCGCGGTGGCCGGTGCCCGCGGTAGCCCGGTAGCCCGTGCCCGTGCCCGGTGCCAGTAGCCCATGCCCGGTGCCCCCGGTGCCCGCGGTAGCCCGGTGGCTGGTGCCTGCGGTAGCCCGGTAGCCCGTGCCCGGTGCCGCAGGCCGAGTGGCGGGAGGAGGTGAAGCTGCACTTCGAGAAGATCAAGTCGGAGGGGACCTGTCTGCACCGGCTGGAGGAGGAGCTGATCAACCGGCGGCGGGAGGAGCTGCGGTGGGACCGGCACGGGGGCACGGGGACACGGGGACATGGGGACATGGGGGACATGGGGGACATAAGGGACACGGAGACACGGGGTGCTGGGGACACGGGGGACATGGGGGACACAGGGTGCTGGGGAGGACAGGGGGTGCTGGGGACACGGGGGCACGGGGACACGGGGACATGGGGGACATGGGGACATGGGGGACACAGGGACACAGGGGCACGGGGACATGGGGACACGAGGGCATGGGGGACATGGGGACACGGGGACATGGGGACACAGGGGACAACGGGGTGCTGGGAACATGGGGGACACAGAGACACTGGGGACATGGGGACATGGGGGACATGGGGACACAGGGTGCTGGGGACACGGGGACACGGGGACATCAGGGACATGGTGGTGGGAACCAGGGCAGGGGGTATCGAGGGGCACCAAGGTACATGGGGTGCTGTGGGGTGCCTGTCCTTGTGCGTGGTGGGTGCTGGGTGCCATGGGGTGCTGTGGGGTGCAGGGGGGCACCCTGTGGGGTGCTGTGGGTGCCCTGTGGGGTGTTTGTTGGGGGGCCCTGTGCTGTGGGGTGCTGGGGTGTGTCCCAACCCCCCATGTCCCCGGGCCAGGCACGCGCTGGACATCCGGGAGCACTACGAGCGCAAACTGGAGCGAGCCAACAACCTCTACATGGAGCTGAGCGCTCTGATGCTGCAGCTGGAGCTCAAGGAGAAGGAGCTGCTCAGGTGAGGGGGCACCCAGCACCCCCCAGCACCCCCCAGCACCCCCCAGCACCTCCCAGCACCTCCCAGCACCCCCCAGCACCCCAGCACCACCCAGCACCCCGGCACCCACCAGCACCCCCCAGCATCCACCAGCACCCACCCCATGGTCACCCCATTGCTGTCACCAACACTAGACCCACCCCATGGTCATGGCCAACCCTATGGCCACCCCAAGGCCACCCCATGGTCATGACCAACCCTATGGCCACCCCAAGGCCACCCCATGGTCATGGCCAACCCTATGGCCACCCCATGGCCACCCCATGGTCATGGCCAACCCCATAGCCACCCTCATGGCCACAACCAACCCCATAGCCACCCCAGGGCCACAAATGGTCATGGCCAACCCTATGGCCACCCCAAGACCACCCCAAGGCCACCCTCATGGCCACAACCAACCCCATAGCCACTCCAAGGCCACCCCATAGCCATAACCAACCCTTTGGCTACCTCACAACCACCCTGGTGGCCATGACCACTTCTATGGCCACTCCATGGCCACCACCCCCCCTGTGCCCAGCCCATGGGCCCCCCCCCAGGGCCACACCCCCCCCCCCGGGTGCGGGTGCCCACGCGTGGCCCTGGCAGGCGGGAGCAGGCGCTGGAGAAGCGCTACCCCGGGCTCTTCAAGCCGCGGGCGCCGCGGGGGCTCCTGCACGGCAACGCCGTCGAGACCCTCATCAAGAAACGCAACGTCCCCCAGAAGCTCTCCCCACACAGCAAGAGGTGGGGGGGGGCGGGGGGTGGGGGGTGGGGGGCCGGGGGTGGGGGGTGCACCCTGGGTGCGTCAGGGTGAGGGGGTGTTGGGGGGGCTGGGGGTTTGGGTGCCTGGGTGCTTTGGGTTGGGGGGCAGGGGGGTGTGGGGGTGTTGTGGTGGGGTTTGGGGACGTGGACATGGGGGTCCCTCGAGGTTGGGGGGGGTTGGGGACATGGACATGGGGGTCCCTAATGGGGAGGGGTCTGGGGACATGGACATGGGGGTCCCTCGAGGCTGGGGGGGGGGTTGGGGACATGGCTGGGGGGTTCCTCAAGGTTGGAGGGATCTGAGGACATGGACAAAGGGGTCCCTCAAGGTTGGGAGGGGTCTGGGGACATGGACATGGGGGTCCCTCAAGGTTGGGGGGATTGGGGACATGGGCATGGGGGGAGGGTGTTGTGGGGTCTCCCACCCGCCTGGGTCCCCACCTACACCCCTTCCCCCCCCCCCGTGTCCCCCCCCCCAGACCCGACATCCTGAAGCCGGAGGTGCTGCTGCCCAAGCTGGACGCGGCCATGGCCCAGGTGGCCCTGCCGGGGTGTCCCAAGGGCCCCCCCTCCCCCGGGCGCAGCCGCCGGGCCAAGGGGCGGCACCGCAAAGCGGGACCCCGGGGGGGCTGCGGGGAGCCGGGACCCGAGGCTGGACCCCCCCGGGGGGGGCTGCCTGGACCCCCCCCCCAAACCACCACCGGTCCCGATCTCCTCGGGGGGACCCTGGAAGTTGTAGGTGCCCCCCCAGTTGTGGTACCTGATGTAGGACCTGGGGGGGCAACAGGTACCCAAGGGTCCCCCCCACCGCAGCCCCCCATCTCTGGGGAGCCCGAGCGGGACAGTGGGAGCGGCCGGGGGGGCAAAGGGGGGGTCGGGCAGCACCTGACCCCCGCGGCGCTGCTGTACCGGGCGGCCGTCACCCGCGGGCAGGTGAGACCCCCCCCACCCTGCCTGGGGTCCCCTTTGATTTGGGGGGGGTGGGGGGGTGGATTGGAGGGGGGTAGGAGGCTTGGGGGGGGTCTGGTGTCTTGGATCTGGGGAGGAGTTTTGGGGTCCCACTTGAGGAGGGAGGGGCCAAGGACCAGGGGGTTAAGTCAGGGCTGGGGGTGAAGACCCCTGGGTCCTGCCTGGGGTGGGGGGGGGGTGAAGACCCCTGGGTCCTGCCGGGGGCGGGGGCCATGGGGGGGTGAAGACCTTTGCATCCCTCCTGGGGGGGGCAAGACCCCTGGGTCCTCCCTGGGGGGGGTCATGGGAGTTGAAGACCCCTGGGTCACTCCTGGGGGGTTGAAGACCCCTGGGTCCCTCTCGAGGTGGTGGTGGTGGGGTCAAGACCCCTGGGTCCCTCCTGGGGTGCTCATGGGGTGGGGGGTCAGGACCCCTGGGTCCCTGCTGGGTTGATGTTGGGGAGGGTGAAGACCCCAAGATCCCTCCCTGGGGTTGGGGGGGGTGGTTCAGGACCCCCGGGTCCCTCTGGAGGGGCAGCAGGACCCCAACACCCCCCTCCTGTGCCCCCAGAAGCGGGGGGTCTCGTCGGAGGAGGAGGAGGGGGAAGTGGACAGCGAGGTGGAGCTGCCGCTGCGGCAGAGGTGGGTGCTGACCCCCCACCCCCATGTTGGGGTCCATTTGCGGGGGGGTCCCTGGGTGCTGGGGCACCAGGGATGGGTGCAGGAGGGGTCTGTGGGTGCTGGGACACCTGGGATGGGTGCAGGAGGGGTCTGTGGGTGCTGGGACACCGGGGATGGGTGCAGGAGGGGTCTGTGGGTGCTGGGACACCTGGGATGGGTGCAGGATGGGTCTGTGGGTGCTGGGACACCGGGGATGGGTGCAGGAGGGGTCCCTGGGTGCTGGGACACCGGGGATGGGTCTGTGGGTGCTGGGACACCGGGGATGGGTGCAGGAGGGGTCTGTGGGTGCTGGGACACCTGGGATGGGTGCAGGAGGGGTCTGTGGGTGCTGGGACACTGGGGATGGGTGCAGGAGGGGTCTGTGGGTGCTGGGACACTGGGGATGGGTGCAGGAGGGGTCTGTGGGTGCCGGGACACTGGGGATGGGTGCAGGAGGGGTCCCTGGTGCCGGGACACCCATGTCCTCCCTCCCCAGGTGGCCCCCGGGCATGAGCAAGCGGCAGTCGCTGTCGACCTTCAGCTCGGAGAACTTCTCTGACGGGGACGGGGACGGGGACGGGGACGAGGGACACACGAGCGAGCCGTCCCACAGTGCCACCCCCGACGTGGGCAGCACCAACACGGACGAGCGCCCCGACGACCGCTCCGAGGATTTGCTGTCCCAGGGCTCCGAGATCCCCCTGGACGCGGCCCCGCCCGAGGGTCCCGGCCGCCCCCACGGAGGGGTCAGCCCCAAGGTGATGGCCCCACCCCACGGTGGGGGGGTCAGGGTGCATCCAGAGTTGTCCAGGGATGGGTGACACCATGGGTGCTGCCTAGGGATAGGGGGTGGGGGGTCCCTGGGGGTCCACCAGAGCTTGGTGCTATGGGGTGGGGGGGTCTTCTGAGCCCCCCAGGATGAGGTTGGTAGGGGAAGGGGGTCCTCTAGGGATGGGTGCCATGGGGTGGGGGTCCCTAAGGTCCCCCAGGGCTGGTTATTATGGGGTAGGGGGTCCCCAAAGCCCCCCAGGATGGGGTTGGCAGGAAAAGGGGATCCCCTAGGGATGGGTGCCATGGGGTGGGGGTCCCTAAGGTCCCCCAGGGCTGGTTATTATGGGGTAAGGGGTCCCCAAAGCCCCCCAGGATAGGGGTTGGCAGGGGAAGGGGGTCCCCAGGAGTGGGTACCATGCGGTGGGGGGGCCCCATCTTTCCCCAGGGCTTGGTATGATGGGGTTGGGGGCCCCCTGAGCCCCCCCAGGACAGGATTAGCAAGGGGAAGAGGGTGCCCAGGGCCCCCTGGGGTGGGCACCATGAGCTGGGGGGGGTCCTTAGGGTCCCCTAGGGCTGGGGACTATGGGGTGGGGGTCCCCTGAGCCCCCCAGGATGGGGTACAATGAGGAGGGGTCTTGTCCCCCCCCTACAACAAGGTAACAAGGGGAGGGGGGGACCCAGAGACCCCAGGACCAAGCACCATGTGGAGGGGGGGGTCCCAGCACTGAGTAGTGTGGAGGGGGGGGGGGGTCCCACAAGCCCCCCCAAAATGTAGCACATTGGGGAGAGGGTCCCCACAGCCCCCGGGGGTGGCTCCCATGGGGAGGGGGCTCCCCTAAATACCAGGGGCTGTGGGGAGGGGGCTCCCCAGGACCAGTTACAATGTTTGGGGGGGGGGGAATCTTCAGGCCTCAGTGCACTATGGGGGGGTCCCCAATGCCCCCCAGGACCAGCTGAGGATCTTTAACCCCCCGCTGTTATCCCCCCCCCACCCCCCAGGTCTCCGAGGACTCCGACTGCGACAGCGCCGAGCTGGATCACTCAGGCAGCGGGGAGGGGCCCCCCCGGCCCACAGCCCCCCCCGGCCTGTGACCTGTGTGTGTCCCCCCCCACCCCCACCGCAGCCCCCCACTGCACACCCCCCCCCTCCACCACCCCCCACTTGTACAGCCCCAAATATTTATATAAATATCTATGGATCTCTAGAGGAAGCTCCGAGCTGTCTCTGGGGGGGGGGGGGCAGGGAGGGGGCACTGGGGGTTATTTTGGGGGTGGGGGGGGCACTGGGGGTTATTTTGGGGGTGGGGGGGCACTGAGGGTTATTTTGGGGGTGGGGGGGCACTGAGGGTTATTTTGGGGGGGCACTGAGGGTTATTTGGGGGGGGTCACACAGGGGTTGTGTCTCCCTCTTGGATTTTTCCAGACCCCACAGCGAGAGCCCCCACCCCAGGGAGCAGGGGGGGGCGGGGGGGGGGGGATTCTCTCTCCCCACAATAGGTCAGGGGATAATTTGGGGGGGGGGGGGGGGGAAGGACAAGATAAAAGGGGTTGAGCCCCCTCACCCCCCCCTACAGTCCCATCCCTTCTTTACTGGTTGAACTGGGAGCACTGGGTGGTGGCAGAGCCAGTGCTGGAGCCCCAAGGGGAAAGGGGGGTGGCAGGGGGGGGCAATTGCTCTCTCCCCCCCCCACCAAAGCCCAGAGAGGTCCCAGGTGGATTTTGGGGTGAAAGGGGGGGAACCAGAGAGTGAACCCCACTGGTTCCCATTACAGACCAGTATCACCCCCAGCCTCCAAAGACCATTTCCCCCCCCCCATTAGAAACCAGTTTGCAGGGAACTGGGAAAACCAGAGAAACCCCCCCAAAATGGGCAGAAAAAAATCAACCCAGGGCCTGGGGGGGGCTGGTCCCACCCCAGGGGGGAGCCAAAGCCCAACTGGGTTATACTGGGTGTAACTGGGGTAGCAAGACTGGGGAGAACTGAGGTGGTGATGACACTGGGCAGCACTGGGGTGGGTGACACTGGGGAGAACTGGGGTGGTGACACTGGGGAAGGTAACAACACTGGAAGGTGACACTGGGCAGCACTGGGAGGTGACACTGGGGAAGGTGATGACACTGGGCAGCACTGGGGAAGGTGACAACACTGGGCAGAACTGGGAGGTGACACTGGGAGGTGACACTGGGCAGCACTGGGGAAGGTGACACAGAAGGTGACACGGGGCAGCACTGGGGAAGGTGACACTGGGCAGCACTGGGGTGGTGACACTGGGAGGTGACACGGGGCAGCACTGGGGTGGTGACACTGGGAGGTGACACGGGGCAGCACTGGGGTGATGACACTGGGAGGTGACACTGGGCAGCACTGGGGAAGGTGACAACACTGGGCAGAACTGGGAGGTGACACTGGGAGGTGACACCAGGCAGCACTGGGGTGATGACACTGGGAGGTGACACCGGGCAGCACTGGGAGGTGACACTGGGGAAGGTGGTGACACCGAGCAGCACTGGGAAGTGACACAGGAGGTGACACTGGGCAGCACTGGGGAAGGTGACAACACTGGGCAGAACTGGAAGGTGACACTGGGGAAGGTGACAACACTGGGGAGGTGACAACACTGGGGAGGTGACAACACTGGGGAGGTGACAACACTGGGGAGCACTGGGGAGGTGACACTGGGAGGTGATACTGGGGAAGGTGACAACACTGGAAGGTGACACTGGGCACCACAGGGAGGTGCCACTGGGGCAGGTGCCACTGGGGCAGGTGCCACTGGGCAGAACTGGGGGAGGTGACACTGGGAGGTGACACTGGGGTGGGTGACACTGGGGTGGGTGACACTGGGGTGGGTGACACTGGGGTGGGTGACACTGGGGAGCACTGGGGTGGGTGACACTGGGGAAGAGGTGACACTGGTGATTTGTCAAAGAAAGACGGAGACCAGGCAGATCCAGTAACCAAAATATGCTCCAGTTTTTCTATTCACAAGGAAAAGCTCCAGTCCATCTTTTTATTAATTTTTTGAAAAATTTCTTGACATTACAGAATTCAACTGAAATGTTGCTCTTCCACTCTGAACATTTCATGACAAAAAAAAAGGAAAAAGAGAAAAACAATCAAAAAAAAGAAAAATGAAAAAAAAAGGAAAAAAACCAGAAATTTTATGAGCCAAAAAAAAAATAAAGAAGGGGGGAAAAGAAGTGAGGGGGGAGGAGGAGGAAGGAGAAGCTTTTATAAAACTAAGATCTGGGGTTGGAGGGAGAAAGGAATTAAAATGCTGTCATTTGAAAACAAAATAAAAGAGAAAATAAAATAAAAAAAAAAGGAAAATAAAAGAGAAAAAAAAGGAAAAAAAAAAGAAAAAGGAAAAAAAAGAAAAAGGAAAAAAAAGAAAAAGGAAAAAAAAGAGAAAAAAGGAAAATAAAAGAGAAAAAAGGAAAATAAAAGAGAAAAAAGGAAAATAAAAGAGAAAAAAAAAGGAAAATAAAAGAGAAAAAAAAAGGAAAATAAAAGAGAAAAAAAAAGGAAAATAAAAGAGAAAAAAAAAGGAAAATAAAAGAGAAAAAAAAAGGAAAATAAAAGAGAAAAAAAAGGAAAATAAAAGAGAAAAAAAAGGAAAATAAAGGAAAAAAAGAAAAAAAAAGAAAAAAAAAGGAAATAAAACAACAAGAACCAAAAAAAAAAATTAAATCCAACAGCAACAACACCAACAACAACAAAAATCAAAGTGAAGGAACCTTCTGGTGAGTGAGTGGCTGCGGAGAGGATGGAGGAACCGAAAAAATTTACAAACTAGTTTAAAACCTGGGGCTGGCTGCTAAGGGGTCACAGATGGATGGTGAGGAGGGGCCGGCGCGGCCCCTAGCTGCTTCCCATGCCCCCGGTCTCCGAGGAGAGCCTGCAAGGAAGAACAGGGAGTCAGAGCAGCAGGAGGAGGAGGAGGAAGGGCTGGGAGGGAGGAAGGGCTCCCCCCCCGCTGTGGAGAAGGGACAACCCCAAAGAGCAGGGTTTGGGGTGTAGGGGGAGGTGGGGGTTGGTGCTGGAGGGAGATGCAGCGAGAGGAAGGAGGAGGAGAAAGAGGGGAGGGGGGTTGTAGCTTGGTGTGCCCCTCCCCAAAATGGAGGCAGAAGGCTCCCACCCCCCACCCCACACAGATGCACCCCCCCCACCCAGGGGATGGAGGGATGGGGAGCAAAAGCACCAAAGCTTTTGGGGTGGGGGCACCCCCGGGTGGGAATCAGGCAGCGACTCCTGCGAGGGAGGGAGGGAATTAAGGGATGGGGGTAAAGGAGGGGGCTGGACCCCCCCAATTGAGACCCCCCCCCACCCTGGGGAGCACAGAGTGGGGAGGGGGACACATACACACAATGCAAAGGGGGGGGGGAGGGACACAAGGCAAAAGGGGTCCCTGAGCAAACAGGGACAACAGCAGCACCCCCCAGAGCTGCCACCTCCGTGGCAGAGGAGCAGGAAGAGAGAGGAAAAGGGGGAGTTGGGGGGCACTTCCAGCCCCTCCCTGACAGTAAGAGGGTACCCCAGAAAGCCCCCTCCCCACCCCCAGGCCCCCCCCCATCAGGACAGATCTAGCAGAGCAGGTTCTCACCGTGGCAATGTTTATTACAGGTACAGACAATTAAAGAGGAGACAGGGCCAGGCCGCGGGGCGCGGCGCCAGCAATGCCAGTAATTAACTCCCGACTCGTTTATTTGTTATTAATGAACCCCCCCATCCCCCCACCCACCCCCAAAAAATAATAATAATAATTAAAAAAAATAGTGATTGCAACCAAGCTACTGAAAAAAATGGGAATAAAAGGAAAGAGGAAAATCCAAAGGTGAGAGCGAGGAGTGAGCAGGAGAGGAGCTGACACCAGCTGGGACATGGGGGGGGGGGGGGGAAAATCAGCTCCCAGCCAGCATGAAAAATTCTATTTTAAGAAATATCACAAGTTTGGAGTAAAAAGGAGGAAGAAAAAATAATTAATAATAATAAAGAGGAGAAAAAAATGAAAACCAAGGGAAATTTGCTGTTCCAAGTCTCCTCTAGGGGTTCTCCATGGTGCCACCGACCTGCTGGTCCTCTAAAGGCCACCAAAGCAGGGTCAGTAGGGAGAAAATCTCTGTTTTTCCGCTTTCAGTTTGTTAGTGACACATGGCACAGCTGGAGCAGAGGTGCCCTTAGCAGCAGACACAACATTTAGAGCCAGGAGAGGGACAGGTTTCATGCCAAGCAGACTGGAGACACAAGGGGCGGTCGGAAGAGGGTTGGGGAGGCTGGAGGGTGCGTCGGCAGCCCCCGCTGTGGCGAGCGAGGGGGTGGTGGTGGTGGTGGTGGTGGAGGAGGAAGAAGAAGAAGAAGGGGTGGAGGGTTGAGAGAGGTTGATGCTGAGGTGGTCAGGGATCGTGACGGAGGTTGCCTGGGAGGAGGGTTTAGCGGTTTCTAAACTGTAACAGAAGGAGAAAAGGAACAAAAAAACAAAAACAAAACAAAAAGACAAAAGAAAAAGAAAGAAAAAAAATAGATAGATACGGGTGGGTGGAAGGGAACACCACCAAAAAAGTTAAAAAATTAAAAAGCACAGGACAAACAGGGTAAAAATTGCACGAGCTGAGCTCGGGGAGGGAGGGAGGGAGCGGTGAGGTCTGGCCTCACCGGGACCCCCCCGTGCACCCCAGAGCCCCCAGCTGAGCCCTTGGCTCAGCACAAGGCTGTCCCAGCACCCATGGAGCTGAGAACCTCACCACAGCCAGGGCTGGGTGTGGAATAAACCAAAAACACCACCACAAAAAAAAAAAGAGAGAAATCAGAGGTGGCTCCTCCTCTGCTCCCCGCTCAGGCGCGGCTGGAGCTGCCCTGCCACCCCGGTGTGTCCCCACACATGGTGACACAGAGTCCCTGCGTGGGGGGGTCAGGGCTCCTCTGCTCCACCCAGAGCCCTCTGGGCTGTGGATTGGGGAGGGGGTTGCCCCCAGCCCGGGATTGAGGGTCTGGGCAGATCCCTGGGGTGGCAGCTCCAGCCGCAGCCGGGCAAGTGGCCAGGACCCACGGGAGCCAGCCCAGCCCCGCTCAGGGCTCCTCAGCTGCTCCCAGGGATGGGAGAGGAGCCAAATCCACACCAAGTCCTCTCCCTGGGATCAGGGCTGAGGCTCTCCAGGAGCCAGCCCTGGGGAATCCTTCCTCCATCACCCTCAGCACGGTGACACAGCACAGCCCTGAGTGCCACCAACGGCTTCTCAGTAGCCACGGGCTCCTCCTGGCCCTGTGGCCGGAGCCTTTTCCACTCAGGTCTGTTATCCTACAGCTTCCCACAGAGCTGGGAAGGGATTGCACCACCAGGAACACGGGACAGCAGGCACAGGGAGGGGAAAGGAAAGGAAAAAATGGGGGGAAAAGGGGAAAAACAAAGCATAGAAACACCCTTCCCTGAGGCACGGGGGCGGGAGGAGGGTCCCATCCCCGGGGGAGAGGGACCCCACGGCGCGGGCATGCAGTGCCAGCCCCCCCACCCTAACCCCCAATTTACAGAACCTCGTTAGTCAGAGACTCACCTGACATTAATTAGATACTGGGCCAAGCTAATGCTGGCTGCAGATCCAGTGATGGTCACCTGCCTGTCAGTAGATCCTTCCACCGGGTTGGCAATTTTGATCTGCGCCCCGGACATCTGGCGGATCTCGTTGATCTTGGCGCCCTGGCGCCCGATGATGCAGCCAATCAACTATGGAGGGAAGGGAAAACAGCTTCCTTACTGAGGGGTAACAGGTAAATTAACCCATCCTCCTCTGCCTCTTCTGCCCCTGGTGGCTCTCATCCCCATAGGGTCAAGGCTGACACCTCCTCCTCGAGGGGTTTTAAGGGGATGAAAATATGTTTTCTGCCTTAAAATCATCTGGAAAAGGGAGGAGGGACATGGTGCCAGCACAAGGAGACCTCCCTGGAAGTGTTCTCAGCCAGGTTGGATGAGGCTTTGAGCAACCTGGTCTAGTGGAAGGTGTCCCTGCTGCTGGCAGGGGGTTGGGACTGGATGAGCTTTAAGGTCACTCCCAACCCAAACCAGTCTGGGGTTTTAAGGAGACAGTTTGGGGTGCAGCCACGAGCCCTCACACAGCTCTGAAGCTAAAAACAGGCAACCCCACAGCTCATTTTGTTAAGAAAAATAAAAATACCCCAAAAAGAAACCCCCAAAAAAAGAGGGACAGATGGCAGTGACCCCCAGGGACACGGGAGGCAGCTGCCTGCCCTCTGCCCACCCCCCTCCCTCCCCTCCCTGACCCCAGGAGCCCACCCCAATACTCACATCATTTGGAATGGTGAGTTCATGAGAGGTGGTTTGAGCAGAAGCATCCAAACCTGCTTAAGAGACAGAGACAAAGTGGGGAGAAGCTGAGAGGGGGGGTGACAGCCCGGGGTGGGGGGCAGGGAGGGGGGGTCAGCAGCACAGACAGACGGCAGCGCTCAAGCCCAGCACCACGTGCTGCCGGATTCCTGGCTCCCTCTGAGGCTGATTTCAAACACAGGAGGGGGAAGGAAGGAAGGGCAGAGCGAGCTGTGAGGTTATTCCAACCCTCCCTGCTGTGTCCCACCTCCTCCCTCGCTCACCTGCTTCCCCCCCCCTTTCCTTGGTCACCTCAATTCCCCCCCCACGATGTCACCACAGGATCTTCCATCCAGTCAGGACAGTCCCAGAGCATTTCCACTGTGGGGGCTCCACTTGGCTCTGTTACCAGCTTCAAAAAGCTACTCTCAACTACCCCCCCTCCTCTTCTTCCTCCTCCTCTTCTTCCTCCTCCTCCTCCTGGCTGCCAGCACCCCAGGGCAGTGCCACACCAGCCAGCACGGGCACTGCCAGGCTGCTGGTGCCCCAGGTGGCACCAAGCACCTGAGTGCTACATGGATTTTCTTTATATTTCATATTTTTCTCCCTCCCTCAGCTCACTCCCTGCTACAGGGAACAGCAGCAGCTCCAACATCTCCCCCCCTAAAGTTTGGGGAGGGGGGAGGCAGCCTGAGGACACAGCTGAGCTGAGGGGGTGAATGTGGTGCTGTCCCCCAACAGTGAGCAGGGGTGGGGTGGGTGATTTTGCTCCAGCAACTCCTTGGAAAAGGGGAATTGTTCCCCCCCCCTCCCTGCCCCAGCACATGGTTGGGGGGTGGGGGGGTTAAATCAAGGGGGCTTGAGGGTCTTTTAACAGCAACAAGCACTGGGTGATCCAAGCCCTTCACATCCTGCTGCTCTCCACTGTCCAACCAAGGCAGTCAGTACCTGCAGCCCCTCTAAGGCCCCCCCTGGCCCCCCATTTCCCCTCCCCATCCGTGCACAAGGCAAGCAGCATTTCACAGGGAGAACCAGACCCCGGGCAGGTATCAATACACAAGAGAAGAACTACAGATTTTGGTTTTTAATCATTACCCCAATAGCCTTTCACCTCTGGAGAGCTGGATTCAACGCCTGTTAAGATACAAGGGACAATGAGTGTGGCTGTCTCGAGTTTGGAGCCCCAAATGGAGTCATTTTTGCCTTTTTTTTTTCCTTTTTTTCCTTTCTTTTTCTTTTTTCCTTTTTTTTTAGCAAAATCTACAGCAAATTTGGTTCAACTCAACTCAGTTGCCTGCTCAGGACTGGAGTAGCCAGAGGGGAGAGAGAGGGTGCTGCAGGTCACAGGGGGGGTCTCCCAATGCATTGGCAGAGCTGTGGAGGATGGGGGTGCAGAGGAAGGGAAGCAGCGTGGAGGCCCTGCCTGCTCACTGGTTTGGGTATTTCTCTTTTTTTTTTGTCATTTTTCTCCTTTTTTTGGTCATTTTTCTCTTTTTTTTCCCCCCCTACTCTCTGCAGTCCCCTGTGACTCACACAGAGCCAGTACCAAGTCACCCCAAAAGATGTGATAAAAGAAAAATCATTACCTGGTTGGGCTTGGCTGGGAGGGAACGTTTTGTTTGGTTGATTTGGGGGTTTTTTGGGTTGGGTTTGTTGGGTTTTGTTTATTTTGAGAGCACAAGACCCAAGCAGAGGCCCCATTAGATTGAAGCCAAGCAGTGGCTCCTCAGTTGGCCTTTGGCCCACGTTAGTGTAGAGAAGAGAGAAGGAGTTTCCATACCACTGAATCCAGTGTTGCCATGGGACATTGGAAAGTGTGACTGTTGCATTGCCAACTGGTGCAGCTTGGTCAGCTAAAAGAAGAGGGGGAGGGAAATAAAATAAAAAATCAAAATAAAAAAGAAAAGAGAAAGAAAAAAGCTGCTGTTAGCCATTTCCCAAGCCTCAGGGGGGGTCAGGACTTACTCAAACACACACACGCTGCCAGTGGCATCTCCTCCCCCCTCCCCAACGCAGCACGGCCCTCTCTGCACAGAGAGAGGGGGAAGAGGCTGGGCCAAGGTGGGCTGGAGGGGTGGGGGGCTGCACCCACCCTCTGGTGAAGTGAGTGAGTGATGAGAAGAGTTGAGGGAGAGAAGCAGAGAGGAGCAGGGGAGAGGAGGGGGCAGGGGTGCTCACACCACACCATGCAGGGAGCAGCGGAGCGGGGACAGCAGTGCTGTGAGGGGACATGGGGACAGAGCCCGGCTCGGTTCAGCCCCTGGAGCAGCTCTTCTACCTCAGCCCCCTCCTACCCCTGCTCCTCCCTGGCCTGGGCCCCCCTCCTCACTGCTCTACAGGTGCCAGAAGCAGGAGATGGGCCCCCACCCAATCCACAACCAGCCCACGGGACGAGCAACGGGCGCCCGAGGACGGTGACACCCAACAGCAACCGGGGACAGCACCCACCACAGTGGTGCCCACTGCCTGGCCTGTCACTCCTGTCCCCAACTGTCCCCAACGGGCTGGCAGACACATCTAACCCCCTTCCTTGTCCTCTCCCCACCTCCCCCTCCCAACCAAAATGCCACTTGCTGGGCCAGCTGTCCCCCACTCCAGGAGAACCACCATGACCCACATCAGGTGCTGGTTTTGTTTTCTCTTGGGATGGGCCAAATTCAAGAGGAAAAGGAGAGGGGTGGAGTGGGGGGGGGGAAAGGAAAAAGCTGGAGCTGGTGTGAAATGCCAAGCTGGGGAGAGGTGGGTTGGAAAAAAAAAGTAAAAAAAAAAATAATATATATATATATAGGAGGAGGGAAATGTTGGAAAGGAGGTGAGGGAAGGCAAAAGGAGAGATCTGAGCTGGGTGAAGCTGGCTGCAGGGGGGTGAGTTTTTTGGGGGGGAGTTCGGATCGAGTATTCAGCCCAAGCTGATGGCTAAGCAGCTCAAAGTTGAGAAAGCACGGAGAAAATTTTTTTTGGAAGGGAGGTGGGAGCAAGGGGGGAAAAGGGGGGAGGAAAAGGGTGGATTTTAAGACAAGAAGTTGTAAAACAAAACTTACATCTGGCTGTGGAATGGCATACTGTCCTTGAATGGTATAGGCCTACAAAAAGGAGGAAAACAGTCCTATTAACGAACCATTGGACAGCCACCCAGGGACAGACAGATTTCAACTAGCCAGGAAGTCAGAGAGCCAAGGTGGAGAGTTCTCCAGGGCGAGGGAAGTGGGGCAAGGAGAGGCAGGGGGGACGGATAAATGCTGTCACAAGCAAGTTTGCTAGACGGGCGGTTACTCGAATTGGCCTGACGTGGCGGTTTTAGAGGGGAGGGAGTGGGCAGTTTGGTGCCATCCCCCCCAAAAAAAATTATATATAAGTTAAAAAAAATAATTAAAAAGTGGCAGACAAAAAAATAAAGGAAAAAAAACAAGAAAAAAAGAAAAAGAGAACGGCTGGGATCTGGATGAAGATGTATGGTGTGGTGAGTCCGACAATGCTCCTAAGCCCTGCGCCCCCCGCCTCGCCAGACAGGGGGAGATCTCCAAACACCCCCTGGCCAGCCCTGCTAGCTCCCAGCCCCTCCTCCTCCTTTCCCCCGGCCCAGTAACTCCTCCCACCCCACCCCTTTCAAAAAAAAATAATATCAAAGTATAGATTTATATATAAACAACAAAAAAAATATAAAAGTCCCGTTCCGAGTCCTCTCGTCACTTCCGCACGCCTAGGAAAACGTCGCCGGGCAAGCTAGAGGTCAGTGCTGGCTACCAACGCTAGACAAGGCGAAAGAGAGGCGTTGGGGGGGGTGTTTGGGGGTAGGGGGGAGTGGGGGTAACAAGGCTGAGTGCCTGACCTGCCACAATTCCATGTCTTGAAGTTAAAGGACAGCCACAGACTTCAGATTCCTCCTGAAGCTACCCAGAAAGGGCGAATTACTGGCTGGGGCCTGGCTGGCTAAAGTGGGGGGGTTGTTTTTGAGGGGGTTTTTGTTTGGTTGGTTGGGTTTTTTTTTTTAGGGGGTAGAGGGGCAAAAAGGGGGATGGGATGTAGGGGGATTGGAGGGGTTTAGGGGTGGGGGGCTGGGCAGATGGGGATGGGTGGGATAGGAAGGGGAGAGGGGGGTACACAGCCTCACTTCCAGGTCACCGGAAGAACTGCAGCCCAGGCTGGAATTGGCCCAAGTTCGTTGCCATGCAGTGGCTGCCGGGTGGCCTGCGTGAGGAGAGGTTGGTGGGCTCAGAGTCCAGTTCCCAGTGGACAGGAGTCCACAGCACAAAAGCCACCGATGATGGGGTTTTTTTTTTTTGGGGTGGGGAGGGGGGTTGGGGGGGTGGGGAACAGGGACGGGGAAAATGCCACCCTTTGTTGGCAGTCTCAAAAAGGCCAAGGATTGAACGGGCCGTGGAGACTGAACTCCCCTCTCACCTCCTGAGGTGGTCCCTCCAAGTCAGAGTTGAGGCACATGGATGGGGCGGTGTGGGGGTAGGTCGCACTGCCGCTGCTGTACCTGTCCTGTGGATAAATTAGAGGACTTCAGTCTCCAGGGCTCTCAATCCGAAACCTTTTGCTAACACCAAACTCACATCCACATTAGCTCTGCTTTTTTTTTTTTTTTTGCTTTTTTCTTTCCTTTTCCTTTCCTTTTTTCTCTCTCTCAAGGGCTAAACCTGCTCTACACACGACTCTGAGCTGCAAAGACAAAGAGCAACATCACCGGGAGCGGGGCCTTGGATGGATGCGTCGGGCTGGCCGCGGCCCTGGGCCAAAGGGAGAAGGGGGTGGAAGAGAAGGAAAAAGGGGGGAGAAGAAAAGGGGAAGGGAAGGAAAAGATGCGTGGCTGTGGGAAGCCTGCTCCTCACTGCTCTAACGGGGAAGGCGACCGGCTCCGGTGCCACGGGGGGAGCCGCACGGTGCCACCCTCCGCTGGCAAGAGGCGCGGATGTGGGGGGGTCCCCCGGGGCACGGAGCGGTGGGAGAAGCTGTTGGAGAGGCGAGGGTGAAGGGTGGGGGGTGGGGGCTGACCAGGGTTCAGGGGAGGAAGGAAGAGGCAGGGAGAGCAAAGGGTGGGGAGGGGGCCAAGGCGAGGCCGGGGACGGCAGCGGGTCGGTCCCCAGAACGAGCGCGGCGTGCCAGCCTGGCGCGGGGCGGGGGGACACCAGAGTCAGCGCTGGCTCTTGGCCCCTTCCCTGCCTACAGAGACCTCCATCCACAACACCACACCCTGCCTGAGTGGGGGTCTCCAGGCCCTGCTGGAGCCCACCCCGGGGGGCTCTCCCTGGCAGCAGGGAGGCAGCGGAGGCGTTGGCACGAGGCGCCGCAGGTTTGGTTTTCCCCCTCCCAAGCGTTACGGCAGCTAAGGGTGGGGAGAAAGTGACCCCCACCCAGGCCTGAGCCTCCCATCCTGCCCAGCAGCTTGGATGGGATTGTGGGTGAGGACACCCAAGCAGCAGCCACCCCCCACCCCACCCAGGGCCGGGGGGAGTCAGGGTGTTACAGCAGACAGGGTCCCAAGGGAGCTCTGTCACCTGTAACCTGGACTGAACCCCGCATCTCCTGACGGCTACTCCTATCTGACACCCTCCCCTCGTGCGAGATGGAACCTTTCCAACACCCCAAACCCCACCCAACGGCACAGGTTAAGTCTTTGCACCCCCAAAAAGTCAACCCTGGAGAGCAGAGAACTTCCCAACCCTCTGGGCCAGTCACCCCCAACGGGCCACGCCGCGTCCTCGGAGCCAGCCCAGGGCAGAGGGGCAGAGCCTGGATGTGGCAGTGGAGCCTCAGCCCGATTCAAATCCCCACTGCTGTCACATTGGGGCATTTTTAGGTTGTTTTTTGGGGTTTTTTTTTAGCTGGTTAACCCCAGAACTGTTTGCCAGCACCCCCTCCTCCCCAAATCAGCCCTTTTGGGTCCCCCCACTCCCATCCCAGCTCTGCCCTGTTCCACCCCTCAGGCTCAGAGCAGGCTCTGGGAGGCCAAGGCCGCTCTCGGGCGGAGGAAGCGGCGTGGGTGACAGACGCAGAGCGGCCCGTGTGCGCTGGCAGCTGGGTAAAACACCCCCTTCCCCTCCCCTCCCCGCACCCCAGGAGCAAAGGAGAGGCCTTACCTGACCGCCTGCAAAGATGACAGGAGAGCTGGATGGCTTGGGTCGGTACGGGATGGTGACACCCTTCGGGGGAGACTGGGTGACAGGCAGAGAGAGGAGGTTACAGACCGAGCGCCGCTGGCACCAATCCCCTCCCTGCACCCCAGACACCAACTCTGGGTTGAAAAACGAGCTGTTTGGGAGGATGCAGAGCAATCCTCATCCTTCCCCATTCTGGGCATGAGGCTGAGGGAGGACAGCCACAGAGGTTTGGGACAGCAGGACACCAATGCTCAGTGTCACCGCGCAGGGCAGTGTGACCCGTCACCGCAGGCGACACCAAGATCCGGTTTGTGGCTCCAGAGGCCCCGCTCAGCCCTGGCTTTAAGCAGCTCCAAGCCTCCCCTGGATGAGGCCGTAATCCCCCACTATCCCTTCATCCCCCAGCAGCCACTTCCCCATCCTCAGCAGTTTCCACTCGCTGGGAGAGCTCACAGCTCGCCAAGGACAGCGGGGGATCCCCCACGCTGCACCCCCACACGCTGCACTCCCCCCACGCTGCACGTGCCTCCCCAGGGGACACAGGGAGGGAGGGAGGGGGGACACAGGGAGGGAGGGACACAAAAAGCCACCCAAGGTTCCCATGGGGTGGGGGTCCTACCTCCAGCATGACCACGCAGATCTGTTTGACGCACTCGATGATGGACTGTGGGATGCCAGCGATGGTGATGGCTCTCTCGGTGGAGTTGGGCAGCATGTCCCCTGCCACCTGGACCTGTGCCCCCGTGCTCTGCAAAGTTCACAGTTAAAAATAGGCTGGGTCAGATCTCGAGGAGGGTTGTGACCTCGGCAACAAACCCCTGTGGCTGGGTTAAACATAGCTAAAATTTCCCCCCCCCACCTCCTTCTCCTCAAAAATAAAGTCTTTTAATCCTAGCTGGAAATAATTCGGTCATCAGGAGCCTGGGGCAGGAGGGGAGGACCTGGGCTGCAGCCTCTCCCCTGGCACCCAAGTCAAGTCCATCCCCACAGCCAGTGGAGCTGGACAGAGTTAATCCCCACAGCACCCACGGGCACTACCTGGCAGCACATCCCCACCCCGCCAAAGGCCAAGGAAAGGGAAATCAAGAGGCTGGGGAAAGGGGTGTGGAGTGGGGGGAGCAGGAATCCAGGCACCCCGCTGTGAGGGACAGTGCCAGGAGGGGAAAATCTGCCCCAAAAAAAGTCTCCATTTCACAAGCACTAAAAATACAGAGAGCTCTGAAAAAAAACCCAACAGTGGCACGATGCCAAGTCTCGACTGTGCTGACACCAGGATGTGACACTGGGGACACCCCAGACCCCCTCAGCCTGGCCAAGGCTTTACCTCTCGAATCTCTTTGATCTTGCAGCCACCTTTCCCAATGAGGGAGCCGCACTGGCTGGCGGGTACCACGAGCCTGAGGGTGACAGGGGGCCTGCTGGCAGCGGTGCTGTTGGTCATGGAGCTGCTGATGTCCTGTGAGGAAGAGGAGTCACTCAGAGGGGGGGTCAGCCCGGCGCGCTGCCCTCGCCGGAACGGCACGTGGGGAGGTGTCGTGCCAGGCAGAGGGACAGGGGAGGGTGACACTGGCACAGCCAGCCTGGGCCAAGGTGACCCCCCAGGGCTCTCTCAGGACTTTGTTGGCAGCACAGAAACAAAACAAACACGGTTTGGGGAAGGAGGAAGAAGCCAAACTCTGTTGTCTCAATAAAAATGGGGGTTTAACCCCCACCAGCTCAGCTCAGAGGCATGAGCTGGGTCTCACCACAGCCAAACTGGAACTGGTGGTGCCACAGCAGGGTGAGGGACTGGGGGGGGCTGGTACCCCCACCCCCAGCTTCCAGCTCAGCAGGGAGCCTCGGTGTTAACGGGGATCACAGCAGGAGCAGCCCCGGTGGAAAACAAGCCCGAGGCTGATTGCAGGATCATGTGCTGGCAGGGGGAGGGGAGGCACAAGGCCAGGGCTCAACTGACCTGCTCAAATAAAAGCCTCAACTGCGAGCCCAGCGCTGGGGGCCAGGAGCCAGGCTCAGCCAGGAGCCCTCGGGGGACTCCAGCTCTCAGGGGGGGAGGTGTGGGGGTGTGGGGGTGTGGCAGGAACCACCCCGGGCTCAGCTGCCTTTTAGTCAGCAATGAGAGCAGAGGGGTCCTGGGGACAGATCTGCCAGCACTGGGCTGTCTCCTCACAGGGAAAGGTCCCAAATCCAAAGAGCAACAGGATTTTTATCCCCACAAGAGAAGTGAGGGCCATGGAGCTCTGCCCCACAGCAGGCAAGGAGTGCTCACACCTTCCAAACACCACAGAGCAGGATGGGATGGGACACCACGGCCCCGAGAGGGCTCTGACACCCACAGCCAGGATCTGGGTTATCAGACCCTGTTGCCAGGTTGTCCCTGTGGCTGCTCCTCCCTGGAAGTGTTCTCAGCCAGGTTGGATGAGGCTTTGAGCAACCTGGTCTAGTGGAAGGTGTCCCTGCTGCTGGCAGGGGGGTGGGAACTGGATGAGCTTTAAGGTCCCTCCCAACCCAAACCAGTCTGGGATTCTCTGATTCTATCTGGGATCAGCATCCCCCCTGGAAGTCACCAGAGACACGATGTGGCTTCTCCTTCAGTGCTGCTCCAGGTCCCCTCCTCAGCAGGGAGGGAGACAGACCCCAGCCCCAGCCACCCACCAAGGTGTGCCAAAGGGGAATTGTCAGGACCCCCTGGAGATGAGCAGAGCCAGGGGTGTTCCAAGCCCCACTCTGCTTCTGGCTGTTGAACCAGTGGCCACGGGGTGTTTTCAGCCCTGGAAAGGTCCCCACAGGGCTCTGCCACTCAGCAAGCAGCTGCTTAAGGACGGCTGAGTGCACACGGGGAAGTGTCACCACCTGGACCTTGACCCCACTCACAACTGGGCAAAGATCAGGACCCACATGGAAAACAGTGGCCAGTCCATGTGGAACGAGCCCATCCTGCTGCTCATCCCCAGGGCAGAGCTGCCCCTTGGGCTCCAGACCCCCCCTCCCTGCACATTGAGGGGTAAATCCTGGGGTACAATTGACCCAGGGACAGGGGTAGGGGATGAGTGGGGCAGGGAAGGGCTCGAGGTCGCACACACACCTCTTCCAGTTTGTCAATGATCATGGCAAAAGCTTTGAAGATGGCATTGGTGGGTCCAGCCAGAGTGATGATCCGCTCGGGGCAGTTCCCTTCCGAGATGTTGATGCGAGCACCGCTCTGCGGGAGGAAAAAACCCCCCCAGAATAAAACCATCCCCAAACCCTGCTGGGCTTTGTGCACCCACATCAGCTCTGTGTGGGGCAAACAGGATCCCACAGGGGGGGTGGATCCTCCCTCGGCTCAGGGCAGCCATCTTCTCCTCCTCGGCTTCCTGCCCAGCTCTGCCTACAGCTCCCAGCATCCCTCACGCTGCAGCCGCGGCCGCTGCCGCCGCCACCGGGGCTCTGCCTGCAAATCCTCGGCCTGGAAACCCTCCTGATGCTTCAACACAGACCTGCCCTCGAAATTCCACCCCCTCCCCACCCTGCTTACCCTAAAAACATCACCAGAACTCATCCAGTGTGGTCTAACAACAAAAAACAGAGAGCAAGAAGTGCTCCGGGAAGGATGAGGATTTAAAGGACTTGAAGATTATTCTGAGGCTGCAACAAAAGCCCCAGAAAAGGTGAAAATTACAGGATGCCACTGAAAGAGTGTTCTAAAATGAGAATTAATTTTAATTGCCTCCTCCCTGGAAGTGTTCCAGGCCAGGTTGGATGAGGTTTTGAGCAACCTGGTCTAGGGGAAGGTGTCCCTGCTGCTGGCAGGGGGTTGGGACTGGAGGGGCTTTAAGGTCCCTCCCAACCCAAACCAGTTTGGGATTCTCTGATTCTGTGATAATCCCTGGATGGTGCTGAGAGCTCTGCAAACAAGGGCTGGGTTAAATTAATATATAAAATATCAAACAAAAGGAAAAGCAGGATGATTTCTCAGAGCAGGCACGTGCTGCTGCTGGGCGGATTTATATCTTATCAAATCAAAAGGCACCGGCAGAGCCCGTCCTGGGGCACGTGGGACACGGTGGCACTTGGTGGCACTTGGTGGCACTCACCTCCTCACGCATCTTCTTCACTGACTCCCCTTTCTGTGCAGAGAGAGAGAAGGGAGAAGGGTTAAATGTGGCCAGGCCAGGCAGTGAGGGGAGGGGAGGAGTGGGGTGAGGGGGTTTGGTGCTCACTCACCTTTCCAATGATGCTTCCCACTTCCTGGGATGGAAACAAAGCAACAATTAATGCTTCAAAAAAAAAACCAACTCAGGGAGACCCAAGCTTAAATCAAAAAGTCCATTTTACAGCCAAACTGGTTGTGAGGACCCCAGATACCCGCCCAGACACCCTGCTCCCAGCCCAGCTCTCCATCAGGGTTATTTTAACCACTGTCTCACTCTCCAGGGCCCGGCTGGGTGCCAGGGAGCACATTCCCACCCACACCCATGCACTGCCGTGGGAGCCCCCCCACCTCCATCCAGACCCCTGCAACTGCCACTCCCAGGTGTGGAAAGGGGACTGGGAGCTGTCCCCAGGTCCCTCCTGCCTGGGCAGGACACGTACCTTGCCGTGCATGAGTAGCCTGATGGTGAGTGTGACATTCAAACCACCCTCGATGACACCGGTGTCCATCCTGAGCCGCGGTGGGTGGGCTCGGGCTCTCTCAGGTCTTTGGTGGCTGGGTGAGCGGAGCTGTGGGGGGAAGAAGGGGGGTCCGTGTTGGGGGGGCTGTGCTGACCCTCCCCATGTGTTTGCAGACCCATCCCAGGGTGTTTTCACATCCCTCCAGGTGATTTTTCTCTCTCCCCCTGGCAGTTTTAAGGCTGTGCTGATCCCCAGCAGCTTGGCTCCCCCATGAGTGGCTCCTCCTGGCACAATCCCACCTGAATCGAGGAACAGCCGGAGCTGGGAGGGTCTTGCTCATCCCCTGTCTCCTTCACCTCCATCTCCAGGGAGCCCCAAACCTTCACCTCCATTCCAAGCTCCCCTCCTGAGCGACCACCCTGCTCCCCTCTGCTTTAACCCACTGGGGGGGACACACACACACATTAGTGACCAAATCCAATCTCTGAGCTGATGTGAAGGCCAAAGCTGCATGGGGAGGCTCCTCAGACCGGTTCCCAAGTGGATTGACCCAAACCAGATTAAAGCCACCCCAGATGATCTGGTTTCACACAACCTGGGGCCTCCCCGAGCCGACAGCGGTTGCAAAACACCAGCGCCCGGCTCCATCGGCCCCTTAACTTCAAAACTCAACTCAATCAACCCCATTTCAAGCTCTTGGTTTGGGTTTTTTTTTAATCAAGTTTGCTCTCCCTCACTGCCTCATCAAAGTTTAACCAAGCCCAGGGAAAGAAGCCACCAGGGCCAGGGGATTAAGAGGGCAGGGCTGGTGCCAGGCGGGCAGCGAGGCCTCGCGCCGGGTTAATGCTCTCGTAAGGGGAAGCTGCTGGCGCTGAAATGGGGGTGTTGGGTTGATTTTGGGGGGGGGTTTTTATGGATTTAGAGTTTTTGTAATCCAGGAAGGTGCCTGGGTTGGAAAGGAGGGCTCAGGGGTTGAGCCCAGTGGCAGCAGAGTTTAAACCTGGGCCGGTTGTGGCCGCGGTTCCCGGCTCACCGGAGGGGGCAGGAGCTTGGCTGGCACCCGCCACTGTGTCACCCCCGCTCTAAACCCCCTCCTCCTCCCACAGCTCAGCGTCCCACTTCACCCTCATTAGCGCTAATTTGTTCCCCTAACAGCGGTTGTGCCAGTCGGACCAGCTCGGGTCAGCTCACAGGAGCCACTTTGGTAGCCCAGCAGGGACAAAAGGAGCCGCGGAACCAGCCGGGGGGTGACGCAAAGGGACAACTCCGGGCTCACCGGGAGGATCCTCCACAGGGAAACTTCCCCCCAAAACTTCTCCTTACCTGTGTCCACGGCCCTGCCCACCCCCACGGGGCACGTGGAGGGCTGGGCCCCCGCCCCCGGGATTAAACCCCCACCCGTGGGTGGCCCCACGCGGGACCCCGGGCCCAAACCGGGACCGTTCTGAGGGGAAAAGTTGGGGGTGGGGAAGGGATTTGGCTTCAAAACCCGCCCGGCCCTGAGCCGAGGCGGGAAACGCGGCTTGAAAATCAACTTAGTCCCTAAAAAAATATAACCGAGCCCGGGGTGGAGATCCCGGTGGGGGGGGGGGGGGGGGGCGGGGGGCACGGACCGACCTCCGGATCGAGCCTCCGGGCCAGGCCCCTCCACAGAGCAGGGGTAAGGGGGGGTCTCAGTCCCGGGATGGTGGCTCTAAACGGGATCCCAAGGCGGGGAAACCGGCTGAGTCCCGGCTCAGCTCCGAAGAACCGGGGGTGGGGGGGGCGGCTCCGGACCCCAAACCGGGCCCGGGAGAAACCGGCTCCGGGACTCAAAAAACCCCCCAGCACCGGGGCGGGTGGCGGGGAAACCCGGGGCCGGGATCGCGGCTCCAAACCGGGCCGGTCCCGGGGGGAAAAAAGGGGGAAAATCGCCAATTCTTGAAGCGTGGTGGGGGCGGCTCCGAGCCAGGACCGTGTGTATCCGTTCCCCCCACCCCGGCGGCGGCGCCGCGAACGGGACCGGGGGAGGAAAATAACTCGGGATGGCGGCAAAACCGGGCCCGGGCGTTAAAAAAACAAAAGTAAAAAAAAAAATTAAAAATAAAAGAATTATTTTTGTAAATAAAGGCAAAAAAAAGGGCAAAAAAAATCCCCCCCCTCCCCCCCCGTGACCCCCCTGCTCGGTACCGGGGGGGTTGGGGGTGGCGGCGCCATGTGACGCACGCGGCTCCTCGGCCCCCCCGGTGCCGGTTCCCGGGGATGGGGGGAGGGGGGGGTGAAAGGAAAGGGGGGGGGGGGGGGGGAGGGGCGGCCACCCCCCCCATTTCCCCCCCCCGCCCCGCCGGCAACGCGGCGCGCGCGCAGGCCGCGGCCTAGGCCGCAACTAGGCCGCACGTAGGCCGCGGGCTGGCGTGAGGGCGCGGCCGGCGACGAGCAACGCAGAGCGGAAAGGGGGCGCTACGCGAGGCCGCGGCTTCGCAGCCGTTATGGAAGTCGGTACCGGATGATAACGGAGAGGGGTTGAGAAAGGAAAGGAAGCGGCCGAAGGGGTGTACGGGGGGGGGGGGGGGGGGGGGGGGGGGAATCGGGCCTACCTGGAGCGGCGCCGGTAACGGCGGCGGGAGAAGGGCGCTCCGGGTGGAGCGGGAGGAGGGAGGGCGGGGAGGAGGGGAGGGAGGTGGGGGGGGAGAGGGAGCGCGCCGGGGCGGGCGGGCGGGATGGCGGCGGCGGGAGGAGGAGGCGGCGGCGGCGGCTCCTCCTGCTGCGGCGGCCGCGACGGGTCTGGGAGGGGGCGGCGGGAGCGGCCCGATTTACACCCCGCCCCGACCCGGAAACGGACGCCGCGCACCAGCGAGAGGAGGCGGGGCGGGGATAGAGCGGCCCCTCCCCTCCCCCGCGCCCCGCCCAGCCCGGCCCGGACCAACGAGAGGGGTGGGGCGGGGCGGGTAGAGCGGCCTCGCATGAGCGCAGCGCCCCCAGCGGCTCGGAGGACTTGGGGGGGGTGTGGTGGGGTAAATGGGACAAATTGGGGGGCAAATGGGGCATTTGGGGGCAATTTTGGGATAATTGGGGGGCAATTGGGGGAAAATAGGGCATTTGGGGGCAATTTGGGGTAATTGGGGGGCAATTGGGGGAAAAATGGGGCATTTGGGGGCAATTGGGGGTAATTGGGGAGCAATTGGGGGAAAATGGGGCATTTGGGGGCAATTTGGGGGCAAATGGGGCATTCGGGGGCAATTGCGGGGGCAAATGGGGCATTTGGGGGCAATTGGGGGTAATTGGGGGGCAACTGGGGGAAAATGGGGCATTTGGGGAGCAATTGGGGGTAATTGGGGGGCAATTGGGGGAAAATGGGGCATTTGGGGGCAATTTGGGGGCAAATGGGGCATTTGGGGGCAATTGGGGGGCAAATGGGGCATTCGGGGGCAATTGCGGGGGCAAATGGGGCATTTGGGGGCAATTGGGGGTAATTGGGGGGCAACTGGGGGAAAATGGGGCATTTGGGGAGCAATTGGGGGTAATTGGGGGGCAAATGGGGCATTTGGGGGCAATTTGGGGTAATTGGGGGGCAACTGGGGGGGAAATGGGTCATTTGGGGGTAATTTGGGGGGCAAATGGGGCATTTGGGGCAGTCAGGGACAACTGGGGGGGCAATTATGGGGCAAATGGGGCAGTTGAGGGGTGTCCGTGTCCCCCCTCCCCCCAGGGTGCAAAGCAGACACTGACACGGCGGGGTGGGGTGGCCCAGAGTTTTATTGGGGGGCAGCAGGGACCCCTCACGGGGTGGTCCTGGGTGGTTCCGGGTGGTCTTGGTTGGTCACAGGTGGTCACGGGGGTCCTGGGTGGCCCTGGGTGGCCGTGGCAGGAGCCGAGCGGTGCCGGTGGCCTCAGTCGGAGTCGCTGGAGGAGGAGGAGGAGGAGGAGGAAGAAGAGCGCTGCAGGGGGACAGGACGGCCATGAGCACCCATGGGTGGGGGGGTTTGGGGGGTGACCCCCCCCCCCGGCCATGTCCGTCCCCCCCCCCCCCTTCACCTTGTGCCTCTTCTGAGCCTTCTTCATCCTCTTCCTCATCTTCTTCATTGTCTTCTTGTCCAGCCCGGGGGGGTACGGGGGGGGCACCCCAGGGTGAGGGAGGGGCTGCAGGGGGGGGCACCCTGGGGGTCCCATTGGGTATGGGGCGGGGGGAGCCGAGGGGATATGGGGGGTCCCGGAGGGGTACTGGGGGGTCCCGGGGGGGTAGGGGGGGTTCCCAGGGGGGTATTGGGGGGTCCCGGGGGGGTACAGCCCCTGCCCAGTCCCCCCCAGTGCGTTTGGGGGGACCCCGGGGGGGGGGTACACGGGGTTGGAGGGGGGGGGCTGGGGAGGGTTTGGGGGGTACACGGGGTTGGAGAGGGGGGGCTGCCCTGGGGGGGGGGGGGGGGAGGGAAGAGAAAAGAGAAAATTGAGGGGGGGTCCAGAGGGGGCACAGGGGGGGTCAGGCATCCCCCCCCCCCCAATTTGGGGGTGTCCCCCCCCCTTTACCTGCACTGGGGTCCCACATGGCAGGCGGCAGCTCCAGGACCTTGGGGGGGATGCGGGGGGGGCACAGGGGTGAGTGGGGGACCCCCCAAAACCACCGCGTCACGGTGGGTTGGTTAATATGGGGGGGAGGGGGGGATTTGGGGGTGCAGAGGGCAGTGGGGGGTGCACAGGGGGTGCGGGGGGGTTTTGGGGTCCCCGAGGATTGGGGGGGGCGGGATTTGTCTTGCGGGGGGGTCCCCGCTCCCACCTGCCGCCTCCGCTCCGGCCGCGGCCCCGCCCGCAGGAAACGGGGGGGGGACCGGAGCTGCCCGGGGGGGGGGGGCGGGACCGGGACACGCGGGATCCGCCCCCCCCCCCCCCCGCGTGTCCGGTGTGTGCCCCGGTAACACCCCCCCCCCCGTGCCTCAGTTTCCCTCCCGCACCCACCTCGGGGGGAGCTGCGACGGGACCCCCCGCGGGGGTGCTGGGTCCGGGGGTGCCGGTAACGGGGCGGGGGGGGGTCCCGCCGCCAGCCGCTGCAGCCGGTGAAGCGCCCGCTCGGCCGAGAGCCGCGCCTCAGGGTCGGGGTCCCAACAATCCTCCAGGAGCTCCGGCAGAGCCCCCCCGGGCTGCGGGACCCCCCGGCCTCAGCGGGGAACCCCCCCGGAGGACGACCCCCCCCTCAGCATGAGACACCCCCCCCCCCCAAAGCAGGGACCCCCCTTCCGTGCAGAGACCCCCAAGAACAGACCCCACCTCCAGTCAGGGACCCCCAATATAGGACCCCCCCCTTCTGGGCAGGGGGACCCCCAAGATGGTGCTTCCCCCCCCGCCCTCTTCAGGTGTGAGACCCCCAAACAGGACCCCCCCCACCTCCAGGCAGGGACCCCCAAGCAGAGACCCCCCCCCCCCATATCAGTGGGACCCACAAGTAGGGACCCCCCAGGGTAGGACCCCCTGGGTACCCCCCAAACCCCCCTGGGCACCCAACCAGGGACCCCCACCCCAGACATGGACCCCCTTGGGTCACCCCTCCCCATGGGTACCCTGAGCACCCAGCCGGGACACCCCCCCCCGCCCCGGGGGCAGGACCCCCCACCCATGGGTGCTGACCTGGGGGGCGCGGTGCCAGGCGGGGGGGATCAGCGGGCGCCGTCGCTCCTCCACCGCCAGGCGGCGCAGCTGAGCCCCCGTGGGGTGGGCACCCAGCTCGGCCTCGTACGCCAGGCGGAAGGGGGGCACGGGGGCTCCTGGGGGGCGGGGGCAGCGGGGGTGGGTGGGGGCAGGGGGGTCCCAAGGGTGCCAGGTGATGGGGGGGGTCCCAAGGGTGGGGGGTCCCAAGGGTGCCAGGTGATGGGGGGGTCCCAAGGGTGGGGGGTGCCAAGGGTGCCAGGTTATGGGGGGGGTCCCAAGGGTGGGGGGTGATGGAGGGAAGCACCCATAGGTGGGGGTCCCAAGGGTGCTGGGTGGTGATGGATGGGGGGGGAGCACCCATGGGTAGGGGGTCCCAAGGGTGATGGGGGGGGTCCCAAGGGTGGGGGGTGCCAAGGGTGCCAGGTGATGGGGGGGGTCCCAAGGGTGCAAGGTGATGGGGGGGTCCCAAGGGTGCAGGGGGGTGATGGGGGGTGGCGGGTCCCAAGGGTGCCGGGTGAAGGGGGTGGGGGGTCCCAAGGGTGCAGGGTGATGGGGATGGGGGTCCCAAGGGTGATGGGGGTCCCAGGGGTGATGGGGGGGTTCCCAAGGGTGCCGGGTGGGGGAGCACCCATGGGTGCTGACCGGGGCTGAGGGCCTGGCAGCGCGAGAGGATCTCCCAGAGCAGCAGGGCCAGCGCGTACACGTCCGCCTGCCGCAGCGCCCGGCCCCACGCCCGCAGGTCCAGGCTCTCGTCCAGGATCTCGGGGGCCAGGTACCGCTGGGTGCCCGCCTGCGCCCCCCGGGGGCACACGGGGCAGGGACACACCGGGAACGGACACACCGGGAACGGACACACCGGGAACAGACACACCGGGCAGGGACACACCGGGAACGGACACACCGGGCACAGGGCACACCGGGAACAGACACACCGGGAACGGACACACGGGGCAGGGACACACCGGGAACGGACACACCAGGAACGGGACACACCGGGCAGGGGCACACGGGGCAGGGACACACGGGGCAGGGACATGGGACATGGCATCCCCACCTCACCTGTCCCCATCCCTGCCCGTATCCCATCTGTGTCCCCATCTTTGTCCCCATTCCCATTGTATCCCATCCCATCCCTGATCCCTGTCTCCACCCTGTCCCCATCCCATCCCATCCCATCCCATCCCATCCCATCCCATCCCATCCCATCCCATCCCATCCCTGTCCCCATCCCGTCCCTGTCCCTGTCCCCATCCTATCCCAGCCCTGTCCCTATCCCTGATCCCTGTCCCCATCCCTGTCCCCATCCCTATCCCTGTCCCCACCTCATCCCTGTCCCCATCCCGTCCCTGTCACCTGGCGGATGGGCACTGTGTGCCGAGGGCTGGTGCCAGCCTGGGCACGTGGTGGCAGTGCCAGCGCCAGCCCGAAGTCCCCGATGGCGCAGGACCCGTCCTCCCGCACCAGCACGTTCTGGCTGCTCAGGTCCCGGTGCACCACGCTGGGCTTGTACAGGCCTGGGGGGGACATGGGGACAGGGGGGGGACATGGGGACAGGGGGGTGACACAGGGCCGGGGGGGGACAGGGAGCTGGGAGGTGATATGGGGCCAGGGGGTGACACCGGGTCGGGGGGGGTGACACGGGACCAGGGGGGGACATGGGGCCAGGGGGGACAGGGAGCTGGGAGGTGACATGGCGCCAGGGGGGTGACACTGGGCCAGAAGGGGGGATGCAGGGCCAGGGGGTGTCACAGGGCCAAGGGGTGACATGGGGCTGGGGAGGTGACACGGGGCTGGGGGTGTGACAAGGCCAGGGGGTGTCACAGGGTCGGGGGGTGACACGAGGCCAGGGGGTGACACAGGGTCAGGGGGTGACACAGGGTTGGGGGGTGTCACAGGGCCAGGGGGGACACGAGGCCAGGGGGTGTCACAGGATCGGGGAGGTGACACGGGGCTGGGGGTGTGACAGGGCCAGGGGGTGTCACAGGGTCGGGGGGTGACACAGGGCCGGGAAGGTGACAGCAGTGGCCCCCGCTCACCGTCCCGCCAGAGCTCCTGGTGCAGGAAGGCGAGGCCCCGGGCCAGGGACAGCGCCAGGCGCACGCTGCCCGCCCACGTCCCCACGTGCTGCCCCAGGAAGTGTCGCAGGGAGCCCTGGGGACACGCGTGGGGACACCGGGACACGTGTGGGGACCCGGAGCAGCTCCCCTGTGTGTGCACCCAGCTGCACCCCGCTCTGCCTGCAGGGGCACCCCATGTCCTGTGCCACGCCCCCCCCGGCAGCCCTGGCACACGCGTGTGCACACCCACAGCCACCCTCCTGTGCGGCAGCAGCACCCTGAGCACCCACCCTGGCACCCCGTGCACACCCCCAGTGTCTTGCACACCCACCTGCACCCTCAGCACCCCGTGCACACCCACCCCCAGCACCCTGTGCACACCCATGTGCTCCCCCAGCACCCTGTGCACACCCTTGCACACCTTAGACGGCCCACGCACACCCTCAGGAGCACCCAGTGCTCATCCTGAGCACCCAGTGCCCACCCACATGCACCCACATGCACCCCCAGGAGCACCCAGTGCTCACTCTGAGCACCCCCAGCACCCAATGCTCCCCCTGAGCACCCAATGCCCACCCACATGCACCCCCAGGAGCACCCAATGCTCCCCCTGAGTACCCCCAGGAGCACCCCGGCCCCCCGGGGCACTCACGGCGGGGTAGAGCTGGAGCACGAGGAGCCCCCCGCGGGCGCGGGGCCCGGCCCGCCGCGTCCCCAGGAGCCGGGCGAGGTTCTCGTGCTCCATCAGCGGCAGCCGGAGCACGGCGCGCTCGGCCGCGAACCGCCCGGCAGCTCCCGCCGCGAACGTCTTGATGGCCACGGGGCGCTGGTGCAGGGTGCCCCGCCACACCGCCGAGAAGCGACCCGTCTGCAGCACCTGCTGGCACCCACAGCACCCATGGGTGCTCCTGGTGACACCCCCGGTGTCGCCTCTGGGTGATGGGATCCCAGCTGGGGTTGGGTGGACTCAGCCGCAGGGACAGGCAGGTCAAGGCACCCATGGGTGCCCCCATTCCTGAGCACCCCCACAACCAGGGAACCCCATTTCCAGCACCCATGGGTGCCCCCAGCCTCAGATACCCCCACACCCAGGGATCCCCATCCCCAGCACCCATGGGTGCCCCCAGCCCTCCCATGGACACCCTCAGCCTTGGGCTTCCTTGTGCCCCCCGCCCCCCCCCCCCGAAATCCTGCCCTGTCATTTGTGCCCCCCCTCCGTGGGTGCCCCCCAGTCCCCTCCCCATATGGGTGCCCCCCCCATGGGTGCCCCTGGCCCGTGGGTGCCCCGCACCTGCAGGAAGCGCAGTGCAGGCAGGTCCGGGCTGGGGGGGTCTGGGGGGACCCCGATCCCCCGGCCCCTCCGGGGGGGCCGCCCCATGTGGGTCCTCGCTCGTCGCAGCCCTGGGACAGGGACATGTGGGACACGGGGACACCCCCACCCAGGGACACGCCCCCCCCCCCCCCCCATCCCGGGATGTGACACCCAGGGATCCCCGCACCAAGGGACCCCCTGCACTTGGGGACACTGGGGACCCCCCACCCGGGGACCCGCCTGCCCCAGGGCCAGGGTGACACTTGGGGACCCTGCGAGCCACACACCCTGGGGACAGGAGGGATGTGGCATTTGGGGACACCCACACCCAGGAGACACAGGGTAAGGGGTGGCCCCATGTCCCCTCCGTGTCCCCCCCGTGTCTCCTCCCCCGTGTCCCCCCGTGTGCCCCCCCGTGTCCCTACCGAGGACAGCCAGGCAGGTGAGGAGGAGGAGGAGGAAGGGGCCGGCCCCCCACAGCCACAGGGTCCCCGCGGGTCCCCCGCGGCCGGGCACTGGGGACAGAGGCTGCGGTGACACGGGGACCCCCCACACGCGGTGGGGTGACCCCCTTTTTTGGGGACTCTATGGGTTCCCCAGTCCCCCGTGGGTCCCAGGACCCCCCTTCCCCCATGGGACCCCAGCCCCATCGATGTCCCCTGTGGGTCCCAGGACCCTCCCTGTGGGTCCCACATCCCCTCGTGGGTCCCTTCAAGGTCTCAGGGTCACCCCACGGGTCCCTAGGGCCCCTCTGCCCTCCCAGTGGGTCCCATTCGGTGCCCCCCACTACCGAGACCGTGGCGGGGCCCCCCCAGCCCAGTCCCGGTCCCGGTCCCTGTCCCGCTGGCGTTGTCGTTGCAGAGGTGACCGCGACAGAGACAGACGAGGACGGTGCCACCGGGGGGTCCCGCGGGGCTGGGGGTGCAGGAGGGAGAGGGGCAGGCGGCCCCCCCGCCCCCCCAGCAACCTGGGGACACCAGTGTCACTGTCACCGGGGCACCCCAGGGTGCTGGTGGGGGGGACCCCGAGCTCTGGGATGGGGCAAAGACCCGTGTGGAGACCCCTCCTCAGGACACCCCTCCCTGACCCCTCCTCGGGACCCCCCTGCCTGGGACCTCCACCCCGGGACCCCCCCCCTTCCCTAGGAACCCCCTTCTCAGGACCCCCCTCTCCCGGGACCCCCCCTCTCCCAGGACCCCCCCTCTCCCGGGACCCCCCAGCTCCCCCCCCCCCTCTCCCGGGACCCCCCCCGCAGCGCTGCTCCCTCCCGGCGCTGCCGGCTCCTGCTCAAGGCCAAGGCCAAGCGCAGCAGCTGGGAGGGGACCCAGGTGGCCGGGACCCAGCACCCCCCCCCCGCAACCCCCCCCACTCCCCGCAAACCCCCCCAACTGCCCCTGAAGGGCAGGATCAGGCCCCCTTCTGCCCCCCCTGATACCCCCCAGGGCAGGATTGAGCCCCCCTCATCCTGCCCCAGCCCCTTTGCCCCCCCCCACTGATACCCCCCCAAAGGGCAGGATCGGGCCCCCGTCCTGCCCCCCCCAACACCCCCCCAAAGGGCAGGATGAGACCCCTCCATCCTGCCCCATTCCCCCCCGCCAATACCCCAGGGCAGGATCGGGCCCCGCTCCCCCCAGGCCAGGCTCAGGACCCCCCCGGGGGTTTTGATTTTGAGGGGGGGGGGGTCTCACCCTGCACCAGTGCCTGGCTCTGGTTCCAGATCCCGATGCAGCACTGCCCGGGGGGGCAATGGATGGTGCCAACCTTGGCCCCCCCCGCGCCCCCCAACCCACCCCGCACACTGGGGTGCTTGTAGGAGACACAGCTGAGGTTGTGGGGACCTGGAGGGTGGGGGGGACACGCTGGTGAGAACTCCTGACACCCCCCTTCCCCTCAAAACCCCCCCTCCCCTCCCTCAAAGACCACCCCAGGGTGGGGGGGTCCCCAGCACCCACCTGGTCCCCCCGGCACCAGCCCCATGGGCGCCTCCGGCTGCGGGGTGGGAGCTGGCGGGACGCGTGCGGGGGCCGGTGGGAAGAGGAACGAGAGAGGAGGAGGAGGAGGAGGAGGAGGGGGAGGAGGAAGGTGCTGCCCCCGCAGTGGGGAGGAGAAGGGGACGGGGTGTCCTGGGTGGGAGTCACCCCCCCGCCCCCTCCCAGCATCACCCAGAGTCTCAAAACTCCCCCAAAGAACCGCTGTTCCCCCCAAAACTGAGCTCCCTGCCTCAGTTTCCCCATCCCTCACCCCAAAACACCCCCAAAACTCCACTGTTCCCCCCAAAAACTGAGCTCCCTGCCTCAGTTTCCCCATCCCTCAACCCCAAAACACCCATTTCCCCCAAACCTGAGCTCCCTGCCTCAGTTTCCCCATCCCTCACCTCCAACCCTCCCAAAACACCACTGTTCCCCCCAAAACTGAGCTCCCTGCCCCAGTTTCCCCTTCCCTCACCTCAACCCCCCCAAAAATTAAGCTCCCTGCCTGTTTCCCCATCCCTCACCCCAATACCCCCCAAAAACACCAGATCCCCCCCAAAATCGAGCTCCCTGCCTCAGTTTCCCCATCCCTCACCCCAAAACACCCATTTCCCCCCAAATTAAGCTCCCTGCCTCAGTTTCTCCACCTGGGAATCCCACCCCCCCCCACCCCAAACCCCTCCGTGCCCCCCCTGACCCCCCCCCCACCCCAAACCCCTCCGTGCCCCCCCCGGCCCCCCCAGCAGACCGCAGACGCCGCCAGCGACTCGTGTTTATTACAAAACCAAAGAGAAAAGGGAATTCTCATTCCCCTGTTTACAAAGGAGAGAGACCCCCCCCCCAAAAAAAAAACCCCAACCCCCCCCCACCCCCAAATTCTAACATTTTCATCTAAAATCTTTTTTTGTACAAAAAAAGAGGAGTTTGGGAAAGAAAAAAAAACAACAAAAAACAGAAAAACAACACAGAACCCCCCCCCCCAAAAAAAAACCAACCCCCCCCCCCAAAAAACCCCAACCCCCCCCAAAAAAAACCCCACCCCCCCCCATTTTGGGTGTTGTTACATTGGGATATGGGTTTAAAAAAATAAAAAACCCCCCAAATTTTCACCCCCCCCCCAAAAAAAACCTCCCCCCCCCCCCCAATTCAGCTCCAACAGACCCCAAAAAAACAGGCTGAGGAGAATTATTGCCAGAGTGGGGGGGCTCCTCCTGTGGGACCCCCCCTTTGTGTCCCCCCTCCCAATATCACCCTGCGCTGCATAGACACCCCCCCCTTCACCCCGCCCCCCAAAAAAAATGAGGGGGTGGCGGTGGGTTAAAGCTGGGGGAGGGGGGGCAGCCCCCACACCCCGATTTTGCCCCCCCCACAACTCTTTTTGGGGTGGGGGGGGATGTGGGGGCTCATCCCAGCTTGTCACCCCCTTATCAAGGCACGTTTTTATGTGTCCCCCCCCCCACCCCACCCTGGGGACGGTTGGGGGGTGGTTTTGGGGTGGGGGGGGGGAGGGTTTGGGGTGGTGGGGGGGTTTCTTGGGGTGGTGGGGGGTGTTTTTGGGGTGGGGGAGGTGGTTTTGGGGTGCTGGGGGTGGTTTTTGGAGAGGTGGGGGTGTTTTTGGGGGGGGTGGGGGTGTTTTTTTGAGGGGTGTTTTTGGGGGGGTGTGGGTGTTTTTTGGGAGGGGTGTGGGTGTTTTTTGGGGGGGGTGTGGGTATTTTCGGGGGGGAGTGTGGGTGTTTTGGGGGGGGTGTGGGTGTTTTGGGGGGGGAATGTGGGTGTTTTGGGGGGGGTGTGGGTGTTTTGGGGGGGGAATGTGGGTGTTTTGGGGGGTGTGTGGGTGTTTTGGGGGGGTGTGAGTGTTTTTGGGGGGGTGTGGGTGTTTTTTGTGGGGGGGGAGTGTGGGTGTTTGGGGGGGGGAGTGTGGGTGTTTTTTGGGGGGGTGCAGGGCAGTGACTGGGGTGTCAGAGCTGAAATGGGGCTGATCAGGTCCAGCTGCCCCCACCCCAAAATCCTTTAACCCAACCCCCCCCCCCCAAAAAAATCCCAAGGAAAGGGTGAGCAGCACCCAGAGCCCCCCCCCACCCAGGACCCCCCCCCAGATGTGTTTCCATAGGAAAATTAAACCCCATTAAGAACAACAACATAAAAAAGTGGGGGGGGGGACACCCCAAAACCCCCCTTGGTGAGGTTTTGGGGGGGTGGGGGAGTTTGGCACTTGAACCCACTTAGCACGGGGTGGGGGGGGGCAGAGGGTTTTGGGGACCCCCATGCAATGAAGTGGGGGGTTTTGGGGACCCCCATGTTATGAAGTGGGGATAATGGGGGGGGCAGAGGGTTTTGGGGACCCCCATGCTATGAAGTGGGGATAATGGGGGGGGCAGAGGATTTTGGGGACCCCCATGTTATGAAGTGGGGGGGGTTTGGGGACCCCCATGTTATGAAGTGGGGATAATGGGGTGTGGGGGGGGGAGAAAAAAATAATAATCAACAATTAAATTAAAAAAATTTCCTGTTTTCTACTTAATTTCCAGTATTGAGGGTGAGGGGGGGGGGGGGGGGAGGGGGGGACACACACGAGGCGCTGGGGGGGGTCAAGGGGGGGTTCGGGGGGGGGCCGGGGGGGGGCTCATAGTGCTTCACTGGTTATTAAAATACAAACAGCGAGAGATTCCTATAGAAAAATAGAGAACTGCAAAAATAGAGCTCGAGAGAGAGAGAGAGAGAGAGAACAGGGAGGGGGGGGACCCACCACGCTGCCCCCCACCCCCCACAAAGAGCTGCCCCCCCCCAGCTTCATCTTGGCTTTTTTTTCTTTAAAAAATAATAATTATTAATATTAATATTAATAATAATAATAAAGGAATCCAATCAAACCCCCCCCACGCTCCAGTCTGGCCGCTGAGTTTTTGTTTGTTGTTGGGTTGGGTTTTTTTTGGGGGGGAGGGAGGGGGTTGGGGGGGGAAATATTTCTGGGTGTGGATTTTGGGGGGGTTTTCTCCCCAATTCTGCTCAGCCCACAGCACTGTGGGAACGATCCCGAGCTCATGATTTGGTGGAAAATTCATTTATGGTGGGGTTTTTTGGGGGGGTGGTTGTTTTTTTGGGGGGGTTTATTGGGTTTTTTTTAGGGGGGTTGTTGGGTTTTTTTTGGGGGGGTTGTTGGTTTTTTTTGGGGGGGGTTATTGGGGTTTTTTTGGGGGGGGGGGGGTGTTTTCCAGGTGGGATGTGCTGGTTTCATTCTTCTCCAAAGGTTTTTCCAACCCATTGGAGTGATTTTTTGGCAACCTCAGCCCCTTTCCCCCCCCCACCCCATCCCCCCCCCTCAGATCCTGGGAAAGCCAAGGCGGGAGGGGGAATCTCGGGGAGCTCTTTGGGATCCCCCATCCCCACATCCCGGGAAATCTCCTCATTATCCTGAAAAAGTGAGAAGAAAAATCGATAATTCCTAGAAACGGATCCAGCAGAACCCCCCGGGGGGGGGGGGGGAGGAAAATGCCACGGATCCACTGGAGCTGGGATCCAGGGATCCACTGGGGGTGAGATTCAGGGATCCACTGGAGCTGGGATCCAGGGATCCATTGGAGGTGGGATTCATGGATCCACTGGCAGATGGGATCCAGGGATCCACTGGAGCTGGTATTCAGGGATCCACTATCAGGGGGGATTCAGGGATCCCCTGGCAGGGGGGATTCAGGGATCCATTACCAGGTGGAATTCATGGATCCATTGGAGCTGGGATTCATGGATCTGCTGGAGCTGGGATCCAGGGATCCACTGGCAGGGGGGGATTCATGGATCCACTGGAGCTGGGATCCAGGGATCCACTGGAGGTGGGATTCATGGATCCACTGGCAGATGGGATTCAGGGATCCCCTGGCAGGGGGGATTCAGGGATCCATTACCAGGTGGAATTCATGGATCCATTGGAGCTGGGATTCATGGATCTGCTGGAGCTGGGATTCAGGGATCCACTGGCAGGGGGGATTCATGGATCCCAGCTCGACCAGGAGCACCGGGATCTCCTCAGCTCCGATGTCCCCGGTCACCTCCCCTCCCTGCCACCGCCCTCGGCCCCGTCCCCAGCTCCGCCCCGGGGCCGTTCCCTGCTCCCGGGGCCGTTCCCTGCTCCCGGGCTCGGTCCTGCCCTGCTCCCTCCCGCCGGATCCCTCCTCTCCGGCTCAGACCCATTTCCTGCTCATCTCACCCCAAAATTCCTCCTCGGAAATTGAAGAGCTTCACCCCAGGCTCCCCCTGCACCCACCGGGGGGATGAGGGGGGTGGGATCCAGGTCCCACCGCTGCCACCACCACCCTGTCTGGGGACAAACTGGAGCTGCCCCCCCCCTGCTCTGTGTCACCCTGGGGTGAAATTCCACCCCCAAGAGTGGGGGGACAGCGCTGGGTGTCCCCCCCCTCCCTGTGTCCCCCGGGGACCCCCCCTCTGTTCACGATGTGATCAGGAGCAGAGGAGGAAGAGGAAGGTGGGGGAGGAAGAAGGGAAGAGGCTCCATCCCGACCCCCCCCAACGGGAAAACCCAGGTGACAAAACCCAGGAGTTTTCCCGGAATCTCCCCATTTCCAACCCCCCTTTTTTGTTGTTTTTGGGGGTTTTTTTTTAAGGACACATCCAGCAGTGTCACAGCAAAACCCCCACGAGGTGACAACGTCCCCCGGGGTCCCTGCAGGGAGGTGAAAAAAAAATGTCTTTTTTTTTTGGTGCCCAGCTCCAGAAATGCTGATTTTTCAGGATTATTCTTCTTAAAACCAAGGGCAGCTGGGGGAAAAATAAATCTCTTTTCCCCTCTTTTCTCCATTTTTCTCCTCCCAGTGGGTCTCAGCCCAAAACCTGGTGACAAATCCCACCCCACCAGGATGAAGTCAGCGCCCAACCTGCCAGAGCGAGGGGGTGAGGGGGTGAGGGGGGGAAAAAAGCCAGAGGAAAAAGAATCTTTGTAAAGAAAATGGGTGAAAAAGTGAAAATGAAAGAGTTGGGGGAAGGGTGAGGAGAGGGAGGAGGTTTTTACAATGAGGGGGGGGGGAAAAAAACCAATAAAAAAGGCAAAACCTCACCCAAATAATTACAAAGAAATTAAAGAATCTAAAAGCAAAGCGTAAAAAAAACCAAAAACCCAAAAAAACGGGGGGGTTGGGGTGGATTTTTTTTTTTAACTTTTTTTTTTTTTTTTGGTCTTTTTTTTGTCTTTTTTTTTAGGTTACACTGTAAAATGTAGAGAAGGGTTGGAGAACAGTTGGGGCACTGTCCAAACTGTCCCAAAGGATCAACCTGTTCCAAGATAAGGCATCAAAGAGACCAAGCCATGGTCGCAGCAAAATCTCTCCTCTCTCAAACGAACACAATTTATATTTTTTTATATATATAATAATAATATAGAATCTTTTTTTTTTTTCCTTTTTTTTTTCTTTTTCTTTTCTTTTTTTTTTTATTTTTTTTGGGGGGGGAGGATTGGTGGTGGAGGGTTTTTTTTGTTTTTGTTTTTTTTTTTAATTATTTTTAGGTTGTTTTTTATTATTATTTTTAGGTTGGTTTTTTTTTTGCTAAAAAGTATTTCAATGATCATATATTTTTTTTTTACCCCAAGGCATGATGGCATTGAAGGCTAACTACAGAGGGGGGGTGGTGGGGGCAGCCAGATCCCAGGGAGGGAGTGATGGGAAAAGGGAGAAAGGAAAAAATAATAATAATAATAACAATAATAATAATAATAATAAAGGTCAAGCTGAAATTAAAAAATATATATATATAGCTCTGGCCTTTGTGTGTGTGTGTGGTCACCGGGCCCTGGACAGCTCAAGGAGGGGCTGTGATCCCAGGGGGAGGGGGGGAAGAGGAGCTTCTAGTGCTGGAAGGTGACACAAAGGGACATCACCCTCGTGATGATGGAAAACGACTCCCGGCTCCGTCGTGTCTGCGCTGGCCCCTCGGCCCCGGCGCCGCCGCCGTTCCCGTGTCCCCCTCAGAGCGCCGCTGCCGCCGCCGCCGCGGTGTCCCCGTGTCCCCCCCCTCAGAACCCGTTGCCGCTGATGTTGATGGACTGCAGGTCGGCCACTTGCATGACGTTGATGCCGCTGCTGGCCAAGCGGGCGATGCCCTCGGGGCAGATGGCTTCCATGGCCACCATGTTGGCGGCGATGAGGGCCGAAGGGGTGGCTCCGCCGTTGCCCTCGGCCGAAGCTCCCGTGTCCATGGGGACGGCCGAGACGTTCATGGCCACGTTGTTGGCTGTGCCTCCTCCCTTCTTGTTCTGGTGGGTCTTGATGTGCTTGGAGAGGTGGTCGCTGCGCATGAAGCGTTTGGGGCACTCTGGGCAGGCGAATTTCTTCTCCCCTGGAAAGGAAGGAGGGAGGGGAAATGGGGGTGAGGTGAAGACCAGGCTGGTTCCCCCCACAAATATACCCCACAAACCCCAGGGGACTGATCCAATGGTGTAGGTGGGAAGGGGCCTTAAAGCTCATCCAAGTCCCAGTGGGGTTCGAACTGGGTGAGCTTCACAGTCCCAGTGGGGTTCGAACTGGGTGAGCTTTAAGGTCCCAGTGGGGTTCGAACTGGGTGAGCTTCAAAGTCCCAGTGGGGTTACAACTGGGTGAGCTTCAAAGTCCCAGTGGGGTTACAACTGGGTGAGCTTCAAAGTCCCAGTGGGGTTAGAACTGGGTGAGCTTCAAAGTCCCAGTGGGGTTAGAACTGGGTGAGCTCTAAAGTCCCAGTGGGGTTACAACTGGGTGACCTTTAAGGTCCCAGTGGGGTTCGAACTGGGTGAGCTCTAAAGTCCCAGTGGGGTTCGAACTGGGTGAGCTTTAAGGTCCCAGTGGGGTTCGAACTGGGTGAGCTTTAAGGTCCCAGTGGGGTTCGAACTGGGTGAGCTTTAAGGTCCCAGTGGGGTTCGAACTGGGTGAGCTTCAAGGTCCCAGTGGGGTTACAACTGGGTGAGCTTTAAGGTCCCAGTGGGGTTACAACTGGGTGAGCTTTAAGGTCCCAGTGGGGTTACAACTGGGTGAGCTTTAAGGTCCCAGTGGGGTTACAACTGGGTGAGCTTTAAGGTCCCAGTGGGGTTCGAACTGGGTGAGCTTTAAGGTCCCAGTGGGGTTCGAACTGGGTGAGCTTTAAGGTCCCAGTGGGGTTAGAACTGGGTGAGCTCTAAAGTCCCAGTGGGGTTAGAACTGGGTGAGCTCTAAAGTCCCAGTGGGGTTCGAACTGGGTGAGCTTTAAGGTCCCAGTGGTGTTAGAACTGGGTGAGCTTTAAGGTCCCACCCAACGCGCTCTGGGATTCGATAACTGTGGTGCAGGACCTCCCACAAGCCCAGGTCGATGCCATCAGTGGCTGTTCCTCTCCAGAAGGACACTGGCTGCTTCCTCCTGGGCCAGGCGTCCCCGAGCCCTACCTGTGTGCGTGCGTTTGTGCCGCTGCAGCTCGTCGGAGCGGGTGAAGCGCTTGCCGCACAGCAGCCAGCTGCAGACGAAGGGCCGCTCGCCCGTGTGCCACCGCAGGTGAGCTCGCAGGTGAGAGGTTTTCCCGTACACCTTCCCGCAGCCGGGGATGTGGCAGATGTGCTGCTTTTTTTTACCTGGATCCCCAGAGCTCCTGAAACAAAAACCATCCAAAGTTGGCGATGGGGGGTGGAAAAAAGAGAGTTAAACAAAGCCAAAAGCTCTGGCTGATTGGAGAGAGGGAAAATGGGGCTAAAGGAGGCGTTTTTGGGGTCTCAGGGGTTTGGAGGCTGCTGGAGCAGCCTGGGGTTGCTGGATCCCTGCCGGAGCAGCCTCACCTGCCCTCGCTGTCTTTGCAGTAGGGGCAGGTACAGGCTTCCCGCCGCGTTTTCCGTCCCTCCGGGGGCTGCGGGTCCGGGCTGGTCTCTCCCTCCTCCACAGCTGCGCTCTCATCGCCCAGCCCGTCCCCGCTCGTGCCGTGAAGACCCAGCTGAGCACCGTGGTCACCTGGAAGGAAACACAGGAGTGTTATTGGGGGGTTCCTCATGGGGAAAGCATCCAGAGGGGCTCTCCTCAGCCCTTCCCCACGGAAACACAAAGCCAGGGGGGTCCCCACTTGATTGAGCCAAAGGAAATTATTAATTCCAACCTTCCCCCTCAGTTTTTCCACAGGTTCCTGTGAGTTTGATGCTTGGCAACACCACATGGAGCTTTTCCCCAAAGTCCTAGAGCCACTCCATGGCCATTCCACTGCCACTCCACTGCCATTCCACTGCCACTCCACTGCCATTCCACTGCCACTCCATTGCCATTCCATGGCCACTCCATGGCCATCCCATTGCCTTATGCTTCCCCTGTGACCTCCTTGCCTCTCCACACCCCCTCCTGCCCCTCACAAGTGGTTCACTTCCCTTCCAGCGCCGCTCTCTGATCATTTTCACGCTGAGAAGCCAAAGCAAGCGCAGAGCCAGGCTCAGGAATCTCCTCTCAAGCCCAAAATTCACTTTTTTCCTACCAATTTCCTCACAAGCAAGCAGCCAGGGTTGAGGTCACTGCCTCACCACCACAGGGCTGCAGGAACCAAGGCCACCTTCCTGAGATGGGGACCAAGATGATGTCACCAGCCATGGGACCACAGGCCAGCACAGCCTCCTGAGAAGAACCTGCACCCAAGCAGTGAAAATTGCTTTAAATCCCCTCATTTTCCACAGAAGAGCTCGTGGCAGGAGGTGGCACACACCAGAAGATGCTGGTGCTGAAGGAGGATGAATTTCACACTCCATGCAGACCCCCAGTGTCCATGAGCCACACTCTGGGCTCCCTTCCCAGGAGGAGAATTTCACAACCCAGAGCCAGCAAGGGGGGGTTGACGAAGAGTTCCTGGCAGTGGGGAGCCTCCCCCCAGCCCCAGGGCTCTGCTGTCACCAGCAGGTGTCAGTGGTGCCTTGGCAAAGTTCACCAGAGGAGCTGGGACAAGGGCCCACGCTCTGGAAAGGACAAAAGTCACCAAGAATAGATTCTTGACTACTGGGGACAGCAGCCAGCTCGTGGCTGTGACACCCGAGGGCTCTGTGGTGGCACTGCCAGTGATCTGCGTGGTTCCTGGGGGACCTCTGTGTGCAGCCAGGCTGTGCTCTGCATCTGGGCTTCCTCTGGTGAGAGGAACAGCTCCAAAGTCACCTCTCCAGGCCGTGGTGGCATCAACAGGAGCTTCATTCTCCAGTGTAGGAGCACATGAACATAGAGGCTTGAAATGAGGGCTGGCTGCTCTGCTCCCCAAATCCACAGGGACCCACATTTCCTGGGAAAGGCCAGCACTGGGCAAGCCCTCTGTCATCGAGGACCAAACACCCAGAGCATCAAAGGGAGAACCAGAAGGGTTGCAATCAAGGAAACCAACTGAGTCATCTCCTCACTGCCTCATCTCTACTCACGTCACACGTCGGGGCCGCGGCACACGCTGACGTCGCAGCAGGAGCTGGGGTGTCACCCACGTTACAGCTCACACCTCCACGCCCCAACATGGTGTGTTCAAGGATGGTGACCCCTCAAAGCTCACACAAACCTGCAGATGGTCCCCTTGGCTCCACACCAGGAAAACTTTGGGTGGGATTCAACCCAATGATGCCACAAAAACACCCGTGAGCGACACAGCCCCGCGCCGGGGCTCCTGCGCGGAGCCAACGTTCATAACCACGACAGCCAGGGTTGGGTCTGTCCCCACACCACCACACCAAGGTGGAGAGGAACATTGGTGGCCATCAAGTGACAGCAACCAGACCAGATCTGGCTGTTCCAACAGCAGCAGGAGGAAGGAAACTGTCCCTGTACAAGGGACACAATTTGGAGCCCAGCTCAGAAGTTCTGGCTCAAACCTCCTGTAACTCATCAGCACCGTTCCTGTGCTCCCTGCAAAGTTCAGGAGAAAACCTTCCCAGTGCCCCCTGAGCTCTTACAACACTTGTTTACAGCCTGAAACCAGCACAGAGGGAACCAGGGAGCATCAGGTTGGGGGTTTTTTTGGGTTGTTTTGGGGTTTTTTTTAAGCTTTTTATAAGCCAACGACGACAGCTTGCTTTACAGCGACAGAGATTTCCCTGTGGTGTTATCTGCCAGCCCAGGAGAGCTGCTGGAAAAAAGGAAGGAGAAAACACAAGAGTTCCCCCCAACTCACCCCAAAATAAACTTGGGAGGGGGAGAATCCAACCTTGATGTCTTGGAATGGCTCCAATCTTCAACCACACAAAAGCCTACGCAGTGTTTCATAGTCTGGTTGGTATGTTATATAGAAGGGAGGGGAAAAAAAACCCCTCCACAACCCCAAATCCTCCTTCTGGTAATCTATGGCTCACATCTAATTAAGGTAGAGATAAATTATGGCAAGAGAAGACAGATCTGGTACATACAGGCTTCATCCTTCACCCATCAGCATGCACTGAAGTCTCCAGAATATCAGTTTCAGGAGGAAGCTCGGTGGAGAGAAACCAGTTGGGTAATTTATGTTCATTATCTCCACTCACATAGATTAATTCTAAGAGTAAAGCTTTCATGAAGGCTGCCAAGGCCCCCCCTCACCCCCCTCCAACATCACTTGGGTCATTGAAATCCTGAAAAAAATAAAAGATATTAATAGAGCAAGGAGGGAGGATTCAGCCTTGGAGAAGTCTGGGAGGGATTTGCCTGCGCCTGGCTTCTGTGCCTGACCTGGCCCCACCAGCGTGGGGTGGGGGTTCCAACCCCCAAGACCCCCACCCCCAAGAAGAGGGGTGACTGTTTGCCAGTCTCTCACTAAAAAGACCAAAACCACCCAAGTTTTGGCTTGTGATTTCTTTCAAGACAAGGTGTTTCTTGTCTTCTAACTGCTCCTCAGGAGGAAAAATGCTTCGGTTTGGTCGTTTTATTTAGCAAAGTAAAATGAGGTGAGCAATGGCCTGTGGAGAGGAGAGAGGAGCATTTTTAGATCTACCCCAGGTGACCTCAGGAGAGGGGAAAACAGACTCAATGTTCATTTTTAGGAGGATCTAGGAGGGGGGAGAAGGTTTCTTGTGCAAACTCTGCAACATTGGCAGCTGCAACTGAGCAGAGGCAGGAGAGGAAGCGAGGGGGAAGTCGTCACCACGCACGACAAACCCGTGCCAACTTCTCCACACAACCAAAAACAGCCAAGAGGAAGGTTTAAGAGGAAAAGAAAAGGCAGAAAAACCCCAGTGACACAGAGTCCTGGTGCTCCTCAAACCTCTCAGCACATCTCCACTGACGGCGAACGACAGACAGCAGGCACGAGCCTGAAAAAAAACAACCCTAAAATCAAATGTTTCTAGTTCAAAACTCAAATTCTCCCCATTTCCTCCTCCTCCTCCTCCTCTTTTTGGCAGAGTTTGAAAGCCTGGGTGCCTCACTGCTCACCCCAAAACACACCACCCTGCTCCACTCCAGCTGGATCAAAGACAACTCAGCTGCACAAAGGAACCGGGCTGGGTTTGTAACCCAGTCCCCTTGATTTTTATCTCCTTTGATTTCCTCACTAATTTGCAAAAGGAGTTAAATCTGCTGCAGGAAGTCGTTCACATCAATTAGCCAAACCCTTGTTTAATTATCCTTTGCATTTCCAGAGGGAGGAGTGGGGAACATGGGGCAGTTTGGGAGCTGGACTGCAGCACGGTGAGGAATTGAGTTTTAATCTGGAATTTAAGGACTTGGAGAGCTACAGAGCAAGTTCTGTGATATCCTTTAATTGTTGTGTCACAATAAATCACACTTCCTCTGGAGAAGGAATAAATAGAGATGGAGTTGTTGGGTTGAGAGAGAAGAGGGTTGTGAGGGGAGCAGGAGCTGGGTCTGTCCTGTGACCCATCCAGTTGGGGTGAGATCCCTGACCCCCCCAGGATGGGTTAAATACCTGGGTGAGCTGCAAACTGACCTGAGATCTCCTTCACCCTTCCAACTCCAGTTTGGATTGCTGAGAAAACTGGGATGAAACCTCAAAGCCTTTACTGGGGTGGCCCTGCCAGGGCAGACCAGCCCAGAGCATCTTCACCCTGTGGAGCAGGGTCCTACCAAACCATGGCAAAAAAGACATCAGGGGAGTTAAAAAGGGAAGCTCCTGCTGAGAGGGGGAGGAAAGTGCCCAGCTGGGATGAGGAAGGGATGGATCCCTGTGAGCACCAAGGAGGAGCAAACCCAGGAGATGGGGAAATAAATCCTCACAGGCATTCCTCCCCTCTCTGTCCCCCTCACCCCCCTCAGCCAAGGGCAGAGGCTTTTTCTGAGCCCCAAAGCTTGTGGTTTTAATCACATCCCTCTACAGAGAGGGGGAATTTGTGCCTGTATCACCCAGAGCACCTAACCCAGACACCCTGCACGGGGACAGGGGGGTGGCTGGGTGGCGTGAGCCTGTCCCCAGTGGAAGGCAGCACCCTGAGAGCCAACACTCTGGGAAGGAGCCACCCCGAGCCCCCAGGGCCCAGCTCCTGCGAAGGGGTGATAAAGGACCACGCTCCACGGCCAGGAGGCAGCACAGATAAAAGGAAAAGGGAGATTAGAGCTGGCGAGACGGAGCCAGGAGAGGAAACTCCTCTGGGAGGAGTCAGCACCCAACCAGTCCGACCAGCACAGCTGCCAACTGGCTCCCATTCCAGGGCAGCTGAGCCCTGGCCTCGAGGAGGAGGAGGAGGAGGAAGAGGAGGAGGAGGAGCAGGGCTTCCCCACAGAGCCCCAGACCCACAGCAACTTTGTGTGGGGCACAACCTCGCTGGGACAGAGCAGGAACACGGGGTCACAACCTCGCTGGGACAGAGCAGGAGCACGGGGTCTATAGCAGGGTCAGTCCCTCTTCCCAAACCCAGGATCCCTCAGGATTTGTGTCATTTCTTCAGCAAAGCACCCCCTTTATTCCAGCCAGGAGAGAGGGCAGCCAAGGAACCTGGGAGGGTATTTAAAGTCCAGCCCAGCCCAGCTTGAGTTTAGAGAAGGAAATTTCACAATATAATGATTTTCTGCCGTGATGTCACGGGTGTAATGAGACAAACAATTAGAGAGCGTCAAGGAGAGATCCTGTCAGGGCTTGCTGGCCTGGGATTCATCCCCATTTCCCCTCCCCTCCCCTCTGCAGACGATGCCATGTGGATGTCTCATCCAGGCCCTGCTACAAAGCTTCCCTTAAAACCAGCAAAGAGGAGACAATCGGGTCTTTGTGTCAGCCCGGGGTGGCTGGAAGAGCCCTGTGAGAACAAAGTGGCAGCAGAGAGCTGGGGATGGGCTCAGGGGACAGATTCCAAAGGGTGACTTCCCCCGGGGAGGATTTTTGTTCATTTCAGAGGGGTGCTCTTGCTCCATCCCCCTGCTCCCTTCGAGCACAGGCCACTGGAAATGACAGACAGAGCCCTGCAAAGGGGCTGGTCCTGCCAAAGGGGGCTGGCTCATCTCCCCAGTCCCACCAGTGCCTCCCAGCTCCACCTTCCCCTGGAATAAACCATCCTGGAGCTCCTCAGATGAGGGTCCAGTGCCTCCCAGCTCCACCTTCCCCTGGAATAAACCATCCTGGAGCTCCTCAGATGAGGGTTTAACTCCAGCACTGACCTCCCTCATGGGAAGCCGCCTGTTTACCCAGCACATACCTCAGCCAGGCTGGGCTCTGTGGAGCTGGGAGCAGCAGCAGGACTCTGCCAGGGACAGGTACGTGGGGGCAGAACTAGACAGACAGAGAGCTTAAAAAAAAAACCCCAACAAAGTCCCTCTCCTCCCTCCTAAAGCTCAGTGAAAAGGAGAAGAGAAACCCCGGCCTCGCAAACTTCTCCAAATCGCCCCCACCCCGCTCGCCACAGAGCCACCGCGCCAGGATGTCCCCTCCTCCAGCAGGACGTTCCCTGGGGTGATGCTGCTCTCTGGGGTGAGGACCCCACCCCACTCAGGTGTCTGAGTGTTGCAACACCCCCCTTCACACCACGACACCCACAGAGCACCCAACACCTCCTTCCTCCGTCCCAGAGAGGGTCCCGCTGCCCGCTCGCGTGGGGAGCGGCGGCACCCAAAGCCAGGCGTGGGTTTTGGGGACAATGGCAGCTGATTGGGGACAATGGCAGCTGACTGGGGACAATGGCAGCTGACTGGGGACAATCCCCTCCCCAGCTCTGTGCCTGCCCTCTCCTGCAAGGCCTGTTTGCCCACATACCAGCTCGTTAGGGTCACAGACGGTTTCTGCCACTAAGTCACAACCCAGCTAACACTGAGGAGGAGGAGGAGGAGGATGCAGGTCACAAACCAAGCAGGAAAACGTCACCTAATTAATACAAACACAGGCTGAGTTAACTCTGGACAGAGAGTTCTGCCCTGCACCCAGGAGCACAAAAAAAATCAGATTTTTAAAGACCTTTTTGGGTGTCATTTTCTCCAGGGGGATCTCCCCCCTCCTCGCTTTGCAGAAAAGAAACCAAAAAGCAGAAATCTCACCGGGGACTCAACCCCAGCCCTCACCAGGGCACAGCCACAGCCCAAAGGAGTCCCCCCCTGCTCAGGATTGGGGGTTCAGGGGGGACAAACAGAGCCATTGTCACATCTGCTGGCCCCAGGTAGAGACAATCTCCTCCAGCTTGCAGTTAAACCACCTCTGATTTCAAAGGGAGGTTTTCATCCCAGCTGCAGCCTCTGAGATCTCATCTGAGGAGCTCAACTCTGGGTTCCACCGAGCTGGGTCCCCACGAGCTCTTCAAAACCTGAACCCTGCTGGGGTTTATTCAAACAGAGCAACATCAAAGCCTCAGCTGAGCATCACATCCTGCGGGCTGAGGAGGAGCTGAGGAGGAGCCAGGCCCTCAGCTGCCTGCTTCCACCACAGAGCAAGAGCTAAACCCGCTGCTGAGCTGAAAAAAAGAGGAGGAGGAGGAGGAAGAGGAAGGAGGAGGCTCCCCGGGTCTGATGGAGGAGGAAGAGGAGGAGGAAGGAGGAGGCTCCCCGGGTCTGATAGAGGAGGCTCCCCGGGTCTGATAGAAGAGGAGGCAGAGGAAGGAGGAGGCTCCCCGGGTTGGAAGGAGGAGGAGGAGGAGGCAGAGGAAGGAGGAGGCTCCCCGGGTTGGATGGAGGAAGAGGAGGAGGAGGCTCCCCGGGTCAGATGGAGGAGGAGGAGGAGGAAGGAGGAGGCTCCCCGGGTTGGATGGGTGGTCTCCAGAGCGTTCTCCCTCCCTGCCCCACCTCCGAGGGCAGAGCCAGACACAAATACAGGAACTAGGGCTCGCCCACGCGTTTCACCGGAGCAGGATCCCACCGAACACGGGTGGGTGAGGACGAGAAGGACCCTCCACCACCTCCATCCCCACGTCTAACAGCGGTGACGTGTCACCAGCTCCCCCCTGGGCGCCGAACCGAGCGTGTTGGAACCCAGACGGGTCCCTGCGCTCGGGGAAATCCAAGGATCAGGCTAATCCCGACCGCGGGGAGGGCTGGACTAAGCCCACGGCCGCCTGCGAGCCAAGCTGCTGTAGCAACAGCCCAAAATAATGCTGCAAAACAACCCCGGGGCGCGGAGCCGCCGCCCCCTCTCGCGAGAAGGAAGCACCAGCCCGATTGAGCAACATTTTCTCTCTCTTTTTTTTTTGCTGTGACTAAATCTAGCAACTGCCTCTTTAGCTGGAGCCAGAACAACAACAACAACCACCAAAAATAATTAAATATATATATATAAAAGCAGTGGAAAAGCAAGCTGAGCTCCTTTGCAGCACTGATTTTTTTCCGTGGTAGGAGTTTATGGCCCCATGTTGCCAAGGGGAAGTGAACAGCCACAAGCTCACACCCCACGTCCACACCCACCCCCCCTTAGCCTCGATTTTTTTGGGATACAACAGGATTGATCCAAGGGGAGCTGAGCAGGGAGCTCCACACCAGCTGTGAACGTGGAGCTGTCTCAGGCAGGATGAGATCACAGCGTCCCACAGCAGCACCCAACTTTAGGCTAAAAATACCCCCCAGAGCCTGTTCTTCCGCCCCTGCGAGGAAACTCCCCGGGGCTTTTGGGTTGTTTGTGTTCCAGGGGGAGGCAGAGGGACTGAAGTTATTCCTGAGTTGTTTTTTTTAAGGCTGTGACTCTTTCTGTGGGCTCCCACCGCTGAGGAGCTCAGCTGGGTTCAGCTCCACACCCTAAACCCAAGCTGAGACCCCCCAGGAGGGTGCTGGGGCAGGACGGTGGCCTCACACAAGCCCCACGTCACCCCGAGAGCCACACGCGGTGTCCCCCCTCTCCCTTCCTCTATCTCCCTCTGTTCCCCACTCACAGGCGTCTCCTCTGCTTCTTTTCACACAATCAGCAGCTCCAAAAGTTTTAATCACAGGATCCCAGACTGGTTTGGGTGGGAAGGGACCTGAAAGCTCATCCAACCCCCCTGCCAGCAGCAGGGACACCTTCCACTAGACCAGGTTGCTCAAAGCCTCATCCAACCTGGCCCAGAACACTTCCAGGGAGGAGCAGCCACAGCTTCTCTGGGCAACCTGGGCCAGGGTCTCACCACCCTCACACCAAAGAATTTCTTCCTCAGATCTCAGCTCCATCTCCCCTCTGCCACTTTCAACCCCTTGTCCTGTCACTCCCTGCCCTTGGCCAAAGTCCCTCCCCAGCTTTCTTGCTGACTCCCTTCAGAAACTCCCCAAAACATCTCTCAGTGTCCTCCTGGCAACCAGCAAAGGTTTGATCCTTCCTTCCCATGACCAGCAGAAGCACTGACTCACTTGCCAACTCCATTTAGCATCAAGCAACCCCAGCTCCAACACCCTGAACCCACCCAGAGCCCTGACCAGGCAGGAGGTCAGAAAACTCTGGTTTAGCCTTTAAATTTCCACAGAAAGAGGGATGGAGAGCAGAGCACTCACCGGCAGCGTTGGCTATGGTCAGGGGCAGCCCCTGCAGCTGGTGCACCTGGATCCCAGACGCTCCCAAGGCACTGAGGTTTATAGTCTGGAGGCCTGGCACGGAGGAGAGCTGGGCAGCGTTGACCGTGACGGTGCCGCTGGGGAGGGAGGCGATGGGGGTGAGCGTGGTGCTGGTGCTGCCCGTCTGCCCCAGGGACACCCCCTGCATCGGGGCCAAGGTGATTGTCTGGGCCTGGGGGTTCTGAACCTGAAGGTTTTGGAGCTGGATGGTTTGCCAGCTCACCTGGCCGTTGGGACCCACCGTGGGCGTTCGGATGATGATGGGCCCTGAGTTGGGGACAGCTTGGAGCTGGAGGTTCTGCAGGGCGTCCTGGGAGATGGCCTGAGTGGCAAAGGTCTGGCCGGAGAGAGGGGTGGTCTGCAGAGCTTGGATGGCCTGCCCTCCTTGGACAAGCTGGGGCTGGATCAGGATTTGCTGCTGCTGCTGCTGCTGCTGGGATTGTTGACTCTGATCCCCTTCTTTCTGCTGCCCTGATTGCAAAGCCACCCCAGGAACCTGGCTCTGCAGAGAGTCCGAACTCTGGACGCTGCTGACCCTCTGGGGCGTCTGTGCCTGAACGTTGGTTCCCACCGTCGCGCTGGTGGAAAAATTCATGATGCCCATGTTGGTGGTGGTGGTGGTGCTGGAGTAGCTGTTGGCATTGGTAAAAAAGGCCCCACCAGAACTGGTGTGAGATGTGGCTGTGTTGGTGGAACTGATGGATGGGCTGGAGGTGGCTGGTTGAGAGCTGCTGTCCGGAGAACCGGAGCCGCTCAACGTCACCGTCTGCGAGGTGGGAGCCAAGCTGGCGGCCACGCTGTTGACAGGCAGCAAGGTGATGTTGCCATTCAGAGCCACGGGGACGTTGGCCACGTACTGGGTTTGCCCTGAGAGGCTGTTGTTGGCTAAACCCACCCCCTGGATAGGGACAGCCTGCTGCAGCAGGTTGGGCATGGCAATGAGGTTACTCGTCCCAGCTCGGCTCGTTATGATCTGCTGGTTTGTGCCAGGGATGATCTGGAGTTGACCAGAAGCATCTTGTTGGACGTTCACTTGGGCAGGAGTGGTGGCAAACTGGAGCTGCTGCCCATCAATGGTTTGGAACTGGGGAATGACCTGGTACTGGATGTTTGGGATAACTCCTGGCAGGCCTGTCAGCACCTGCTGGTTCTGGAGGTTGGAGGAGGTCGTGACCACGTACGGCCCCGTGCTGACGGGGCGGCTTTTGGAGCCATCTCCGCCGTTGCTGCCGTTGCCACCTTGTTCCTTGGAAGCTGTTGGTGTGCTGGAGCCGGTGGAGATGATTTGCCAGCCATTAGCAGACTGGGCAATCTGTGCAGCAGCGGCTGTGAGGTCCAGCTCACCACTCCCACCTTGCTGGCCCTGGGAACTGTTGGAGTTCTCATTAGGAGACTCAATCCGGCTGCAGGTGGCTGCCAGCAAAGCCAGCGGGGAAGGCTGGGATTCCTGGGAAGGAGAGGAGGAGTTAGGGAAGTGGGAGGAAGCTCAGTGGGCTGGCCAAAAATATATCTTAAAAAAAAAAAGGGGATTTAAAAACAAAACAAAACAAAAAAAACAACAAAAAAACAAGAAGAGAAAGCTGGGAGGAGCGTACTTGGAAAAGATAAACACTCCTTCCTGAGAAAACCCACCCACAGCCGGAAAAACACAACTGCCAGACACGGGGCTGTCAGCCTGGGACAGACTGAACCCACAGGGAAGGGAGGGAGGAAAAGGGGAGGGAGCCTGCATGTAAAAGGCAAAGAGAAATGTCTCCTCCACCCCCAAAATGGGCAAATTTCCCCACAGGAGAACAATTCCAGGGAAGTACAAGTCGTTTCTGGGCACCCCGACCTGGAGAAGGGCCAGCTGGAGCGGTGGTGTTTACTGGGAGCAGGGGAACTGGTGTGTTTTTGAGGGCTGGGGGAGGAGGAGGAGGAGCTGCTGGAGGGGTTTTTGGCAGCGTGACGATCCCCCGGCGCTCGCTGGCTCTTCTCTTCCTCCCTCTGGGGAGAGGAGCCGGCGTAACGCTCGGCTGGGCCAAACAAACACTTCAGCCTGGCCCTGGACTTTGCTACGGGGACAACGAGTTCCTCCCTCCCCACAACTCACCTGGCCCTCCCCACCGCCTGCGCTGCTGCTGCTGCTGCTGCTGCTGGCATCGCCTTCGCCCTTATCGGGCTTCACTGTCGACATCTCCTCAGAACTCTCTTGGTCTGGGCGGGTGGGAAGTGATAGTGGGAGTTAAAAGACATTTTTGGGCAGGAGAAGGGGATTGGGAGCGTGAGGATCCACGGGGAGGGAGGGAAGGCAGGAGGGTTGAGGAGAAGGAGGGGGACACCAGCGATGGCAGGAACTCTGGGGGGAAGCGTGTGCTGCTGGGGCGCTGGCACGAAGGGGCTGGGAATAGGAGGGAGCTGCCAAAGGGGAGCTGGCAGCGGGACAGGCGGAGGAGGACCCGGCCCAGCTCCAGGCTCCAGCTCCTCCCCACCCACTCGGGACACTCCCTGGCCCCCATCGAGGTCCTCCCCGGGCCTCCCCTTGCCCCCGGAGCACACCTCCAGCCCCGGCCCTCCACGGATCCACCCCCCGGGGTCCTCTCCCTGTCCTGCCCACGGGATTCCCCGCCGTGGGTCCAGCCCACGGGGCTCCCCAGGGATCCCCCACCCACACTCCGTGTGACCCCACGCACGGGAGTCTCTGCTCCCCCCCAACCCCACCGCTCAGAACCCTTCACATCCACCTCCTCCTGCACCCCCCCCTCACCCAGGACCTGGGGCTTGTGCCCCCCCCCCCAGCACCCTTTGCCAGGGTCCCCCCCACCCCCCCTGCATGGCTTCGGTGGACCCCCCCCCCAACCCAACGCCCCCACAGCTGGTCACACCTTCCTCACGGCTCCCTCCCACCCACAGAGCCCCCACCCACGGCTCCACTCACTCACAGGGCCCCCACCCCATGGCTCTTCCCCCCCCCCGCCACCCAGGGCCCCCCCCGCACGCATCCGCCCCCGCAAGGCGCGTTTCTCGCTGGGGTGGGGGGAGCGTTTCCCTCCTACACCCCCCCCTGCAAAAATCCTCCTTCCCGCGCCCGATCCCCCGCGATCCTTCCCCCTGCGCAACCCCCGGCCGCCCCCTCCTCCTCCTCGGCCGCCCCCTCCTCCGCTCCCAGCCCGGTCTGTCTCATTCCATCCGCCGGGTCCCTCCCCCGAGGCCTTCCCCCCTCCCCCGGGTCCCTCCCCCGGCAGGTCTCTCCCACCCCCCCCAGCTCGGTAAGGCCCGGCCCGGCCCGGCCCGGGGCGGAGCCGCCTCTGGCCCCTCCGAGCGGGCGGGAGCCATCGGCTGCTTGGGCGGCCGTGCGCGCCCCTCGCCTCGCCTCGCCCCCCCGCTTCCTCCTCCTCCTCCTCCTCCTCCTCCTCGCCGGGGCGGCGGGGCCCGTCCTTACCGCTCATGGTGGCCGTGGGGGGGCGAGCCCGAGCGGCGGCGGGGCGGGGAGGCGGAGGGGCGGGCGCGCCCGGCGCGCTGAGGAGGCGGCCTAACCCCGCCGGTGACCGCCAAGGGGCTGCTGAGGGAGGGAGCCGCGCGCCGCGGCCCCGGCCCCGCGACCCGCCCTCAACACCCCTTCCACCAATGAGACACCGCCGCGGGTGGGAGATTGATGGGTGGTGTAGCCAATAGAGAGTGAGGGCGGGTCGGGAGAGGGAGGAGGGAGGTGGGAGGAGCCCCGCCCACGCTGCCCCGCCCCGTGGGGGAGGGGAAGAGCCGCGGGCGGTGGCCAATAGGGGAGCGGGAGGGGGGGGCTGGCGGCCGCGGGGGCCAATCGGAGCCCGCGCGGGCTCGCAGGGAGACCCCGTATGGGAGCGGCGGCGGCGGCGTGGGCCGCGGCGTGATGGGCGCGCGGCGCTGCCAATGGGTGGAGGGAGGCGGGGTGGAGGAGTGACTGGCAGAGAGGGCGACCAACCAACTGCGCGCGTTGCGCCTCGGGGGAAGGCGGGCTGGCTTATTGATAGCCACGCTGTCCAATTATAGCTCGGAGGCGTCGACCACGGCGGGGCGCCCAGCCAATGAGAACGGCGGTCTGTCTCAAATTGGCCAGTGAGGTCCGAGAGGAGGCGGGGCGAGTGGCCGGGCTGCGCCCTTGGAGGGACGGCTCGGCGGGGCCGGGAAGGTGGCGGAAAAGGCGCCATTTTGGTGCTGGCTCCGCCCCGGCCGCAGCCGCCGCTTATCCCCGGGGCCGGGCACCCCCGAGCCTCAGCGGTGTCCGTAGGGTGGCCTCGCCGGCTCCCTAACGTGGGACATGTCGCGATAGCGCCGCTTCCCCCGTTCCCCAGTCAGCTTTTCCTGTCACGAGCCACCTCAGCCCTGTCGCGACAGCCGCCATCCCGCTGCGACCCGCCCCTGACCGGCCCTCGGGGGCTGCCTCGCTGTGTGAACATCCCCAGCGCCTGTCACCACAGCGGGCGCTGCGGTCCCTGTCACGACATACCCCGCGTCCCGTCACAGCACCCAGCGCTGGCACCACAAGGGGCTGTCACTGTCGCGACACCCCGCGCCTGTCCCCTCCGCTGGCGCGAGCCCTCAGGACATGGCGGGGTTGGTTTGGAGGGTGGGGGGGGGGGACGGTTTTTTGGGGGGGATTTCACAGCAAAAAGCGCTGATTTACCAAAAATGGGGGTTTCGAAGGCAAACGAGGCGTGAGGGGACACGGCCGGGTGTGGCGGGGACGGCGACAAGCCCAAGGGAGGGCGAGACGGGACGTTTGATTTCTCTTTTTCAACATCAAAACCATTCCCGTCCCTCCCCGGTCCCAGCTCTTTGATGTCCCCGGGTGTCCGGGGTGGGGGGGGGGGTGTCACGGCGTGGGGACCCCCCACCCCAGCACCCCGTCACCACCCGGCTGTTGATGTTGGAACCCACCGAGCCCCCCACCCAGGATCCCACTGGCCTGGACGTCAGCGCTGCCAGCAGTTCTCTATTTTTCACTTTTCCCACTGTATTATTATTATTATTATTATTATTATTATTATTATTATTATTATTATTATTATTATTATTATTAGGCTTTAATTCCCTTCACCCCGTGCTCCTGGGTTTATTTCAGCCCCTTGACACCCCAGGAAAAGTGGAGACAAAATAAACCCAAACTTCCCCCAAACCATCGGGTTTTGGGGACAACCCCTCACCCTGTCCCCCCCAGACCCTGGGGACAACCATCCTGCCTCTGTCCCCTTGGCATCAGGTCAGGCAGTGGCTTTGTCCCCTCCCTGTTGTCCCCATGTCGGCAGGGAGGTGGCCGCTGTGTCCCCCCAGACCCTGCTGTGGCCTTCAAGTCCCCTCTGCCACAGCTGGTGGGGGACAGTGGGGGTCCCTGTCCCTGTGCCCCCCACACCGAGCGAAGGTGACACTTCCCTTCACCCCGGCCCGTGTCCCGCTGGCTGCGGCGGCAGCAGACACAGATGGGACCTGTCCCCTGCTGTGCCTCAGTTTCCCCTCCTGACCCGCACTGGTGGCACTTGGGGACACAGAACGTGTGTGTCCACCCAGCCTTGTGCCTCAGTGTCCCCTCCTGACCTGCACTGGTGGCACTTGGGGACACGTGGGGACACTGACCATGCATCCACCCTGCCCAGTTGCCCCAGTTCCCCATTACTCCCAGCAGGATCTTCATCCCATTAACCCCCTCCCAGTAGCCCCCCCCCTCCCATTAGGATCCCCCATTAACCCCCCCAGTTACCCCCATGGGACCCCTTCCCAGTACTCCCCCAGTAGCACCCCATTAACCCCACAGCCCCCCATTCCAGTAGCACCCCATGGCCTCCCGTTAGCCTCCACCAGTAGCACCCCTGTCCCCTCCCAGTGTCCCCCTGGCTTCCTCCAGTCCTCCCAGTTACCCCCTAGTCCCACCCAGTTCCCTCTGGTCCCTCCCAGTCCCCCAGTCCTCCCAATCCCTCCCAGTTCCGCCCCATCCCCTTCCCTGTCTTCCCAGTCCCGCCCCGTTCTCCCCCAGTCCCTCCCAGTCCCTCCCAGTCCCCCAGTCCTCCCAATGACTCCCAGTTCCGCCCCAGTCCCCTTCTAGTCCCTCCAGTCATCCCCAGCTTCCCACCCAGTTTGTCCAGTTCCCCCTAGTCCCCCCCCAATCCCCTGGCCCCCCCAGACCCCCAGTCCCCCCCAGTTCCCCCCAGACCCCCAGTCTCTCGCAGTCTCTCCCAGTCCCTCCCAGTTCCCCCAGTCACAGCTCCCCCTGGTGGCCCCAGCGGGTCGGTGCCAGCCCCCGGCTCGGCTCTCTGCTGCCGTCTGGCGGGAGCGCCTGGAGCTGCCCTGTCCCCAACTGTGTCCCCAACTGTGCCCTGTCCCCAACTGTGTCCCCAACTGCATCCTGTCCTGTCCCCAACAGTGTCCTGTCCTGTCCCCAAACCTGGCCCTGTCCTGTGCCCAACAGTGTCCCCAACAGTGTCCTGTCCCCATCCCTCTTCCCTGTCCCCATTCCCATCCCTGTCCCTGTCCCATCCCTGACAGAGACAGGGAAGAGGGAGGGGGACAGGGACAAGGATGGGACAAGGGACAGGGGACTGAGGAGCCTTCAGCTCTGTCCAGGGGATTGGACCAGTATGTGGGCAAATGGGGGTACTGGGAAGGGGAACGGGGGCACTGGGACCAGTCTATGGGGGAACAGGGTCACTGGGGTGGGTAAAGTGAACACTGGGACCAGTCTGGGAGGGAATGGGGACACTGGGATGAGGAATGGGGACAATGGGGACTCTGGGGCCAGTCTGGCAGGGAAGGGGGTCACTGGGATGAGGAATGGGGGTTCTGGGACCAGTTTGGGGGACACAGAGGCACTGGGGTGGGTAATGCAGGCACTGGGACCAGTCTGGGAGGGAATGGGGACACTGGGATGAGAAATGGGGGTACTGGGGTGAGGGATGGGGACACTGGGACCAGTCTGGGGGCGCACAGAGGCACTGGGGTGGGTAATGGGTGCTCAGCCCCCTCCCAGGCCCCCCCGGTTCCTCCCGGTTCCCCCTCCGGGCCCCCCCGCAGGTCGCGGTCGCGGCGGAATCCGGGCGCCGCCGGGCGAGTCCCGGCAATTTTGGGTTGGGAACCGCAGAAATGCAGCGCGGCGCGAGCCAGCCCGGCCCGACCGCGGGGACAGGGACAGGGACAGGGCATGGCCCGGGGAGGGCAGGACACCGGGGCGGGGGGGAGCCCTGGCAGCCTGGGATGGGGGAGCCCCAGGTTTTGGGGGGGACCCGGGGGACACCCCGGTCCCTGGCAGCTCGGAGGGGGGAGACCCAGGGAATCTTGGGGGGGTCCCTGGCAGCCTCGGAGGGGTCACAGGGTTTGGGGGGTCCCTGGCAACGTGGGGGGGGCGTCGCAGGGTTTGGGGGGTCCCTGGCAGCCTGGGGGGTGGTCACAGGGTTTGGGAGGGTCCCTGGCAGCCTGGGGGAGGGGGGGTCACAAGGTTTGGGGGGTACCTGGGGGGACCCAAGGCACTCTGGTCCCTGGCAGCTTGGGGGGGCCCAGGCCCCGAGGGGGGGTCCTCGGCAGCTTGGGGGGGGGAGGTCGCAGACTTGGGGGGACCTTTGGGGTGGGACCCAGATTGCCATGGGGGGGGACACACAGAGCATCACGACAACTTGGGGGGCGAGGGGCACAGGATCTGGCGGGGGGGGAGGTGTCTTGGCAATCTGGGGGGGCTCCCAGGACCCCTGGGGAGGGTCCTTTGGCAGCTGGAGCTGGGGGGTCAGCCCTCCCCCCCCTCCCCCAGTGCCACCCCCGCCGCTGTCACCGCTTTGATGTGGCTTCTGCACCGCAGCGCAATGAGAGCCACATGGCGGGGGGGGGGGGGGGACCCGGGGTGGGGGGGACAGACAGGCACGGGGGGGACACACACAGACCGGGGGGCGCGGGGGTCCCCAGTGTCCCTCCCTGTCACCCTGGGCTCTGTCCTGTCATCCCAGGGGGGTCTGTCTCTGTGTGTGTCCCCCAGGGTCTGTCCCCGTGTCCCCCCCCCGTGGGTGTCCCCCCCCTTCGTCCCCCGTGGCCACCGCAGTAATTCCCGCCCCGCCCCGGGATAATCACCGGGTGGGCAGGAAGGGCCGCGGGGGGGGGGGGCTCGGGCCCGGGGGCAGCCTCCAGCCCCGGCTTCCCCGGGGTCTGGGGACCCCCAGTGTCCCCCCCCCCTTGGCTTTTTGGGTCCCCTCGTGTCACCATGTGCCCCCCCCCATATCCTCAATGTGCTCCTGTGTCCCCCATGTCCCCACAGGTCCCCACCAATGTCCCCCTGTGTCCCACATGTCCCCATGGGTCCCCCATATCTCATAAGTCCCCCTCATGTCCCCCCATGTCCCCATGTCCCCATGTCCCCCCCAATCTCCCCCAGTCCCCCTGTGTCCCCCATGTCGTCCCCATGAGTCCCTCTCAATCTTCCCTCTGTCCCCCATGTCCCTATGTGTCCCCTCAGGTCCCTCTATGTCCCCCCTATTCCCTTCCTGTCCCCCCCACACCCTATGGGTCCCCCCAAGCCCTCACCCCCCCTTACCCCCCATAAGACCTGAATTTGGGGGGGGGTGAGATATGGGGTGGGGGGCACCCAAACCCCAGGGTCCCTCCCAGTGGGTGGGAGACCAAAGCAGTGGGGTGCTGGGGAAGGGAAGGGAGGGGGTGTGATGGGGGGGGGTGCTCAACCTTAATACGAGCCCTCGGAGAGTCCCCAGTGTGCCCCCCCCCGTCCCCCCCCCCCCCTTGTCCCCGGGGCCAGGCGGAGCCCGCGGGCGCTGGCAGGCGCGGCCGCCGCACCCACCCCGCGGCCGCCGCTATTCTGGGGCCCGGGACCGCAAAGGAAACAACCGCGGGTGGCGGGGGGCGGGGGGGGGACACAAGGGACAGAGGGGACACAGCCGCCACCCCCCGCTCAGTGGGGTGGGGGGCACGTGGGGCCACCCCTGGTGTCCTCCATCTGGTGGCCTGTTGTGGGGTTTGGGGGGACACGGGGTGGGGGGACACTGGGGACACCAGGCAGAGCCCCCCAGGCGCCATTCCCAGTGCTCCCAGTTATCATTCGCGGTGCCCCCAGTTCCAATTCCCAGTGCTCCCCATCCCCAGTGCTCCCAGTTACCATTCCCAATATTCCCCATTCCCAGTGCTTCCTATCCCCAGTGTTCCCAGTTATCATTCCCAGTACTCCCAGTCCCCATTCTCAGTGTTCCCTATCCCCAGTGCTCCCAGTTATCATTCCCAGTGCTCCCAGTTATCATTCCCAGTGCTCCCAGTTCCAATTCCCAGTGCTCCACATTCCCAATAGTCCCCATCCCAGTGCCCCCAGTGCCCATTCCCAGTGCTCCCAGTGCCCATCCCAGTGCTCCCAGTCCCCATCCCAGTGCCCCCACCCGCACACATGGGAGCCATTCCCGCGGGTTTTCTCTCCCTTTGAAGGGCCGCGCTGCCCCCGGCCCAGCTGCCGCCGCTCCCCGCAGGGCACCGGGGGCGCCGCGCTCACAGCCGGGGGGTCCCCCGGCCCTCGGGGACAGGCACCGGGATGGGGACAGCGACAGGGACCGGGACAGCGACATCTCCATCCCGTGGCACAACAGGCGCTTCTGCCCCTCTGGGGGCTGCAACTGCCGGGCCTGCTGAGACCCCCCAAGCTCGTGTAATGGGGGCTGAGACCCCCCCCAAATTCATGGCATGGGGGTTGAGACCCCCCCAAACTCGTGTCATGGGGGCTGAGACCCCCCAGATTCATGGCATGGGGGCTGAGACCCCCCAAACTCGTGTCGTGGGGGCTGAGACCCCCCAGACTCGTGTCAGGTCCCGAGCCGGGCTGACAGATGGGGGTAAATAAAAGTCAGGGGGGGGGGGGAAGGAGGGAGAGGGGGAGGGGGGGGGGGGGGGGGGGGGGGGGGGAATGAAGAAGTGGAGGGATGGATGGTGGGATGCAGGGTTGGAAGGGTGGAGGGAGGGATGGAGGGAAGGAGAAGGGAAGGATGGAGGTGTGGAGGGATGGAAGGAAGGAAGGAAGGAAGGAGAGAAGGTGAAAGGAAGGGAAGGAGGAAGGGATGGAGGGGAGATGGAGGGATGGATGGAGGTGTGGAGGGAAGGAGAGATGGAGGGAGGAAGGAAGGGAGGGGAGAAGGGAGAGAGGGATGGAGGAAAGGCTGGAGGGATGGAGGAGTGGAAGGAGGGAGAGATGGAGGGGGATGCAGGGGGATGCAGGGGGGTGCAGGGGGATGCAGGGGCAGTGGGCGGCTGGGGTGGGGGCTGGAGGGAAGCAGAGCGGGAGGACAAGCCGTGGGGAAGGAGCCCCCCCTCCCCGTGTCGTCGTCCTCCCCCCCGTGTCCCCCCCGCCCCCGCAGACAGCCCGGGCGTCCGGCCGGGGTATAAATACCCGGTAATTGCGGGAGCCCCGAGCGCGGCCCCGGGGCCCGTGGGCGGCCGAGCCGGGCACCGCCCTGTCATCACCCCCTCGGCCCCCCCGAGGGGACACAAAAGCTTTGAAGAGTCCCAAAGGACACGAGGTGGGGGGGGGGGGGTCCCCAGCACCGCCACAGCCCCCGAGCTGGGGGGAGACCCAAACCCCAGTTTACACCCCCATCCCAGTTTAGACCCCCCCCAGTGAACCCTCACCAGTGGGATCCCAACCCCTGTGACCCCCCCCCACCCCGGGTGCCCCCACTCCCCCAGCTGAGGACGAGGACGGCTGGAGCCACCGTCCCAGTTTGCTCCCAGTTTGTGGGCAGTGGAAGCCCCGGTAACGGGGGGGACAAGGGGGCGGGGAGGGGACGGTGGTTGCGGCCACGGCGCCGGCGGCTCGGGAGCGGAAAACCCTGAGTCAGGGTTGGGAAAGGGCCCCGCTGGCTCCCGAAGGGCCTTTGGGGGAAAAAAAGAGGAAAAAGGGAAAAAGAAGGAAAGGAAAAAAAAAAGGAAAATAGGAAGAAAAAGGGGGGGGGAAAAAGGAGTGGTCGGAATAACCCCCCCATGGTGGGGAAACTGAGGCACGGCGGGATCCCAGACCCATCGCCCGGGTCACCCGTGTCCTGTGCCCACCCCTGCTCGCTCCCCTGCCGTGTCCCTTGTCCTTGTCTCCAGCCCTGTCCCCACTCCCTGACCCCCAGCCCTGACCCTCACCCCCATCCTTGACCTTTGTCCCCACCCCTTGTCCCCATCCCCACTCCATCCTCTCCACCCCCACCCCTGGTCCCCCCTGTCCCCAGCCCCATTCCTTGTCCCCCTGTCCCCAACCCTGCTCCACCCCCATCCCTGTCCCTGGTCCTCCCTGTCCCCAGTTCTGTCCCCAACTCTGTTCCATCCCCATCCCTGGTACTTCCAAGTCCATCCTGACTCCTGTCTCATCCCTGTCCCTGTTGTGTCCCCATCCTGTCCCCAGCCCTTGTCCCCCCCAGCCCCATCCCAGACCCTCACCCCCAGCCCTGCTCTGTCCCCAGTGACACCAGTTTGGGATGGTTTTGCCCCATATCACCCTGGGCTGAGAGGGGATGGGGTGACAGGGTGGCAGGCGCTTGGGTGCCCCCAGGTCCCCCCACCCTCTTTGTCTCTTTCTTCTTTTCTTTTTCTTTTTCTTTTTCTTTTTCTTTTTCTTTTTCTTTTTCTTTTTCTTTTTCTTTTTCTTTTTCTTTTTCTTTTTCTTTTTCTTTATTTCCTTTTTTCTCTTTTCTCCTTTCCTTTCCTTTCCTTTCCTTTCCTTTCCTTTCCTTTCCTTTCCTTTCCTTTCCTTTCCTTTCCTTTCCTTTCCTTTCCTTTCCTTTCCTTTCCTTTCCTTTCCTTTCCTTTCCTTTCCTTTCCCTCTTTCCTGTTCTTTCTTCCTTCCCTTTCATTTTTCTTTTCCCTTCTTTTCCTCTCGTTTCCTCTCCTTTTCTTATCTCTTCCCCTTTTCTTCCTAATTTCTTTCCCTCTTTCAATTCCTTTTTTCTTTTTACTCAGACTCTTTTCCTTCTTTTCCCTTTTTCCCTTATTTCCCCCTTTTCCCTCTTTTCCCTCTTTTCCTTCTTTCCTTCCCATTTTCCTTCATTTCCCCTTTTGCCTTATTTCTCCCTTTTCCTTCTTTTTCCTTCTTTTCCCCCTTTTCCTCCTTTTCCTTCCTCTTTTCCTGCCTTTCCCATTTCCCATTTCCTTTTCCCTTTCCCCTTCCCCTGCCCTCCCTTCCCCCGACCCCCCCCTCACCCGCAGCCCCCCCGCTCCCTCCCGGGCGAGGGGCGGTTCGGGGCCGGGCTCCCGGCCCCAGCCCCGGTCCCGGCCCGGCCCAGCCCCGCCGCAGCGGCACAGCGGGGCGGGCAGCGGCAGCGAACCCTCCTGCACCGAGCCCCGGGACACCGGCACCCCGGGACACCCGCACCCCGGGACACCCGCACCCCGGGACACCCGCAGCCCGGCCCCCCGACAGCGGCATCCCCGCCACCGGTACCCACCCCCGGCATCCCCGGACCCGCGGAGCCCCGGAGCGCGGTGAGCAGCCCCGGGACACCTCGGGATGGGGGACACCCTCACCCTCCCGGGACAGGGACCCCTCGGGATGGGGGACACCCTCACCCACCCGGGACAGGGACCCCTCGGGATGGGGACACCCCCGGGACAGGGACCCCCAGGATACGCTACCCGTGGGGTGCGGGACCCCCTCAATATACAGGACCCCTCCCCAGGATGGGGGATCCCCCGGGACAGTGACTCTCTGGGACAAGACCCCCGCAGGGAAAGGAGACCCCCTCGTGTCAGGAAGGGTCCCTGGGGACCCCCCACCCCCCCATGGCGCTCGGCCTGGAGGGGACCCAGGTGTCCCCGCGTGGGGGTCGGTGGCTCCGGGGGGTATTTTCCACCCCGGGGACTTTGTGGGTGTTTCCAGACGGGGGTGTGTGTCCCCCATCCCCACCCTGTCACCGCTGCCACCACCACACCGGCCACCAGGACCCAGCCTGGGGACCACTGGGGTCCTGTGGCACCAGAGCACCCCGGGGTGCTGAGCTCTGGGTGCTTCCAGTGCCCTGGGACCTGCGGTTGGGGACACGTCTGTCCCCACGGCCATCACACCCCGGACCTGGACATGGGGACACATTTGTCCCCAGGGTCATTGCACTCTGAACTAGGGGATGGGGACACATCTGTCTCCAGGAGTCTGGCAACCCTTGGGGACACATCTGTCCCCAAAGCCACAGTGATGGAGCCACGTCTGCCCCTGGCACAGGGCCACCTCAGGACAGGCAGGTCCCTGGGAGGACACAGGGGTGGCACCAGAGGCCACCACGGTCCCTGGGAGCCGTGGGGACCAAGAGACGGGGAGCTGGTGTCCTCCATCCCCTCCAGAGAGGGGACAGGGACATGGGGACTGTGCCAAGTGCCACCTCTGCCCCAAACTGTCCCCTCGCTGGGGACAGTTTCACCGTGCGAGCAGGGGGAACCAGGGACCCGGGTGATGGGGTGTCCCGGACACTCAGGTTCATGGGACAGGGGGACAGGGGCTGGTGGTGACAGGGTGGCCTGGGGGCTCATGGGCAAGGTGGTGGGGGAAACTGAGGCACGAGCTGAGGGGGCACCTGCTGGCATCAGGACTGGGGACAAAGGATGGGGTTTGGGGACAAGGGTCTGGTGACAAGGGACTGGGGACTTGGGGGGCCAGGGTTGAGGTCTGGGGACAAGGGACTGGGGACTTCAGGGACAAGGGATGGGGTTTGAGGACCTGGGACAGGGGACTGGGGACCAGAGTCTGGGGACAAGGGACTGGCGATTTGGGGGACAAGGGACCGAGGTTTGGGGGACCAAAGACCGGAGATCAAGGACTGGGGCTTGGGGACAAGGTGACAATGAGATTGGGGACCAGGACCTGGGCACTGGAGCTCAGTGACAAGGGACTGGGAATTGAGGACCCCCGGAGCAGGGACCAGATCCATCCCATCCCGCTCCAGAGTGGGGACAGGGACACAAGAGCTGTCCCTAAGCCAACAGAGCCACAAAGCCACCAGCTGTCACCGTCACCCTGCTCCAACGCTTCAGCACCCACTGGTGCGCTGAGTTCAGGCCGTTCTCAGCGCACAGCTCCCGGCTCCCCGGGGCGGGGTTTGGGGTGGGTGGGGGGGTGAGGAGGGGGTGTGGGGGTGTGGGGGGGCTGTGGGGGGGGGGGGGGGGGGGGGGGGGGGGGGCTCATCCCGCCGCTCCTGTCCCGGCGCGAGCGGAGCCGCTTTCTGGGGAGGTTTCCTCTCGTCTCAGCCCGGCTCCGCTCGACTCTGGCCCTGGTTTTAATTAGCACGGGGCAGCGTTCCCGGGGCACAGGCCTGGCCCTTGTTATCCTTGGAAAAACCAGGAGCGCGCTGCGGCCGCGGCTGAGGCCGGCTGAAAATAGGCAAAATTGAGGGAAAAAAAAAAAAAAGGAGAGGAGGGAGGAGGAGGAGGAGGAGGGGGGGGAAGGGGGGGGGGGGGGGGGGGGACAGGGACACCCTCAAATTAAAATAATTATTAAAAAAAAAAAAGATGGAAAAGCCTCAAAGTGGGTGAAGAAAAGGGAAAATTTAAACCAAAAAATTACAATTAAAATAAAGGGAAAAAGTGGGGTGAGTGAAGTGGGGGGGGGGGGGAAGGGGGTTAAACTCGTGACACCCGGTCTCAGCCCGCAGCAGCTGAAAGCCATGAAGGGCATAAAAGCAGAGGAAGTCGCCCAGGGAGGGGGGCGGCCACAGCGTAATTTGATTAAAAAGCCATAAAAGTAGAAGGAGGAGAGTGGGGAGAGGGCGGGGGGCAGCGGGGAGGGGCCCCCCACCGCCAGCACAAGCCCTTGGAGAAGCCCCTGGGAGGTTTGTGTCTGCTCTTGGGAGGGAGGGGGGGGAAATGGGGTGTTGGTAGCTCTGGGGTGAGGGGAAACTGAGGCACGGAGGAGTGGGGAGCACTGTGGGGGGGGAAGGTGATGGGTGTCACTGGGTGGGGGGGGTCTAGCTGGGGTGTTGGTGCTGCTGGGGGCTGGGTGCTCTGTGATGCTGGGCACCACATGGGGATAAGTGTCTGGTGCCCCAAATACTGGGTCCCCCCCCCAGCACTGGGTGCTCCTCAGCACTTGACACCCCTCATTGGGTGCCCCATGGGACTTGACACCTCAATACTGGGTGCTCCCCAGTGTTGGGTGCCCCATTGCATTGGGTGCCCCATAGGGCTCAGCACCCCAATACTGGGTGACCCCCCCCCCCCACTCTTGCCCTGGGTGTCCCATTTTGTTGGGTGCCCCCAGCACTGGGTGCTCCATGGGCTTGATAACCCAATACTGGGTGCCCCCCAGTGCTGAGTACCCCACTTCACTAGGTGCCCCATTGCACTGAGCACCTTATAGCACTGGGTGTCCCCCCCAGGACTGGGTGCCCCATTGCACCAAGTGCCCCCCCAGCACCCCCTCTTTCCTCCTCCGCCCACCACCCAGCACCCTGACACCCATCTCCCTCTTCCCACAGGCTGCCGAGCGCCATGGCCCCGCTCTCCCGCTGACGTCACCCCCAGCACCTTGGGGTGCTGCCACCCATCACCCCACCACCGCTGCCACCGCCATGGGTGACTCCTACACCGCCGCCTTCCCCAGCGCCCCGGGGCTGCTCTCACCCTCCGCCAGCCCTCAGGCATCACCCGGTCCCTATGGCCCCGACTACGGTCCCTTTGGTCACCCCTTCCCAGCACCCACCGGCACCCAAGAGGTGTTGGGTGCTCCCGTGGTGGTGACAGCCAAGGGGCACCCACCGGGTGACTGCTTACCGGGTGTCTACCCCTCGCTGGAGATGCCCCATCCCTATGGTTCCTGGTACAAGGGTGGCATCGGTGGGGGGCTGCCGGGGGGCTCGGGACCGGCAGCACCCTCCTGGTGGGACATGCACCCAAACGGGGGCTGGTTGGGTGGGCCAACGGGTGCTGAAGGGTTACAGGGATCCCTCCAAACTCAACCCACCCTTAACCCCCCAATTCCATCTTACAGCTCCGATTTTGGAGCTTTGAACCCACCTCCTTATAGCACCAACCCACCCAACCCTCCAACTCCTAAACCCAACGTTGGTGACCCCCAAAAAGGACCTCGTGGGGGTTCCTTAACCACGCGGCCAAGCTGCGATTGTCCCAATTGCCAAGAATTGGAACGTTTAGGAGGTTCGGTTGGATCCAGACGTAAACCCGTTCATAGCTGTCACATTCCAGGCTGTGGGAAAGTTTATGGCAAAGCTTCTCACCTCAAAGCTCATCTCCGGTGGCACACGGGAGAGCGACCCTTCGTCTGCAACTGGCTTTTTTGTGGGAAACGTTTTACCCGGTCGGATGAGTTGGAACGGCACGTCCGGACCCACACCCGGGAGAAAAAATTCACCTGTCTGCTGTGCAGTAAACGCTTCACCCGCAGCGATCACCTGAGCAAGCATCAGAAGACACACGTGGAAATGGAGCCCGGGAAATCCGCAGCATCACCCAACGGGACCGGAGAATCCAACCCGGTATCACCGAGACAGCAACCGGTGTCTCCCGGGAAGGAGAGCGGCAGCCCCGAGACCGGGAGTTTGTTGGAGATCTGAGGCGGCGGCGGCGGCTGCTGCTGTCGGCATCTCCCGCTGCGGCGCTCGGGGATATTTATTGTGGGTGTTGCCCTCTTCCCCCCCAAAAAAAAACCCCTTTGTCTCCCCAAAATCCTAAATCACCCCCCAAATCTCTCCAAAAAACCCCCCCGTCCCCCCAAAATCCTAAATCACACCCCAAAATCCCCATATCCCTCAAAATAACCCCCCATGTTCCCCCAAAATCCTAAATCACCCCCCAAAAACCCCCTTTGTCTCCCCCAAATCCTAAATCACCCCCAAAACCCCCCCATGTCCCCCCAAAATCCTAAATCACCCCCCAAATCTCTCCAAAAAACCCCCTTTGTCTCCCCAACATCCTAAATCACCCCCCCAAAACCCCCCATGTCTCCCCAAAATCCTAAATCACTCCCAAACCCCCCCCATATCTCCCCAAAATCCTAAATCACCCCCAAAAAACCTCCCCGTCTTCCCAAAATCCTAAATCACCCCCCAAAATCCCCATATCCCTCAAAATAACCCCCCATGTTCCCCCAAAATCCTAAATCACCCCCCAAAAACCCCCTTTGTCTCCCCCAAATCCTAAATCACCCCCAAAACCCCCCCATGTCCCCCCAAAATCCTAAATCACCCCCCAAATCTCTCCAAAAAACCCCCTTTGTCTCCCCAACATCCTAAATCACCCCCCCAAAACCCCCCATGTCTCCCCAAAATCCTAAATCACTCCCAAACCCCCCCCATATCTCCCCAAAATCCTAAATCACCCCCAAAAAACCTCCCCGTCTTCCCAAAATCCTAAATCACCCCCCAAAAACCCCCCATGTTCCCCCCAAATCCTAAATCACCCCCAAAAAGCCCCCCATATCTCCCCAAAATCCTAAATCACCCCCCAAAACCCCCCGTCTCCCCAAAATCCTAAATCACCCCCCAAAAACCCCCATATCTCTCAAAAAAAATTTACCTTGCCCCCCCAAAAATCTCTCCAAAAATCACCTCTTCCAAAACTCCACATGCCCCCCAAAACCCCCGCACGCTCCCGAACCCCCACATCTTCCCCCCCAAAACCTCACATCTCCCCAAAAATCTACACCTCCACCCCAAAAAAATCTCCCCCAAAACCTGCATCCCCCCAAAAAAATCCACATCTCCCCCCAAAATTCTACAGCTCCCCAAAAACCTACATTGCCCCAAAACCCCACATCTCCCCCCAAAAACCCCACATGCCCCAAAACCTCCAAGTCTCCCCAAAACCCCATTTCCCCCCCAAAATCTCACCCCCCCCAGAAACCCCACATGTCCCCAAACCCCGTACTCCCCCAAAAACTCACATCCCCCCCAAAAAACCCCCCATATTCCCCCCAAATCCCACATTCACCAAAAACCCCACATCTCCCCCCAAAATCCTTCATCCCCCCAAAACCCCCTCACCCCCCCATTATAATTTATATCTTCATTTATTGGGGAGGGGATCTCCAAGCGCCCTGGGACTTCCTGGGATTTAGGGGGGTCCAGGGCAGATCCCCCCCCTTTGTTTTTCCCTTTTCCCCTCAATTTTCTTCACTCCCCCCCCAAAAAAAAACCTCCAAAGCCCCCCAGAGCCCCCCAGAGCCCCCCAAAGCCTCGCGCCCCCGCACAGAGCTCAGGGACAGGGGTCGCCCCCTTCTCCGCTGCCCCCGGCCTCGTTAGCGCCCGCGCTTCGTTAGGCACTAATGTAACCCCCCCCTCCCCGCCCCCCCTTTTTTTTTTTGTCTGGCTGCCCCTCCCCCCCCCTTATAAAATAAAATAAAATACAATAAAATAATATTAATAATTAAACAAATAAATAAATAAAAAGTGACCCCCCCCACCTCCCGTGGGGCTGAGACCGGGCGCTTTCGTCACAGCGATGGCTCCGGCCTTTCTCGGAGGGAAACTGAGGCACGGGGGGATGTGGCTTCACTCGGGGTCACCGTGTCACCTCTCTAGGGGGGTGGCGGGAGGTGGGTGGGGTTGGGGACAATTTTGTTCTGTCCCTTTGTTGTCCCCAGCTCCGGGTGTCTTGTGCCTCCACAGCCCTACGCACCGCTGGCTCCTTGTGGTCAAGGGGCCCTGTGGTCCCCTGTCCCTGTGGTCCCCTGTCCCTGTGTCCCCATGTCTCCAAGACCCAGGGTCACTGTTGTCCCCTGTCCTTGTGTCCCCATGGACACAGGGATGTCCCTATATCCCTTTGTCCCCACGGCTCTGGGTCCTTGTGCTCTCCTGTCCCCAGGTCCCCATGTCCCTCTGTCCCCATAGCCCCGTGTCTCCGTGTCCCCTTGGCCCCATATCCCTCTGTCCCCATGTCCCCAGATCCCCCTGTTCCTGTGTCCCCATGTTCTTGTGCTTCCCTGTCCCTCTGTCCCCATGTCCCCCTGTCCCTCTGTCCCCGTGGCCCTGTGTCCCCAGGACCCCATATCCCTGTGTCCCCATGTCCCCAGGCTCAGGCTCTGCCCCAAGCCACTGTCCATAGGAACACGCGTGTGCCCAGCCCCTGCCCCGTGCCTCAGTTTCCCCACCACCACATCCCACCCAGGGGACACGTGGCAGCGTGTGGGCACGCGGCGGGGACACGTGTTACCGATGACACCCCAATTTTGGGTGCTGCGGGCTGGCAGGGGCCCCACCCGACCCCCTCACCCCCCCACCCCCCCACACACACCCCCCCCACCCCCCCCCCCCCCCCCCCTGGGCTCCCGCCAGCCCTTTGATGCTCCCAGCCCCACTTTGGGCTTTTCGTGGGGTTTTTGTACAAAAATAGCAAATAAAGGAAAATAAACCCAAAAAAGCCGCAGAAAAGGGAAAGGAAACAGAGCGGGGGGCGGGGGGGTGGGGCGTGGGGGGCGCTACTGGCACCCACCGCCCTACGGGGGAGGGACACGGGTGGCAGTGGGGTCCCGGGTCAGTGTGGTGGGGTCCTGGGTGCCACCGTGGGTCACAAATGTCGCCCCCCTGAGCTGGGTCACTGCTGGCCAGGAGCCAAGTGTCCCCAGGGAGGTGGGGGGACACACACACACATGCTGTGCCCCCCATCAGGGAGGGGAAACTGAGGCACGGAGATGTCCCCATGCCCAGGGGGTGGCCAGGACACAGGGGGTGACAGAGCTGTCCCCAAGGGGGGCTCTAGGGACAAGGGGGGGACACGTGTCCCCAGGGAGGGGGGACGACACACACACACATGCTGTGCCCCCCATCAGGGAGGGGAAACTGAGGCACGGAGACGTCCCCATGCCCAGGGGGTGGCCAGGACACAGGGGGTGACAGAGCTGTCCCCAGGGTGGCTGCAGCAGGAATTTGGGGTGGTGGGTGGCAGCTCAGCCCACAGCCCCCTCCTCAAATCCCAGGGGGCTCTTTTTGGGGGGTATTTCCCCGCCTCCCTCCCCCCGGGGCCGCTCGCTGTGGGTGGGCCGGTGCCAACGGGAACAGCCCGGAGCCAAAACCCCCGACCCGGCGGCCACTGAGGGCTCGACCGCCCGGAGCCTCCTAAACCACAGAGCCCAACTGCGTCCAACCCCCCCGGGAGAGAAAAGAAAAACATTAATAATAATAATAATAATTTAAAAAGATAAAAAGAAAAATTAAAATAATAATAAAAATTAAAATAATAACAATAAAAAAATCAAAATAATAATAAAAATAATTAAAATAAAATTAAAATAATAATAAAATTAAAATAATAATAAAAATACAAACAATAAAATAAAATTTAAAAATAATAAAAATAAAAAATAAAATATTAATAAAAATACAAAATTAAAGTAATAATAAATAAACCCTAAAAATTAATAAAGATTAAAATAATAATAAAATTTAAAAATAATAACAATAAATTAAAAACTAAAATTAAATTAAAGTAAAATTTGAAAAAAACCCAAAAATAAAGTGAGGGACCCCCCACTTTGGCCCCACCAAATTTTTCCTGCCTGATTATCCCATCAGGGTGGATTTATTTTGGGGGGTGTGGGTTCAGGGTTCAAGAGAAGCCACGAGGCCACGTCAACTTTGTGGTGGTTTTGATGTTGGCGCCGGCTAAAAAATAAAATAAAATAAAATGAAAAAAAAACCCCAAACCCCAAAGTCGTTGTCTCGGATCAAACCCCCGCTCGCTCCGTAACGCGGGAGGAATGTCGGGCCCCCCACCGCAGCCCCCCCCCGCCCGCCGCCGCCGCTAGTGAATGAGCCTGAAAAAATTAAAATAACTTTTGCGGCCGCCAAAGAAAAACACGGAGAGAAATAGAATCTACAAAATAAAAGACATTAAAATGAATTAAAATGAAATAAAATACAATAAAATAAAATGAAATAAAATACAATAAAATAAAATAAAATAAAATAAAATAAAATAAAATAAAATAAAATAAAATAAAATAAAATAAAATAAAATAAAATAAAATAAAATAAGCTGAAAACAGGACGGGGGCGAAGCGGAGGGGCCAAAAAAAAGGAGTTGGGAGGGTTCAAGGGGAGGGGGCGTGAGTGGGGGGGAGTGCAGCACCCACTGGTGTGCGTGGGGGAATGTGGGCACCCGTGGGACCCGGGTGTGGGGTGGGTGGGGGGACACGGACACCCATGGGACCCGGCTGTGGGGGGGGACATGGACACCTGTGGGTGGGGTGGGGGGGACACGGACACCCACGGGGCGGGGGTATGGGGTGGGTGGGGGGGGTGGGTGGGTGCAGGACACGAGTGGGTCCCCACTCGCTCCCCACGTGTCCCACTGCCGCCACGCGCCGCTTTCCCGCCCCCGCCCGGTGGCCGCACCGCCTCCTCATCCTCCTCCTGTCTTAAAAGGGCAACGCTCTCCTACATCCGGACCCCCAATACATCTACCCACCCCCCACCCCCCGACAGCGTGGGGACCCCCAATTCACCACAGCGGGGGTCAGAAGAGAGCGATGAACTTGTAATGACGTCATCGCAGCGGTAGACTCTGACGAGGGGGGGGGGGGGAGGGCGTGTCACCCGTGCGGTACGCAGAGAGGGGACGCAGCCCCTTTAATTCCCCCCCACCCAACGCTACGCGCACGAGGCGGCGATTGACCCTCGCGGGGACCCGTCCGCGGCGGGAAGGGCGCGGGTAAACATGGCCGCCCGCGGCGGTTGCGGGGGGAGGAAAACGGACCGGGGCGGGGGGGCACCGGGGCCGCGTCTGCGGGGGGTATCGGGGCGGGAGGCGCGGGGTGGCGGGGGGGGCTGAGGCTGGAGCCAGCACAGCCCGGGGCTGGAGGATGAGGGGAGTGAATGGGGGGTCCCTCGGTGCCAGCTCCCCCCGTCGGTGCCACCCCCCCCCTCGGTGTCACCCCCTCCCCTCGGTCCTCCCGAGTTTTGCAGGGAAGGGACTTTAAGGGGGGGGGGCTGTAAACAGGGAGGGGGGGTCCTTGGTGGCGGGGAGGGGAAGTGCTGAGGCTGGAGCCAGCGCACCCCGAGAGCAGAGGATGTGGGGAATCAATGGGGGGGGTCCCCCAGCATCACCCCCCCTCCAGTGTCACCCCCCCCAGTGTCACACCCCCCAATTACTGTCACAAGCCCCCCCCAGTGTCACCCCCTTAGTGTGGCTCCACCCCCTGAGTTTGCCACCCCCTCAGTGTGACACCCCCCCCCCCTTAAGTGCCACCCCCTCAGTGTCACACACCGTCCCTCCCACTGCTCCTGGACTTTGCAGGGCAAAGCCTCCCCCGGGGGGTCTGGGGGGGTCTCCCAGGGAGGGGGTGTGTGTGTGTGGGGGGGTCCTATCTCTGTCACTCACTGTCCGTGTGTCCCCCCCCCCCAGGTCCGGTACCAGGATGTGCTCCTTAGCGCTGTTCCCCCCCCCGCCCCCCCCCCGGGGACATCACCCTCTACGAGCTCAACAACACCCTGGTCTGCGGCCGCCTCTGCGAGCAGCTCCCGCTCACCCTCCAGAGCCAGGTGAGACCTGGGACAGGCTGGACAGAGCCAGAAGGTCTCCCCTCAGCTTCCTTTTCTCCAAGACTCCCAACCTTTTCCTGGTGCCTGTAGGGACAGGACAAGGAGAAAAGCTTTTAAACTAAAAGATGGGAGACTTGGACTAGATCTAAGGAAGAAATTTGTCCCACTGAAGATGGTGAGACCCTGGCCCAGGTTGGCCAGAGAAGCTGTGGCTGCTCCTCCCTGGAAGTGTTCTGGGCCAGGTTGGATGAGGCTTGGAGCAACCTGGTCTAGGGGAAGGTGTCCCTGCTGCTGGCAGGGGGTTGGGACTGGATGAGCTTTGAGGTCTCCCCATCCTTGCACCCCTTCTTGTATCACATCATGGGGGAACCCTTCAGCCTCGCTCACCGCGCGGTGTCTGTCCCCTCAGCTGCCAGAGCTGCCCGTCCTCAGCCTGCCCAAGGAGGCCCTCAAGGCTCCCAGCCGGCTGGAGCACAGCACCCGCCCGACCTTCATCCACCACCGCGAGTCCCTCTGGAAGAGGTGCCTCAGCGCCTGGTGAGTGCCACCCCCGAGACAGGGGGCAAAGCCAGGAGCTGCCTCTGCACCTCAGAGCTCAGACCCCCTGTTTCTGCACTGAGACCCCCTTTTTCTGCACTGAGACCCCCTTTTTCTGCACTGAGACCCCCTTTTTCTGCACTGAGACCCCCTTTTTCTGCACTGAGACCCCCTTTTTCCGCACTGAGACCCCCTTTTCTAAGCTCAAACTCCCCCTCAAACCCCTTTTTCCACCCTCAAACCCCCTTCCCTGTCCCGCAGCCTTTTCCCTCTGGAACACGTCAGAGTCTTCTCTGCCCCGGGAGCAGTGGGAGGGCACAGGCTGCGCCCAGACCTTCCCAGTGCTCTGCAGCACCTCAGGCTGAGCTGCTCTACTGGTGGCACTGGGCTGGCACTGGGCTGGCAGCCAAACCCAGCCTCTCATTCACTCCCCCCTCACCCTCAGGGAACAAGAGAGTTGGGGGGCAAGGCTAAGGAGACTTGTGGGGTGAGAGAAGAACAATTTAATCATTGAAATAAAAGGAAACTTAAAATAATAGTGATATTAAAATAATAATGATAATAATAATAGTAATAAAATGCACCAATGAGTGAGCCCCAGTGCCACTGTCACCACCCACCCACCCAGCCCGGCCCGTTCCCAGAGAACGATCCCGGAGCAGCGACAATCCCGACCCGAAACCGCAATCCCGGGAGAGCCAGAGCCCGAGCGAGAGCCAGAGAGAGCCAGAGAGGAAGAGCCCCTCATGGATCTCCTGCCCATGGGGGACAGGAGATGGAACAGCCCCTTGGCAGAGCCCAATGCCCATGGAGCTGATCCATGGCAATGTTCCTCACCCCCGAGATCTTGCACTTTGCAGATCAGCAAAACACAAAATCCTTCAACTTCCAGCAAAAATTTAAAACATCAGGATGTTCTCAGTGTTTCTCTCCTAACAAATCCCAGCTGAAACCAAACCCCAGCTCTGTTCCAGCTACTAAAAAGAAACCAGCTCTGGCCCAGTTAAAACCAGGACAGTTTGGGAGAGTTTGGGGTGGTCAGAGTCTAGCTGAGAGCTGAGTGCCACTGGGGGCAGGTCCAGCAGTTACTGGTGACTGGGGTTAGTGTCCCCAGCTGAGGGGAGAGCTGGTTTGGAGGCCCTGGAGCAGGTTCTCAGTAGGTGAGGTGGATGTTGAGGGGATGGGGACAGTGGTAGCTGGGTTTTGTGTCAGCACTGTGCGAGGTGAGGGTGGCTGACGGAGCTCTCTGCTGCAGGCGGGACGTGGGGCTCTGTGGGGTGCTGAAAGAGATCGCCAGCGCCGAGGAGGAGGGTGAGTCTGGGCTGCTGCTGGAGAACCTGGAGATCTCCTGGGTCTCTCCAGATCTCATTTTGATCCCTCATTTCCCTTCATCCCCTTTTCCATCCTCCCCATCCCTGCCTGTTGCAGCTGCCTCTGCTTCCTCCACCTCTTGTTGCAGACCGTGGAAGTTCTGCTGATCCTTTTCTCCCCACAGGACTTCAGTGGGTGAAGACAGGCTCGAGCTACACGCTGGCCATGTACCACTGGTTCTCCTCACTGCATGGCTCCCTGTTCCCCCACCTCTCAGTGAGTCTTTTTGGGACTTAACCCTTGTGTTTGGGATGGCAGGGACGTTGTGACGTGTCCTGTGACTGTGGGTGGGGCTGGTTTGGATGTTGGGTTCTTGCTTCTCAGTTGAAAACACAACAAAATGTTCTTCCTGGTGGAGCTCAGCTAAAAACACCTGAGTTTCCATCACCAAAGGAAGGAGAATGGGTGCTGGAAAGGTTTTAGGAGAGCAAAGTGCTCCAGAGGGACTGGAATTGAGGTGGGGGAGATGGAAGAGGGGGTGTTTGGATACTGGGGGGGGTCCTCACTGCTGCTCTCACGTGTGCTGCTGGCTCAGTGTTAATTCTTCTCCCCTGAAGTTGACCAGTGAGGACATGATCGCGGCGTTCTCCCAGGCACTGGACTGGTGAGTCCTGCTGGGCCTGAAACCACCGGGCCTGGGTGTCTGTGAAACCCTGTGGAAAGGGGTTACAGAGCTGGGTGGGGGTACAAGGGCAGGATCACCCCATTTTTGTGTGCTCAGCCTCCCCCTTGGCTCTGGTTGCCCCAGTTTGTGTGTGACAGCGAGAGCCAAAGCGTGTCCCGGTGGGGGAAACGGTGTTTGATTAGGTCAGAGCTTGGGAAGTGCCTTCAAATATCAACCCTTGATGGTTCATTAACCAGCTCCTCATTAGAACCCTGGGAATAATTGCCAGGAAGAGGGAATTTAGCAGAGAGAACAGCCCTGCTCAGCAGGGAAAAGGAAGTTTTATTTCACTGGTGACACTGGGAAATGCCTTTGGTTTTGAGGGGCTGCTGGGTGGTCACATAGGGTGCCCAAGAGCCCATCACCACTGCCTTGAACCCCAAATGTCCCACATCCCTCACCCTGCCCTGTCCCTCCCTCCAGGGCCGGCTGCACCATCCGGGCCTTTGCCTGGCACCCCCACACCAGCAAATTCGCTGTGGCTCTTCTGGATGATTCCATCCGAGTCTACAACTCCAGCAGGTACGGGCTGAGCTGTGTCCTGGGAGGTTCTGCTCTTTGGGGGGTGTCTCTGCAGACCCTCTGCTCCCTGTTTCACCCTCTCCCATCCACCTCCAGCTTATACCGAGGTTCCCCCCAGCGTTTGAGGGTCCCTGGAGAAAAGGAGGCTGAGGGGAGACCTTCTGGCTCTGTCCAAGTCCCTGCAAGGAGGGTGCAGAGAGGTGGGGGTGGGTCCACCAAGGACCAAGGGACAGGACAAGAGGAAATGGGCTCGAGTTGTGCCCAGGGCAGCTGAGATGGGATGTGAGGAAGAATTTCTTTGCTGGAAGGGTTCTGAGGCATTGGCAGGGGTTGCCCAGGGCAGTGGTGGAGTCCCCATCCCTGGAGGGATTGAAGAGTCGTGTAGACACAGTGCTGAGGGACATGGGGCAGTGGGGACTGGTCAGTGTTGGGTTCATGGTTGGACTCCATGAGCTTCAAGGGCTTTTCCAGTCCAGGCAGTTCTGGGGTTCTGTCTCTGCCCTCTCCACCTCAGTGTTCCCTCGAGCTTTACTCCACCAGCACAGCCTGTCCCCAGAACATCTTGCTGCGTAGCAGGAGCTCTGCAAGGGCCTCTCCACAAATCTCTGCCTTTACTTAAGCTTTGATTTTTCTGGAGACAGCTGGGACACAGGACCTGGCTGCCATCACCTGCAGAGCAGCCTCTTGGGTGCTGTTGAATCTCATTTCTCCTCCAGGTCTCCCTGCTCCCCTGAGGCCTGTAAAGCCTTCCTCAGGAGAAGACTCCACCGGCTGGTCCTGCAGCCCTGCCCGCTCCTCCCCGCCGAGGCCCTCTCCCCTAGTTGGGATTTCAAGCCAGCAAGTGCCATCTCCCACCCTGGGGCTGGGCTGTGGGCAGCACAGGGCACAGCCTTTAATCACACCAGGTGTGCTCTGGCTTGCTGCACGGTGCTGGTGTCACCTGGCTGGGATGTCCACTGTCCCCACAGGGGAGGCAGGTCACGGTGGGGCACATCCCCCCTCCACCTTCTCACGCTGTGCTTTTAGGCCCCCACTGTGCTCAGAGCTGGAGAGAGGACACTTGTGGCTCAGCTCAGGCTGTGTGAGGACTCTTGATCCTTCATTCTTCCTCCTGTGCTTCTCTCTGGCAGTGCCACCATCCCCTCGCTGAAGCATCGCCTGCAGAGGAACGTGGCTGCCGTGGCCTGGAAGCCGCTCTGTGCCTCCATCCTCGCCGTCGCCTGCCAGAGCTGTGTCCTGGTGTGGCACCTGGACCCCACCTCCCTCTCCACAAGGTGACAGCCCCACCTGTCTCCCCAGCCCTGCCATGGGTTGATCTGAGTCCATTTGGGTTGGTTTTGGGTTAACTCAGAGCTTGGGACTCTTAATCCCAGGGCCATGGGTTGGAGCTTCATACTGGGCACCAAAAAAGCCTGTGGTGGTTTCACTCCTCTGGCTGCAGCCAAACCCAGTCACTCTCTCTTCCCCCCACCAGGGAGTGGGGGAGAGAAGTGGAAGGAAAAGGGCAAAGAGAATTATGGGTTCAGATAAGAGCTATTTACTAATTACAATAAAATAATAATGGTGAGAACAGTAATAACAGAATATGCAAATGAGTGATGCCCAGTGCAATTGCTCACCATGCCCAGCCTGTGCCAGCCAGCGATCCTGGAGCACAGACAGTCCCCAAACCCAAACCCTGGGAGAGCAAGAGCCCAAGAGAATCCCCTCATCTTCCAGTCAGCCCTGGTTAATGTCCTGACCATGAGGGAGATGATCTGGAATATCTCATTGGCACATCCAAATGCCAATTTGGGGTTTTGCTAATTACTGCACTTCACCCTCCCACTCCTGATGCAGCTGTGAACCAGCCAAACCCAGTGACCTTGAGCTCCAGCAGCAACTCCTAACATGAGGACTTTATCAACATTCTTATAACAAACCCCACACTGAACCCCAACCACAGCTGTTCCAGTGGCTGAGAGGAAAATTAACTCAGTCCTGGTGAAACCAGGACAGCCAGGCAGGCCCCTGTCCTGCTGGGGGACACAGCGCTGGCTCTTGGTGGCACCTGGGCCAGCTCTTCCTGCCACTGACCATGCCCAAGCCTGTCAGGCTGCCAGGAATTGTGGCCAAAGTGCAGAACCTGGCACTTGGCCTCAGTGAAACTCATTGGAACTGGTCCTGGCCCATGGATCCAGCCTGGCCAGATCCCTCTGCAGAGCCTCCCCACCCTCCAGCAGATCAACACTCCCACCCAGCTGGGTGTCCTGTGCCAGCTGACTGAGGGTGCCCTGATCCCCTTGTCTAGGTTATGGATGAAGATATTAAACAGGGCTGGCCCCAGCACTGAGCCAGCCACTGACCTGCCCTTTCTCTCTCCTTCCCTCCAGACCTTCCTCTGGCTGCGCTCAGGTGCTGTCCTACCCGGGGCACAGCCCCATCACCAGCCTGGCCTGGGCGCCCAGCGGGGAGCTGCTGCTCTCGGCGTCACCGGTGGACACAGCCATGCTGGTGAGGAGGGGGCTGCACCTCCCCTGGGGCTGCCCCTGGGGTACCGGCACCGGGAACACACCGTGGGGTCACCGAGGGACGGGTCGGTGGGGGACAGGTGGCATTAGGCTGGTAAAAACTGTCTGGATGGCCATGACCAAGGAGTGGTGGGGACTGGGGTTAAATCCAGTTGGGGAACAGAGTTAAGTCCAGTTGGTGGCCAGTGACCAGTGGTGTCCCCAGGGCTCAGTGCTGGGGTCACTCCTGTTTAACACCTTCATCAGTGATCTGGATGAGGGGATGGAGGGCACCCTCAGACAGTTGGCAGAGGACACCCAGCTGGGTGGGGGTGTTGATCTGCAGGGTGGGGAGGCTCTGCAGAGGGATCTGGCCAGGCTGGATCCATGGGCCAGGAACAGTTCCAGGAGTTTCCATGAGGCCAAATGTTGGGTTCTGCACTTGAGTCACAACAACCCCCAGCAGCGCCACAGGCTTGGGGAGGAGTGGGGGTAGAGCTGCTGGGCAGAGAGGGACCTGGGGGTGTTGGGCAACAGCAGCTGAACATGAGGCAGCAGAGTGCCCAGGTGGCCAAGAAGGCCAAGGGCATCCTGGCCTGGATCAGCACCAGTGTGGCCAGTAGGAGCAGGGAAGTTCTCTTCCCCCTGCACTGAGCACTGGTGAGGCCACAGCTCGAGTGCTGGGTTCAGTGTTGGGCCCCTGAGTCCAAGAAGGACCTGGAGGTGCTGGAGCGTGTCCAGAGAAGGGAACGGAGCTGGGGAAGGGTCTGGAGCACAAGTGTGCTGAGTTCCCAGCTGAGGGAACTGGGGGTGCTGAGCCTGGAGAAAAGGAGGCTGAGGGGAGACCTTCTGGCTCTGTCCAAGTCCCTGCATGGAGGGTGCAGAGAGGTGGGGGTGGGTCTGTTCAACCAAGGACCAAGGGACAGGACAAGAGGAAATGGGCTCCAGTTGTGCCCAGGGCAGTTGAGATGGGATGTGAGGAAGAATTTCTTTGCTGAAAGGGTTCTGAGGCATTGGAAGGGGTTGCCCAGGGCAGTGGTGGAGTCCCCATCCCTGGAGGGGTTGAAGAGTCGTGTAGACACAGTGCTGAGGGACATGGGTCAGTGGGGACTGGTCAGTGTTGGGTTCATGGTTGGACTCGATGATCTCCAAGGGCTTTTCCAACCCAGGCAGTGCTGGGGTCTGTGAGCAGCTCCTGCATTAGAACTTGGAGCACTCAGACCTGAAGGCACCACTCTCTGTTCCCCAGTGCACCCCAAACCACCTCCAAAGCCGCATTAACTGCCCCGTTCAGGTCCCTCTTTGTCCCCTCTTCCAGGTCTGGGATGTGTCCACCGAAAACTGTGTCCAGCTGCAGTGGTTTGGGGGTGGTGGTGTCACTTACTTGGCTTGGTCACCCGATGGCAGCAAGGTCCTGGCAGCCACTCCCTCTGCCGTGTTCAGGTGAGCTCCCTCCCTGTGAGATGTTTTGTTTCAGCCCTTTTCAGCAGTTGCTTTTGCTACAAAACCAAGCGGATTTGGGTTCTGCGTGTCCTAACTGTTCCCATTCCTCCTGCATCTGATGTGGTGGGGGGGAAATGGGTGGGTGCTGGGGTCTGACATCCTGGATTCCTCCTGGAGCAGCAGAATTGGGGTGGATCCCAGGAATTTATCCTGCTGGCTTCACCCTGTCCCTGTTCCAGAGTGTGGGAGGCTCAGATGTGGACGTGCGAGCGGTGGCCCACCCTCAAAGGACGCTGCCAGGTAGGATGGGGGCATTTCCCACCCGTGTGGGGGGCAGATGTTGTCCCTAAGGCCCTTGGGGGTGTGTTAGGGTGTTTTTAGTAAAACTCCCCCATTTCCAGCTGGCTGCAGAACACCCCTTGTGAGCTGCCCCCTCCCAGGCCGGGCAGTGGGTGCTAACGTGGCTCTGTGTCCCGCAGACGGGGTGCTGGAGCCCGGACGGCAGCCGCTTGCTCTTCACGGTGCTGGGCGAGTCTGTCATCTACTCCTTGTCCTTCTCAGAGTACAGGGGTGAGTTTCCCAAGCTGGCTGCTGAGGTGAAGCTTTCCAAGAGGCAGTGGTTGGTCCCCCAGCGATCTCCTGGCTTTTAGACAGGCTTTTTGTGTCTTTGCTGTGGTTCCCAGCCTGCTGGGTGTGACAGGATGGAGGCAAACCCAGCACGTGCAGGGGGAAGGTGTCTCAGGGGTCTCTCAAAGCACAGAATCTCTCTGGGGTTGAGTTTTTCCCCTCTACATGCTGATTCTTTCTCCCAGTTCTGATTTTAGTTACAAATGATTTACAGGGAAACTTTTACAGGAGGTGAAGGGTCTGGAGCACAAATGTGATGAGATCCCGGCTGAGGGAACTGGGGGTGGTGAGCCTGGAGAAAAGGAGGCTGAGGGGAGACCTTCTGGCTCTGTTCAACCAAGGCCCAAGGGACAGGACAAGAGGAAATGGGCTCCAGTTGTGCCCAGGGCAGTTGAGATGGGATGTGAGGAAGAATTTCTTTGGTGAAAGGGTTCTGAGGCATTGGAAGGGGTTGCCCAGGGCAGTGGTGGAGTCCCCATCCCTGGAGGGATTGAAGAGTCGTGTAGACACAGTGCTGAGGGACATGGGTCAGTGGGGACTGGTCAGTGTTGGGTTCATGGTTGGACTCCATGAGCTTAAAGGGCTTTTCCCATCCAGGCAGCTCTGGGGTTCTGTGAGATGCCCAACTCATGTGGGTTTTTTTCCATGGAGGCAGCTGGTCTTGGTGTTTGTTGAGGAGAAACCTCCCCTGTTCCCTCCCAGCCACAAGCAGATGCTGCTGGGACAGCAGCTCTAAGAAACAGAGAGAAATTCTGTATCACTTTGGAGATAAAAGTGTGATTTCCAGAGCAAGGTGACCCAGGTAGGAACTGGAGCAGGAGGTGGGAAGTGACCAGGCTGTTTGTTTCAGGGGAGATGCAAGGGCAAGTGGGAGGCTCGAAAACAGCTTCTATCGTGGCAGATCTGTCTGAGACCACCTTCGAGACGCTCCACGGGGAGGAGAGGTGGGTCTGGCTGTGGTGTCTGGAAGGCAGAGGGGGTCCATGCCCCCCTCAGCAGCAGTCCCCCCAGAACTGGGGGTATTGGCTGGAGGAGCTGGGGGGAGCTCACTGCTGCTCATCCTGGTTTCAGGGTCGGAGGAGAAGTGCACTCCATGGTGTGGGACCCCACTGGTGAGAGACTGGCTGTGATCATCAGAGGTAAGAGGGAGATGGTGCCCCCCCCCCTGCCTGCCCCAGCACTGGGCTCTGCCTGAAAATCCTCCTTGCAGCAGGCAGAAGGGGCACAGACCCTGCTGGGGCGAGGAGTCAGGTCGGGAAGGCATCACCCACCCTCCATCCTTCCTCACCATGACCCCACTCCTCTGTATCCTCCAGAGAGCATCCGAGCTCCCTCCCCACTCCCAGCCAGAGGAATCTCCTCTCCAAACCCCCTGCAGTGTCTCCATGTCCCCACAGTGCCCACACTGCGTCCAGAGCCCAACAGAGCCCTCTTGGCTCTGGTTTTAGCAGCAGCCCCTGGGATAATCGAGCCATTCAGGTTCTCCTCACTCTGAGACAAAGGAGATCTTTGAGGGAGCACTGAAACCCGGTGCTGGGGATGCTGCTGCCTCGGGCTCCCTCCCTGCGTGTCACCAGCACAGCTGAAGCTGCTGTGCCTGAACTCAGGGGGGTTTTTATGTGCTTAAAACTGAGTGGGGAAAAACCTGATGGTACCAGGACTCCCATAGCTGGCACCCCCCTGTCCTCTGCAGCTCCAGGTAGGTCCTGTGAGGATCTCAGTGCAGCAACTGCAATAAAATGGAAAATAACCTTCCCATTGGGGGGACAGGGCCCCCATGTCACACCCTACAGGCTGGGGTGTTGCCAAAGGAGCCACCTCATCTATTGCTTAAACCCTTCTCAGCCAAACCTGCCTACCCAGGACCTCAGAGCCGGCTTGAAATCACCAAAGGGGTCTTCAAAAAGCCCCGTCCTGGGACCCTGCACACCTTGGTGTGAGGAAAACACGATCCACAGCCAGCCCTCCCCCACCACAGTGGCTGTCTGCCCTGCTCTCCACGCTGCCCAGCTGCTCCCCACAAAAATCTGACCCCCATGTCCCTGGTCTGGTGTCCAGGGGCCCATCTGTGCACCCACAGTGTCTCTGGGACGAGGGAAAGCCTCACTGCTCCTCACTCCCCCCCACAGGACACGCCGAGGTCCCCAGGAGCCAGACGGTCATCGCCGTGTTCCGCACCCGGAACAGCCCCGTGTTTGAGCTCCTGCCCTGGTGCGTAGGGGCACGGGGGGTTGGTTTGGGGTTGGTTTGGGGTTGGTTTGGGGTTGGTTTGGGGTTGGTTGAATCCCAGCAGTCCCCTGGGATGTGGTTGGAAGAGCAAACCCACCTCAGAACAGAGAAGCTGCCACCCTGTGCTCCTGCTTCAGCAGCGTCACTTTTACCCCAGAAATGGTTGGATTTTGGCCAGATTGTCCATTATTCACCTCAAAACCCTTTGCTTCGAGTGGTTCTTGCCCAGTGCAGTGCCCAAACACCTCCAGTGAAGCACAGCCTCCGCTGGCAGCACCGCCCTGTGCCGCTGTCACCGCGGTTGTTCCTTTTCCTCCGCAGCGGTTTCCTGCGCGGCGAGCGCGGCGCACAGCCCCAGCTCATCACCTTCCACCCCTGCTTCCAGAAAGGAGCCCTCCTGACCGTGGTGAGCACGATCCCTGGCTTCACAGCAGTTCTTGAGGTTGTCCCTGAGGGAGATGGATCTGCTGGCTGAGCAGGGGGGGTGGAAAAACCTCCCAGGAATGTCCCCACGGTGGGGAGAGGGGGGGGCCCAGGGTGTCCTTGTGCAAATCAGAGGGTGACACTTGGATTTTCATCCCTTGCTGTGTCCTCTGCTCATCTACCCCCTCACATCCTCTTCCTCCTCCAGTGTTGGTCCACAGGGAAGATCAGCCACGTCCCCTTCTTCTTCGTCAGCGCCCGCGTCCCCTGTGCCAGCCCCAGCCGCAGTCCCGTCACCGTCACGGCCAGCACCAGCGTGCGGGAGCAGCCCCTCTTCTCGGAGCTGTGACAGCACCCAGGTCCTTGTGGCATCTTCCTGAAGAGCTGGTGCCAGGATGCTCCCCCCATCATCATCCTCCTCCTTGGACACACGTTGTGGCCTCAAGTGCCTTCAATACCCCCTGAGGGTGACGCAGCTCGCGGGGCCGGCGCTGTGCAGATTAAATCCGGCTCCTTCTCCCTCTTTCCTTGCCTCGAGGGGCTGAAAGTTTGGGGTTTTTTTGGGGGGGGAGCAAATTCTCAAAGTCCCTCGTGTGCTGCTGGGGCTCCAGCGCTGCTGCTTGATGTCAGAAGTAACTGGAGGTGAACCTGCAGGAGAAGATCCCTCCCTCGTGCCTAAATCTGCTCTGATGAAGGCTCCTCCCGCAGGGACGCTGCAGCGCTGCTGGGGGGGAGCCCCCTGCAGCCCACTGCTCCTGGGGGGCTTTGTTTTGGGGTTCAGCAGCTGCTGCCCTAAGGGAAGGGGAGGGCAGAGGGGGCCTCAGCCACAAATGCAGCTTCTGGGTTTCACTGTGAGGGTGTGAAGTGTTTCGTTCACAGTGCGAAGTTTTCAGTTCACCCAAAGTGAATTAAAAACTCAGTGGGTTCCATAAAAAGCAAAATTTGAGCAATTTGGGGGTGCAGCCAAGTGGGGAAGGGGGCTGGAGGCGCTGCCCCAGTGTTCATGGGGGCCAGTGTGAGCCCAGCCAGCGCCGAAACAGTCGTGGGGAGCAGATGGGAACCCCCCTGCTCAGAGCAGGGCTTAATGGTGAGGCTGGGGGGGGCAGCATGGTTAAACCCCAGGATTACACGTGGTTAATCCCTGAGATTATGCTGTAATCCCTCTGCTAAAGCCCGGGGCACGGAGATGATGGGGGAGAGCACAGGGATCCTGCTCACCCCCACCTCCTCAGCTCTGCAGACACCCCCAGAATCACCCCCAGAGGCACATCCTGACACGGGGCAGGGAATGGGACCCCCGTAAATCGTCCCCAGGGCCATACCCTGACATAGGGCAGGGAATAGGACCCCAAAATCATCCCCAGAGGCACAACCTGACACTGAGCAGGGAGTGGGACCCCAAAATCATCCCCAGAGGTAGACCCTGACACCGAGCAGGGAGTGGGACCCCCCCCTAAATCGTCCCCAGGGCCATACCCTGACACGGGGCAGGGAATGGGACCCCCCCCCAAAATTAGCATGAGGCTATGGGGTAAAAGCAATGAGATACGAACCCACTCCAGCTGCTGAGGCAGGTCTGGGGGGGCTCCACCCCCTTGGGGCTCCCCAGTTTGCTGCTGGTGATGGCTGGTGCCTGCGATGCCTCAGAGGACGGTGCTGAGCGTCTCTTCCTCACTCTCCTCCTCCTCCTCCTCGGGGGTGGGGGGTTTGCAGGGCAGTGCCCGCAGGTATTCGAGGTGCAGCCGGGTCTCAGCTCGGCTCCTCCAGACGAATCGGCCCACGTAGCCGAGGATGGCACCGAGCCACCCACCCACGGCCACCAGCACTGCCACGTCCGGGGCCCGTGGCCGTTCACCCCCCACCAGCGTCTCATTGCGGCCACTGGTGGGGGGTAACCCTGGGTGGGCTCCCCCCGGGTACCGGCAGCCCCGGGGGCAGGGGGGCAGCCCCAGTGCCAGCAGGAGCAGCCAGGCTGCTGGCATCACCCTGTGACAGGAGGCTGGGAGACGGGGGGGGGCTCTGTGTGCGTGTTTCCCCCCCTCGTAGTGCCAGATGTGCGGGTTCATGGCGGGGGGGGCAGCAGCAGGCCTGGGTTCCCCTCCCAGTATCCCAGTATGGGAGGGGTGATGTCTGTACCCACATCTGCACCCCAGTTTACAGCCCCTTGTACCGCCACATTGATCTGCACAGCCCTGTCATCCCCTTGGGGGGGTCTAGGACCCCCTCTTGAGGTGTCTCGGGCCTCGTCCCGGTCCCACAGCAGCTCACAGGAGTGGTTTGAGCTGGTCACACACCCGTGGGGACACAGCCCATGGCATCTTCTGGCAGGGACTGGGGCTGTGGGGTTCAATCAGCACCTCCCTTTTTGAAACCAGGGGGGCAAGCGCTGCAGATTTTCAGGGGGGGGCAGAGGACTCTCACCAACGCCACGAGTCCGTCTCCCCACCCAGAAACACCCCAGTGCTTCTCTTTCCAAGCAGCCTGATTTTTCAGGTGAAAAAGAAGTGATTTGAGGCAACCCAGCCTCCAAATGTCCATAAAGGGCTGAGTCAGCCGGGGAAGTGGAAAAGCTGTTCCTGGAGGTGGGGGAAAGCCCAGGGGGTCTGGGTCTGTCACTGCTCTGCGGAGAGGACACCTCGTCCCCCGCTGCAGTACCGAGCGGTGTCCGCCAGACGGCAGCACTGAGCCAGCGGGGGCGCCGGGCTGCAGTACCGCGGGTCGGCCACGAGACGGCAGCAGAACAACACCCACCGGCACCCACCGGGCACGGACCCGGCACCCACCGGGCACGGACCCGGCACCCACCGGGTACGGACCCGGCACCCACCGGCACCCACCGAGCACGGACCCGACACTTCTCACACCGAATCCGGCACTACTTGGGTTTGGTAAAAGCTTTTATAGAAAGTAAAAAAAAAAATAAAGAAATAAATAAAAATCCCCGGGTGAACGGCTGTGTTGGCTGCTAGAGCCAGGGAAACCATCACACTACCACACGTAGCAACCCCCGTGGTTCGTTCCGGGACAGAACAAACCCCCCCGAGCGCTTCCCGGGGTTGCGGTGCTGCTGCTTCTCCCCCCGCGGGGGACGGGATTTGGGGAAGGGGCAGGAGCAGCCCCCGGGCCGCGGGAGCGGGGAGAGGCAACGGGCGGCGCCTCGCTGCTGCTGCCGCCATCTCGTGTCCGAACCGCGGTACTGCAGCCCGGCGGCCAGGGGCGGCTTACAGCGCAACCTGTTCAGCGGGCTCAGTGCTGCCGTCTGGCGGACACAGCTGGGTACTGCAGCTCTCCCGACGCACATGCACGCTTCGCAGCACTCGCTGCATAATGTTAGGTACTGCAGCTCCCCTTCCACGCACGCGCAGTACCGTTATTTTCCGTTGGCTGCTGCAAATTCACTGAGGGCCCAGAAAAGGCGAAGCGTGGGGCAGCGTCTGGGTGTAAAGGGATAGTAAAAACCCAATCTTTTACGTCAATAATTATAATAGCCCAATGGTGCGGGTTCATTACAGGTTACAGTAACGGCTGCAAGGATCCCGTGTTTCTATAACATTGCTACCTGCACATAAATCATGTAAAAAACGCCATTTCCCACTTTATTTTCTGACTGACGAGCCCAGGAGTGTGCCCAGGACTGTTAGAGGGGACCACAGGACCTGTTTGCAGTTCTTCATTAACCAAATTTTTTAAATGTTGCAGCTTTACTTGTGGAAAAGGCCCCTGCTCCACCCAAACTCCATCAGCTGCTTTCCAAACCAGTTTGGGATTAATTTACTACTGCAAAGAAATAAAATGTTAAAGTGATATAAAACCACAGCTTGCCATTTTCTGTTGCACAGCTCTTTTATTGTTTTTCTTACTTTAACTTATACTATATAAACACAATATCCAAATTACTAATTAAATAAAGAGCACACTGAGCCCTGACACATGGATAACTATAAACACAACTAATGACCATTCTGTAATTACAACAGCAATTAAATAACATCCAAGTATACAAATCTATTAAATACAGAAATTAGATGCAAAATTTTTTTTTCACCCACCAAGTGTTAACTACACCCAAGTTTAAAAAAAATCAATCGAATTAATAAAACTCAATACTAAGAACAACCATAGAATAATTAAAAGCAAAACAAAAACATTAAAAATTGCTGAGAGGAATTGGGGTTGGTCAACCTGGAGAAGGGCCCAGGTAGACCTTGTGGCAGTCGCTGTTTTAGGGGGACCTGTTGTGATGGGATGGGGTGGGGCAATGATTTTAAGCTGAAAGAGGGGAGATTCAGGCTAGATCAAAGGGAGAAACTTGTTAATGCTGAGGGTGGTGGACACTGGAGCACGTCACCCAGAGAAGTGGTCGATGCCTCTTCCCTGCAAGGGTTCAAAGTCAGGTTGGACGCAGCTCTGAGGAATCTGATCTCCTTGGAGAGGGTCACGTCCAACCCAGCCGCGTTCCTGCAGATGCCCCGTCGCCAGGGCTCCCCATCAGCCCCCTCAAATAACCCCCTGGTGCCACCATAACCTGGCAGGTCAGCCAGGAAGACGTGATGGTGCCCAGCACCGGCACTGATGCCAAACAGAGCCACGTGCTGGCACCTCGGTGCAGACACCGAGTTCCTCTGGCTGGAAGGCGTAAGGAGCACCCAGGTGATCAATAACCGGAGCTTGCTGGTCACTCCTGTCGAGCCTCCGGGTCCTCCCCCCGCCGCGCCAAGCCTGGCTCAGCAGCACGGGCAGCAGAGCGCCCGCAGGCCCCGTCCTGCCCTGCCCTGCACCCTCGGGGCGCTCAGGATGCAGATGGTCTGCACTGCCAGGCAGTGGATGGAGAGTTCGCTGTCACCTGTCACCAGCTGCAGCACTGTGAGCGAATGGAACGGAGCTGAGGTGAAGCACCGTGTCTGCAGAGACCCCCAGGCACCCCCTCCAGACCATGCCAGTCCCACCCGCCTCTGTCCCTGGCCAGGAGAGAGCTGCTGCACCAGAATGCCCCAAATGCCCCTGACACGTTCCCCTGGAGCAGGACAAGGCGTGGCAGCACCCTGCCCAGGCTCTGTCCCCTGCCCAGGCTCTGTCCCCTGCCCAGGCTCTGTCCCCTGCCAGGCTCTGTCCCCTGCCAGGCTCTGTCCCCTGCCCCAGCAGCCCTGGCCAGCACAGCACTGCTCCTGCTCACCCTTGATGATCTGAGAGAGCTTCTCCTCGTTCTGGTTCCTCAAGGGTCGTGCAGCGAGCCCTAGGCACAGAGTGTGGTCAGAGCCCCGGCTCCCCAGCAGGCAGTGGTGGGGACTGGGGGGGCCAGGCTGCCCCAGAGGGACCCGGGGGGCTGTGGCTCACCGATGAACCTGACGGCCATCTCTCGCAAGGTGAACTGAGCATCGTTCAGGTATAGCAGGCTCTGATCCAGGTATTTTTCGGTTCTTCTCTTGTCCTGCACAAGCTGGAGGGAGCACAAGGGTATGGGCACGTCACAGTCTGTCCCCAGTTGTCCAGGCAGCTCTCATCCAGCCTGGGCCCTGGGCCCTGGGGCTTGTCCTCACCAAGCACTCTCCAATCCTCCAGATCTGCTGGGTCTCCACCAGGTGTTGGAGCTGCTTCCACTTGAGGAGCTTGGCTGCAGCCAGGAGGGCTTCCCCAGAGACCTGCAGAGCAGCAGAAGCTGAGAGATGGCACCACAGCCTGGGGAAGGAGACCTGGTGTCTCCCTCCTCTTGGTGTTGTTCCTGGGGTGATCCTGCCCCGAGGGAGCTGGGACCTGCCCTGGCCCAGACATCTGGGGGTCTCTTCCCTGCCTCACTGCTCAGCTTTGAGATCTGTACCTCGGCCACGCTCCACGTTTCATCACTCATGTGAAAGAAGAGCTGGAGCAGGCCCATGGGCACTTTCTTCTTCATCTCACTCTTGTTCTTCCCCACCACAACCTTCACCAGGTCTCTGAAGAGGCCGATCGAGAGCTCTCTCATCTGGCTGGTGCACTGGTGGGGAGAAGCACAGCAGGACCTGAGCAACAGGAGCTCCCTGCCCACGCTGAGCAGGAGTGACAGCACAGCTGATGTGAGGGGAGATGCTGCGGGGTTGGATTCTGCACCACTGGGGTTGTGGCCCAGATCTGCAGCCGTGGTGGAACAGCCCCAGGGCTCGTGAAAGGCCACTCGAGATTTCCTGGAGGCAGTGGCTGTGCCTCAAGGTGCTCTCCCAGCCACCCAGGACTCCTCACCAGCTGCAGCAGCCCCAGGAGGGAAGTGCTTGGGGAGGAGAAGGGTGAGCTGGTCCTTGGCGATGCCTCCAGGGCTGCACCTCAGCCTCAGCCCCTCACCATGATGTCTGGGCAGAACCTGCAGCACAGCTGGGGGAGCCCTCAGGGCTCTGAGAGCTGCTCTCAAGGAGAGGCTGGGCTGGGTTGGGCTGCAGAACCCAGGAGCCATCCCACAAGGGCCCAGTGGAGGAAGGAGAGGAGCAGGCCCTGCTGCGGGAGCTGCTGGCAGGGCTGGGCTGAGGGCAGCTCTCCTTGCCCAGTGTCTGTCTGTGGGGCTCAGGCTCCCACATCAGCCTCACCTCATCAAAGAGGGGCAGGAGAAGCTCCACCAGCTCCACAGCAATGGGGCTGGCCTCCTCCCTCTTCAGGTGGCCCATCACATTACAGATGACAACCAGGGCCTTCCACCTGACCTCTTCATCGATGGACTGCAGGAGCCCCACCATGTCTGGCAGGAAGACCCGCATTTTTCTTGCCTGTATAAAAAAAAAAAGAAGAGAATTTCCATGTGGTGGAGAGGTTGGTGCCCAGAAAGCTCCCCAAGCAGCCACCAGGCCAGGGAGGCTCCCAGGGCTGGGAGGTGTTTGGAGGAGTCACCCCGGTGCCTGACTCCCAGCCAAGGCCAAGCCAGTGCTGTCCCCACTGCCCCAGCACAGCTCCCCTTGGCTCTACGCCCTGCTCACCATCTCAGCTCCCTTCGACAGCGTCATGAGGCCCCTGAGCACCAGTGAGAGCATCATGGGGTTCTGATATCTGAGGAACGGGTAAACTTTGTACATTGTCTCAAACTCCTCCTCTTCCAAACCAGTGCAGGCCAGTATCTGAAAGAGACCCAGCAGGGAGTGACCAGCAGGTCCATGGGGCTCCTGCCCTGGGCAGCTCCTTGTTCCCAGCAGCAGCTGAGGACACGGGCACCGAAGCTTCCTCTGGTGACTCACAGCCAAGCGAAGGATGCAGGTGTCCTCCTGGTAGGAGTAGAGGAGCTTGTTTTGCCGGTCCTGGAGTTGAACCAACAGCTCCTTCAAGATACTCTCCAGTGTCTGGGGCACGGAAAACAGGGCCTCCCACATGGCCATGGCAGTGCTGTGGGGCAGAGCGCGCTGTCAGCAGGGCTGCCCCGGCCACGGCAGCACGGCCTGGGACAGCCCCGCAGGACCCAGAGCCTCTGACGGCCTGGGACAGCCCTGCAGGACCCAGAGCCTGGGACGGCCTGGGACGGCCTGGGACAGCCCGGCAGGACCCAGAGCCTGGGACAGCCTGGGACAGCCCTGCAGGACCCAGAGCCTGGGATGGCCTGGGACGGCCTGGGACAGCCCCACAGGACCCAGAGCCTGGGACGGCCAGGGATGGCCTGGGATGGCCCTGCAGGACCCAGAGCCTGGAACGGCCTGGGACGGCCCTGCAGGACCCAGACCCTGGGACGGCCTGGGATGGCCTGGGACAGCCCCGCAGGACCCAGAGCCTGGGATGGCCTGGGACAGCCCCGCAGGACCCAGAGCCTGGGACGGCCTGGGACAGCCCCGCAGGACCCAGAGCCTGGGACGGCCTGGGACGGCCTGGGACGGCCTGGGACAGCCCTGCAGGACCCAGAGCCTGGGACGGCCTGGGACGGCCTGGGACAGCCCTGCAGGACCCAGAGCCTGGGACGGCCTGGGACAGCCCTGCAGGACCCAGAGCCTGGGATGGCCTGGGACAGCCTGGGACAGCCCCGCAGGACCCAGAGCCTGGGATGGCCTGGGATGGCCTGGGACAGCCCCGCAGGACCCAGAGCCTGGGACGGCCTGGGACAGCCCCGCAGGACCCAGAGCCTGGGATGGCCTGGGCAGCAGGAGAGGGCTGAGGTGGGGTTCTCCATGGAGCTGGCAGGGCTCTGGGCTGCCTTGGCCATGTTGGGCTGCTGCAGGACTGGCCTCTGCTCTGCTCTCTCCACCAGGAACGAGCCCTCGTGGCTTTTGGGGCCAGTACCTGTCTCCTGGGGGAGCGATCCACAGCAGTGTCCTGACCACCTCCCCAGGGCTCCTGTTTGCCACCAGAACAAGTAGGGAATCCACGCTCTTCCATGCTGTTGCCATGTTGATGTCTTTTAGGTTTTGGTGGATGCACTTTGTGATGTCTGGCACCTGGATGGAGGGGACACAGGTGAGGATGGTGCTGTCACTGCAGTGCAGCCATTTCCTCAGCTGCCCTTCCCATCCCTCTCTGCTGCCTGAAGGTGGCTTCAGGTACCTGAGAACACCTGGGCTTGGGAGGGAGGGATGGAGGGAGCACAAGGGCTGACAGGGCTGAAGGGCAGGGCAAGCCAGCCACAGGCCACTCACATCCACCAGCCAGAGGTCGGGGTCTCCAATGACCACCTCCATCATGCTGCTGGCCAGCTCCTTGTCGTAGATTCCGAAGTCTCTCATGGCAACAATTATTTGGCAGACAATTTGTGTCCTCTCAGAAGATTCCAGGTATTTTCCAAAGGACTTTGGGAGGAAGGAAGGGAGCAAAGACACGTCACACCGAGTGCCCTGCTGATGCCATGGACAAGGGTCCCAACAAGGGGGGAGCTCATTACCATCATAAAGTCACTGGCACGGAGTGAGTTCAGCAAGAAGGTGATATCAGCTTCCCACGGCTCTGGGAGCTGGGCATCATCTGCTGGCAGGGCTGCACCTAAAGAGCAGGACAAACACACCTGGGTTGGTGAGACAGAGCAGCTCTGGCAGCAGGAGGAGCACGGATGGAAAAGAGCTTTGCCTGAGGAACAGCGGAGGAGGGAGGTGATGACCCACAGGTGGGGGACAGAGGTGTGAATTAAAGGGTGACCTGTCCCCCTGTGTGTGTATGCAAACTCCAAGGACCTCCAGCTCTGCAGGCAGTGCCACCATTAAACCATGGCTGGAGGAAGGGTGACGTGGGGGACAGCTGGCATGGCTGGAGTGCTGTGGGGCAGGGATCCAAGCTCTTCAGGGGATCTGGGGAAGATGGGGAGGGGGGCTGCCTCCTGTGTGATGGAGCAGTTCAGCTACAGGGGATGATCACCAGTGTGGGAGGGAGCGTGTGGGTGAGGAGCAGAGGAGAAGCAGTGCTGGTGACATGGTGGGGGCCTCCACCAAGCCCAAGAACCATCCATTGCTACCCCCAGGAAAACAGGCAGATGCATCAGGTGATGTCAGTGTGCAGAGGGATGCAGCCCACCACAGCTTCTCTTACCATTTTGCTGACAGCTGAACATGAAGAAGTCAAAAAGAGAGTCCAAAGCCAGATGGCTAGTCTCTTCTTCCTGGAATGATGTGAGGAGGAGGAGGTGTCCCAGCAGAACACCAAAGTTTGGGATCTGGATCTTTTGGTAGGACACACAACTGTCTTCATGTTGACCAGCCTGGGCGAGGGATGCAGAAGAGAAGAAGGTCTGAGGGCAGGCAGCTGGGGCCAAAGCCCTGAAGCCAAGAGCGTGGCCAGGGCTGGATCCAGGGAGGTAGGAGCTCTGCAGAGCCCTGCCAGCCCCATCTCCCAGAGCAGGGAGTGGGCAGCAGCCCTGGGCAGGGAGAGCTGCTGGGCCTGGGCTCCCAGCACCTTGGGCCACCCCGTGTGACACAGGACTGGGGCCAGATCTGCTCTGGCTGGGGGTGCCTGGTCCTTACCCTCCATGAGGAGGATGAAGCCAGGAAATTGCTCAGTGTCCTAATCCTCCCCACGACCCTCTCCCTCACATCTGCTCTCTCAGACTCGGTGAATTCCAGCAGCACCTGGGAAGAGAGAAGCTGCTGGTGTGCCCTGGGAGCAGATACCTGCTCCAGCTGAGCACTGCTCAGCCACTGTGCTCCAGGAGAGCGTGGTGGGCAGCTCCTGGTTAGCCAAGGGAGCTGGGCACCCTCCCTGCAGTGTGCTGCCTCTGCGTGGCCCTGGGGTGGGGACCAGCCACTCAGGAGTGGACAATCCCTTCCCTCCAGGCTGAGGAACAGCCCCACTCTCTGCACATCCCACACCTGGAAGATGTCCTGCAGCTCCTCGCTGACTTCGGAGGCAGGAGAGGTGGTCACCATTGTCGTCAGCATGTTGTCCATGGCTTCCAGGGTCTGCAAGAAGACAAGGAGTTGTGGCAGTATTTCCTGCTGTCCCTCCCACCCCCAGGAGACTGATCTGAACTCCCAGAGCCAGTTGAGGACTCCTGTGCTGCCTTGTGATGCCCAGGAGAGACCCAGGGGCAGAGAATCTGCTGCGTGCAGCCTGCAGCCCTGGACATGGCCAGGCACACGGGAAGGGGACAAAGGGATGAGGGTGGGAAAGTAAAGTTGATGACCTGCCCTGCCTTGGCTCTCTGGCCATCAGAAGACACGGGGTGGCCAGGGAGCAGCCCAGAGGGAATGGAGATCCGTAGGTCACCCAGCACTTACATTGACATAGAGTACTTTTTCCAGGTTGCCCATTGCCTCTTCTGGACGAAGCCAGAAGACACCTGACAAGCAGGCTTCTAGGAGGCCTTTCTTTTTGCCCTCTAGCACAGTCTCCACTGAGCTGAGAAGAGAGAGAGGGGCCAGTGGGACACATGCTGGGAGCAGTGCCTCGAGGCCTCGTGCAGGTGGATGTGGACCTCTGGGACAGGGGTCCCCAGGAGGGAGGGACAGGTACCTCAATTCAGCGATGGCGAGCATGGCGAGCCACCGCATCTTTGTGCACAGTTCCTCCCTGGGCTCCTCTTCCAGCATCTCCTGCAGAGCACAACCAGGATGGGACCTGGCAGCTGCCAGCACCCAGTGCCACCAGGCCCTCAACCTGCCCAAGCGCTGTCCTCACAGGGTGCTGAGGACCTTGTCCCCTTCCCCAGAGCTGTGGGGTGTCCCCTCACCTGGATGTTCTCTGCCAGCTCACATCTCTGGCAGAAGATATCCAGGCCCTCTGACAAGCCCAGGCACCTGGCGTTTATGCAGAGGATGCAGACGCTCTCAAGAAACTTGATCTTCTGGTCGTCCTCCTGGCAGCCATGGGACAGAGAGACAAAGAGGGAGCGTGAGAAGGGGACAGCCACGGCCAGTGGGACCAGAGCCCTGGGAGAAGCAGCTCTGCCCAGCCAGCCCACCTCCAGCAGCCCTGGCAGCAGACACTGGCACAGCTGCAGTTACCTTTCTTGGGCTGCTGCTGAACGCCTGGATGAAGTCCACAGTTTCCTTTTCCTCTTCGTACACAGCTAGCCAGGAGGCATCTGAGAAAGGAGGAGAGCAGGGAGGGCTGCAGAGAGGGTCTGGCAGCAGGAGAGAGCAGAGGAAGGAGATCTGCCCTCCATGCAGCCCTGTGCCCGCTCCCCTGCTGTGCCCTGGCAGGGCTGCAGGGTGCTCAGCAGATGGGCTGCCAGGCTGGGCACAGTGCAGCAGGGAAAGCCCCCAGTGCCTGGAGCTGAGGGGCAGGAAAGGTCCCTGTCCCCCAGCATCACTGCCTCCTGCCAGCTCAGCTGCCTGTCACTGCCTGGGTCCTGATATACAGATAAAGAGCAAAGTTGCCAACACTGCTTTTTATTTCCAGTAAAAGTAACTGTATGATTATTCACATATAAAGTAAAATATAAATTCATATATAAAATTGAAATACAAATAATATTCTGTTATTTTAATCAATTTTTGCAGGAAAGGCCCCTGTCCCCCAGCATCACTGCCTCCTGCCAGCTCAGCTGCCTGTCACTGCCTGTGTCCTGGGGCAGGAGCTGGGTCCCCTCTGCTCTCTCCCTGCTTGGGAGGGGCTGTGCTGGGGCCAGACCCCGGCCCCTTCGGGCAGCATCACTCTGTGAGGAACTGGGATATGGACTTGTCTCAAAGATTGCTTGCCAGGAGGCCACAAGACCACTGGGTTCTGGAAGCCCGCGGGGGGTGTCCTGCCCGGACATGTCCCTGCCCCCGGTGCTAGGGAACACAAAGAGACGCTCTGTTGCTATGGAAACCACAGCCCTCGAAGGGGTACCTGCATCGGCAAGGGCAGGAGGGAGAAAAAGAGAGAGACCAGGAGAGAGGACAACTGCCTGACCACACCACACCACACCACACCACACCACACCACACCACACCACACCACACCACACCACACCACGCCACACCACACCGCACCGCACCGCACCGCACCGCACCGCACCACACCACACCACACCACGCTGCACCACACCACACCACACCACGCTGCACCACCGCTGGAACAAGCAACTGAGACCTCCTCACCCCCCTTCACCATGGCCTCGCCGCTGGACCCGTGGTGGTGACTGGTTTTGCTGCCCTGTCCTGACTCCTTGCTTGATTCCCACCTTTCATTCCATCCTGTCCTGGCCCTGTGCTCTCTGTTACTTTTTCTTTCTGTGATAAAAGGTGTTCTGGGAAGATGGCATTTGACCTCGTTTGTGTCTTAATCTCACCTAAAACCTTCCCCAGCATCGGGTTGGGACATCTGAACGATCCCAGCATCGACTGGGGACACATGCCCACCACCCACGGGACCCCCGTGCTGGGAGAACACGGTGCTGGTGTCGAGCAGGGTGGGCTCACTGGCCCCAGCCCAGCAGGACCCCTCACTCACCAGGGTGGAGCGGCTGGACTGTGCACTCCTCGTAGGGCTCCAGTGAAGAGCTTCTGTCCTGCGAAGCCCTGTCCTCCTCCCAGGCCATGCTGGGTTGGCAGAGGGGTTTCTTCTCCATCCCGGGAGATGGAGGAAAAGGGTCCTCCTGGGGAAGGGGGAAGCTTTGGCAAAGCGCTGTGGGGCTGCCGGGGATGGTGGGGAAAGATGCAGGGGACTGCGCTCGGGGGCTCCTCGCCCTCTCCTTGCTCCTGCCCTGTCCGGTCGCCATCCTGCCCGACACTGAGGGCTGGGGGCTGCGGGCACGCTGGTGCCATGCAGCGCAGGGGGGATGTCACAGAGCACCCCATTGTGACCCGCCACCCGGGCAGGGAGGGCCACGGCAACCCCTGGGGAGGCACAGGGCTGGCTCAGCCCTGGGCACCTGGGTGCTCTTGGGGTGCCTCCATGTCCCCCTTTGCCCTCACATCACTTGGGGACCTCCCTGCTGCCCTCTGCTCTGTCCCAGAGCCCCATGGTCAGGCCCCCGGTGTGTCCCCAGGACGTCCTTTTCTCTTTGGTGGTCTGCAGAGCCTGGCCTCTCCCCCTCGACCTTAAATGTCTAAGATTCACCCAAGCTTAACAGAAATCACAGTTTTTGTCACCTCAACTCTTCTCTTCCTCCCACCAAAGAGGAAGATTTGATGCAGAAAAGAGGAAAAATGAAACTTCTTCCACTGAGTTTCCCCGGTTTAGGACTGGGAAGCTCCCAGAAAAGGAGATTCCTGTCTCCCTGGTCCCCTCCAGACCCCTCCTGAGCCCTTCCTGGCACCCTGAGCCCCCGGCTGGAGCTCGAGCTGCCCCGGGGCGGGGGTGGCCATGTGGGATTTTCCCCTGGGACATTTACTGTGTCACCACCAGAATCCAGCTCTAAGGGCTGCAGGTGCTGCAGTCTCTTCCCTCAACATGTCTGTTGCCTGAAAGCCATCCAAGAAACCCCCAACAGCCCAAGGGACCCCGGAATAACCCTTCTCTGCTCCCTCTCTGGCAGTCTGAGAGGTGCCATGGAGCTGCTGCCTGGTTGGGGAGGGATGGGGTCACGATCTACTCTAAGAGATTTTCCAGGAGACCATACAAATTGCAAATACATTTGCTTCAGCATAGTGGAAACTGAGTCATGGCCTCATCTGCACAGTTCTGATGTGAATATTGGTATTTGTGCGTTGTATTTTGGACAACACAAAGGTGGTCAGGAAATATCTGGTGACTCCTACGTATTTAATGAATGGTGAAGATATCTCAGTACTGTGATGGCCTCAGGGAGGTGTGTGGGGCTGTCACATCCCACCTCAGAGGTAGGAGGAGAGCAACTCAAGTTCTGTAAATCCCTTTGGGCTAAATGAAGGTGAAATGACACCAACTGACCAGTTAAACATTTTACTTAGAATGGAAATAACCTGATCTTGGAAAATGGAAAAATTCTGACAATGTGGGTTCTCACTGGAAAAATCTGTAAGAAGTGGGAAGAGAAGAGAGAGACAGGAAAGGAAAGAGGATAAGGAAAGGTATCACCACCCCTGGATCCTGCCATGACCCCAGGATGGACGGGTCAGTGCTCCAGTGGTGGATGCACACGTGGTTCCCTGAGTCTGTGCCTTTTATACAGCTCAGCCCTTGAACTTCGAGCGAGGACTTCTGTAAGCCTTGGCCTCCTGCACAGGCACCACTGTGAGGGGTGGTGACAGAGGGTCTTTTCAGGGGAGGGGTCTTGGTGGTCATTGAGCCCCTTCCTCCAATGAATTCTGTATGATCTTTGCTGGTGTTCTGCTCAGCACATCAGAACCCAGACTGGTGTGTCCTGCCAACCAGCTCCTCTTACTGCTGCTCTTGTGACTCTGGCAGGACTAAGGGGAGCAGGAAGAGGCAAAGGCTCAGGGGAGTGTGGGGAAGAGGCGGTGGAAGTGTTCCAGCAGCAGCTCCACAGCCTGGTTCTGCTGGGCCATGTCTGTCACCAGGCTGCCCAGCTCCCGCTCCGGCCGCAGCAGCGTCGGCCCGAACACGATGCCGATGTTCTGGCACGTCATGCGGTTGACATCCACCCTCTCTATCACCCTGGGGATACACAAGGTTTCAGGTGGTCCCACACATCCCATCCAGCCCTGGTTCTCCCTCCATCACCCCAGGGAGTCCCTATGCCAGGGCTCCATCACCCCAGCAGGTCCTCAACCCTTCCCTCCTCTTCCCTGGTGTGCCAGGGTCACCGCACATGCTCGCGCCGCAGCGCTCGCTGCTGCCACCTGGTGCATAATGTTCGGTACTGCAGCTCCCCTTCCACGCACGCGCAGTACCGTTATTTTCCGTTGGCTGCTGCAAATTCACTGAGGGCCCAGAAAAGGCGAAGCGTGGGGCAACGTCTGGGTGTAAAGGGATAGTAAAAACCCAATCTTTTACGTCAATAATTATAATAGCCCAATGGCGCGGGACCATTACAGGTGACAGTAACGGCTGCAAGGATCCCATGTTTCTATAACATTGCTACCTGCACATAAATCATGTAAAAAACGCCATTTCCCACTTTATTTTCTGACTGACGAGCCCAGGAGTGTGCCCAGGACTGTTAGAGGGGACCACAGGACCTGTTTGCAGTTCTTCATTAACCAAATGTTTTAAATGTTGCAGCTTTACTTGTGGAAAAGGCCCCTGCTCCACCCAAACTCCATCAGCTGTTTTCCAAACCAGTTTGGGATTAATTTACTACTGCAAAGAAATAAAATGTTAAAGTGATATAAAACCACAGCTTGCCATTTTCTGTTGCACAGCTCTTTTATTGTTTTTCTTACTTTAACTTATACTATATAAACACAATATCCAAATTCCTAATTAAATAAAGAGCACACTGACCCCTGACACATGGATAACTATAAACACAACTAATGACCATTCTGTAATTACAACAGCAATTAAATAACATTCAATTATACAAATCTATTAAATACAGAAATTAGATGCAACATTTTTTTTTCACCCACCAAGTGTTAACTACACCCAAGTTTAAAAAAAATCAATCGAATTAATAAAACTTAATACTAAGAACAACCATAGAATAATTAAAAGCAAAACAAAACCATTAAAAATTGCTGAGGGGAATTGGGGTTGGTCAACCTGGAGAAGGGCCCAGGTAGACCTTGTGGCCGTTGGTGTTTTAGAGGGACCTGTTGTGATGGGATGGGTGGGGGAATGATTTTAAGCTAAAAGAGGGGAGATTCAGGCTAGATCAAAGGGAGAAACTTGTTAATGCTGAGGGTGGTGGACACTGGAGCACGTCACCCAGAGAAGTGGTCGATGCCTCTTCCCTGCAAGGGTTCAAAGTCAGGTTGGACGCAGCTCTGAGGAATCTGATCTCCTTGGAGAGGGTCACGTCCAACCCAGCCGCGTTCCTGCAGATGCCCCGTCGCCAGGGCTCCCCATCAGCCCCCTCAAATAACCCCCTGGTGCCACCATAACCTGGCAGGTCAGCCAGGAAGACGTGATGGTGCCCAGCACCGGCACTGATGCCAAACAGAACCACGTGCGGGCACCTCGGTACAGACACCGAGTTCCGCTGGCTGGAAGGCGTAAGGAGCACCCAGGTGATCAATAACCGGAGCTTGCTGGTCACTCCTGTCGAGCCTCCGGGTCCTCCCCCCGCCGCGCCAAGCCTGGCTCAGCAGCACGGGCAGCAGAGCGCCCGCAGGCCCCGTCCTGCCCTGCCCTGCACCCTCGGGGCGCTCAGGATGCAGATGGTCTGCACTGCCAGGCAGTGGATGGAGAGTTCGCTGTCACCTGTCACCAGCTGCAGCACTGTGAGCGAATGGAACGGAGCTGAGGTGAAGCACCGTGACTGCAGAGACCCCCAGGCACCCCCTCCAGACCATGCCAGTCCCACCCGCCTCTGTCCCTGGCCAGGAGAGAGCTGCTGCACCAGAATGCCCCAAATGCCCCTGACACGTTCCCCTGGAGCAGGACAAGGCGTGGCAGCACCCTGCCCAGGCTCTGTCCCCTGCCCAGGCTCTGTCCCCTGCCAGGCTCTGTCCCCTGCCAGGCTCTGTCCCCTGCCCCAGCAGCCCTGGCCAGCACAGCACTGCTCCTGCTCACCCTTGATGATCTGAGAGAGCTTCTCCTCGTTCTGGTTCCTCAAGGGTCGTGCAGCGAGCCCTAGGCACAGAGTGTGGTCAGAGCCCCGGCTCCCCAGCATGCAGTGGTGGGGACTGGGGGGGGCCAGGCTGCCCCAGAGGGACCCGGGGGGCTGTGGCTCACCGATGAACCTGACGGCCATCTCTCGCAAGGTGAACTGAGCATCGTTCAGGTATAGCAGGCTCTGATCCAGGTATTTCTCGGTTCTTCTCTTGTCCTGCACAAGCTGGAGGGAGCACAAGGGTATGGGCACGTCACAGTCTGTCCCCAGTTGGCCAGGCAGCTCTCATCCAGCCTGGGCCCTGGGGCTTGTCCTCACCAAGCACTCTCCAATCCTCCAGATCTGCTGGGTCTCCACCAGGTGTTGGAGCTGCTTCCACTTGAGGAGCTTGGCTGCAGCCAGGAGGGCTTCCCCAGAAACCTGCAGAGCAGCAGAAGCTGAGAGATGGCACCACAGCCTGGGGAAGGAGACCTGGTGTCTCCCTCCTCTTGGTGTTGTTCCTGGGGTGATCCTGCCCCGAGGGAGCTGGGACCTGCCCTGGCCCAGACCTCTGGGGGTCTCTTCCCTGCCTCACTGCTCAGCTTTGAGATCTGTACCTCGGCCACGCTCCACGTTTCATCACTCATGTGAAAGAAGAGCTGGAGCAGGCCCATGGGCACTTTCTTCTTCATCTCACTCTTGTTCTTCCCCACCACAACCTTCACCAGGTCTCTGAAGAGGCCGATCGAGAGCTCTCTCATCTGGCTGGTGCACTGGTGGGGAGAAGCACAGCAGGACCTGAGCAACAGGAGCTCCCTGCCCACGCTGAGCAGGAGTGACAGCACAGCTGATGTGAGGGGAGATGCTGCGGGGTTGGATTCTGCACCACTGGGGTTGTGGCCCAGATCTGCAGCCGTGGTGGAACAGCCCCAGGGCTCGTGAAAGGCCACTCAAGAGATTTCCTGGAGGCAGTGCCTGTGCCTCAAGGTGCTCTCCCAGCCACCCAGGACTCCTCACCAGCTGCAGCAGCCCCAGGAGGGAAGTGCTTGGGGAGGAGAAGGGTGAGCTGGTCCTTGGCGATGCCTCCAGGGCTGCACCTCAGCCTCAGCCCCTCACCATGATGTCTGGGCAGAACCTGCAGCACAGCTGGGGGAGCCCTCAGGGCTCTGAGAGCAGCTCTCAAGGAGAGGCTGGGCTGGGTTGGGCTGCAGAACCCACGAGCCATCCCACAAGGGCCCAGTGGAGGAAGGAGAGGAGCAGGCCCTGCTGCGGGAGCTGCTGGCAGGGCTGGGCTGAGGGCAGCTCTCCTTGCCCAGTGTCTGTCTGTGGGGCTCAGGCTCCCACATCAGCCTCACCTCATCAAAGAGGGGCAGGAGAAGCTCCACCAGCTCCACAGCAATGGGGCTGGCCTCCTCCCTCTTCAGGTGGCCCATCACGTTACAGATGACAACCAGGGCCTTCCACCTGACCTCTTCATCGATGGACTGCAGGAGCCCCACCATGTCTGGCAGGAAGACCCGCATTTTTCTTGCCTGTACAAAAAAAAAAGAAGAGAATTTCCATGTGGTGAAGAGGTTGGTGCCCAGAAAGCTCCCCAAGCAGCCACCAGGCCAGGGAGGCTCCCAGGGCTGGGAGGTGTTTGGAGGAGTCACCCCAGTGCCTGACTCCCAGCCAAGGCCAAGCCAGTGCTGTCCCCACTGCCCCAGCACAGCTCCCCTTGGCTCTACGCCCTGCTCACCATCTCAGCTCCCTTCGACAGCGTCATGAGGCCCCTGAGCACCAGTGAGAGCATCATGGGGTTCTGATATCTGAGGAACGGGTAAACTTTGTACATTGTCTCAAACTCCTCCTCTTCCAAACCAGTGCAGGCCAGTATCTGAAAGAGACCCAGCAGGGAGTGACCAGCAGGTCCATGGGGCTCCTGCCCTGGGCAGCTCCTTGTTCCCAGCAGCAGCTGAGGACACGGGCACCGAAGCTTCCTCTGGTGACTCACAGCCAAGCGAAGGATGCAGGTGTCCTCTTGGTAGGAGTAGAGGAGCTTGTTTTGCCGGTCCTGGAGTTGAACCAACAGCTCCTTCAAGATACTCTCCAGTGTCTGGGGCACGGAAAACAGGGCCTCCCACATGGCCATGGCAGTGCTGTGGGGCAGAGCGCGCTGTCAGCAGGGCTGCCCCGGCCACGGCAGCGCGGCCTGGGACAGCCCTGCAGGACCCAGAGCCTGGGACGGCCTGGGACGGCCTGGGACAGCCCTGCAGGACCTAGAGCCTGGGACGGCCTGGGACAGCCTGGGACAGCCCTGCAGGACCCAGAGCCTGGGACGGCCTGGGACAGCCCTGCAGGACCCAGAGCCTGGGATGGCCTGGGACGGCCTGGGACAGCCTGGGACAGCCCCGCAGGACCCAGAGCCTGGGACAGCCTGGGACAGCCCTGCAGGACCCAGAGCCTGGGACGGCCTGGGACGGCCTGGGACAGCCCTGCAGGACCCAGAGCCTGGGACGGCCTGGGACAGCCCTGCAGGACCCAGAGCCTGGGACGGCCTGGGACGGCCTGGGACAGCCCTGCAGGACCCAGAGCCTGGGACAGCCTGGGACAGCCTGGGACAGCCCCGCAGGACCCAGAGCCTGGGATGGCCTGGGATGGCCTGGGACAGCCCTGCAGGACCCAGAGCCTGGGACAGCCTGGGATGGCCTGGGACGGCCTGGGACGGCCTGGGACGGCCTGGGACAGCCCTGCAGGACCCAGAGCCTGGGATGGCCTGGGCAGCAGGAGAGGGCTGAGGTGGGGTTCTCCGTGGAGCTGGCAGGGCTCTGGGCTGCCTTGGCCATCTTGGGCTGCTGCAGGACTGGCCTCTGCTCTGCTCTCTCCACCAGGAACGAGCCCTCGTGGCTTTTGGGGCCAGTACCTGTCTCCTGGGGGAGCGATCCACAGCAGTGTCCTGACCACCTCCCCAGGGCTCCTGTTTGCCACCAGAACAAGTAGGGAATCCACGCTCTTCCATGCTGTTGCCATGTTGATGTCTTTTAGGTTTTGGTAGATGCACTTTGTGATGTCTGGCACCTGGATGGAGGGGACACAGGTGAGGATGGTGCTGTCACTGCAGTGCAGCCATTTCCTCAGCTGCCCTTCCCATCCCTCTCTGCTGCCTGAAGGTGGCTTCAGGTACCTGAGAACACCTGGGCTTGGGAGGGAGGGATGGAGGGAGCACAAGGGCTGACAGGGCTGAAGGGCAGGGCAAGCCAGCCACAGGCCACTCACATCCACCAGCCAGAGGTCGGGGTCTCCAATGACCACCTCCATCATGCTGCTGGCCAGCTCCTTGTCGTAGATTCCGAAGTCTCTCATCGCAACAATTATTTGGCAGACGATTTGTGTCCTCTCAGAAGATTCCAGGTATTTTCCAAAGGACTTTGGGAGGAAGGAAGGGAGCAAAGACACGTCACACCGAGTGCCCTGCTGATGCCATGGACAAGGGTCCCAACAAGGGGGGAGCTCATTACCATCATAAAGTCACTGGCACGGAGTGAGTTCAGCAAGAAGGTGATATCAGCTTCCCACGGCTCTGGGAGCTGGGCATCATCTGCTGGCAGGGCTGCACCTAAAGAGCAGGACAAACACACCTGGGTTGGTGAGACAGAGCAGCTCTGGCAGCAGGAGGAGCACGGATGGAAAAGAGCTTTGCCTGAGGAACAGTGGAGGAGGGAGGTGATGACCCACAGGTGGGGGACAGAGGTGTGAATTAAAGGGTGACCTGTCCCCCTGTGTGTGTATGCAAACTCCAAGGACCTCCAGCTCTGCAGGCAGTGCCACCATTAAACCATGGCTGGAGGAAGGGTGACATGGGGGACAGCTGGCATGGCTGGAGTGCTGTGGGGCAGGGATCCAAGCTCTTCAGGGGATCTGGGGAAGATGGGGAGGGGGGCTGCCTCCTGTGTGATGGAGCAGTTCAGCTACAGGGGATGATCACCAGTGTGGGAGGGAGCGTGTGGGTGAGGAGCAGAGGAGAAGCAGTGCTGGTGACATGGTGGGGGCCTCCACCAAGCCCAAGAACCATCCATTGCTACCCCCAGGAAGACAGGCAGATGCATCAGGTGATGTCAGTGGGCAGAGGGATGCAGCCCACCACAGCTTCTCTTACCATTTTGCTGACAGCTGAACATGAAGAAGTCAAAAAGAGAGTCCAAAGCCAGATGGCTAGTCTCTTCTTCCTGGAATGATGTGAGGAGGAGGAGGTGTCCCAGCAGAACACCAAAGTTTGGGATCTGGATCTTTTGGTAGGACACACAACTGTCTTCATGTTGACCAGCCTGGGCGAGGGATGCAGAAGAGAAGAAGGTCTGAGGGCAGGCAGCTGGGGCCAAAGCCCTGAAGCCAAGAGCGTGGCCAGGGCTGGATCCAGGGAGGTCAGAGCTCTGCAGAGCCCTGCCAGCCCCATCTCCCAGAGCAGGGAGTGGGCAGCAGCCCTGGGCAGGGAGAGCTGCTGGGCCTGGGCTCCCAGCACCTTGGGCCACCCCGTGTGACACAGGACTGGGGGCAGATCTGCTCTGGCTGGGGGTGCCTGGTCCTTACCCTCCATGAGGAAGATGAAGCCAGGAAATTGCTCAGTGTCCTAATCCTCCCCACGACCCTCTCCCTCACATCTGCTCTCTCAGACTCGGTGAATTCCAGCAGCACCTGGGAAGAGAGAAGCTGCTGGTGTGCCCTGGGAGCAGATACCTGCTCCAGCTGAGCACTGCTCAGCCACTGTGCTCCAGGAGAGCGTGGTGGGCAGCTCCTGGTTAGCTAAGGGAGCTGGGCACCCTCCTCTGCGTGGCCCTGGGGTGGGGACCATCCACTCAGGAGTGGACAATCCCTTCCCTCCAGGCTGAGGAACAGCCCCACTCTCTGCACATCCCACACCTGGAAGATGTCCTGCAGCTCCTCGCTGACTTCGGAGGCAGGAGAGGTGGTCACCATTGTCGTCAGCATGTTGTCCATGGCTTCCAGGGTCTGCAAGAAGACAAGGAGTTGTGGCAGTATTTCCTGCTGTCCCTCCCACCCCCAGGAGACTGATCTGAACTCCCAGAGCCAGTTGAGGACTCCTGTGCTGCCTTGTGATGCCCAGGAGAGACCCAGGGGCAGAGAATCTGCTGCGTGCAGCCTGCAGCCCTGGACATGGCCAGGCACACGGGAAGGGGACAAAGGGATGAGGGTGGGAAAGTAAAGTTGATGACCTGCCCTGCCTTGGCTCTCTGGCCATCAGAAGACACGGGGTGGCCAGGGAGCAGCCCAGAGGGAATGGAGATCCGTAGGTCACCCAGCACTTACATTGACATAGAGTACTTTTTCCAGGTTGCCCATTGCCTCTTCTGGACGAAGCCAGAAGACACCTGACAAGCAGGCTTCTAGGAGGCCTTTCTTTTTGCCCTCTAGCACAGTCTCCACTGAGCTGAGAAGAGAGAGAGGGGCCAGTGGGACACATGCTGGGAGCAGTGCCTCGAGGCCTCGTGCAGGTGGATGTGGACCTCTGGGACAGGGGTCCCCAGGAGGGAGGGACAGGTACCTCAGTTCAGCGATGGCGAGCATGGCGAGCCACCGCATCTTTGTGCACAGTTCCTCCCTGGGCTCCTCTTCCAGCATCTCCTGCAGAGCACAACCAGGATGGGACCTGGCAGCTGCCAGCACCCAGTGCCACCAGAGCCTCGCCCTGCCCGAGCGCTGTCCTCACAGGGTGCTGAGGACCTTGTCCCCTTCCCCAGAGCTGCTGGGTGTCCCCTCACCTGGATGTTCTCTGCCAGCTCACATCTCTGGCAGAAGATATCCAGGCCCTCTGACAAGCCCAGGCACCTGGCGTTTATGCAGAGGATGCAGACGCTCTCAAGAAACTTGATCTTCTGGTCGTCCTCCTGGCAGCCATGGGACAGAGAGACAAAGAGGGAGCGTGAGAAGGGGACAGCCACGGCCAGTGGGACCAGAGCCCTGGGAGAAGCAGCTCTGCCCAGCCAGCCCACCTCCAGCAGCCCTGGCAGCAGACACTGGCACAGCTGCAGTTACCTTGCTTGGGCTGCTGCTGAACGCCTGGATGAAGTCCACAGTTTCCTTTTCCTCTTCGTACACAGCTAGCCAGGAGGCATCTGAGAAAGGAGGAGAGCAGGGAGGGCTGCAGAGAGGGTCTGGCAGCAGGAGAGAGCAGAGGAAGGAGATCTGCCCTCCATGCAGCCCTGTGCCCGCTCCCCTGCTGTGCCCTGGCAGGGCTGCAGGGTGCTCAGCAGATGGGCTGCCAGGCTGGGCACAGTGCAGCAGGGAAAGCCCCCAGTGCCTGGAGCTGAGGGGCAGGAAAGGTCCCTGTCCCCCAGCATCACTGCCTCCTGCCAGCTCAGCTGCCTGTCACTGCCTGTGTCCTGGGGCAGGAAAGGTCCCTGTCCCCCAGCATCACTGCCTCCTGCCAGCTCAGCTGCCTGTCACTGCCTGTGTCCTGGGGCAGGAAAGGTCCCTGTCCCCCAGCATCACTGCCTCCTGCCAGCTCAGCTGCCTGTCACTGCCTGGGTCCTGATATACAGATAAAGAGCAAAGTTGCCAACACTGCTTTTTATTTTCAGTAGAAGTAACTGTATGATTATTCACATATAAAGTAAAATATAAATTCATATATAAAATTGAAATATAAATAATATTCTGTTATTTTAATCAATTTTTGCAGGAAAGGTCCCTGTCCCCCAGCATCACTGCCTCCTGCCAGCTCAGCTGCCTGTCACTGCCTGTGTCCTGGGGCAGGAGCTGGGTCCCCTCTGCTCTCTCCCTCCCTGGGAGGGGCTGTGCTGGGGCCAGACCCCGGCCCCTTCGGGCAGCATCACTCTGTGAGGAACTGGGATATGGACTTGTCTCAAAGATTGCTTGCAAGGAGGCCACAAGACCACTGGGTTCTGGAAGCCCGCGGGGGGTGTCCTGCCCGGACATGTCCCTGCCCCCGGTGCTAGGGAACACAAAGAGACGCTCTGTTGCTATGGAAACCACAGCCCTCGAAGGGGTACCTGCATCGGCAAGGGCAGGAGGGAGAAAAAGAGAGAGACCAGGAGAGAGGACAACTGCCTGACCACACCACACCACACCACACCACACCACACCACACCACACCACACCACACCACACCACACCACACCACACCACACCACACCACACCACACCACGCTGCACCACCGCTGGAACAAGCAACTGAGACCTCCTCACCCCCCTTCACCATGGCCTCGCCGCTGGACCCGTGGTGGTGACTGGTTTTGCTGCCCTGTCCCGACTCCTTGCTTGATTCCCACCTTCCATTCCATCCTGTCCTAGCCCTGTCCTCTCTGTTACTTTTTCTTTCTGTGATAAAAGGTGTTCTGGGAAGATGGCATTTGACCTCATTTGTGTCTTAATCTCACCTAAAACCTTCCCCAACATCGGGTTGGGACATCTGAACGATCCCAGCATCGACTGGGGACACATGCCCACCACCCACGGGACCCCCGTGCTGGGAGAACACGGTGCTGGTGTCGAGCAGGGTGGGCTCACTGGCCCCAGCCCAGCAGGACCCCTCACTCACCAGGGTGGAGCGGCTGGACTGTGCACTCCTCGTAGGGCTCCAGGGAAGAGCTTCTGTCCTGCGAAGCCCTGTCCTCCTCCCAGGCCATGCTGGGTTGGCAGAGGGGTTTCTTCTCCATCCCGGGAGATGGAGGAAAAGGGTCCTCCTGGGGAAGGGGGAAGCTTTGGCAAAGCGCTGTGGGGCTGCCGGGGATGGTGGGGAAAGATGCAGGGGACTGCGCTCGGGGGCTCCTCGCCCTCTCCTTGCTCCTGCCCTGTCCGGTCGCCATCCTGCCCGACACTGAGGGCTGGGGGCTGCGGGCACGCTGGTGCCATGCAGCGCAGGGGGGATGTCACAGAGCACCCCATTGTGACCCGCCACCCGGGCAGGGAGGGCCACGGCAACCCCTGGGGAGGCACAGGGCTGGCTCAGCCCTGGGCACCTGGGTGCTCTTGGGGTGCCTCCATGTCCCCCTTTGCCCTCACATCACTTGGGGACCTCCCTGCTGCCCTCTGCTCTGTCCCAGAGCCCCATGGTCAGACCCCCAGTGTGTCCCCAGGACATCCTCTTCTCTTTGGTGGTCTGCAGAGCCTGGCCTCTCCCCCTCGACATTAAATGTCTAAGATTCACCCAAGCTTAACAGAAATCACAGTTTTTGTCACCTCAACTCTTCTCTTCCTCCCACCAAAGAGGAAGATTTGATGCAGAAAAGAGGAAAAATGAAACTTCTTCCACTGAGTTTCCCTGTTTTAGGAATGGGAAGCTCCCAGAAAAGGAGATTCCTGTCTCCCTGGTCCTCTCCAGACCCCTCCTGAGCCCTTCCTGACACCCAGAGCCTCCGACTGGAGCTTGAGCAGCCTCGGGGGGATGGCCATGTGGGATTTTCCCCTGGGACATTTACTGTGTCACCACCAGAATCCAGCTCTAAGGTCTGCAGGTGCTGCATTCTCTTCCCTCAACGTGTCTGTTCCCTGAAAGCCATCCAAGAAACCCCAAACAGCCCAAGGGACCCCAGAATAACCCTTCTCTGCTCCCTCTCTGGCAGTCTGAGAGGTGCCATGGAGCTGCTGCCTGGTTGGGGAGGGATGGGGTCACGATCTACTCTAATAGATTTTCCAGGAGAACATACAAATTGCAAATACATTTGCTTCAGCATAGTGGAAACTGAGTCATGGCCTCATCTGCACAGTTCTGATGTGAATATTGGTATTTGTGCGTTGTATTTTGGACAACACAAAGGTGGTCAGGAAATATCTGGTGACTCCTACGTATTTAATGAATGGTGAAGATATCTCAGTACTGTGATGGCCTCAGGGAGGTGTGTGGGGCTGTCACATCCCACCTCAGAGGTAGGAGGAGAGCAACTCAAGTTCTGTAAATCCCTTTGGGCTAAATGAAGGTGAAATGACACCAAATGACCAGTTAAACATTTTACTTAGAATGGAAATAACCTGATCTTGGAAAATGGAAAAATTCTGACAATGTGGGTTCTCACTGGAAAAATCTGTAAGAAGTGGGAAGAGAAGAGAGAGACAGGAAAGGAAAGAGGATGAGGAAAGGTATCACCACCCCTGGATCCTGCCATGATCCCAGGATGGACGGGTCAATGCTCCAGTGGTGGATGCACACGTGGTTCCCTGAGTCTGTGCCTTTTATACAGCTCAGCCCTTGAACTTCGAGCGAGGACTTCTGTAAGCCTTGGCCTCCTGCACAGGCACCACTGTGAGGGGTGGTGACAGAGGGTCTTTTCAGGGGAGGGGTCTTGGTGGTCGTTGAGCCCCTTCCTCCAATGAATTCTGTATGATCTTTGCTGGTGTTCTGCTCAGCACATCAGAACCCAGACTGGTGTGTCCTGCCAACCAGCTCCTCTTACTGCTGCTCTTGTGACTCTGGCAGGACTAAGGGGAGCAGGAAGAGGCAAAGGCTCAGGAGGGTGTGGGGAAGAGGCGGTGGAAGTGTTCCAGCAGCAGCTCCACAGCCTGGTTCTGCTGGGCCATGTCTGTCACCAGGCTGCCCAGCTCCCGCTCCGGCCGCAGCAGCGTCGGCCCGAACACGATGCCGATGTTCTGGCACGTCATGCGGTTGACATCCACCCTCTCTATCACCCTGGGGATACACAAGGTTTCAGGTGGTCCCACACATCCCATCCAGCCCTGGTTCTCCCTCCATCACCCCAGGGAGTCCCTATGCCAGGGCTCCATCACTCCAGCAGGTCCTCAACCCTTCCCTCCCCTTCCCTGGTGTGCCAGGGTCACCGCACATGCTCGCGCCGCAGCGCTCGCTGCTGCCACCTGGTGCATAATGTCAGGTACTGCAGCTCCCCTCCCACGCACGCGCAGTACCGTTATTTTCCGTTGGCTGCTGCAAATTCACTGAGGGCCCAAAAAAGGCGAAGCGTGGGGCAGCGTCTGGGTGTAAAGGGATAGTAAAAACCCAATCTTTTACGTCAATAATTATAATAGCCCAGTGGCGCGGGACCATTACAGGTGACAGTAACGGCTGCAAGGATCCCATGTTTCTATAACATTGCTACCTGCACATAAATCATGTAAAAAACGCCATTTCCCACTTTATTTTCTGACTGACAAGCCCAGGAGTGTGCCCAGGACTGTTAGAGGGGACCACAGGACCTGTTTGCAGTTCTTCATTAACCAAATGTTTTAAATGTTGCAGCTTTACTTGTGGAAAAGGCCCCTGCTCCACCCAAACTCCATCAGCTGCTTTCCAAACCAGTTTGGGATTAATTTACTACTGCAAAGAAATAAAATGTTAAAGTGATATAAAACCACAGCTTGCCATTTTCTGTTGCACAGCTCTTTTATTGTTTTTCTTACTTTAACTTATACTATATAAACACAATATCCAAATTCCTAATTAAATAAAGAGCACACTGACCCCTGACACATGGATAACTATAAACACAACTAATGACTATTCTGTAATTACAACAGCAATTAAATAACATTCAATTATACAAATCTATTAAATACAGAAATTAGATGCAACATTTTCTTTTCACCCACCAAGTGTTAATTACACCCAAGTTTAAAAAAAATCAATCGAATTAATAAAACTTAATACTAAGAACAACCATAGAATAATTAAAAGCAAAACAAAAACATTAAAAATTGCTGAGAGGAATTGGGGTTGGTCAACCTGGAGAAGGTCCCGGGCAGACCTTGTGGCAGTCGCTGTTTTAGGGGGACCTGTTGTGATGGGATGGGTGGGGGAATGATTTTAAGCTAAAAGAGGGGAGATTCAGGCTAGATCAAAGGAAGAAACTTGTTAATGCTGAGGGTGGTGGACACTGGAGCACGTCACCCAGAGAAGTGGTCGATGCCTCTTCCCTGCAAGGGTTCAAAGTCAGGTTGGACGCAGCTCTGAGGAATCTGATCTCCTTGGAGAGGGTCACGTCCAACCCAGCCGCGTCCCTGCAGATGCCCCGTCGCCAGGGCTCCCCATCAGCCCCCTCAAATAACCCCCTGGTGCCACCATAACCTGGCAGGTCAGCCAGGAAGACGTGATGGTGCCCAGCACCGGCACTGATGCCAAACAGAGCCACGTGCTGGCACCTCGGTGCAGACACCGAGTTCCGCTGGCTGGAAGGCGTAAGGAGCACCCAGGTGATCAATAACCGGAGCTTGCTGGTCACTCCTGTCGAGCCTCCGGGTCCTCCCCCCGCCGCGCCAAGCCTGGCTCAGCAGCACGGGCAGCAGAGCGCCCGCAGGCCCCGTCCTGCCCTGCCCTGCACCCTCGGGGCGCTCAGGATGCAGATGGTCTGCACTGCCAGGCAGTGGATGGAGAGTTCGCTGTCATCTGTCACCAGCTGCAGCACTGTGAGCGAATGGAACGGAGCTGAGGTGAAGCACCGTGTCTGCAGAGACCCCCAGGGACCCCCTCCAGACCATGCCAGTCCCACCCGCCTCTGTCCCTGGCCAGGAGAGAGCTGCTGCACCAGAATGCCCCAAATGCCCCTGCCATGTTCCCCTGGAGCAGGACAAAGCGTGGCAGCACCCTGCCCAGGCTCTGTCCCCTGCCCAGGCTCTGTCCCCTGCCCAGGCTCTGTCCCCTGCCCCAGCAGCCCTGGCCAGCACGGCACTGCTCCTGCTCACCCTTGATGATCTGAGAGAGCTTCTCCTCGTTCTGGTTCCTCAAGGGTCGTGCAGCGAGCCCTGGGCACAGAGTGTGGTCAGAGCCCCGGCTCCCCAGCATGCAGTGGTGGGGACTGGGGGGGGCCAGGCTGCCCCAGGAGGGACCCGGGGGGCTGTGGCTCACCGATGAACCTGACGGCCATCTCTCGCAAGGTGAACTGAGCATCGTTCAGGTATAGCAGGCTCTGATCCAGGTATTTCTCAGTTCTTCTCTTGTCCTGCACAAGCTGGAGGGAGCACAAGGGTATGGGCACGTCACAGTCTGTCCCCAGTTGGCCAGGCAGCTCTCATCCAGCCTGGGCCCTGGGGCCTGGGGCTTGTCCTCACCAAGCACTCTCCAATCCTCCAGATCTGCTGGGTCTCCACCAGGTGTTGGAGCTGCTTCCACTTGAGGAGCTTGGCTGCAGCCAGGAGGGCTTCCCCAGAGACCTGCAGAGCAGCAGAAGCTGAGAGATGGCACCACAGCCTGGGGAAGGAGAGCTGGTGTCTCCCTCCTCTTGGTGTTGTTCCTGGGGTGATCCTGCCCCGAGGGAGCTGGGACCTGCCCTGGGCCCAGACCTCTGGGGGTCTCTTCCCTGCCTCACTGCTCAGCTTTGAGATCTGTACCTCGGCCACGCTCCACGTTTCATCACTCATGTGAAAGAAGAGCTGGAGCAGGCCCATGGGCACTTTCTTCTTCATCTCACTCTTGTTCTTCCCCACCACAACCTTCACCAGGTCCCTGAAGAGGCCGATCGAGAGCTCTCTCATCTGGCTGGTGCACTGGTGGGGAGAAGCACAGCAGGACCTGAGCAACAGGAGCTCCCTGCCCACGCTGAGCAGGAGTGACAGCACAGCTGATGTGAGGGGAGATGCTGCGGGGTTGGATTCTGCACCACTGGAGTTGTGGCCCAGATCTGCAGCCGTGGTGGAACAGCCCCAGGGCTCCTGAAAGGCCACTCAAGAGATTTCCTGGAGGCAGTGCCTGTGCCTCAAGGTGCTCTCCCAGCCACCCAGGACTCCTCACCAGCTGCACCAGCCCCAGGAGGGAAGTGCTTGGGGAGGAGAAGGGTGAGCTGGTCCTTGGCGATGCCTCCAGGGCTGCACCTCAGCCTCAGCCCCTCACCATGATGTCTGGGCAGAACCTGCAGCACAGCTGGGGGAGCCCTCAGGGCTCTGAGAGCAGCTCTCAAGGAGAGGCTGGGCTGGGTTGGGCTGCAGAACCCAGGAGCCATCCCACAAGGGCCCAGTGGAGGAAGGAGAGGAGCAGGCCCTGCTGCGGGAGCTGCTGGCAGGCCTGGGCTGAGGGCAGCTCTCCTTGCCCAGTGTCTGTCTGTGGGGCTCAGACTCCCACATCAGCCTCACCTCATCAAAGAGGGGCAGGAGAAGCTCCACCAGCTCCACAGCAATGGGGCTGGCCTCCTCCCTCTTCAGGTGGCCCATCACGTTACAGATGACAACCAGGGCCTTCCACCTGACCTCTTCATCGATGGACTGCAGGAGCCCCACCATGTCTGGCAGGAAGACCCGCATTTTTCTTGCCTGTATTAAAAAAAAAGAAGAGAATTTCCATGTGGTGGAGAGGTTGGTGCCCAGAAAGCTCCCCAAGCAGCCACCAGGCCAGGGAGGCTCCCAGGGCTGGGAGGTGTTTGGAGGAGTCACCCCAGTGCCTGACTCCCAGCCAAGGCCAAGCCAGTGCTGTCCCCACTGCCCCAGCACAGCTCCCCTTGGCTCTACGCCCTGCTCACCATCTCAGCTCCCTTCGACAGCGTCATGAGGCCCCTGAGCACCAGTGAGAGCATCATCGGGTTCTGGTATCTGAGGAACGGGTAAACTTTGTACATTGTCTCAAACTCCTCCTCTTCCAAACCAGTGCAGGCCAGTATCTGAAAGAGACCCAGCAGGGAGTGACCAGCAGGTCCATGGGGTTCCTGCCCTGGGCAGCTCCTTGTTCCCAGCAGCAGCTGAGGACACGGGCACCGAAGCTTCCTCTGGTGACTCACAGCCAAGCGAAGGATGCAGGTGTCCTCTTGGTAGGAGTAGAGGAGCTTGTTTTGCCGGTCCTGGAGTTGAACCAACAGCTCCTTCAAGATACTCTCCAGTGTCTGGGGCACGGAAAACAGGGCCTCCCACATGGCCATGGCAGTGCTGTGGGGCAGAGCGCGCTGTCAGCAGGGCTGCCCCGGCCACGGCAGCGCGGCCTGGGACAGCCCCGCAGGACCCAGAGCCTGGGACGGCCTGGGACAGCCTGGGACAGCCCTGCAGGACCCAGAGCCTGGGATGGCCTGGGACAGCCCTGCAGGACCCAGAGCCTGGGACAGCCTGGGACAGCCCTGCATGACCCAGAGCCTGGGACGGCCTGGGACAGCCTGGGACAGCCCCGCAGGACCCAGAGCCTGGGACGGCCTGGGACAGCCCTGCATGACCCAGAGCCTGGGATGGCCTGGGACGGCCTGGGACAGCCCCGCAGGACCCATAGCCTGGGACGGCCTGGGATGGCCTGGGACAGCCCCGCAGGACCCATAGCCTGGGATGGCCTGGGACGGCCTGGGACAGCCCCGCAGGACCCATAGCCTGGGATGGCCTGGGACGGCCTGGGACAGCCCCGCAGGACCCAGAGCCTGGGACGGCCTGGGACAGCCCTGCATGACCCAGAGCCTGGGACGGCCTGGGACAGCCTGGGACAGCCCCGCAGGACCCAGAGCCTGGGACGGCCTGGGACAGCCTGGGACAGCCCCACAGGACCCAGAGCCTGGGACGGCCTGGGACGGCCTGGGACAGCCCCACAGGACCCAGAGCCTGGGACGGCCTGAGACGGCCTGGGACAGCCCTGCAGGACCCAGAGCCTGGGACGGCCTGGGACGGCCTGGGACAGCCCTGCAGGACCCAGAGCCTGGGACGGCCTGGGATGGCCTGGGACAGCCCTGCAGGACCCAGAGCCTGGGACGGCCTGGGACGGCCTGGGACAGCCCCGCAGGACCCAGAGCCTGGAACAGCCTGGGATGGCCTGGGACAGCCCTGCAGGACCCAGAGCCTGGAACAGCCTGGGACGGCCTGGGACAGCCCCGCAGGACCCAGAGCCTGGGACGGCCTGGGACAGCCCCGCAGGACCCAGAGCCTGGGATGGCCTGGGCAGCAGGAGAGGGCTGAGGTGGGGTTCTCCATGGAGCTGGCAGGGCTCTGGGCTGCCTTGGCCATCTTGGGCTGCTGCAGGACTGGCCTCTGCTCTGCTCTCTCCACCAGGAACGAGCCCTCGTGGCTTTTGGGGCCAGTACCTGTCTCCTGGGGGAGCGATCCACAGCAGTGTCCTGACCACCTCCCCAGGGCTCCTGTTTGCCACCAGAACAAGTAGGGAATCCACGCTCTTCCATGCTGTTGCCATGTTGATGTCTTTTAGGTTTTGGTGGATGCACTTTGTGATGTCTGGCACCTGGATGGAGGGGACACAGGTGAGGATGGTGCTGTCACTGCAGTGCAGCCATTTCCTCAGCTGCCCTTCCCATCCCTCTCTGCTGCCTGAAGGTGGCTTCAGGTACCTGAGAACACCTGGGCTTGGGAGGGAGGGATGGAGGGAGCACAAGGGCTGACAGGGCTGAAGGGCAGGGCAAGCCAGCCACAGGCCACTCACATCCACCAGCCAGAGGTCGGGGTCTCCAATGACCACCTCCATCATGCTGCTGGCCAGCTCCTTGTCGTAGATTCCGAAGTCTCTCATCGCAACAATTATTTGGCAGACGATTTGTGTCCTCTCAGAAGATTCCAGGTATTTTCCAAAGGACTTTGGGAGGAAGGAAGGGAGCAAAGACACGTCACACCGAGTGCCCTGCTGATGCCATGGACAAGGGTCCCAACAAGGGGGGAGCTCATTACCATCATAAAGTCACTGGCACGGAGTGAGTTCAGCAAGAAGGTGATATCAGCTTCCCACGGCTCTGGGAGCTGGGCATCATCTGCTGGCAGGGCTACACCTAAAGAGCAGGACAAACACACCTGGGTTGCTACCATCCATTACTACCCCCAGGAAGACAGGCAGATGCATCAGGTGATGTCAGTGGGCAGAGGGATGCAGCCCACCACAGCTTCTCTTACCATTTTGCTGACAGCTGAACATGAAGAAGTCAAAAAGAGAGTCCAAAGCCAGATGGCTAGTCTCTTCTTCCTGGAATGATGTGAGGAGGAGGAGGTGTCCCAGCAGAACACCAAAGTTTGGGATCTGGATCTTTTGGTAGGACACACAACTGTCTTCATGTTGACCAGCCTGGGCGAGGGATGCAGAAGAGAAGAAGGTCTGAGGGCAGGCAGCTGGGGCCAAAGCCCTGAAGCCAAGAGCGTGGCCAGGGCTGGATCCAGGGAGGTCAGAGCTCTGCAGAGCCCTGTCAGCCCCATCTCCCAAAGCAGGGAGCAGGGCAGCAGCCCTGGGCAGGGAGAGCTGCTGGGCCTGGGCTCCCAGCACCTTGGGCCACCCCGTGTGACACAGGACTGGGGGCAGATCTGCTCTGGCTGGGGGTGCCTGGTCCTTACCCTCCATGAGGAGGATGAAGCCAGGAAATTGCTCAGTGTCCTAATCCTCCCCACGACCCTCTCCCTCACATCTGCTCTCTCAGACTCGGTGAATTCCAGCAGCACCTGGGAAGAGAGAAGCTGCTGGTGTGCCCTGGGAGCAGATACCTGCTCCAGCTGAGCACTGCTCAGCCACTGTGCTCCAGGAGAGCGTGGTGGGCAGCTCCTGGTTAGCTAAGGGAGCTGGGCACCCTCCTCTGTGTGGCCCTGGGGTGGGGACCATCCACTCAGGAGTGGACAATCCCTTCCCTCCAGGCTGAGGAACAGCCCCACTCTCTGCACATCCCACACCTGGAAGATGTCCTGCAGCTCCTCGCTGACTTCGGAGGCAGGAGAGGTGGTCACCATTGTCGTCAGCATGTTGTCCATGGCTTCCAGGGTCTGCAAGAAGACAAGGAGTTGTGGCAGTATTTCCTGCTGTCCCTCCCACCCCCAGGAGACTGATCTGAACTCCCAGAGCCAGTTGAGGACTCCTGTGCTGCCTTGTGATGCCCAGGAGAGACCCAGGGGCAGAGAATCTGCTGCGTGCAGCCTGCAGCCCTGGACATGGCCAGGCACACGGGAAGGGGACAAAGGGATGAGGGTGGGAAAGTAAAGTTGATAACCTGCCCTGCCTTGGCTCTCTGGCCATCAGAAGACACGGGGTGGCCAGGGAGCAGCCCAGAGGGAATGGAGATCCGTAGGTCACCCAGCACTTACATTGACATAGAGTACTTTTTCCAGGTTGCCCATTGCCTCTTCTGGACGAAGCCAGAAGACACCTGACAAGCAGGCTTCTAGGAGGCCTTTCTTTTTGCCCTCTAGCACAGTCTCCACTGAGCTGAGAAGAGAGAGAGGGGCCAGTGGGACACATGCTGGGAGCAGTGCCTCGAGGCCTCGTGCAGGTGGATGTGGACCTCTGGGACAGGGGTCCCCAGGAGGGAGGGACAGGTACCTCAGTTCAGCGATGGCGAGCATGGCGAGCCACCGCATCTTTGTGCACAGTTCCTCCCTGGGCTCCTCTTCCAGCATCTCCTGCAGAGCACAACCAGGATGGGACCTGGCAGCTGCCAGCACCCAGTGCCACCAGAGCCTCACCCTGCCCAAGCGCTGTCCTCACAGGGCGCTGAGGACCTTGTCCCCTTCCCCAGAGCTGTGGGGTGTCCCCTCACCTGGATGTTCTCTGCCAGCTCACATCTCTGGCAGAAGATATCCAGGCCCTCTGACAAGCCCAGGCACCTGGCGTTTATGCAGAGGATGCAGACGCTCTCAAGAAACTTGATCTTCTGGTCGTCCTCCTGGCAGCCATGGGACAGAGAGACAAAGAGGGAGCGTGAGAAGGGGACAGCCACGGCCAGTGGGACCAGAGCCCTGGGAGAAGCAGCTCTGCCCAGCCAGCCCACCCCCAGCAGCCCTGGCAGCAGACACTGGCACAGCTGCAGTTACCTTGCTTGGGCTGCTGCTGAACGCCTGGATGAAGTCCACAGTTTCCTTTTCCTCTTCGTACACAGCTAGCCAGGAGGCATCTAAGAAAGGAGGAGAGCAGGGAGGGCTGCAGAGAGGGTCTGGCAGCAGGAGAGAGCAGAGGAAGGAGATGTGCCCTCCATGCAGCCCTGTGCCCGCTCCCCTGCTGTGCCCTGGCAGGGCTGCAGGGTGCTCAGCAGATGGGCTGCCAGGCTGGGCACAGTGCAGCAGGGAAAGCCCCCAGTGCCTGGAGCTGAGGGGCAGGAAAGGTCCCTGTCCCCCAGCATCACTGCCTCCTGCCAGCTCAGCTGCCTGTCACTGCCTGGGTCCTGATATACAGATAAAGAGCAAAGTTGCCAACACTGCTTTTTATTTTCAGTAAAAAGTAACTGTATGATTATTCACATATAAAGTAAAATATAAATTCATATATAAAATTGAAATATAAATAATATTGTGTTATTTTAATCAATTTTTGCAGGAAAGGTCCCTGTCCCCCAGCATCACTGCCTCCTGCCAGCTCAGCTGCCTGTCACTGCCTGTGTCCTGGGGCAGGAGCTGGGTCCCCTCTGCTCTCTCCCTGCTTGGGAGGGGCTGTGCTGGGGCCAGACCCCGGCCCCTTCGGGCAGCATCACTCTGTGAGGAACTGGGATATGGACTTGTCTCAAAGATTGCTTGCCAGGAGGCCACAAGACCACTGGGTTCTGGAAGCCCTCGGGGGGTGTCCTGCCCGGACATGTCCCTGCCCCCGGTGCTAGGGAACACAAAGAGACGCTCTATTGCTATGGAAACCACAGCCCTCGAAGGGGTACCTGCATCGGCAAGGGCAGGAGGGAGAAAAAGAGAGAGACCAGGAGAGAGGACAACTGCCTGACCACACCACACCACACCACACCACACCACACCGCACCACACCGCACCGCACCGCACCACACCACACCACACCACACCACACCACACCACACCACGCTGCACCACCGCTGGAACAAGCAACTGAGACCTCCTCACCCCCCTTCACCATGGCCTCGCCGCTGGACCCGTGGTGGTGACTGGTTTTGCTGCCCTGTCCCGACTCCTTGCTTGATTCCCACCTTTCATTCCACCCTGTCCTAGCCCTGTCCTCTCTGTTACTTTCTCTTTCTGTGATAAAAGGTGTTCTGGGAAGATGGCATTTGACCTCGTTTGTGTCTTAATCTCACCTAAAACCTTCCCCAGCATCGGGTTGGGACATCTGAACGATCCCAGCATCGACTGGGGACACATGCCCACCACCCACGGGACCCCCGTGCTGGGAGAACACGGTGCTGGTGTCGAGCAGGGTGGGCTCACTGGCCCCAGCCCAACAGGACCCCTCACTCACCAGGGTGGAGCGGCTGGACTGTGCACTCCTCGTAGGGCTCCAGGGAAGAGCTTCTGTCCTGCGAAGCCCTGTCCTCCTCCCAGGCCATGCTGGGTTGGCAGAGGGGTTTCTTCTCCATCCCGGGAGATGGAGGAAAAGGGTCCTCCTGGGGAAGGGGGAAGCTTTGGCAAAGCGCTGTGGGGCTGCCGGGGATGGTGGGGAAAGATGCAGGGGACTGCGCTCGGGGGCTCCTCGCCCTCTCCTTGCTCCTGCCCTGTCCGGTCGCCATCCTGCCCGACACTGAGGGCTGGGGGCTGCGGGCACGCTGGTGCCATGCAGCGCAGGGGGGATGTCACAGAGCACCCCATTGTGACCCGCCACCCGGGCAGGGAGGGGCACGGCAACCCCTGGGGAGGCACAGGGCTGGCTCAGCCCTGGGCACCTGGTTGCTCTTGGGGTGCCTCCATGTCCCCCTTTGCCCTCACATCACTTGGGGACCTCGCTGCTGCCCTCTGCTCTGTCCCAGAGCCCCATGGTCAGACCCCTGGTGTGTCCCCAGGACGTCCCTTTCCCTTTGGTGGTCTGCAGAGCCTGGCCTCTCCCCCTCGACATTAAACGTCTAAGATTCACCCAAGCTTAACAGAAATCACAGTTTTTGTCACCTCAACTCTTCTCTTCCTCCAACGAAAGAGGAAGAGCTGATGCAGAAAAGAGGAAAAATGAAACTTCTTCCACTGAGTTTCCCTGTTTTAGGACTGGGAAGCTCCCAGAAAAGGAGATTCCTGTCTCCCTGGTCCCCTCCAGACCCCTCCTGAGCCCTTCCTGGCACCCAGAGCCCCCGGCTGGAGCTCGAGCTGCCCCGGGGCGGGGATGGCCATGTGGGATTTTCCCCTGGGACATTTACTGTGTCACCACCAGAATCCAGCTCTAAGGGCTGCAGGTGCTGCAGTCTCTTCCCTCAACGTGTCTGTTCCCTGAAAGCCATCCAAGAAACCCCCAACAGCCCAAGGGACCCCGGAATAACCCTTCTCTGCTCCCTCTCTGGCAGTCTGAGAGGTGCCATGGAGCTGCTGCTTGGTTGGGGAGGGATGGGGTCACGATCTACTCTAATAGATTTTCCAGGAGAACATACAAATTGCAAATACATTTGCTTCAGCATAGTGGAAACTGAGTCATGGCCTCATCTGCACAGTTCTGATGTGAATATTGGTATTTGTGCGTTGTATTTTGGACAACACAAAGGTGGTCAGGAAATATCTGGTGACTCCTACGTATTTAATGAATGGTGAAGATATCTCAGTACTGTGATGGCCTCAGGGAGGTGTGTGGGGCTGTCACATCCCACCTCAGAGGTAGGAGGAGAGCAACTCAAGTTCTGTAAATCCCTTTGGGCTAAATTAAGGTGAAATGACACCAAATGAGCAGTTAAACATTTTACTTAGAATGGAAATAACCTGATCTTGGAAAATGGAAAAACTCTGACAATGTGGGTTCTCACTGGAAAAATCTGTAAGAAGTGGGAAGAGAAGAGAGAGACAGGAAAGGAAAGAGGATAAGGAAAGGTATCACCACCCTTGGATCCTGCCATGATCCCAGGATGGACGGGTCAGTGCTCCAGTGGTGGATGCACACGTGGTTCCCTGAGTCTGTGCCTTTTACACAGCTCAGCCCTTGAACTTCGAGCGAGGACTTCTGTAAGCCTTGGCCTCCTGCACAGGCACCACTGTGAGGGGTGGTGACAGAGGGTCTTTTCAGGGGAGGGGTCTTGGTGGTCGTTGAGCCCCTTCCTCCAATGAATTCTGTATGATCTTTGCTGGTGTTCTGCTCAGCACATCAGAACCCAGACTGGTGTGTCCTGCCAACCAGCTCCTCTTACTGCTGCTCTTGTGACTCTGGCAGGACTAAGGGGAGCAGGAAGAGGCAAAGGCTCAGGGGGGTGTGGGGAAGAGGCGGTGGAAGTGTTCCAGCAGCAGCTCCACAGCCTGGCTCTGCTGGGCCATGTCTGTCACCAGGCTGCCCAGCTCCCGCTCCGGCCGCAGCAGCGTCGGCCCGAACACGATGCCGATGTTCTGGCACGTCATGCGGTTGACATCCACCCTCTCTATCACCCTGGGGATACACAAGGTTTCAGGTGGTCCCACACATCCCATCCAGCCCTGGTTCTCCCTCCATCACCCCAGGGAGTCCATATGCCAAGGCTCCATCACTCCAGCAGGTCCTCAATCCTTCCCTCCCCTTCCCTGGTGTACCAGGGTCACCCAACGTTCCCCCTCCCCCAGCTACCCCATACTACCCCATATCCCATCCACCTGTGGGGCAGCTCTAAGCCCACCCCACAGCTGCCCCCAGCCCAGGAGCAGCCCTCCCCTTACCGGCAGAGGTGAGCCAGGAGGTAGCGCAGGGTGGAATAGTTGACGAGGGGCAGGCTCTGCACCAGCTCAGCCACCCGCTCCACCTGCTCCTGGGGGTCAGGCAGCTCTGGAAGGGACCCACAGCAGTCAGATGTGGTGGCCCTTGAGCATCTGTAGCCTGGGGACATCCACAGGGAGCACAACGGGGGCCACTTACTGATGGCTTCAATGAAAGGGTCAAAGAGCCTGTAGGGAACCAGGGGCTCGGGCAGCTCCCGGAGGAAGAGCTTGAGGGCACCGGTCACCACATGGATATCGCTCCACTCGGGGTCTGCCAGGCTGAGCCGCTCCTCTGGGAGGAATGGGGGAGGTCACCTTTCACCTAGGACCCCCAAAGGCCCCAGCACCTCCAGGGTCACCCCCTGCCCGGCCACCCCAGCTGACCTTGGCACGGCTGCTCGGGGAAGACGTAGCGCCCATCTGAGGTCACAGCTCGCTCTGTGGGGACAAAGGAGGGTTCACAGGAGGAAAAGCCACCTACTCCCAACCCTGGGCACGTGCTCCAACACAGTTCCCTTGTCCCCACCCCCCCATCCCCTCACCCCGGTCCACAGCAAAACGCAGCTTCTGGATCACGGACAGGTTCCCGTTAACCCGGTAGATCCCGTCAACGTCAAGGCCTGGGGGCAATCAGAGGGGCAAGAAAGTTTGGGGGGGGGAAGGGGGTCTGTGCCAGCTGGGTGGGGGGGGATGCTGGCTCAGGGGACCGTACCTCTCTCCTCAACAGCCTCCACGCAGAGTCTGACAAAGCGGGGCACCGTGGTGCCCTCCCGCTGGCACAGGGCGTCCAGGCGGCACCCGAACACCTGGTCTGGGAGAGGGCAGCACTGGGGCAAACTGGGAAGGGGGAGCACTGGGACCGGGCAGGGGGCAAAGGGGACCATGGGGGTACAGGGACCGAGGGGAGGATTCTGGGGGGAATTCAGAGGACAGACACTGGGATCAGGAAGGGGACAGGGACCAGGAGGGGATGCTCGGACTTGGGAGGGACACTGGGACCAACGGGTGCACAAGGACTCAGGGCAGGAACACTGGGGGGGATGCGGGGGGGCACTGGGACCCACTGGGGACAGGCAGCCAAGGCACACTAAGGCACCCTCTTCCTCTCTCACTTTGGGGGCAGAGGAAGGATGTGGGAGTGTTTGGGGGGGGATAAGGGGGTCCTGAGGGTGTGGTGGGACTTGGGGGGAGGTCGTGCAGTTGGGGAGCCCCACCTCGAATGAGCCCTTTCTCCTGCAGGCTCTGGAGCGGGGGCCGCTTGACAATGAAGCGCCTCAGCTTGCTCTTCACCCGCTTCTTCTCCAAGGTGTCAGGAGTGTGGGGGGCATCTGGGGGCACAACAGGCCCAGGATGTAGTCATGGTCACAGTTATGCCAGCCCTGAGGTCTGCTCCCCCCACCGGGCCCCCCAACCCTACCTGCAGCCCGAGCTCTCTCAGTGACCCATGGTGCCTCGTCCTCATCCCCCATGAGCTCCATGAGGTCCCCAACGTCCCCTCGGTGCAGCCACCTCACAGATGCATCCATGGGGTTCTCCAGGTCCTAGGCAGAGGAAGGGGGTGCACAGGGACAGCTGTAGATGCTGATGGGGCTGGGGACAGCCATGGGGCAACCCTTGCCCCCCACTCCCCAGGCACTCACCAGCTGGCGGATGACCCTGCGGATGGCCCAGGCCCACTCCTGGATGGTGGACTCCTGGTCAGACTGCAGCAGGAATTCGTTCCCGGTCACAGTGCAGAGCTGGCAGGGTGGGCACCAGGATGGGGCGGCAGGCAGAGACCCCCAGGGACCTCTACAGGTGCCAGGGGGACCCAGGCATTCCAGGGGTGCCCTGCTTCTCGCTGCAATGGGGGGCTCTGAGGGTACCCCTAACCCAAGGGAGGGTTCCTATACCACCCCCCCCATACACACACCCCAGGGGAGCATACGAGTGACACCCCTTTATCCCATTTTGGGGGTTCCTGTCCATGCTGGGCTATGGGATCCCCTTCTCTGTATGCTGAATTTAGGGGGATCCTTGTAACTCTTGGGCTGTTATGAAGAGGTCAGTGTCCCCTCGGCTGTGTGCTTTAGCCATCCCCACACCCCCAGCCTGGGGTCCCACCCCACTCACGTGGATGACATTCTTCTTGCTGGAGAGGTCACGGGCCCAATCCAGGGCAGCCCCCCGCAAGTCCACACTGCTCTCGGGGTGGCTGCTGGCAAGGCACTGGGGGGGCACCAGGTGTCACAGGTGCCCTGTCCCCCTTGTGTCTCCACAGCACCTCGTATTCCTTCACAGCCCTCTCCCCACACTGTTCCCACTGTCCTCCCCAATACCTCCCAATGCTCCAGCACTCCCCCCCTGTTCCAGCCCACCCCCATGCCCCCCACTCACCCAGGCAGTAGGTGCTGGACCCTTGGGCTCCTTGTAGAAGATGAGGCTGTTCCTGGCCAGCACCACCCAGGAGACACCCCAGTTCTTCCTGGGGGATCACATGAGGGGCACCTCCAACCTCTCCCCAGCCAGGGCTGAGGTCAGGTTTCAGTGCCCCCTACCCAAGCACAGCCCCATACAGGCCATGGGCACCATTTGGGCACTGGCAGTGCCCTGGATCCATCCTCTGACCCCCACCCAGCCTGGCATGGCCAAAAGCACCTCTTGTGACAGGGACATCACCTGTCTGGAGCCCCTCAGCTGTGCAGAGCAGTGGGCCAGGCTGGCATGGACCCCTAAGCTGGAATGCCCACCCCCAGCTGGCACAGACCCCCTGGCATAAACTCCTTGCCACCCAAGCTAGCATGGGCCCCTCAGCTTGGCAGAAACCCTCTGCTCAAGTGGGGACACCTCCCCAAACCTGGCATGGACCCCCCCAGACTGGCAGAGACTCACTGGACTGGGTCTCATGGACCCATGAACCTCCCTAAGCCTGGCCCAGCCCCCTGCAGCAGGACCCCCCACCCCAGACCGCAGCGGGATACAGCTCCCTCCCCACACCAACCCCACCTGAGCTTCCTTCCCCCCTCAGCGATCTTGGTCCTGTTGAGCTGCCCGGCCTTCTGCACCTCCTGCGAGCACAGGGTCAGCACCGCCCCCGGCCCCCCCCAGCGCCCCCCGGCCCCGCGGCAACACACGCTGGGCAGGGGACGGGAACAGGGCGGGGGCTCAGCCGGCGCCGGGACCGGGGAGGGCTGCGGGGTGGCTGCGCGGTTCTCCAGGCTGTGGTGGGCAAGGGTCTGGCCTTGGCTCTCCTGCTGTGGGGGGACAGTGTGGGGGGCACATGGGGTCTCCCTGGTGCCCCCCGTTATCCATCCCTGCCTTGAGCCGCTCCCGTGCCACCCAGTGCTGCCCAATCCTTCCTCTTCTTCAGGTCCCTCCCATCCTGCCCCCCTCACCCCCACCCCCCCACTGTCCCCATGCCCCAGCTCACGGTGCCAACGGGGACCCCAGCATCCCTGGAGCTCCAACGTGTCGTGGGCCTGGGGGGCTCGGCGGGGGCGGGCAGGCTCTGCAGGGGACACAGGGGACCAGCCTCAGAGGACAGCATGGCCAGGACCCCCAGGACGGGGTTCCCCAGAGCAATTAGCTCTGGCACTAATTGCCAGCAGCCCAGCGGGACTGTGCCAGGGACAAAGGTGGGGGGGGCAGAGATGGGGACCTGGAGGACACTGGGGGAATCAGAGGGGACAGTGGTGGGGCCACATGGAGCGAGTGGGAGGAAAGATATTGGGGGGATAATCAAGGAGTCACAGGGGCTGCTGTGGGGGGCAAGGGGGGGGATGAGGAGGATACAGTGGACATTGGGGGACATGGGGACACAATGTGTGGGCATTGGTGGGGACACACGGGGACACATGGAGAGTATGTGGGGCAGTGGAATGGATGCTGCTGGGGAAGTGAGGGGACATGGCGGGGCAGGAAGGGATGGGGGGGGTGTAGACCCAGCTGGTGGGCAGGCTGGCAGGTCCCCAGTACTCTCCCCTGCTGCCCCCCATGCCCACCACCTCCCGGTGCCGCCGGGGGGGTTTCCAAGAGGTCGTCCCCGTCTGGGGGTTGTAGAAGAAGCAGCGACCAGTGCTGGGGTCCAGGTGACGCTCCCAGGTCCCCAAAACCTGGAGGGGGGGTCCAGTCGGCACAGGAGGCTCAGCCTGGCCCCCCACATGCTGCAGCTCCTCAAGGTTGCAGTGGATCATGGTGGCTCCTGGGGGGGGCACCTTGGGGGACAGATTCTAAACTGGGGGGGGGTCACATGGACAATGCCCACAGCGTATCCCCAGCCCCATGCTGGGACCCTCATGCCTTGCCCCCAGACTCATCCGCTGCCCAGCCCCACAGTGCCCCCTTGCTCTGCCCTCTCACCCCCCACAGTGCCCCGCAGCCCCCCGCATTCACCCGGTGTCCTGCCCAGCCCGGATCGGGGTTTTGCAATCGCTTCCCCCTTTGCCACCCCCGCCCCACCCCGCCCCACACCCGGCCCCGTCCCCTCCTGCAGCCACGCCGCCCCCCCGGTGCTCCCCGGGCCCGGCGCCCCGCTCCCACCTGCCGCCCGCGGCCGCGCAGCACCGGGACCCCTCGGACCTCCCCGACCCCCGGCGGGCGGCACGGCCCCCCCCGTGTCCTCCCCTCCGCACTTCCTCCGTTGCCCCACGGCGAGGAGGAAGCGGCGGCAGGGAGGGCGGTTTGGAGAGCGCCGGGTGCAGGGGGGTGTATGTAGGGAGTGGGGGGTGCAGGGGAGCGATGCAGGGGGGTGATGCAGGAGGTGAAGTTGGGGGTGCAGGGGTTGTAGGTAGGTGATGCAGGGAGGCGGGGTTGGGGGGCGCAGGTGGGTGAGGTTGGGGGTTGCAGGGGTGCAGGGAAGGGGTCACAGGTTGGAGATGCAGGGTGCAGGTTGAGGGAAGGAGGGTGCAAAGGCTGGGGGGGTGCGGGGATAGGGAGCCCCAGCGAGGCTGCAGGGGCTCAGAGGGGAACAGGGCTGGGGGCACGGAGTGTCCTCTGGGGGCCACCTAGACCCCACTCACCCCAGTGCCCTGGGCCAACGGCTCCTGCTGGGACTGGTGCTGCAGCAGGGCTGGGGGGAGGGTAGGCAGGGCCCCCTCTGCCAGCTGGCTGGTGCTGATGGTGGGGACGGGGTGGGTGGGGGTCAGCTTGGCCTCCTGGGTGGAGACCAGGGTTGGGCCACACAGGTCTTCCAGTGAGTCATACAGTGGTGGCAGGCCTGGGGGGAGTGAGGAGAGTACCCACCAACCCAAAATGATGCTCTGTGTTGCAGGGGGGGGGAGGGGGGGGCAGAAACCCCCACTCCTGGGCCCCAACCTTGTTTTCCCCAGTGTCCCCCTGCCCCTGAAACCCCCAGCCTCGTGTCCCTGGTGTATCCCAGTGCCTGCAGCCCTGTGCCCCTTCCATCTCCTGCCCTACCAGCCCTTTGGCCCCCATCGTCCCTCATGGGTGTCCTCCAGCCCTGTCCCTCAGTAACCCCTTATCCTGTGCCCTTTGTGCCCCCAGCCCCAATCTTCCTTCAGCCTTGTGCACCTAGACCCACAGACCAGGAAGCCCAATGGTGTGTCCCCTAGCCCTGTACTCACAGTGTCCCCTCATCCAACGCCCCTAATGACCCCAGCCCCTTGCCCCCACTACAGTTCCCCATGGCTCCATTTTCCCAGTGTCCTGCTGTCCCAGTGCCCTGTGGCCCTAGCCTCGTGTCACCCTGTGCCACTCACCTGTGCCTGTAGGCTGCCAGAGGGGCAGAGTGCTGCATCTCCTGGTGTCATGAGGGTCCAGCTCGGTCACATAGGCAGCAGGGATGAAGAAGGGCCGAGCCCAGCACGGCTCACTGGCCCGTCTCACTTGCCACCAGTCCTCGTTGGTTTTGTGGAGCAGCAGGAACTGCTCGCCAGCAGCCATGGCCACACGCCGCCCATCCTCAGCACGGTAAGTGTAGTTGTAGAGGGCACGGAGCACCACAGCCGGCTCTGTGCGCCGCCACCTCCGTCCCTCCAGCCGCCACCGCCCTGCCAGCATCCTCACCCAGCTCAGGGTGCCTGGGCACACTACAGCCTGGCCCTTGCCATCTGCAGGGCACAGAACTGGGGATCAGGGTGGACATGCCCCATGGCTGGCATGGCCCCAGGCTGGGGTGGAATGGGGCTGAGCAGTGCCACGGGTGGCAGCAGGGACTCTGCCTGAAAGGCCAGGACTCATCGGCCAATGTTGTGCCCCATGGCCAGGCTGTGTCCCATGGCCATGGCGATGTCCCATGGCAGTCCTGTTCACAGTCAGTGGAGGGACCATGTGCTGTCCTAGTTCCTGGTGCTGGGCAGCCAATGCTTGGCCCTGGGGTACGGGGGAACTGGGGGGACCAGGGCTCAGGGACCTGCAGGAAACCCTGCTGCAGCAGGAAGCAGCGACGCTGCGGCTTCCTCACACCACACGGCATGGGGCTGGGGGTGGTGCTGGGGGGGCCTCAGCTCCATAGCCCCATGTGCTCTGATCCCCTGGTCCTCATCCCTTGGCCCTGCAGCCCCCCATAGCCCCTGCTCCCCATCCCACAGCCCTACAGCCCTGTGGCTCCCAGTCCCTTGGTCCCCATCCCAAGGTCCCCCACCCCATATTTACCTGGTCCCCACTGCCCTAGGCTCCCAGACCTGCAGCCCCACCCCAACTCCATGGCTCTACAGCCCCCAACTTGCCCCCTGGCCAGAGATACACTCACCATCTTTGAGGCACCAGTGTGGTGGGCAGGACCTGATGCCAGGACACAGAGGTGGTGGGGGCTGCCATGAGGGGTAGGCTGAAGACCCCGGCGTGGGGATTAGCACCTGCGGACCCACTCGACCCTGCTGGGCCCTGAGCCCCCGTCGGCTCTACCCACACGGTGCTGCCGGGAGGGAGCAAGTCAGCCTTGCCCCAGAGGAGGACTCCAGCCCGGTTGTGTCCCACCCGGTCCCCGACACCCGCCCCCGCTTCCCTTCGCTTTCTTCCTCACCGGCTACCGAGGGGAGGAACCGAGGGAACAGCCCGGGACTTCACGGTATCCCTCACTCACCTGGTCCTGCAAGGGTGGCGGGTCGGGCTCGCCGGTAGCGGCGGCAGCGGGGACACCTCCCACCTCCCCGGGACATGTGACAGGACGGGACGCCTGGTTCTCGCCCCGCTGCGGGACGGGACGAGGAGCCGAGGGTTCTCCCGGTTTCCCGGGAGCGTGTCCCAGTGGGAAAGCGGGAGCGGGCACTCGGGTGCCGGGGTCGCGCGTGGGTCGGGCTCTGTGGGCAGGCGGAGCTGGGGGGGGGGGGGCAGTACGGGGAGGGGGCGACGGGCGTCCCGCTCCACCTCTGGGTCCACGTGTGGGTATGGGGGCACGACACAGGGGGGCCGTGCTGCCGGGCGGCTTCCGCACCGTGCTTGAGGCCACAGTGCCGTCCCGTGACGGCGGCGAGAGCGGAGGATGCTGCGGGCGGTGGCGGCGCCGCCCGGTAGCCATGGCACCGCGGGCGGACCGGCTCCGGTATCGCCATCGCGACCGGCGCTCCCACGACAGCCCGGGGAGCGGCGGCCGCCGCACGGGGCGCTGTAGGGGCTGCAGTGGGGCTGCGGCGGCGGAGCGAGGGCCGGTCCCGGCGTGCCCCGCGCGCGGCCCCGTTGCATCAGCACGCGGCGATGCGGTTGCGGGTGGTGGCGGGTGGCCCCGCCGCGCTGAAGGTGCTGGCGGCTGCCGGGGCCGCCACCGCCCCAGTGCAGATCGTTTGGGGCGGCCCTTTAGGTGAGACCAACGCGGCGCCTGCTCCCTCCCCGGCAAGGACCCCCCCCTCTAGCACCGGCCCCGGTGATCCCCAGCTCTCGGGCGGGGTCTGACGGGGTTGCTTCCCCCCTTGCAGAGCGGCCCCTGGCCCCGCTGAGCCCCCCGTGGGTCCCCGCCCTGGAGCTGGACAGCGGCACCGTCCTCTTCTCCCCCAACGCCATCTGCCAGTGAGTACCGAGCGCCGGGGCCGTGCGGCCGTGCAGCCTCCAGCTCCGGTTCCCGCTCCTCCTCACCTCACGTCACCTCCCCCAGGTTCTTCTTCCTGACCCGTGGGGAGGAACCCACCGACCTCACGAACCAGTGGCTGGAGTGGGAGGCCACCGAGCTGCAGGTGGGTGCCACAGGGGTGCAGGCAGCCTCCCCCCAACCCCGGACCTGGCTCCCTGACCCCTTCTGCCTCTGTCTGCTCCCAGCCGGCTGCCGCGGCTGCCCTGTACGCTCAGCTGGTGCACGGCAAGAAGGGGCTGGAGGCAGTGGAGGTCCTGGGGAAGTTGCTGGCTCACATAGAACAGAATTTGTACAGAAGAGGCACTGCCTACCTCGCTGGGGTGAGTGGGGCCATGAGGAGAGACTTCTGGGGAGGGGATGGGCCCTTCTCCCTGGAGCTGCCCCGAGGCAGAGCCCCGAGCCTGAGTTGGGGGCTTCCTCAAGGCCTAACTGTGCTTCTCTGGCCCAGGACACCAAGTCAGTGGCTGATGTGGTTGTGTGGAGTACCTTGTTCCCTGTCCTCCAGGATGAGACTAGCCTACCAAGTAAGAGTGAAATAGGGGTGCCGAGACGAAGCGTTCCTTGTGTTCCTGTGGCTGTAAGAATCATGCTGCTCTCTCTCTTTCTCTCTCTCCCACCCCTCAAGGTGAGCTGCAAGCACTCAGGACCTGGTTCCAGAGCATGACACTCTCAGAAGCCTGCAGGAAAGCTGCTGACTCTGTTCTGATGCCCAAGGCACTGTTGGAGTTCAAGTCCTACCTGCAGAAGCAACCTCCACCCTGCCTGGCCATGGAGAGAGTCACCAGTAATGAGCCTGAGGTGCAGCCCTGGCCCCTTGCTCAAGCCCTGGCCCAGGGATGGGCCCCCATGGGGCTGGTGGCGACAGGCATGCAGACCCTCACTGGGACCAGCCTTCCCCACAGGAGGAAGAAGGTTCTGAGCGTGCCTTGACGGAGGAGGAAATCACAGCTGCTGCGGACGCCTGGGCCCGCGGTGCTGTGGCACTGCCCAAGCCCTGGCAGCCTCAGAAACCTGTGTGAGTCTCAAGAGGACACTAGAGCTGCCTGTCTCAGACCTCTGAGGGGCCTGGCAGGGGTTCCTAGGCTGATGCCACATTGTTCTGGGGTGAACCTGTCGCTCTTTGTGCCTGCCCTGACTGCCCCTGTCCATGCCAGGCTGCCAGTGGAGGGCATGAGGAATGTCCTGATCACCAGCGCTCTGCCCTACGTGAACAACGTGCCCCACCTTGGCAACATCATTGGCTGCGTCCTCAGTGCCGACACCTTTGCCAGGTGAGACCTGGCTGCAGGAAAACTCCCTGGAGCTGGAGGATCATCATAAAGGGGGGGCTGTAGTGGCTCCAACACCTGCACAAGTGTCAGCAGGGCCTGGCCTGCAGGTACTGCCGGCTGCGGAACTGGAACACGCTGTACGTGTGCGGCACAGACGAGTACGGCACAGCCACGGAGACCAAGGCGGTGGAAGAGGGGCTGACACCCCAGGAGATCTGTGACAAGTACAACGCCATCCACACCGACATCTACCGCTGGTTCAACATCTCCTTCGACTACTTTGGCCGCACCACCACGCCGTGCCAGACCACGTGAGAGCCCCCCTCCCTCCAGGGGCTCACAGGGAGGGACCCCAACACGCCTGGCTGAGGATGCGCTGTGGCTCTCCAGGGTTCCCTGGCTGATAGGGGCTGCCCTCCTTGCTCTTCCATTCCTGTCCCAGGATTGCCCAGGACATCTTCCAGCGCCTGCTGGCCCGTGGTTTCCTGCTGCAGGACACCGTGGAGCAGTTGCAGTGTGAGGCTTGCCAACGGTTCCTTGCTGACCGCTTTGTGGAGGGCACCTGCCCCTTCTGCAGCTACGAGGAGGCCCGGGGGGACCAATGTGATAAATGTGGCAAACTCATAAATGCTGTGGAGCTGAAGGTGGGACAAGATCCCTCTGGGGACCACCCCACCCTCCACCCTACTCTGCCTGGGATCCCTCCAACTCGTTATTTTTCTCCTGACAGAATCCGCAGTGCAAGCTCTGCAGGGGTGTCCCTGTGGTGAAACCCACCCAGCACCTCTTCCTGGACCTACCCAAGGTGAGCTTCATCCCTGGGGAAGTGGGAAGAGGACAGGGCACCCCCTGATACTGGTGGCCATCCCTGTGTGTTCCCCCACAGCTGGAGAAGCAGCTGGAGCCCTGGTTGGAGCAGTCCTGGGCCACAGGGGACTGGACAGCCAACGCTCGCTACATCACTCGCTCCTGGATTCGGGATGGGCTCAAACCCCGCTGCATCACCCGTGACCTGAAGTGGGGCACACCTGTGCCCCTTGATGGCTTCCGTGACAAGGTGAGTCCCACCTGGCCCCTCTGTTGCTGCATCTGTCCCCAGGTGCCCTGCCTGGTGATCTCTGCTCATGTGTCACTCTCCCCTCAGGTTTTTTACGTGTGGTTTGATGCTCCCATTGGCTATTTGTCCATTACAGCCAACTACACCGACCAGTGGGAGAAGTGGTGGAAGAACCCCCAGCAGGTAGGAGCCTGGTGCTGCTGCAGGGTGGAGGCAGGGACAGAGCTGGATGTCAGGGTGCACTGATGTGGCCCTCCTGCCTCCCCCCACAACCTATCAGGTTGAGCTCTACAACTTCATGGCCAAGGACAATGTCCCGTTCCACAGTGTCATATTCCCCTGCTCACTCCTGGGTGCTGATGACAACTACACCCTGGTGAACCACCTCATTGCCACAGGTACTGGGGAGCCACCAGGGATGAGGAGGGGCTCCCCGCTTCCCCTTAGTACTGGGAGCAGTCCAGTCTGTCCCACACAGGCACAAAACTGCATTTGCCCTCCACTTGGAAGCCCCTTTGAACTTGGCATGAGCCTGTTTGCACTTTAACAGAGTCTCCCTGTGTTGTGGGGCTGTTCCTCACCTGGGAGAGGGCTGGATCCATGCTTGGGCCCCACGGTGGGGTCTCTCCTGCCCTCCCCAGAGTACCTGAACTACGAGAATGGGAAGTTTTCCAAGAGCCGGGGTGTGGGAGTGTTTGGGGACATGGCCAAGGACACAGGCATCCCCGCGGACATCTGGCGCTTCTACCTGCTGTACCTGCGGCCCGAAGGGCAGGACAGCGCCTTCTCCTGGAGCGACCTCATGATCAAGAACAACTCAGAGCTGCTGAACAACCTGGGCAACTTCATCAACAGGTTCTGAGACATCCTGGTAGTGGCTGGGTCTATCGCTGTCCCCAGGCTATGCTCAGACCTGCTCTGCCTCTGTCCCCAGAGCTGGCATGTTTGTGTGCAAGTTCTTTGGTGGCATTGTCCCCAACATGGTCCTGACGCTGGATGACAAGCGGCTCTTGGCTCGTGTCACCCTGGAGCTGCGCCAGTACCACCAGCTGCTGGAGAAAGTCCGGTGGGTAGTTGGAAACCCCAGGGCTGAATTGTCATGAGGGTGGGAGGGCAGAGAGCTGACCTGCAGCAGGTGCTCAGCCCCCATCTACCTGCTCCCAGCATCCGCGATGCCCTGAGATGCATCCTGAGCATCTCTCGCCATGGCAACCAGTACATCCAAGTGAATGAACCCTGGAAGCGGATCAAGGGGGATGAAAAGGACAGGTAGGGAGAGATGGGGGGGAAAGTGGGGGGTCAGGGCTGGGAGCTGGCATTGATGGAGGGTTTCCTACCCCACAGGCAGCGTGCAGGCTCGGTGACGGGTGTGGCAGTGAACATGGCTTCATTGCTGGCTGTCATGTTACAGCCCTACATGCCCAGTGTCAGCTCGGCCATCCAGGGGCAGCTCTGCATCCCCTCCGACTGCTTTGTCCTGAGCCACGACTTCACCTGCACCCTGCCCCCTGGGCATCGTGTGGGCACTGTAGGTAGTGGTGGGGAGGAAGGCTGTGTCCCCCCAGGCAGTGCATGGGTGGGATGAGAGGTGTTGGCCCTGCAGGGGTGACCCCTCTCTCCCTGGTTCCAGGTGAGCCCCCTTTTCCAGAAGCTGGAGAATGAGCAGATTGAAGCCCTGCGCAAGCGCTTCGGGGGAGGGCAGGTGAGTGGGCTGCAGTGCCCCTGCAGCTCCTCCACTCTGGGCACCTCCTAGCCTCTCTACTTCTGCTTCCCATCCCTCCTCACTTGCTCTCTCTCCTTTCCCAGCCTGATGACCTTGCTGTAGAGCCCCAGGTAACTCCCTGGCACTGCCTCAGGGGTGCTTTGGCAATCCCTCCCCAGCATGAAGGAGGGTGGGCACAGGGTTCACATCCATTTCTGACCTACAGGCCAAACAGACCCCTCCAACCCCAGTGACTCTCGTGACTCCAGGTGACCCCCAGCTGATCCAGGAGCTGTCAGAGGAGGTGGCCAAGCAGGTGAGTGGCAGGCAGGGGGAAGAGCTGGCTCTGTCTTGCCCTTAACCCCCCTCCAAGCCCTTACCACTCACCCATGTCCCACCCCAGGGCAACTACGTTCGGCAGCTGAAGGCCAACAAGGCAGAGAAAGCCCAAATTGACACAGAGGTGGCCAAGCTGCTGGAGCTGAAGAGGCAGCTGGCACTAGCAGAGGGTAAAAACCCTGAAGTCCCTATGCCCAAGGGGAAGCAGAAGAAGTAGCACTTGGCTCTGCTATGCTGGGTTGTAGAGCAGCTCCAGTGCTACCCAGAGAGCAGACTGAGCTGTGCTGGCTGGCGGTTACGTGCGTGTAATAAAATGCAAAAACTATACAATCACACAGAGAAGCAGTGCCCTCCCCATGGCATCAGTCTGTGCTGGGGGCAGTGCCCCTCCAGTTCGTGGCTGCCTCCCAGGTCCTCAAGGGCAGCAGAATCCTTGCCCCAGGGGTTGTGGGGCAGCGTTAGGGCCTAAGCCCGGCGGAGGTTGACGATGCGGTCAATGAGGGCGGCCCGGGTGCGCTCCACCTCTGTGCTGAGCCGCTGGATCTCTTCCCGGAGCTGTTGGTTGTGGGCTGTCAGCTCCAGCACCCGCTGCTCGTTGGCCCACTCCTGGTGCTTGGCCAGCTCCCTGCTCGCTGCCATGCCACTGCATCTCTTCCTCATCCCCCCACGCCCCGCGGCTGCCCCTGCAGCATCCTTCTCTGTGCCCAGCTGGGGTGGGGCACTGCTGCTGGGGGCTGAGCCTGGCAGTCCTGCTGCCTCGCTGTTGGTTGTGCTCTCCGGCCCCAGCAACTCCAGCAGCTCAGCAGCCAGGGCAGCATCCAGTTCACAGCCCTCTGGACCCCTGCCAGCCCCCTCTGTGCCCCACAGGGGAGCCAGCTCTGCCTGCAGAGAGAGAGGAGAGCCCAGCCACAGGGGATGGGTACCCCCTGCCCTGTTCCCCCCCACCCCCCAGGGGTGTTGCTGGCTCCTTACCTGCTCAGCCCCCCAGGGTAGAGAGGGTCCACTGGGCTCTGCTGCTGCCAGCACCTCCTGTAGATCCTGGTACCAGGCTTCTAGCTCCCAGCCTGGCAGGGTACCGGCAGGTTCCCCCGCTGGCAGCCCCTCAGCTGCCATTGTCACCTCCAGGCCAGGGCGTCACTGGAGGGAGGAGGTCGGGAGAAGAGGGGGTGAGTCGCGCTGGGACCCTCAGCTCCAGGGCGTTGCTCCCTGGACAGGACCGGTCCCGTCAGCCCCCAGGGTGCGGACACCCCCCCTCCCGCCCTTACCTGCTCTCAGGTGTGGTGACCGACAAGAACGCACTTTCTCCGGGATGCCTGAGGAGAAGGACAGGGTCGGACTTTGCCCGCGCGGCGGGTGGAGCGTTCCCAGCCGCCATCTCGCTCCGGGGGATAATGCTCGGGAAGGGGCGGGCGGGGGGAAAGGCCGGTGGGCACCGCCGCGCCCCGCCGGGGTGTGGGGGGGAACAGTGTCCCCCAAGAGCGGCCGGTGGGCACCGCCCTCCCCGGGACCCCCAGCGCCCGACAAAATCGGCTCCATCTCCACTGCGGCCGCACTCAGCGCCGGTTCCCCCCACCCCGCGCACCTTCCTGGGCGGCCCTAACTCCCCGCGGCTCCGTCCTGACCACCGTCCCCGGTTCATCCTCATCCGCATCGTCCCGCGCTGCTCCGCTGCCGCCGCCGCTCGCGCCCTTTTAAGGGTCCGCGCCTGACGCAACGCTCGCGCCGGCCGCAGCCAACGGGCGCTCCCCACCCCGTGACGCGTGCGGCGCTGCGAGCCAATAGGAGTGGCCGGAGAGGGGGAGGGAGGGGGGAGTGGGCGGGCCCACCGGGAATGAGCGGCCCCGGTGGGCCCGCGCGCCCCCGGGGTGAGTCACGCGGGATGATGCAACGGCTGGAAACCGGCCCCGCCCCGTCTTAAAGAGCCCGCAGCGTCACCGGGAATGAGCCTCACACCGATGTCAGCGCGCAGCAGCGCCGGCTCGCTCCGGGCTGAGGCTGAGCCGTTGTCGCCGTTGAAATGCCGGTTCCCGCTGCTGCAGGCCCGGCAAGGAGCGCAGAGACCCCCGACACCCCCCCGCCCCTGCCCCGCGACAACCGCTCGGTCACGGAGGAGGGGCCGGAGCCATCCCTGAACGCTCCCCGCCGCTCCGAGGTGCAGCCCTGGCAGGACAGGACGGCTCTCGGGGCCCGGAGGAAGCCCTCTCGGTCGGGAAAGGCCCGGAGCCCACAGCCCTTCGAGACCCACCCCGGCCATAGGGACCCCAGAGCACCGGGAAAGCCCAGAAGAGCCTGTGAGGCCGCCTTCAGAGCCTTGGAATTAACTGGGAATACCCCAGCACACCCGGAGCAGCTCAAGCTGCAAAGACATCCCCTCCAGAGAGCTGGAGAACAGCCCCAGCCATGTGCCAACAGCCTGGGCAGAGCCCTGGAGCATCCCCAGAGACACCAGGATGACCTAAACCTCCCAGTTTACAGGTCTGAACTGCCCAGTGCTGCCCTGAAGACACAGTGTCACCCCAAGGGCCTTGGGAAGACACAGTGTCCCCCCAGCCAGCTCGCAGAACCAGCCAGGCAGCCCTCAGAAAGAAGAGTGGAGAACACAGAGCAGCTTAGAGCCATCAAAAGACCACCCTGAGACCCCAGAAAAGCCCCAGACACACCTAGACAATCCCAGAGAACCTACAAGAGTCCTCAGCACTCAGACCAGCCCAAAAGGTGCCAACGTGGTGCTTCAATGTCTAAGGAAGAGCCCAGAGAAGCCACCAGAGATGACAAGCTGGTCTGAAGGAAAAGCCTCAGATGCAGGCACAGCCCCAGAGGCACTGAGCCAAACCTTGAGACAATGCCTCCAAGCACACATGGGTCTTGTCTACTTCTGATGGTGCTTTTGTTCAATGCTGCCAGGTCTGCAACACCAGAGCAGCGCTGCCCTGTCCTCCCCCCACCCCTGCTGTGGCTATCAGTGGTGGTTGGCCCATGAAGCACGTCCTATGGCTACATCCCCAATCCTAAGGTGGAGGGATGCTTCTGCAGGGCTGGGCACGAGTAGATCTTGGTTCCAGAGGAGGGAAAGAGAGCAGAGGGGGGTGATCTGGCACAAGAGTCCAGCTTGGAGTCCATCTGCAGGGATAAAAAGGCAACACAGCTCCCACTCCCCTGAGAAAGGGTTTAATGGGGAGGGGAGGCACCGCTGCTTCTTTCCAACAAAAGCAAAGCTGGGGTAACACCCCTGGGCAAGACAGACACATATACACACTATGTACAGAGCGACACAGGCAGTGCCAGGCACCCCAAAACCCCCCCTGCCACCAACCCTGCGCTGAGGAACTGCCTCCCCCTCCCCTTCTCCCTCCTTGAGCAGGATGAAGGGGGGCTGAGGGGTGGGTTTGCCAGGGAAGGGGTGATTGCAGTCATGATGAAGACTGGGATTTAAGGGAGAAAGGGGAATGGGAACATAGGGATGGGGCCTGCCCACAGTGTTGAGGAGGGTGGAACTCTTTGGTTTCAACATTAAGCGTGTGCAGGGCCACCCTGTCCGGAGAGTCAGGGGAAGCAGGGAAGGGTTCCAGGCACTGGAATGGGAGGGCTCAGTAAAACCAGTTCCCCCCAGAAAAGGTGACCTCAGGTGCCTGCTGGTCTGGGACCCAGCCACATCCCTCCTGTGAAAGAGCCCAACACTCCCAGACTGGAGAAGGGGAGACTCCAGGGGTGTCTTCCCTCCCTGCACCAGGCACAGATCTGTGCCTGAGAAAGGATTTCACACCTCTGCCCAAACCTGGTTTGAGTCCCCCCCATGTTGCAGGTATGCCCACCTGATGGCTGGGACCTCCTAGTTAGGACAGGGAGTTGAGGAAATGGCTCTCCCCTGCCAGAGTGCTCAACATGGAGCTCATGTCACCCACAGCCATGTTGGCACCACCAGATGCAGCAAGTAGGAGGCCACCAGCAGGGCTTGGGGGCCCAGGCAGCAGTGCAGGTGTCTCTGGGTCTTCCACAATGGCAGCAAAGTCCAGGTGTGTATTCTCCAGGTCCAGAGAGTCCAGGCTGTTGGCCACCTGCTCCCCTGAATCCAAGTAGCAATAAGAGCTGCCTTTGAGTCCTTCCAAGCTCCCACCATAATGTCCAGGACCCTCACAACTTGTTGCCATTTGGCCCAGCAGCTTATGCCCACCTTTGCTCACCTGCCCATGTGTGCTCTGGTCTAAGTAACACAGCAGGGCATTACTGGGCCCCTCAGATGTGGGGCGGGCAGGGGGCAAACGATGTACACGCCGGGAGCCAGGGTCCACTCCCTCACAGGAATTATTTGGCTGAGCCAGGTTGCCCACGTAGTTTAGACTGTTTTGGTGACCAGGGGGTTTGGGGCCACCAGGTGGATGTGGCACCATCTCTGGATTGAAGCATGGGGCATTAAGGAGGTGTTGGGTCTCTGCTAAACCCTGCAGGTGATCTGGTTTGGTTTGGTAACCAGAGTACTTGGGGCTGAGGTACAGTGGTGCTTGCATGGCTTGGCACTGCCCAGGTTCACTGCTCAGCCCCATGCCAGCCTCCCCTCCCTTGGAGGCAAGTTGGTCCCCCCACATCAAAGCCTGTTGGGCCTGCACATAGCTACGGACCATCACTTCTTTGGTCTGCATGGTGGGGGGCTGGGGTCTTCTAGCACCAGGGCTCAACATGCCCATGTAACTGGCACATGCCTGCTCCTCAGACTGGTAACCACCAGCCCCTACATTCATGGCTTGGCCAAACGATGCAGGAGGCTGCATGTGCCCAGCGAGCTTGGCATTCTGGCAGGGAGCAAGTGCGGGGGCAAGCGCTGGGTAACGCTGCTCAGATTTGATCTGTAGTCGGTTCAGTCGGTGCCCCCCAGAAAATCCACTGTCCTGGCAGGAGCCCACGAGTTTGGGTTGCTGCCCACAAGAATTGGGTAGTGGGTATTCAGTACTTTGGTGGTGACAATGTGGCCCGGACATGGCAGCAGCAGAGGCACTAACACTGGACTGCCCAGAATTCATCTCCAGATTGCTTTGGGGAGGTTCATCCCAAGGAGCTGGCACGGTCCCGTTGCCAACATGCATATTTGTGAAGTGCTGGCTCGTCTGGCACTGAGGGAGGGAGAACTCAGACTGAAAAAAACTCTCCTCCATGTCCCCGTGCCCTCCTGGGTTCAGCTGCACCCCCGCCGTGGTCCGGTGAGCGCTGCCGTAGAGGCCTTCACACGGGAGCTTCATCGCTGTCCCCTGGCACGGGAAGCTCTCTTTGGGGTAGTTCAAGTACTGGTCCATCTCTAGCAAGCCAGACTCCACGCCTGGGCCAGGGCTCTCTGTGCCCACACTCTCCAGAAAGACGTTTTCCCTGATGCTGGGCGGGCGTGGGGAGAAGACGCGGCGCGGGAGGTTCACGTCAGAGCCAGCCAAAGGCTGCAGAGCAGTTCTGCCCGCTCGGGGCACGCTCACATTACCCACGCTCTTAAAACGATGCACCCTGGCTGCACCATGAGGGCTGGCCACCGCCCGGGCAGGGTCACTGGCCCGGCGCACACCGTTGTGAGGCACCAGGTGAGGGGGGACGCTGCCGGCGTAGCCGGGGTACTCGTTGGAGCTGTGCCTCCGCTGCAAGCCGTTGGAAAGGAAGCGGGGTTCTGCTGGCCCCAGGTAGTCCCCAGGTGGGGGACACATGCCCACCCGCTCCACGCTGGGCAGTGGGGTTGGGGGTGGGCCACCAGTAGCCGCAGCGTATTTGGCCTTGAGACGGTACCGCTGGGCTGGGGTCAGGCTGCCCACGCCCGGCAGCGCTCCACAGTGGCCGGCATCGCTGGAACGCCGCGACTCGTCTGGAGAGATGGGGTCATAGCCCTCTGCCAGGCCTGTCCCACCAGGCACTGTCCCTGCCTCAGCACCCAGACACGGCCCAGGCAGGTACGGGGACGCCAGGGAGGAGCGGCGGCTCACGGTGTAGGCTGAGCTGACGGTGCTGGTGGCGCTGCCCCGGCGCTCGGCCGACGGCACGGCCAGCTCTGCCGCAGACAGCTCTGCCACGCGCCGGTGAGAGGCTGCTGCTGTGGGCAAGGAGATCCCAGGCACCTCCCCAGCCAGACCTGAGGAAAGACAAGGAGGAGTTACATCAGGGCACTGGGGACACAACATGGCACCCATGGTGAGGAGGAGGAACAGGCAGCCACCTCCAGGACCAGGATGTGGCCTCTTCCATGGTCAGTGCCTGGTAGGACAGAGGAAGCAGATTCAAGTGGTGGCAACAAAGAGGGGGCAGAAGATCATTGAGGTTGTAGAAGACCTTTAAGGTCATCGAGTCCAAAAATAGGGCACAGACCAGATGGGGGGCCCACCATTAGTGAAAGGAAGGTCTGTCTGCAAACCAGACCTCTCTTGACACAGTGCCCATGGGACTGTCCCCAAATCTAGGTGGGAGGGAACCACAGTCTCACCGGCTCCAGGGATGGCTGGCAAATTCAGGCTCTTGGTGGCCGATGGCTTCCTCATCTGCTTCAGTTTGTCAATGCGAAGATTTTCAAGCTTGTGGAGGGCCATGAGCCCTGAGGTGCCCATGGGCTCACTGGGCACTACATCCTCCAGCGTGGACAGGTCCTCGTAGCTCCCACCTGCGTTGCCTGCCATCTCCACCCCACTGTCATTGTTGGTGGTGCTGCCAAGTGGGGAATGGTCACTGCTGCAGGATGACTGCCCACCCGGGCTGGGCTGCGGCTTCTAGGGGGTACCCAAGACATTAACCAAGGAAAATGGGGTCAGATATCTGCTACACACTTGATGCAACCTGTGAGCCCACCCCTTGCCAGATGTGGAGGTGACTCCCCTACCATGCACACTGACTCCTCCACCAGTCCTGGCCCGACCTCCCCCCATCACCACACCCTCAGCTCCTCACCAACGCCAAGTCGGGCACCAAGAGTTTGCTGTCATCCTTCCGGGCCTCACTGGGGCCATTTGTGTCTTTCTCCTGCTTCATGTCTGGGGGGCCACTGGGGGTGGGCAGCACACGACCTGGCACCACGTCCCCTCGGTGCTTCTTGGTGACGTGGGCGTCAGGGCCATGGACCGTCTTCACGTGTTTCCGCAGGGAACTGGGGTCCGTGTAGCGCTTGGTGCAGCCTGGAATCTTGCACACGTAGGGCTTCTGCCAGGGACAAAAAAGGCAGGGACAGTGGAGCCAGGGTGTCAGCTCTGACTGGAGACCCTTCCCAACGAAGTACCAGCCAGGCAGGAAATCCATCCCCCTCCCACCCCTCTGAGCAGGCTCGAGAACCGAGAGCGGGAAGGGATCAAAGAGGCTGAGTCCCCTCGAAGGGGGCGTGTTAGGTGCTGCAGCAGGGCCCTGGAAGAGGTCATAGGGAGCCAGAAGAAGAATGCAAGGACAGTGCTCCACAGGAGGGGGACAGGGGATAAAGGGACCCTGGTGGGAATGAAGGTGACTGAGGAAGGGAACAGGGGGAGCAGGCAAAGAGGAAAAACAAACCAAACCAAAACAAAACAGGGATGCAGGGAGTTTACAGAGAACAGGACTGATCAGGAGGCACAGGGGGAGCCCAAAGGGGTGCAAGGAGCCCCAGATGGGTCTGTACCTCGTTGGAGTGAGTGCGGTTTTGATGCTTGGCCCGGTCAGAAGCGTTGGAGAAGGCCTTGTTGCAGCCCTCGTGTTCACACACGTAGGGTTTTTCACCCGTGTGTGAGCGCAGATGAGTCTTGAGGTTCTCCAGGCGTGAGTAGGCTTTGTTACAGCCCTCAAACTGCACAGGCAAGCAAGGGTGGAAACACACCACACACCTTCAACAGACCCTGTCCCACATCACCCCACACTACAAACCCATGGACACACATCACACCTCCCAACCAAGGCACAACAACGCACCCACCCTCCTTCAGGTGCATGTCCTCACCCCACTGCACCCCACTGCACCCCACTGCACCCCACTGCACCCTCCTGGCCTATGTTGTGCCACCTCACTGTGCATTGCCCACGCTGTACCCAGCCTGCTCCTGCCTCCTGCCCTCATGGGCATCTCTGCCATTGATCACACAGGCCACACATGAACCCCTCTTTATCATGCACTGCCATGCTGCTCACCACCCTGTCTGTCCCACCTCGTTTTCCCCACCACTTGTCCCCCTCAAAGCCACCTATCACACAGGCCAGCTCCCACCCTGCCCTGAGCAATGCCCGGTGCAGGGCACCACAGCTTCACCAAGGCTTTGCAAAGGCTCCTGCCAGCTCACCGTGCATTTGTGAGGTTTCTCGCCCGTGTGACGTCTCATGTGCACCACCAACATGTACTGAGCCTTGAAGGGCCTCTGCTCCCGGGAACACGCTGCCCAGTGGCACACAAACTCCTTCTTCTCCCCATGGATATGCTCATTGTTGATGTGCTGAGGAGAGAAGGGCATCACTGGTGGCATTGGGATGGGTCAGACAGATACAGGTGTCTGGAGTGTATCGTGGGAGAAATGGATGTAGAGGGACTGGGATGGTGGGTGAAGACACCAGGGGTTAAGGGAGAAGAGTGGTCAGATGGTGTCTAGAGGAGGCAGGGGATACAGGAGATGGCTGGGGGCTATTTTGGGAGGACTAAGAGAAGACACAGGGGTCAAGGTGGTCTAAGGGGTGCTCAGGGGGATATAGAAGAGTTGGAATGTCTGAAGAGAGACAAAGGAGGAAGTCTGGATGCACCAGTGGCTCAGAAGAGCTGTCCCAGGGGTGAGGAAGGCCAGACTGGGTGTTGTCCCTAGGGACATGGTATGGGAGGGTCAAGAAGAACTTGCTCACAAGAAGTGGAGGATGCACATCCCTCCCTTCCTAGGGGCAACTGCCAACACTGTGCACCTGTGTGGGGAGTTCTCAGGGAGGGGGGAAAGGAGGGGAGCAGCCCAGGACAGGATTGTGTTAGAGGAGGAGTCATGGGTTGACACAGGGGGATGTCAGCCAAGCAGCCTGAGGGCAGGTTCAGGACTGGGGGTACCCAAGCAGGACCTCACTCACATGCACCAGCTGCTCCTGTGTGTCGAACTCCTTGGCACAGCCGTCCCAGTAGCAGTTGGTTTCATACACAGCCTCAGACTCAGGCTTCCCATCCTCCTTCTCCAGCTCTTCCCGAACATCGAGCATCCCCAGCAAGGGATCCTGGGGCAGCACAGCCAGGTGAGCACTCCCAGGTACCACCCTTCATGCTCCCTCTTACTGGGAGTGGTGCCACGGAGCAGCATAGAGCTCTGGGGAAGTGGGGAGGCTCTCAAGGCCTGGGGAGTACCTGGGTGCCTGTGGAAGCTGGACTGGAGATGTCACCCTCAGATCTCTCCTCTGGGTATTTGACAGTCAGAGGGCTGCTCAGGCTCCACTCCAGCTTTAGCTGCTACCAGGGCAGGGGGAAAGTGGAAAGCAGTCAGCACTGAGATGCCCACTGGACCGCTGATTATATGGGATACACCACTTCTGTGGGTGCACCTCCCCCTTACCTGGCAGTGTTTGAGGGTCCCACGAGCTGGGACGTGGTGCAGCAGCCCTGGGTGGGTGGACACGTGCTCGTGGGAGGGTGGAGGTGGGGAAGTGTGGCTGTACAGGTGGCTTTGTCCCTTCTGCTGACCCGGTGTACTCTGGTGCCCCAGTGATGGACTGCAAAAAGCAAGAAGGATGAGCAGATGACATCATCAGAGGCTGGAAATTTAGATCTTCTGATCCAGGGATCCCAACTGTGTGAACTCCCAGCCACTCCCTTCCCTAACCCACCACCCCACGCTGCTCCCACCTTCCCTAACCCACCATCCCACTCTGCTCCCACCTTCCCTAACCCACCATCCCATGCTGCTCCCACCTTCCCTAACCCACCATCCCACTCTGCTCCCACCTTCCCTAACCCACCATCCCACTCTGCTCCCACCTTCCCTAACCCACCATCCCACGCTGCTCCCACCTTCCCCAGCCCTCACCCCAGGCACTCCCCAAGCTGGGGACGGGCATTCAGGCTGACAGGCTGCACACAGGCCAGCAGGGCTGAGGTCTGGTGCCCACCTGATGGTGCTGATGGAGAGGTGGCCATAGGAGCCGCTGGCAGAGGCGCAGCGGGAGTTGATGAAGGCGACCAGGGAGTTGGGCGAGGTGCGGATCACCGTCTGCAGGTCGATGCTCGAGTCTGACAGGGGGGAGATGGACAGGGCCCGCTTCTTGCCCAGTTTGCCTGCACCACGGGGTGTTGAGAACCTTGAGCCTGGGATGGTAGCAAAGAGGGGGGGGCACTCCTCTCAGCATGGGTCCTGGGAGGCTGAAGAAACCCCCAAGGACACAGGCCTGGTGCTTTGGAGCCCAGAGGAGTACCCTGAGGGTGTCACTCAGCTTCTGATTGAATGGAATTGAGTATTTCAGTTTGAAAGAACCTGGAATTATCATCTCATCCAACTGCTGGGGCTGACCAGAAATTAAAGCATTTTATTAAGGACATTGTCCAAATGACTCTTAAACACTGACAGGCTTGGGGCATCGACCACCTCTCTGGGGAGCCTGTTTGACCACCCTCTTGGCTAAGAAACGCTTCCTAATGTCCAGTCTAACCCTCCTCTGGCACAGCTCTGGACCACTCCCACACACCCTAACACTGGATCCCAAGGAGAAGAGATCAGCACCTCCCACACCACGTCCCCTGCTCAGGAAGCTGTAGAGAGCAATGAGGTCACCCCTCAGCCTCCTTTTCTCTAGACATACCCAAAGCCCTCATAGGACATGTTTTCCAGCCCTGTCACCAGCTTTGTTGCCATCCTCTGGATGGCTCCCAGTACCTTAACATCATTCTTCAATGGTGGGGCCCAGATCTGCACACAGCACCCCCTGTGAGGCTGCACCAACACTGAATACAGAGGGATGATCACCTCTTCTGACCAGCTGGTCCTACTGTGTTTGATGTGCTCCAGCTTGGGGTTTGCCCTCTTGGCTGCCAGGGTACCCTGCTGGGGACCCTGCTGGCTCCTACTGAGCCAACCAGCAGATCCCTTTCTGCAAGGCTGCTCTCCAGCCACTCCTCTCCCAGTTTTCACTTGTTGCTGGCTTTGAACTGTAGCAAGTCTCAAAAGGCTCCCCCATCACTACCACAGCCATCAATGTCCCTAAGGGGCACCTGAACCCTTTGTCACATGTGTCCTCACTGCTACAGCTGACACCATCCCAACAACAGTGCCTGATGCCCTTGGCCACAGCCAACACAAACCCTCCTGTTCACACAGGCATCACTGTTCCAGGAGAGATACCTGAAGCCCCAGCACTCTCCTGCCTCATCACAGATGTCACTGTCCCCAGCACTGCCTGACCCCCTCAGCACACACACACACCCCTGTGCTCCTGGCACAATCAACACAATCCCCAGGAAACCCCTTTAACACCTTGCAGAACCCCCACCTGCCCCATGCCCCCCCCAGACTGCACACTTACCATCACCACTGCCTGCCTGCTCAGCTCCTGGTGCCAGCCCATACCCACGGTGACTGCTGACAAGGTTTGCCTGATGGCACAAGGGGAAATCAAGTCCTGGCAGAGGGGAGGAGAAAGACGGGAAGATTTATTAGGGTGGGTGGCACAAGAGGGAGGGCAAAGCCCCAGAGCATCCCTGAAACCAAAGACTGAATGGGAGGTTGGGTGCCCCTCGTGCTTGTGCCAGGAACTGGCCAGGACGAGGGGGCTACGACCGACCTTGTGGCCCTGAGGCACCCGGGGCTGGTCCGTGGGGTGGGCGTGGGCAGCAGTGCTCGGTGTAGCCGCTGCCTGGGGGGCTGATGGGGTTGAACATGTCGCGACGGGGTCTGGCCGGGCTCAGGAGCGCATCTGGTCCTTGGCGAGGGGCTGGCGCCGGTCGAGGCCTGAGGAGGACAAGGATGGGCCGGTGTCCCCCCACCTGAGGAGCACAAGGGTGGGCCAGTGTCCCCCGACCTGAGGAGGACAAGGGTGGGCTGGTGTCCCCCCACCTGAGGAGGACAAGGGTGGGCTGGTGTCCCCCCACCTGAGGAGCACAAGGGTGGGCCAGTGTCCCCCGACCTGAGGAGGACAAGGATGGGCCAGTGTCCCCCCGCCCGCGAGCCCCGCACCTCGCACCCGACGGTGGCCGGTGCTGTCCCGCCCCCACCAGGGGGCGCCTCAGCACAGCGCAGCCGCCGGCAGCGGGACCGCGCGGGCCGCCCCCCGGCCGCACCCACCCCGCCCGCACCCCGCTCTCCTCCCGGTCACGGAGCTTCTCCCGCGGCCCCGGCCCTGCCACCTCCCCCCCGTCCATCCCTACATCGGACTCGGCAGCAACCACCGAGCACATCCATCTCTGCATGAGAGTCCCAAGCCCACTGCAATGGCAGTTGCAGGGGGAATGAAGTACAGGCGTGTGCACCCTGACACCCACACAAGCACCCACACTCGAGCACACACACGGATGGAAGAACTGCAAACCCTCACTGCTGAAAGGGGAAACTACGGCACAGACAGAACCATTCTTGGTCAAAGGCCCTGAGCTGGCACCCTGCTCTGCCTCCCTCCTGGGTCCTTGCAGCATCTGCAGGTCCCACCCAGCCCTGCCTTGCCCGTGGGTCCCCACCCTGCCTGCAGGTCAAAACCCTGCCCTGTTCCACCCACACACTGCACCCCTGCCCACAGGGCTCTGCCCAGCCCACTGCCACATCCCTGCCTGCAGGTTCCTGCCCTGTGCAGGGGTCTCATTTCCACCTGCTGCTCTGCCTGACCCTGCCCATGGTCAGATCTCCAGCCCTGGCTGTGCCTTTGGCCTCTGCACCCAGGTCCTGGCTCACAGCTCCATCCCTGCCCATGGTCACTGTCCTGCCCCACGACCCCCAAGGGCTTATAGGAAGGACAGAAGCTCTGGAAGGAGAAACAACCACAGGGTGAGGGAGAGGTGCGTGTGGGTGGCACTGGGAACAAGGCCTCCTGCCCCCTCAGTCTCCCCCTTTGAGAGACCAAGGGAATAGCCCCAAACAAGGGGTCTGGGGGAGTGGGAGCCCCTCACCCTGCTGGGAAAGTGCTGTGTTGAGTTTGGAGCACAGGGGGGGGTGAGGGGGGCAGCAATTCTTCCGCATGAGTTGCCCCTTTGAAAGCTTGTCTCAGGGCTTTGTGAGAGTGTCAGCCAGGAAGAATGGAGGGGGGGCAGCAGGGCAGGCAAAGCGGGAGGGAGTTACCCGGGAAGGTGGTGGTGCTGGGGGCAGGCAGGGGAAAGAGAGATGAGTAAGAAAGGAAAGGGGTTGGGGGGGGCGAGGAGGGGCTTTTTACCTGCCTCCTGGACCAGACTCGGAGTATAGCTCCAGGAGAAGCCTCCCATCTGCCCCCTACTCCAGCCACAACATCCAACATCTAACAAAGAGAGGGTCTGCAAGTCGCTCACAGAAGTTTGTCTGGTTGTGGAGTCCACCACAGCACAGCCCCCAGCCCGTTGTGCACACAGCTGTTCACATGTGCCCAGGCACACACACACACGGATGCATGAACATACATCTGCACGTATCTGGAGAGGCACATGTGCAGCTGGGAGATGATGAGAGGTGTTGGAATTCAGCAAAACCAAAGGTCCTTGTCTCCTCCTCCTCCCAAGAACAGTCACCTGAGCTCCTGCAGGCTGTCCCAAACCCACAGCCTTAGCCCACCAGCTCCTTGTTCTACATGGGAGCAGGCAGGTCACTAACCTGCAGTGCAGTAACCATGCACAGCCAGCCCAGCCCAAAGGGGAGTGGGGCTCTGCCTGTCCAGCAATGGGACGATGGGCTCTGCCCTGGGCTCAGCTGGCTCCCACCAGCCTACAGCTCCCTGCCCCGCCTGGACTGGGGACTTGCTGCCCTGAGTTCCAAGCAGATGGGGCATCTACCAACCAGTTCCTACCTGTGGGGCATCCACCACTTCCAGGAAAAGGGTTAATTCATAGAATCATAGAATGGCTTGGGTTGGAAAGGACCTTAAAGATCATCATCCTTGCTGTGGACAGGGTTGCCAACCACTAGATGAGGCTGCCCAGGGCCCATCGCCTTTGTGATGACCTCCTCTACCTCGCCAACTGTTATCCCTGTTCACCTCGGTATGCAGAGCTGTGCCAGCCCCTGCCATGCCCACCACTGGCTATATTATCCCTGTACACACACACACCCACAGAGCACATGGACACACATCTGCAGAGTGAGCACCATACAAACTCCATTTGTGTGCACCTTACACACTGATGTCCAATACAACACATGCAAAGCTGCACGTGCATCCGTATAGCACCCACACACGCAACACACACATGTGCACAGGTTTATGTGAACATGCATGGAACACGTGAGCACACACGTGTGCACAGCACACTGCCACACATGGGAACACACCCTCATGTAGCACAAGACACGTTACATCCATGAGTCCCCCAGCTTTGTGCACCATCTCCCTGCCTGGCGTGGTGTCCCCTCTGCATCCGCTCCAGCACCCACCGTGTGGGACTGTGGGCAGGTCAGTGGGGCTCTGGTCCCCAGCACCCCCAGTCCCTGGCCACCAAGGTACAGCAGGAGGGCCACGGTCCCCACTCCTGTGCCAAGACAGCTTCTCCTTCCCAGGTCCAGGCAGACAGGAGGGGTTTGGCGAACAGACCCAGCCTGGCGAGGGCTGAGTGCCGGCGCTGGGGCAGCCTGGAGGCAGGCGGGTGCCAGGCGGGTCTGACAGCGCTGACACGGCTTCCTCCGGCCCCACACGCTCCCCTCGCCGAGCACCAGCGTGGCGGGGTGGCTGCGCAAGGCGGACGGTGCTCAGAGCCCACACATCCCAGCTGCAGGATGCTGTGTCCCCCCCCAGCCCATGGGGTCCACGGGAGCTCCCCAAACCCCGGTGGCCCCCTGAGCAGGGGAAGCTGGAGGGGGCCGGGGACGCCGGGAGCCAATGGGAACTGGCTGGCGGCTCCCCCACCGCCGCGCTCGCCTCCCCCGCGCGCCGCACACCGCTCCGGCCCACCCAAGTCGCAGCCTATGGGCATAAATTTGAGAGCCAGGCGCAGCCGGGATTGAGGGGAATCTTCCCTCGGTCTCCTCCTGCCAAGAAACTCAAACTGAAACACATTCCTCCACCTCTCTGCCAAGAAAACAAGGAGCGCAGCCAGCGGCAGGAGCAGTTGAAGCAGGGCTGGCTCCAGACGCCAAAACGCCGCACAGGAGGGGATCGGGACTGGCCATCCCCCTTCCCCCCCAGCTCCTTGCCTTTTATTTCCTGCAAACACATCTAAAATCTGTCATCTGGCTCCAGTTTCCTGAGGACACTGGGGAACGAGGCAGGGGGAAGGAGGTTGAGACAGAGGAGAAGGCTCAAAAGGCAGAGAAGGGAAGGAGATGTAGGGAGCCTGTACCGCAGGGTGACAGTCGGGATGTCTACACTGATGGGTGGCGGAGCAGAGACGGCGGGAAGGAGGGAGAGACACAGGCTCGGCACTGCCAGGGGACTCGCACGCCCTTAGGAGACCTGGCTGCAAGAGGAGGAGGAGGAGGAGGAGGTGGGCTGCTCCCCACCGCACCCTGTGACAGGACAGACCCTCACCCCAGCTCCAGCCTTGCACCAGGAACACTCCCCACCAGCTGACAGCCCTGGGGCCAGCCCGTGGCAGTGGGTGCAGAAGGGTGACAGCCACCCAGCCCAGCACACAGGGGTGGTAGGGTCCCTGTCTACACCTCAGCATTGTCCCCATCATCTCCTGCCCCAGCCCCAGCCCCAGCCCCAGCCCCAGCCCCGGCAGGGTTAACCACCCCGGAGTCCCACTGTGGAGGAATGTGATGTCAGGGCTGGATTAGCCCGAGTGGCCAAGATCCCAGCCCATAGAGCAGCAGCGCTGAGCTGTGTGTGGCACAATCCATCAACCCGCCCAGCACAGCCCCCAGTGTGGGGGGCCTGGGGGAGGGCTCTGCGTGTGCAGGCGTGGGGGCATCTGGGTTTCTCTAAGCCTGTGTGGGTAAAGGCGTAAGTCTGGCCATGTGTTTGTGTGTGGGGAGAGGGATTGGTGTTTATGTGTATGGTGTTTTTTTTTGGGGGGGGGGGGGGCCTGTGTGTATGTATGTGTTTGCATGCGTGCTTACACGTGTGCGTGTCTACATATGTGTGCAATGTGCATATGTGTGTCTACACGTGCACGTTGAGAGCTACACCAGTAGCTAAAGGGGAGCTGCTATATGTTCACAGGCCCAGTCACCCCAAACTCTTACTGAAGGAGCAAAAGAGGGCCAGAGCAGAGAGAAGAGGCAGACGGAGAGCAGGGTCCAGCGGTGTGGCAGGGGGTAGGGTGGGGAGATGCCCCGTAAGGCCACCACTGCATATCCCCTTCCCCACCTCAGGAGAGGGGGGCTCTAGCCCTGGGGTAGGCAAATCCCTGAGCCCACCAGAGGCACAGAGCCCTGCTGACACCCCTGCAGCCCTCTCCTCAGCTGTCCTGTGACCCAAGGTCAGCCACATGCCCAATTGGTTTAACCCCACGGGGCTTTAGGAAAAACATTTTTCTGGTTTAAGATCTGCCTCCCCACACTGGGGCAGCTCTGCAGACACAGAACAGGAACGTGGCAGAGGACCAGGCTGAGGTGCAACACATAGGTGCAAGAGAAGAACTGCCAGAGAGCCAACACTCCTTCATGACAGGGACAGTCCTGGATCAAGGGGACACGTCCCAGCTGCCCCCCAGGGCAGTGTCAACACTCCTCCATCCCAACCACGATGTCTCCTGTGTGCTCTGCAGCCTCCCCACAGCTGGCACCTGCTTGGCGTGGGGAAAAGCCACTGACAGTGGGGCAAAGATGGTGAAATTCCCTCCTGGAAGAAGCCCTTTCTCCCTGCCCTGGGACCGAGTTGAGGTGAGGCTACTCTGTGTTGGGGAGCTGCTCCCCCTGACCCCACACACCCCCTCATCTCTGCCGCCAGCAGAAGCGCTGTGTGCGGACCTCCCGCCCGGCTGCCTCGCTCCCCATCTGACCCCACTGTTAGGCCAGGGCTGTAGGACGAGCCCAAGCTCCTCTGCATGGGGCAGCTAATCTGCCCAGGACTGCAGCTGCCACAAAGGACATTGCTTCAGGTTCAGGGGGTCTGAAAGGGGACGATTCAGGGTCGTGATCCCATGCTGGTGTGGGCTGCCAAGCTCGTTCCAAGGTGGTCCCTTGCCTGGAAAAGATGAGGCAGAGAAGAACCAGCTTTTGGGGGAAGTTTACACATGTGTGGAGGGAAAGGGACAGAGACATCCATGCCAGGACAGATTTAGGACATCCTCCTCTCAGTTCTCCCTCCCTCCCTACTCCAGCCCCAGCTGCCACCTTCATTCCCCATCCCATGCCAAAAGTCTTCTCTGCCCTTCGCACCCCTTCCAGTAAGGCCCAGAGGTCCCATCCCAGCCCACCCACCCCTCCAGCACCACAGCCTTATGCAAGCCACAGTGCACCACCACCCATAGCCACATACATCTCAGCAGGGGGCAAAACAATCCAGCCCCTCACTCCCACATGCATCCACACCCACTCATGACCATGCACTGACATGCCTCTAGACACGTCAGCACACGCTAACACACGTGTGCTTTGGGAAGAGGGGAAGGCAGGCCAGCGTGGGGTGCAACCCTGGCTGCCCGGTCTCCAGTGTACCCCAGGGCACAGACAGCCCGTGGAGAAGGGCTGCAGGATGGCAGCTCACAGCTCCAGGCCCCCTGAGCCCCACCGACCCTCAACCACAAGCTGAGCCATGCAGGAAGCCGTGGCGAGCCAGGCAGGAGTGGTGGTGCTCGATAGGTGGTCCCAGGGCAGGCAGGCAATTGTCACAGGCTTGCATGTTGTTTGCTTTGGCCCCCAGCACACACTACCCCTGCAAAGTGCTCACACAAAGCCACTTCCCTGGCCCCTGCCTGCACTGGGCTGGAGTCTGGGTGAGGGCAAAGTTTTGGGGTGAGGGTAAGGGGGGGTGCACACATGACAACAAATGCTATAAGGAATTTTTATGCTTCCAACCCCCCCCCCCTTCCTTCCCAGTGCTGGAAGGAAATAGCAAAATTGAACATGTGGGACCCATAAAAGCCCAGCTCTGAGTCATGGCTGTGGGAGCCCCTGCCAGGCACAACTCCTTCCCAGGGCATCAAGGCATCACCCCCAACCCAGCACGGTCCTGTGTCACATCGAGGGACAACGCCAGAACAAGGACTGTAATGCAGGAAATCTTGCCATCCTGAGAGAGAGAAGGTAGGACAGGGCAGGCTGCAGTGTCATCTGTCCTCCCGCTGCAGCCAGGGTAGGTCACACTGAGCCTGTTCCCACCCCAGCAGCTCCATCCCGCAGGGTTCTTCAGAGGAGGGGAACAGGAGGATGCACAGGACCTGGCAGGGACCTCATCAGTCATTAAACGATTAGACAGACAATAACAATCCCTTTTAATCTGTGGAACTGCCTGTCTCTTGACATGCTAAGCATGGAGCAAGGTAGGCACAGCACTTGAGGATTTAGGAAGCCTAAGTTGCTCCTCCTTTGGGGCAGGAGACCCCTTCTGTCTGCTGAGGGGGAGGGTGGGGGGTGTGGTGCCCTCAGCCTGTTCCCCAAAGTCCTCAGTGATCCCCTGCCTGCTGGGACACATTTGTGTCTCCTGAAGTAGCTGCCACTGGTGGAGGAGGTGGCACAGACCCCTGCTTTCCTGTTCCTTGACTGGAGACCTGCTCTGTCTGTACCCACAGCAACCCCATCACTTAGAGCCACGTTCTCTGCCACCACGCAGAGACAGGCAGCCAGGGCTGTGGTCCCCCTAGATCAGGGGTGAGAGTTTGACAGTTGGGTTGTACAACATCTGGAAACATCTCCCCCCCAATCCCAGCCCAGACTCAGACCCCAAAGCAGCAGAGCTGAAACTCTGTGCTCTTGCTGCTTGTTCCCACTCGGAGGCAGGTATTTTATCAGCTGTCCACCTTGTCATTCTGCAGCTTCTGGAGGGTTTTGATGTGTCCTAAGAACTGGGGTGAGCATGCTTGCTGGGTTCCTGTGAGGATTTCTGTAGAAGAATCCCACCCAGTGGACCTTTTTTATGTATCACATCATTATTGCTAAAAACCAGGAGAAGATATCAAGGGAAACTGAGGCACAGAGAGACTCCAGTACCACAAATGCAAGGCACTAACCAGGCAGGTAACTGCACACACGTGCATCCAGACACCTCCACACACACACAAACATGTCCACAGAGGTGCACACACATACACACCCCTGGGGGACACTCTGGGGGTGGGAGGATTGCTCTCCCTCCTGACCAACTACCAGACACCCAAGGTTTCCCTCTTCTATTATCTCAGCACAGATGGACACCAAGAGGCCCAGTGGCCTTTAGAAGGAAGGAAAGACAACACAAACATCCTCTTGTGAAAGCCATGTCACACGTGCAGGTGCATGTCTGTGCACACGTGAACACGTGTACATGCATGTACATGGAGGTGCACAGATGTGCAAGGGAGTGCACACTCATAGAGCACGCTGGAGTGGTGGGGACAATGGCATTCCCTGGAGACTAGGGGCTGGCCAGCCTCTCCATCACTGCAGCTGGAGTCCTGCACTGTGCTACGTCACTAACAGCACCCCCAGTTGTACTGGAAGAGGGAACTTCACATCTCCCAGCTCATTCACTCACACACCCTGGACAGCAAGCTGCAAATCCCCCTCCAAGCCCAAGCTCAACACCCGCCTCTCCTCAGGCTGCCCTGATGTGACAGCACACGAGTGACGAGGTGTCCATGCTAACTCACTCCCCAGGTGGAAACTTCCCTGCATCAGGTTGATTCTCACAGCTCACCTAGCTCCACACCTTGAGGGGAACACAGCACTGAGTTTATTTCACCACCTCTCACTAGACCAGTCACAGAGGTCTGGTGACCTTTGGCTCCCAACCTGCTCTTGATTTTGTGCTTGTCTTTGTGATAGAAAAGACCCTGGAACAGGGGGGAGATGAGGACCCCTGCACAAGCAACCAGTGACTTGGCTACGAGCAGATGCCCAGAGGACCTCACAAGTCCACTCACAAGCGTTACTGGGAGCTCACACTGTGGCAGCTGGGCTGGCAGATGCACTGCTGGGCTCAGGGCAGCACGTGCCAGTCTCCTCAGAGGTGCTGGGATCCTTGGTAGCTGGGAAATTTGGGGGTTCTACCAGGCACAGGGAGTTTTGGTGTGGATCTGCTCCAGGGTCTCAATTTCCAGCAGACCTCCTTGCCCTCGAAGAACCTTGCTGAGTAACAACAACCTTCACTGTGCTGGGGAAAGGCTCAAGGGAGGGCACAGACCAACCCAGCTCACGCTATACAGGGACATGTGCATTAACAAACTGGCTTCACACACCTGCAACAGCCTGGAAGGGACAGGAGGTGCCTTTGCCACCATCCCCTGTCTCCTGCAGGAGCAGCTTCTGCCTCAGCTGGACACAGCAGACCCAGCCACAGCAGGAAGTGTTCCTAGGTCTGAATTACTGAAGAAGAAACTTCATCTGGCTGCTTCCTCTTCCCCTCAACATGCCCCTGTGCCAAAACCCAATGCCCAACCTCAGGATGCTGCATCCATCAGCTCAGATTTGCCACACACACCCTCCAGAGCAGAGCTGGGGAACACTCAGGTATCTGGGTATCCAGCAGCATCTGCTGGGCCCCCCCATCCCTTCCACAGCCAGGCACAGGACCCTTAGCTGTGGCTGGAGTATCTACGAGCCTCCCAGACCCCAAACACAACATTGCAAATGCCACAGCCACCCAGCTCCAGTCAGACCCAGCTGCCTGCCTCTCCATCCCTGGAGGAGAGGTGCAGCCCTCAGGCCACCACTGAAGTGCTGAGTGTCCCCCCATTCTGGTTAGGGACCATCTGAACTTCACGTGTGTGTGCAGGGCCTGGCCCAGGGCACCATGACACAGAGAGAGTAATTCTCCAGAGAGATGCTTTTACTCTGCCTTTAGCCTTCCTGCACTCCTGGCTCACTGAGGGCTTGGTCCAGTTTGGGGGTGAGACCCCAAAAAGGGTGGCCTGTGCCCACAAAGGCTCGGTCAGCTCATGCTCAGCTGCAAGCTCAGCTGACCAGGTCTCACAATGCCCTGCTCAGGGGCTTCTCACACTGGCAATGCCAGTTCCCTCCTGCTCCTCTGTGCCATCCTTGACCCTGGCCAGCCTGCTCCACCAGCCCCAGACTCCTCATGCCAGCAAGGGAGTGATGCAGACCCAATGCTTAAACTCAACCATCCTGGAGGCTTTAGAAAGGTGGACAAAGGGTTGGCATCCAGTGGGGCACAGGAGACACTTGGAGCCATCTGCCAGAGAGGTCAAGCCTGAGCTCCCTCACCCACCCCAGCCCCTGCTCTCCAAGTGCCAAAGCCAGGAGCAGTCCTTGTGTGAGTGTGCAGGAAGATGGGTGGAGACTCAAAACCAGCACTGTCAAGGACTCCAGGGTCTCCACAAGTGATGTGAAAAAGCAGCTCTGCCCTCCCCTCCAAACCAGAGAGGTCTGATAAGCTCATCTAGGCTCCTGTTTCCACAAATGCCTGGACCAGACTGACCTTCTGAGGTCCCTTCCCACCCAGGCAGCTCGACAGCTCTATTATCCCAGGTTTCCCAGGTGTGGGACACTTCTGTGGCAACCTCTGCTCCAGCCCACGTGGGGAGGGAAGAAGCGCAGCCCCAGGGCCCGTGGGATGAGGGCTGGGAAGCCGAGGTGTGCCGGAACCTGGGCATTTCGCCACCATTTCTGGGAGGCTCCTTGGGGTGCGCAGAACCTCCCTGCGCCTCGCTCCTGCCAGGCGCTTGCCCACACGGCCTGGCAGGCTGTCAGGAGAGCAGGGGGGCTCACAGGTCACCTCCCCTCAAAGCCTTGCCCAGGGCCCCAGGAACGGCGGGTACTGTCAGGGGGGACACAGGCGTCAGCTCTGGGGTGTCCCCCCAAAGCAGCTGGGTGCAGAGGCTGACGAGGCGGTTGGCAGAGCCCCGTGTAGGCCATGCCTGGCCCAGGGTAAGAGGGCTCAGGATGGCCAGGAACTCGCAGCAGCAGTGCGGGTGGCACCGCTCACCATCCCTGTGCGCCTGGGGACAGTCCTGCAGCTGCTGCGTCACTCGGGCCGGGACAGTAACTTCCAGCCGGTCCAAACCCCTTATCCGGGCAGCGGGGGAGCCGCCTGGAGCCGGGGCTGCCTGCGCAGGAGCCTGGAGGACCCTGTTCCAGCCCAGCCCTCCCTTCCTCGGGTTGCGAGGGACTTCACCGGGCGCGTACGGCCAGAGCAGCCCACCCACCGGGTGCACGAAGCGGGCGGGAGCGTGAGGGCGTGGGAGTGGGTGTGAGCGCGAGTGTACGTGACGGGGAGCGCGGCGGGGCCGGGGCGCTCAGCCCGCCTCGCGCTGCCGGTCCCCCCGAGCGCACTCGCCCCGTCCGACCCAGGACGGCCCCGACCGCCCCCCGCACGGTCCGGACCCGCTCCTGGCCCGCGTCCCTGGCGCCATCCCGGCTCCTCCGGGAAGCGGGTGGGGCTCGTGGGTGCCCCGAGACCCTGCCCACGGCCCCGACTCGCCCGACGGCTCCTACCTCCAAGCGGCTCCGAGCGGCCCCGGGCGGGGCGGCGAGTCCCGCGGCTCCGCGCTCCCTCTTCCCCCGGCTGCAGCTACGGCTCGGTCCGGGAGAGAAGCGGCACATCCAGGGGGACGCTGGCGGGCGGGACGGGACGGGTCGGCGCGGCGCCCCCCGCACTTCCCCGGCCCGCCCCGGGCGCCCAGAGAAAGTTGCCGGAGCCTCCCGCGGGGGCGGCGCGTCCCGGCAAAACCGGCGGGTCCGCGGGGCGGCGGGTCCCGCTCCGCCAACTTGGGCGGCGGCGGCGCCGAGCGCGCTCGGGACAGAGACCCCGGCCGGGAGCGCCGCCGGCTCCAGCCGCTCCGAAAACCCGGGATGGATCCTGCACACGCGCGCAACGCGGGGCACGCGCGCCCGCCACGGCCCTGCACACGCGCGGGGGCCCGTGCGCGTGCATTGCTCCTGCACGCTCACAGCCGCACACACGCGCACCCGTGTCCGTGCGCGGGGGCTGTGCTCACCCGCGTGCCTTCAGGGGCGCGGGTGCAGCGTTCGCACACACGGGCACACGCGCGTGCACCTGTGCGGGAGGGCACGGACAGCGAGCACGTGCCCAGGTACCCCCGCACACACACACACACATCGGGGTACGCTCACGCACGCAGGCGTTTGCGCGCGTGTAAACAGACACACGTGTACACCGCCGGCACGCGCAGGGCACACCCGTGTGTAAAGCACAAACACCGCACACGCAAGACGTGCAACCGCCAACGCTCGCCAGGCCCAGCCTGGCTCCCTCGGAAGCAGCCGGGGGGACCAGGGTCCCCGCACCTCCTGCCGCCCCGGCTGGGAGAGGCCGAAGCTCCCGGTGCCGGTGTCCGGGGAGGCAGCGGGCAGACGTGGGGTGTCTCCGGCGGACACCTCCCAGCAGGGCAGCACGGGCTCCGCGCCTCATCTGTCTCAACACCGCCGGGGATCCGGACGGAACCTGCGCCCGTGCCCCGGGCATCGCTGAGCAAAGACCACCGCCCGCCCCAGCAGGAATGAGCCCGTCTCCCGCAAGACCCCCGCCCCCGGCCGGGGATGAGGGGAGCTGGGGACGGCAGGAGCCGCTCTGCCCGGGGCGCCGCCGAGGAAAACCCTGGGCTGGCCCGTGGGTTTGGGGGGAACCGCGATTGACAGGAAACTCTGCGGGTTGTCCGTGGTCTGGAAGTGCCACCGCGGTCTGGCAGAGGCTCGTGCCGTGACACCGCAGGGAAGGACTCGGAACGGGAAAATACCGCGTGGGTGCCCACCTATCCCCGGGGCTGCTGCTGTGGCACCACCGGGCATCACCCTGACCCACCCCGCAGGGCGTCCGGAGGCCCCCTGCACCTCAGCACCCCGTGAGGAGCCCCGACAAGCCGCCAGATACCCGGACTGTGCTGCCGGTGCACCGGGCGCGGGGGGTCGCGGGTCGGGACGCCCGGGGTCCCCGGGTGGGCACAGCGGACCGCGGTGCAGCGCCCTCTGGTGGCGACGGGCGGAGCTGCCTCCCGTTCCCCCCACCCCAGGGTCCGGTGGGGCCGTTTCCTCCCCTCGCCCCTACGGGCCGGTGGGGCCTTTCCCAGCGGGGAAGGGGACATCGCTCTCTTCACACCAGCCCGTCTTGAACTGATGGAGAGCGCAGGATTTCGGGTGCTGCCCCCCGAAGAGAGAGAGCGCTGGAGCAGGAGGGTTCCTCCCCCCCCACCCGAGGGAGCTGGGGAGGGTGCAAGGCTGGGGGCTGCTTTGGGCCCCGTCTCGGGGTGCACAGGGCTCAGCAAGTGGGACATTGGGGCTGGGGGCTCTTCCTCCAGCTGGGGACACACGTCCATCTTCATCCTGCAAGCCACTGAGGTACCCAACCATCCTCCCAGAGTTGCCCTGATGAGCACCCCAGGTCCCTCCTTGTCCAGCCACAATGTCTGTGGTGACTCAAAAAGCTTTCTTCCACCCTGAAAGCCCCCCTGGCTGCTTGCCCCGTGGCCACAGTTCTTCCAGCCATGTCCCAGTGTGACACCAGTGCCTGCAGTTCAGCCTCCTACTCACCACCCAGATGTTTCTCCACTGTGTTAACTGTTCCAGGGCTACCAGTGGTGGAGGGGGTGAGGAGAACACACCCTGCAAGGCCTGAGACCATCTCACACGTGAAGGGAAAGCAGGGCACTGGTGGGACCTGCACCGAGGGAGGCAGGAGAGAATGGGGGTGTCTGAGCGAGAAATGGGGCTGGAGAGCTCCAGGGATTTTTTCATGGGGAGGGTGTTAGAAGGAAATTAATTTCTCACCCAGCAGCGCTGCTTTTCCTTGTTATTTGTTTTTTGCAATGAGGATCAGCTCCCCCCCTGTGCCACAGTGACAATATGTAGGGGAAGAGCCAGGCTGGCCCTGGGTGCAAGCAGCTATTTCAGGGATAGTGGCCTTTGCCCACCTGTCCCCAGCCAGGATGTGACAGCGTGCATCACTGCCAGCAGCACGCAGTGGGGAGGCAGGATGACCTCCCCAAGACCTGCTTAGGCCTGAGGACCCTGCTCCTTCCTCCAGCTCTGCCCCCACCCCATTTTCCCTGCTCCTTTCTCCCTTACTGCTGGGGAAAGTGAGTCCAAAGTGACAAACTCGCTGCCCCAACAGCCCACACAGGAGCTCTGGGCTCAAGACGGTGGCCACACAGAGCCACGCAGCCCAGAGCAGACAGGGCAGTGGGACCACCAGGGCTGGAGTGGGGCTGGACCAGGAGTGGGGCTTGGCAAAGGGAGCATGTGCCCCACCTTGTGCATGCTCAGCTCCCCAGGTGACCCCCAGATGCACTTTTTATGGGGACACAGGCATTCTCAGCCTGCCCCAGTGCTCAGATGTTCCCAGCTCCTGCCAGCTCCATCCTGCTCTCTGGGACTGTGCTGCCCATGTCCAGTGTGAGCCTCAAAGGGGATGGGAGCTGTGCCACACAGCCAGCCTGACCCCAGAGCCTCTTAGCAGGATTACCCCCACTGTGGGCACTCTGCCTTCCTTGGCATTAGCTTGTCCTCCCAGTGCCCCTGTGTGTCATCACGCACCACAAGTGTCCAGTGTACCACAGGAGTAGCTTTGTGGTATGACCCATGGCCATGGCTCTGGCAAACGCTGTCTCCACTGGCTGCATGGGACCCTCAAGAGCAAAGGGACAACATGGGGATTGCAGAATGTGAGGGATTTCAGGAGACACCTCAGCTCCCAGCCATGGCCTGCAAAAGATTGCTCCCTGCCTCAGTTTCCCTCCCTACCATCCTAGCCCGAGATCGTTTCCTTTCCCTGCCAGCCACCCCCAACATGAGGAGTGAGGAGTGAGGAGGGGTGTCTCTGCCCCCCAGGGAGGCCTCAGCACACAGAGGAGGTGGCAATGCCTGCACAGTTCCCCCATTCCTCTGGCATGAGGGGGGGACAGCTACCTGCATCCCAGGGGGGCAGGGGGGCCCTGACTGCTGCAGTGGATCGAGTCCCACAGCATCAGCCCCGAGGCAGGGCCAAGGTGGTGGGTGCAGGTGAGGAGCTGCCTGCACACTCCTTTTGTAATAGGCATAAGCAGCTCAGCAGATTTACCCCTGAGCTGAGTGTCACCCCAGCTTAAGCTGCCAGGAAAGGCCCCGCCCGGGTGCTGGGCACTGTGCGGGGCCAGCGCTGTCACCTGCACCACCAGAGCCCATCACCTTCCCTGAGGGTCTGGGGACTTGCCCCAACACCACCCACCTCTTCCCAAGGGGCCACCTGTATGGCCAGACAGACCCAGGTCCGTTTTGCCACCAGCTTTGAGCCCCCCCCCACCCTGGGGGTGGGAATAACACTCAGCCAGCTCCCCCCCCCCCACCCCAGCAGCTGTCAACCTCCAGCTCCCCAACCCTGCCGTGTCCCACACCCCACAGTTAATCTTGGCCTCCTGTTTAGGAAAGTTAAAGCAGCTCAGAGCAGGGCCAGATGATCACCCAGATTAAAGACTTAATGGTACCACCACAGCCAGCTCAGCATCTCGGCTCTGGGCTGGTGGGTCAGCGTGTCAGTGTGTCAGTGAGTCAGCACATCACGCACACGCGTGTGGACAACCTCCCCCCATGCATGGAGACACAGATTCACTGCAGCAGGGAACAGCACCGTGCTGCTGGCAACGGGAAAACACAGCTGGCATGTTTGTGGGACACCTCCCTGTCCATCCCTCCCATCCCAGCTGCACTGACTGGAGTGAGAGTGGCAGTGGAGGGATGGAGCAGGGAGGTTCTAAAGATGCTGTGCACATCCCTGTGCACTCACCTGAAACCTGCACCTGCACCTCTCAGCACGTGTAGGGCAGCACACGCTCCGGGGGCACGGCCGCTGATAAGGTGCCCGTTGTGTCAGCAACGCACGTGGTGCTGGGGCTGTGGGAATGCCCAGGAGGCTGAGGTATCCTGCAGGTCCCAGGCAGCTTTTCCCCATAGGTGGAGATATTTTGGGGACTGTGGGTGATGGCCACGCTGTCCCCACAGCCTGGGGGGGGCCACCCGCTGCGGTCGGCTGATGAAAGCTGCCCTTTGTCCGCTTGCAGGGTGCAGCACAGGGCCAAGCTGGGAAAGCAACTGGGTTTGTCCCCAGATAAAATAGCCCCAAATTGAGCTTTGAGCAGGATGTTGTGCAACAAGGACCCAGGCCAGCCATGTGGGATCCCAGAGGGATGAGCAGGGGGTATTGCTTCCCATTCCAGAAGCATCCCACCCCAAATTACACAGGAGACTCCCCATCACCCACCAGCCTGGGCATTGCCAGACTCTGTGACTGGGTTGTGTGGGGTTCAGACTGGGGTCACTGGGCAGTGTGTAGGGACCAAGGAGGTCAGTGACATGTGATTAGGGTACAATCTCTGGTACTTGCAGCAGGGGCACAGGATTTGAGGACAGGCTGTGGCTCATCATTTGAGGTCACCCCACTGGGGCTCAAGTCTCTAGAGCTGGGGTATTTTGATCTCTGGGACTGATCCAGGTGGAGAACATCTTCAGGTTGGGCTATGCCCCCCAGCAGTACCTGCCCCATTGGGAAACATCTTCTTTGATGCTCACATCACAGGCTGCCCCTATCCAGCCCCCAGCAAGGTGGTCCCAGTTCCCAGCCCCTGCCCTAGCCCTGGATCCCCCCACCCACAGGGAAGAGCCCTCTGCATAGCCCTGCTCACACAAGGTCTCAGTGTGCAACACCCCATGGCACCCAGGGAGCCCCAGAAGCACCACAGCTCCTCTCCCCTCACCTCCCAGTGCTGCCCACAGCTGCCAGCTCTTGAGCCCAGCATCCCTTGAGCCCAGCATCCCTTGAGCCCAGCATCCTTCCCAGTCAGAGCCTGAGCCAGGAGTAAGGACCTTCTGGCCAAGCAGGACCATTTGCCCCACCCCATTCAGGCAGGTGGTGCCAGGAGAAAACAGTCAGAGCCTGGATGTTGCATTTCCTCCCATTTATTGGGGAAGCCACACCAAAGTATTAAAATAAATTAAAGGATAGGCTGTGTGGGTGCATTGCATACATGAGTATCAGGAAGGCAAAGGCAGAGTGGGATCTTTAATAGAGAGGTGAGGAGACAGAACAGAGCACCAGGGAGTCCCAACAGCTGCAGAAACCCCTGCCATAAAAGTAGTAACTGCAAAACTAGAGATACACACACACAAAAAAAATCTGTACCTTTAGTATGGTCTTAAAGGCAAAGTCTGAGTCAAACCTCCTTGTATGGAGGCACCTGGGCTGGAAGAGACCTGGCTGGTGGGGTGGGCAGCAGAGAAAAGCACAAAACCCAGGGGAATGAAAGGGGAAATACACAGGGCCAGGCCAGGAAGCAAAGTCATCCTTTACAGCTCCATGCCTTCCTGGGAGCAGAAGACTGTGTCTAATCATTGCAGTTTTGGGGTTCTTGAAAAAATCATGCCCTTCAGCCTCATCTTCCAGGCCTGTTATTTGTGCCTTATTCCCCTTGTTCCCAGTAACAGGCTCAAACTTGACACAGGAAGATCTGTGGCAGTGGGGGAGAAGAGCAGGACTGCCTCCTGTCCTCCAGTTTCCCACGTGGAGGAAACACACCCATTCCCATATCCCACTCTGCTCTAAAGGAAGCAGAGTCCCAGACTGTCACCAGACACTCTAGATGTGAACAAAGCAGGGAACCCCCCCTCAGCCCAGACCACCAGAGATGGGGGATCAGCCTGGGACCAGAGCAATGCTGCCAGTCAGGGCAGGGATGCCCAGAGTCACCAACCACCCGCAGCTCAGACTCAGGCAGTCTGATGTGGCCTTGGCTCTGTCCCACGTGTCCCCAGAGACCCCTGCCCCAGGTGCTCTCTGGAGACCACCCCTGCTCCCTCTGATGAGACCCTCTCCCTCCCAACCTTTCCAAAGGCATCCATTGTACCACAGTCTTGACTCCAGCTCAAGGGAGCTCTCTCTCCCCTTCCCCCCCACCCCCACCACCAGAGAGAGAGTCCTGGAGAAGGTGGGTACCCAGCACAGCTCCCTCAGCCCTAGCTACAGCCACAGGCATCAACAATCATGTCGGGGATGTCAGTCTTGACAATGTTGCTGTTGCGATCGAAGTAGAGGACAGAGAGCGGCCGGCGCCTCGTGGGCACGCAGCAAGAGTGCTCCGATGCCTGGATGTTGTTGGCCTTGACGAGGTTGAAGACAGCTGTGTGGAAGGAAGAGGCCATCCCAGGACTGCCTGCCACATGCAGAGGGCACTGGCCCACACAGTAGTTTATCTGGTAGCCCTCGGGCTTTATGATCCAGTCGTTCCAGCCGATGTCCCGGAAATCCACGTAGTAGTCCTTGCGGCAGCAGAGGTTGGAGTTCTGGCTGCAGCGGAGGCTGCGCTTGGCCACGCGGTGTCCTGGCTCCCGCACCGTTGCGTCAGCCACCAAGAAGGGTTGGTGGGTCCTGCTGGCATTGACTATTCCCATGATATCACCCCTGTCCCCATGGCTTTCCAGTTCCAGACGCAGGGTCCTGCGTTCTCCCTCAAAGAAGCTCTGCAGGGCGGGCATGAGGGTGAAGGCGTGCCAGCCGCTGCCCTTGGCGCTCAGCCGCCTCTCGCTCAGCAACGTGCGGTTGCCCCCCACCAAATCACCTTCCCTAGCAGCGAGGAAGATTCTCAGGGTGAGGCTGGCTAGAGGGTCTCGGGGAACTCGAAGGTAGAGCCAAAGCTGAGCCTGCAGGATGTGAACATCCTGCTCTTGTGTGCTGCTGAACTGGAACCGCAGCCCCAAGGTGGAGGGAGACGCGGGCTCTGAGGGGAGAAAGGGATAAGGAGGTGAATGCTGCAGGATGCTGGGTGAAGGTAGGGCTGCACCAGCATCCTGCACATCAAGGCCAACCTCTTTCAGCTTCTGCTCAGGAAAGACCTACAAGCTTCCCTCCCTCCCTCCACAGGACCCTCAGGCTGTCCCCATCCCTCCCTTGGGAATGCTACCCAGAGCAGGGCAGTGTTGGATGGGGGACTGTCCCACCCTGCCTGGAGAATGGGCACAGAAGGGGGCATCTGCTCTCACCTGGCCCTTTCCCTTTGCTGCACAGTGTTCCCAGACACCCTCTGCCCCCAGCAAGTCCTCGCAGCTCCCAAGTTAAACTACCAGGAATCCCAGGCACCCGGGGTTGCCCTCATCCTCCAGGAAGGGAACAGGCATGGCAGCACCTCAGCTGTAGGGTCCCAACTGGCTGATGCAGGAGGAAAAGAAGGGTCACCTCTCCCCGGCTGAGCTTTCCTGCACAGCAGTGCTGGGAGGCCACCAGTGCACAGCAGGTGCATTAATTAATGATTTAATCACAGCGGCTCCAGGCACCCTCACCCGCCTGCCAGGAGGGAGACGGGCAGGACCCGGGACCCAGCGGTGCTGCAGCTCGTAGAGATTCAGGGGCTGCACATCCCTGCAGATCCCAACCAGCCCAGGGCAGAGAGACCCTGCCCCGGGGGGCGCACCCAGGGTCTCCCGCAGCCTGGCACCGGGAACAGCCCGGCTCACCCGAGCCCCGTCGGGGACCCCGGCCCTCAGGGGCCACGTGGGCGATCGCGGGGGTCGCACCCACTGCCCAGGGGGTCCCGCACACCCACCTGGCTCCGCGAAGCTGATGATCTCGTAGCCTCGCTCGTCGTCGTCGGGGCTCCGGCGGGTACCGCCCGCCTGCAGCCGCCGCAGGGCGCGGGCTACGGCAGCGCGGGGCACGGCGTGAGCGAGCCGCGGCCGCTCGCGGAGCCGCAGCTTCTCCAGCAGCTGCCGCTTGGCCGCTTCCTCCAGCAGCCGCCGCTCCGCGCCCACCGCGCACGACGGGCAGCGGGGCTCCGCCGCCGCGCACAGCACCGCCGCTAGCAGCAGCCACGGGCCCGCGCCTCGCGCCGCCATCCGCACCGACGGGACGGACCGGGCCGGCACCGGGAGTGGCGCGGTGCGGCCCGCCTGCTTTGGGCACCTGCGGCCGGGGGCGGGCCCGGCGCCCCCCCCCGTCATTGGCCGGCTCACCTGCCTGTCCCGTCCCGTCGGACCGCAGCCGGGGCGGGGGATTACCGGGATTAGCACCCCCCCGCTCCGTCCCGCGGCGGGGGCGGGTGGCGGACGGCGCTCCGCTGCGCCGGGGGAAGGGGCTTCGGCAGCAGCGAAACTCTGTTGCCCTCACTGCCCCCCCTCCCCTCCCGCGCTCCGTGACAGACCGTCGGGTCCCTGGCCCGCCCCGGACCCACGGAGGGCACCGCGGGGAGTGGACACGAGTCGGGGGGGGGGAAAGCATCGCGGAGAGTGGACACGAGTGGGGGGGAGCATCGCGGGGAGTGGACACGAGTGGGGACACACACACTGGAGGCTGCACACAGGGGATTCATCTGGGCGTTCACAAGCACTGGCACGTGCAGAGGTGCGTGGTCGTGGGCTCTGCCCGCCTGTGGCCCACCCTGGATCTGCCCGGGGGCGCGGAGGGACCCGGCCAGGCACCCCGCGGGGACAGCGGGCGCTGAGCTCCTCTGCCAGCTCCTAAACCTGCGGGAAATGAGGGCTGGGGCAGATCCTGGCCAGGTGGAGGAGCACTGATCCCAGAGCAGCCTGCCCAGGGATGGATCCCGGGGATGGATCTCGGGGATGGATCTCGGGATGAATGGATCCCAGCCTCACCTGCCTGCCCACGGCACCTACAGACCTGCCCCCGCAGCCTGTGCATTGCCCCCCGAGCACCCCCTTAGCCATCCTAGCAGGGCCAGTCAGGCAGTTTGTTGCTGACAGAGGACCCAGCAGGGATCAGGGGCTGTTCCCAGGATGACCCTTGCAGCTCACTGGGGACTGTTCACATCTCTGGGCTTTTATTGTTCCTATCGTGTGCCCAGTTCTGGGCTCCTCAGTTCAAGAAAGACAGGGATCTGGAGGGAGAAATACAGGGATCTTCTGGAGGCCAAAAAGATGATGAGGGTCCTGGAGCATCTCCCATGTGAGGAGAGGCTGAGAGAGCTGGGACTGTTCAGCCTGGAGAAGACTGAGAGGGGACCTGATCAGTGTCTATAAATACCTGAAATGTGGGGGCCAAATGGATGGGGCTGGGTTCCTGTTGGTGGTGCCCAGTGACAGGACAAGGGGCAATGGGCACAAACTGTGACACCAGAAGTTCCATACAAACCTAAGGAGAAACTTCTTCACTATGAGGGTGATGAAGACCTGGGACAGGCTGCCCAGAGAGGGTGTGGAGTCTCCATCTCTGGAGATGTTCAAACCCACCTGGACACTTTCCTGTGCAACCTGCTGTGGGGAACCTGCTTTGGCAGGGGGGTTGGACTGGATGATCTCCTGAGGTCCCTTCCAACCCCTAGGATCCTGTGTGAGTCTGTGTGATGAGTTTGGGGGTCTGAGTCTACCCTTCGGACTGCCTGGTCCAGCCTCATCCCAGGAGAGAGCTGGGAAGGGCCAACAAAGGTCCCCCCTCTGCTCCACAAATTAAAATGGATGTTTGTATGTACTGAGGGCTTACAAGGTGGCAGCCAGTGTCACATCAACCTGAAGATGTGTTTTGGATTCTTAGCTCCTGATGCTTAGAGCAGGGTGCACAGCTTGAGCCAGGGCAGGGTCCTGCAGAAATAGCCCCAAAGTGGTGCAAGATGCCATGGTGCTGGGGGATCAGGAGAGCCCAGCACTCTTGTGCCAGAGCAGGGAACCCATGGAGCGCAGTGGGAACCTGAAGCCCAGCCAAGCCCTTTGGGCATGTCCTGTGCCCACCATGCTGTGCAGCACTAACTCCAAGGTCTTGACCACACAGAGCTTCTGCCTCTGGCCAAGCACAGAGGTGACGTGTAAACAGAGTGGGCTGTCTGGGAAAAAGCACCCACCAGAGATGATGCAACCACAGTGCAAGGGGCAAAGTTCTCAGCTGGTTGGGCCTGCTGGCAGCTCCCAGAATAGCCCAGGAATGTCAACAAGAAGGAAGAGGTGGGCACAGCTTGGCCTGGAAGCCCAGCTCCCACAAGGCTGCAGGCAGGACACAGGCAGCAGTGCCTGGGGACCAGCAGGACTGAGCAGATGGCATTTCCATCCAGGCACAGGTACACTGTGTGTGCTCACTTGCACAGATGCTCAGCACTACACACACATCTGCACACTCCCTTGCAAACACATGGCCAGGCCCCCATCCCAAACATTTGGAGACATGCTCCATTTGTGGACATGCCCACACATGCACCTCGTGCCCACTCCTCTGCCTTGTATTCCAGTTTTCCATACTGGAAGTGGAGCATTTCCTTTGTGACTCTCAGGGCAGGTGAAATTCCCCACAGGGCAGGGCTGCTCCTGCCTTCAACCCATGGAGGGAACCAGGTCCCTCTGCCTGACACTGTCCCCACATGCAGCAAGCTGGAAGGAGTCCCAAGCTGCATCTCTGAGTGGCGCTGGCCCAGGTGCCAGGCCAGGGGGGTCGTTAAAATCTCTGTGTCACCACCACCTCCCAGCAGCCACACCACAGCTTTCCTTACGCAGAAAAGGGAAACTGAGGCATGATGTCAGGCTGAATTCTTCCTTTCCTGCCAGGTGCACAGAACCAGGATCAGGGCTGTGGCACAGCATGAAACAGAGGAGGCAAAGAGTTGTGGCAAAAAGAGTGAAATACTCTCTAATCCACCTCACCATCCTTTCCAGGCTGGGGAGCAGGGTCTCCCCAAAGAGATTAAGCCCTTTGAACCTGCCAGGATCCCTCTGCGCTGGCCAGCACCCCATGGCTGCTTCCATGAACCCCCATTTCACCTCCAACTTAGCAAAAGCATCTGATCCGCCCGCTCCCTCGCACGGCCGCTGCGTGCCCCCCCGCGCACTCTGGCCCACCAGATCTAGGCCAAGGGTCAGTGTGGAGCTGTGAGTGGTTCTTGCACCCATTGCATAAGTGTGTTGTTGATTAAGCAGTTCCCAGAAAGCAAAGCCCAGGGACCGACCTGACCAAAATACCACCCTGGGTTCCCCCAAGCCCAGCACTTGCTGCACCCATGGCTTCTGGGCCTCTGACCTTGTGTCCCGTGGGACAAACGTGGCACCTGATGACCTGACCTACAGGTGCCAACGGACTGGGTTAAGCAGGGACCCCCCTCCCAGGAGCTCATGCAGCAGCACGTGGCAGGACGCTCATTTCTGCACAGCTCTGCCACCGCTGTCATCAAAGCCAGCAGTGACCCTCGCGCGGGGACCACGGCATCGGCCAGGCTCCAGCACTGAAAAGCTTCCTCCCCACCAGCTCCTCGTCCCCAGAGCAAGCGCTGGAGGGCACAGGCTGGAGGAGAACCCAGCTCGGGGGCTGGGGGAGCAGCCGATGGCTGTGGCACAGCAAGTGCGGAGCAGGCGCCGCAGGGCGTCGGGGGCTTCTGCACGGGCAGCACCGGGGCGGCCAGCACGGGGGAGGAGGCCGGGGCAGGAGCTGGTGGAGGCGCTGGGCTGGCCGGGCTGGGCAGGCCGGGGTCCGGCCGTGGGAAGGGAACGAAGCCAGGGCTCGCAGCCAGGAAGGGGAAGGTCGGCGGCCCCGCTTCCCTCGGTGCCCGCCCGGGGACGAGGGGCGAGGGAGCGGCCCGTCCCAGAGCCCCGCGGCCGAACACCCGGCTCCGCTGCCCCCGCTGCCCATGGCCCCGCTGCCCCCCGGCCCGGCTGCTCCCCGCCCCCGCTGCCTCCCGGCCCCGCTGCCCCCGCAACCCCCAGCCCCGCTGCCCCCGCTGCCCCCCGGTCCCGCTGCCCCCCGGTCCCGCTGCCCCCTTGTCCCCGCTGCCCACGGCTCCGCTGCCCCCGCTGCCCCCGGCCCCGCTGTCTCCGCAGCCCCCGGCCCCGCTGTCTCCGCAACCCCCGGCCCCGCCGTCCCCGCAACCCGCTGCCCCGGCCCCGCCGCTTCCCCGAGCCACGGCGCCTCTCTCGGCTCACTGGCGCCCCCCGGCGGCGCGGGACAAAGCCGCTCCCGGGCCCACGGGCTCGGCCGGGGCCACCCAGCTCGGACCGGGGCTGGCGGGCGCCTTCGGGACGGGGCGATGAGCGGCCGCTGTCCCGTGGGCTCCCCCCGCACGGGCACTCAGCGGGACACCGGCACCTGGCACCAGCCAAGCCGAACCGAAGACGCCCAGCGCGGATCGCCCGCTGCCTCCGAGCCGGGGTGGTAGGGGGGTGCTGCTGGCTGGACGGTGCCCGTGGGACTTGAAAATTAAAGATTAACCCTTTTCAAGGCAACGCCGGGGGCTTTCAGGAATTCCCACCCCTCCCCTGGGAGCCCAGCGCTGCCAAGGGTCACCCTGGCACACCGCACTCAGGCCGGTGCCTCAGGGTCTGTTGATACTGGCAAAAGCTCCTTCCAGGAGCCACCGGCAGCGGCTGCACGTCCCCTGTCCCCTGTCCCCTCCCGAGCCGAGGCCTCTGTTCCCCTCTGTGTGGGATCTGGCACAGCCCAAGTGCTGGGTCGATGCTGTCTGCCTGGCACCTCTTGCGCTGGGCTGGTCTGGGGGGGCTGCAGGAGGCGCTTCCCACAAGGTTTACTGGTCCCAGTAGGACCAGTGCAGCATGGCAGGTGGGTGTACCTGCCTCAGACAGCCCCTCCAAAGTGCCCTGAATGGGCAAGGGACCCCAGCACAAGTGCAGTATCACAAGGGGAGAGGGGACACTGTAATCTCAACACTGCCCTCATCCCCTCTCTTTCCCCACCGGTGAAGGAGTGGATGCCCAGCGGGGAGTTGCACCCTGATGCTCTCAGGTCTCTGTTCTGCTCCCTGAAGAGCCTGACTTTGTACTCTGCCTTCGTGCTTACACCAAGGTGACTTTCACTGATGAGGGAGAAGACTTGCAAAATAAACCAGGGCTCTGGTGAAGCCCCGATAGTGACTTTTCCCTGTGCAGTTTCTCAGGGCTGTAAATGCACAGCTCCTGCCTGGGCCACCAGCTTTTGGGGGCTGAGCAGTGTTGGAGGTCCCTGCCTGCCATGGGCCCCTGTGCCAGTCTTACAGCAGGCAGGGAGGGGGCTGTGCCCGGCTCCAGGGCATCACCTTTCGTTGACTGCACCTTCCTCAACCCTGTAGTGTTCCCCAGGTGGGAGTGCCACCATGGGATTCCTGAACCTTGGTCATCCTTGCCCTGTGCTGTGAGTGGGGAAGGGGCTGTAGGCTGCACCTTGGTGTCTTGTTTCCCATGGGAGTGGGATAAGCTGCATGCATGGAGAGGAGGGCCTGGACCCTGCTACCCTGCTCACCTGGGGAACCTCTGACCTCAAGGCACCAGGGAAGGCACGTTTTCAGGTGGTTGGCAAGCCCCCAGGACAGTGTGTTCTGCCCTAATCTCAAACTGCCAGGGACAGGGGAAGGACCTCAGAGACTGAGACCTCTCTTGGGGGAGCTGCTGCTAACCCAGGTACCCCCAATCAGCAGAACCCTCATTCCATTGGGGTGCAGCTTGGGCTGGCTACCACAGCCCAGGCAACAGAAGGAAACGTGATGACACCTCATAGGTCCAAGGAGGTTTGGACCAGAAGATGCCCCCAAGCCTATGCCTGAGGGCAGGGCAAGTGTCCCTGCAGGGCTGTCTGGCAGAGCCTGCTGTGTGTCCTGCAGTGTCCAGAGGGTGCGTGTGCAGCCCAGCAAGGGGCAGAGCTGGGGTTTGGGGAGCAGGTAGCAAGAAGGAACCATTTCAGGCCGGGCACCCATGCCCTGCAGAGCCCTGCTCTGCTCTGAGCCCTGTAAGGAGTGGAGGAAGCACGTAGCAGGAGTGCTGTGGGTCCAAGAAGGGGAATTGGGGGCATCCCAGCCCCACTCGAGGGATTGTGGCACCTACAGATGCCTCAACTCAGGGTCTCAGGCTTGTGCTGCCCGGAGTTGAGGCATCTGTAGGACCACAAGTCCCAGCCAACAGCTTCACTTGGGCCCTTTGTGCCCGTGCCCGCTGTGGCCTAGAGAGCTGAGCACTGGCCCCAGGAAAGCTGTTTGTTCAATAAATACAGACAGTGGAACGAGGCGTTGGGAAAAGAAAGGGAAAAAAAAAACCAAGAGGAAAAAAAAACCAAACACCAAACCCTCCCTGGGTTTGCGCAAGCGGCCTTGGGGCCCAGACAGTATCGATCCCCGAGCCCTCCACCCTGCCCAGGGTGCAGCAGCTGGGTCAGCGGGAACCTTTCAGGTCCGAGTCCTGGAGGTACCACAGCCTGGAAGCCCAGATTTCAGCACAGTGCCTGCTGCAACCTGATGGGGAGATGCAGGTCCCCCCACTTCAGCAGGACTCGGTGGCAGCACCTGCCTCAGGTGTGCTGTCTCCTGCTAGTGCTGGTTCCATCCCAGCTCAAGGTGTCACAGGTCCTCTGAGGCAATGTGCATCCTGGCTCCTGCTCCAGCCAGAGCTGCTCACAGCTCCAACCATCCCGGCCTCATCCTGGAGTAGGACAGCAGATGCAAAGCCATCCTTCAGGCCAGATGGGAAGAGGGTCTGCCACGATCCTCCTCCCCCTGCTGACCCTCTTCCCACCTGGTTCAGCTCTGTCTCCAGCCTCTGGGGTGGGGTTGTCAGTGCTTGCAGGATGGATCACAGGACTGCAGTCACCCAGCAGCACCCCAGCCAGCTGAGTGATCACCCCAGGAGCTCCCCTTGTGAACCTCTCTCCCCCACCCCCAGCACCCTCTCCCTTTCTCAGGGACACGTGGGAAGTGATGGAGAAACCCTAACACGAGATTACATCATGGGGCTGATGTGTCAGAGCCGCCCTTTGTCCCCAGCTCTCACGGCACTGACATGTCCCACTTTGCCACCAGCCACCCTGGCAAGGGGCAGTGAGGGGGGCAGCTGCTCCAGGCTGTGGGCCAGAGATGTGCCAAGAAGCTGCTCCTCAGTGAGGGAGCGGGCATGAGGTTGCAGGCATGGGTGCTGGCATGGGTGTCCTAGGCACCATGGCTTTGGGGGTCTTGCCTGGCAGCCTCTGTCCACTTCAAAAGGGAGAAGAGTTGCTTGGTTTTGTCTTGACTTGGGACAATGGCCAAATACAGATGGTTTTGGTGGAATGGAGATTTGGCCCAGCCAAAGAATGGGTTGGAATTCCCTGGTGGGAATCACAAGCCCCCTGTGTCCAGAGGTTCCCACACTGTGCCCTGGATCTGATTGAGACAAGTCAGGGGTTCTATATCCCCCCCCCCAGGAAAGGCAGCCAAGGGGTAGAAAGCATGAGAGCTGTGGGGGCCAGCAGCAGTCTTGGGGCACGGTGTGTTCTGGTGGTGGATGCCCAACCCCACTGCCTGGGTTTTATAACCAAGTCATTGGTTAGAAGAGGACTGGGCAGAGCAGAGCGGGTCAGTTCTGTGCCATCTGGGGACTGTCTGTGCTGGGGCACATCCACCACCTTGGACCTTGGGGAGAGCTGGAAGATGTGCTGGCTAGTGACAGGGCACACATGTGTGTACAGACATGTGCACACACTACGGCTGGGAGTCTTTTATTGAATACCAGTACCTGGGATGCTCAGAGGGGGAGACACTTGTCTCCTGCTGGGATCATTTCCCCTTCCTCACCCCCCTCAGCCTCATGTCCAGCTGAAGAGTGAGGCCCCATGGACTCTCTCCCCCTGGCCTAGCTATCTCCCAGCATCTTTTCACCTTCTCTCTCCCCCAGCAGCCTGAGGTGGCCGCTGCTGGGACCCGATACCTGAAGAGCACGTGTTCATGTTGCAGCACTGAGGGCTGCACCATGGCCTTTGTCTGGACCAGCCACAGGGCGATCCAGGACTGCCCTGAGCCACCTGGGGAGTCGTGCTCTGCAGAGTCCTGCAGGTAGAAGGGTCTGGTGTCATCAGGAGCTGGTCTCAGAGGCTGTGGCTGATGGGCAGAGAGGAATTAATGGGCAAATCTGAAGGGGGGAAAGAGCCATGTGAGAGGTGAGGAAGGAGAGGACTTGCAGCTTCAGCATCACCCTTGATGCTTCAACCTCAGGAGGAGAAAACACCTTGGCAGGCTTCCCATCTCTCAGCAGCTTGCCAGGTGTTGAACTGCCAGAGAGGGGCCAGGAGGAGGAGAGCCCTGCACAGCACAGGTCCTGCCCTCCTGCCTCCTCAGCCAGGCACTCAGGTACAGCCACAGGCATCCACGATCATGTCGGGGATGTCAGTCTTGACGATGTTGTTGTCCCGGTCGTAGTAGAGCAGCGAGAGGGGACGGCGCTGTGTGGGCACACAACAGGAGCCCACGGCTGCGTCCGCGTTGTTGGCCTTGATGAGGTTGAGGACAGCGGTGTGGAAGGAGGCGGCGAGGCCAGGGATGCCAGCCATGTGCAGGGGGCAGAGCCCTGCGCAGTAGTTCATGTGGTATCCCTCTGGCTGGATGATCCAGTCCTCCCAGCCGATCTCCTTGAAGTCCACGAAGAATTCCTTGCGGCAGCACATCCGAGAGTCCCCGCTGCAATTGATGCCACGCCGCTGGACCCGGTGGGGCATCCTGGCCCGGGCCTGGGCTGCCACAAATGGCCGGTGGGAATCACGGTGGCCAGCCAGGAGGGGAGACCCCCAGTCCTCTGTCACCTCCAGCTCCACAGTGAGCCTCTGGCTCCCTTGTCCAAAGAGGCTCTGGACAGCTCGGGTCACATCCAGGGTGACCCAGCCAGTCCCCTGCACCTCCAGCCGTGTCTCGCTGGCCACCGTCATGTTCAGCCCTGTTGCATCTGTCTGCAAGAGTCTGACAGTGACAGGGTGCGTCCCAGGGCCGGGGACTGCCCAGAACAGGTAGAGGGTGGCTTGCAGGATCTGGGTGCTCCCAGCCGGCTCCTGGGTGAAGCGGAAATGCAGGCGAACGCTGCGGGAGGTGGAGGATCCTGTGCACAGAACCAAGAGCAGAGCGAGAGGTGAAGGAGGGGGGACAACACCCCCAGCCAGGGGCCACTGAGTCGGAGCAGATGGGAGATATATCCAAACCAGGGAGACACAGGTGTCAAGGGGGCCCCACTTCCCTGCACTGCTGCTGCTGCTGCTGCGCCTCCTTTTTGTGCTGCTCTAAAGCAGCAGCATCTGGGCCCAGCACTGAATGCAGAAACCCAGCTTGGTTCCACCTCCTCTGGCCTGATATCCCCTTTGTCAGTGAAGCTGCTGGAGGATTGTGGAGTAGGTTATCTGGCTGTGTAAACAAGCCTGGGATTTAAAGCACTCACGCTGATTTGCACCTCGAGGATTACCTCTGCTTTCCATGGCTGGAACCATCACCTGACCTTGCTCCAGCACCCTTGTCGCTGCTGAGGCTGCAAAGCTGCTTCTCCTCCTCGTGAAGGAAGGGCTGACAGGGACCATGAGAGCAGCACCGGGCTCCCTGGCACAGCTCTGCCCATGAGGACACAACCCCCCTCCTCTGTGGTCTGGCACAGCACAGCAGGGCCAGAGACTGGGCTCAGCCCTGTGGCTCACGCTGGCTCTTCTGCTTCCAGCAGACGCTCCACCGAGCCAGGAGACAACTCCCCATTGTCCTCATGTATGTGGGAACACAATGTACTGCGGAGAAGCATTGTTCCCAGAGGTCTTACAGGACATGACAAGCCCTTGCTACCCCCCAGCAGCCCTGCAAACCACACAGAGGTCTCTGAGGGGAGTGCAGTGTGTGCCCCTCGCACCTCGCCAAGCAGCAGTTTGAGCTGGGCAAAGTGATGGTGCACAAGGATGCTCTGCAGGATGGAGCAGCAACTCTGCTTCTTTCCAAAGGATAAGGCTGTGTTTGCCTCTGAGAAGGAGGGGGTCCAGGACCTCGTTTTTCCAGTGATACTTTCCAGGAACTCCCTGAGCACTTTTTGGGGAGTTCTATCCTCCCAGGAACACACCTAATTCTGGAGGAAAACGTGGCAGTCCACGTTCCTCTGAGTAGGAAGTGGAGACAGAGCTGAGCACGGAGAGCAGATGGGCTTTGGAGAGCTAAGTCCACACAAGCTGATGGGGAATCTAGGCTTAAAATCATGTTTTGCAAAACATGGCCCTCTGACCCCTCCACCTCTAGCACAAGCGTGGAGGGTTCAACAGAAATGGATGACAAATTCACAGCAGTCTATCCCTGCTCCTGCACCCACCCCCTTGTCCCAAACATGTCCCATATGCGAATGAGAAGGTCCCCAGAGCCTCACTAGTGCCCCAGCTGCCCATGGCACGGGGCAGCTGGTTGGGGTAAGTGGATGCAGAGGTTCTGCATACGCAGCCTTTCAGCAGCAGCATCTCCACTGGCCCCGAGCGTGGCCTGGCATTGCTGGCCAGGAGCGCGATGCCCTCGTGCAGAGCTTTTGAAATGCTTGTGCAGAGGAGGAAACCTCTCACGACCTTCCCCCAGGCAAGATCTTCCTTCCCTCCATACCCCCTCCCTCAGGACCCACCCCACCATACCCACGGGGTGTGGAATCTGTACAGACCTGACTCGGCAAAGCTCAAGATCTCGTATTCCTGCACACGCATCCCAGAACGCAGGTGCGGGATGGTGCCGTCACGGGGCATCAGCCCCGGGGAGGTGGCCGTGTCCAGGCGCTGCGCTCGCATCCTGCGGAGAGCCGCCAGCAGGGCCTCCCTGGACGTGGGCTGGGTGATGTTGGGCCTGTCTGGCAAGCGCAGCTTGGAGAGGATGCTCTGCTTTGCCAGCGCGATGAGGACGTCCCGCTGCATGGTGGGGGCCAGGGCTGCCAACCCGCAGGCTGGGCACCACACTCCCTTGGAAGCCGCCATCCTCAGAAGGCTCAGGAGCAGGAAAGCCACCGTGGGTGTCATCCCCAGTGGCAGGAGGTGACAGAGCTTGGGGGTCTTGTAAGCTTGAAGTCAGAGCGGGACAGCAGCCGTGGGGCCGGGAGAGCAGAGCTCGGCGGCAGGACGGCAGCGCGGGGCTCTGCAGGGGCAGGGAGCGGGGGAAGGCGCGTCCACCTGACCTGGCCACAAATATTGGCTGATCCCGGGCGAGATAAACGCCCCCGTGGTGCCGCAGGAGCCCCTCCCGGGAGCGGGGCAGCCGCGTTAAGGTGGATCCGAGCAGGCGGTGCTCGGGGGGCTCAGCCCAGGGTTGGGGCTCGGCCCTGGGCACCCCGCTCCCAGCCCGGGGGTGGGCGCCCAGGCGGGCGGCGGGGGGTCCTCGGCCCCGGGGCGGCGGAGGGTGCCCAGGGCGCAATGTGAGACCCCTGGTGGGGCGGGACGGGGCGGGGCGGGGCCCCCCGGGGGACGGGGAATCCCCGGGGGCGGGGGGGTGTCCCCCGGGCCGGGCCGGCGCCCCGCGCGCTGGAGGGCGTGGCCATGGGGGAGGAGACTAACGCCTAAGCTCCGCCCCCCTTGACCACGCCCTCCTCCCGTGGAGGCGGTGCCACGCGCTGGCTCCACCCCCGAATGGCGCCAGCGCCTCTGCTCCTCGTTTCCCCCTCCACCGCGCCAGGGGGCGCTGCTGCGTCCCGACCGCCTTTCCCGGCGCCGCGTCAGGCAAGGTTGCTACGACAACGGTGGCGGAGCGGGCGCGGTGTGGTGACGTCGCGCGCACGGATTAGTGACGCCGCGCGCACGCCGCGGGGGGAGGGGCCCGCCGCTTCTTTCCCTTTTTTTTTTTTTTTTTTTTTTTTTTCTTTCTCCCCCGTTTCTTCCCTTTTTCTCCCCGTTCCGCCCGTTCCCCGCCGCCTCCCCGCGTCCTGTCCCCTCACCCATCCGCCGTCTCCGCCGCCCCGCCCGGGCGGCCCGCGCTGGCCCAGGCCCGGCCCGGGGTGGTGGCGGCGGCGGCGGTGGCCCCGCGGCGCAGGGCCCGGCTCGGCCCGGCCCGGTAAGTGCGCGCTGCCCCGGGGGCGGGGGCCGGGCGCGGGGGTGGGGGCTGAGGCTGAGGGTCGGAGCCTTAACCGGGCTGGGGCCGGTGGGGCGGTCAGCGGTGGCCCGTGGCCGGGCGGGGACGCACCGACCGCGGGGAACCCTCCTGCCGTGTGCTCCCCGCGTCCCCGTTCCTTCCCGCGGGGGCCGCGGTCCCGGCTGTGGCGTGTGCCCGGGCCTCCCGCCGCACGCGGAGGCGGTGTCTGGCTGCGGGGCTGCCTCTGTCTCGGGGGAGCGCTCGGTGCCGGTGTCCACCGGGGTCTCCCCCATCCCCGGGCATCGCAGCCCATCGGCGGGGGCTGGCGGTGGTCTCGGTGCGTGCAGGAGTTTGCAGCGCGCCCGCTCGCCGGCGGGCGAGTTCGCGGAGCACATGGCAGCCGGGCGTTTCCCTTCAGCGGGCGCCTGTGAGCCGGGTCCGAGGGGCATCCCCGTGCCCTCCCCGAGTGCCCGAGCTTGCGGGGGCCGCCTCGTTCCCCAGCCTGCTGCGGGCGGTGCAGCACTGGCAAGAGGCTGAGGAGGAAGAGGAGCAACAGGTGGGAGGAGAGGAGGCCTCGCCTCGGTGGGGACCGGGCATCCATTCCCGGTGCCCTGGGAGGCGCCCTAAGATTTTTCTGGTATCCTCACAAACAACATCTTTGCTCTGAACTGGTTTCCTGGGAATGTTTCTGATTTCTGGGCCCTGCTGTGTGTAACAACCGGAGAGAAGATGCTGGGAAGTTATTTGTCTTGTGGTTGGGTTGAGGTGTGTTCCGGAGGGACTGCAGAGGGTCTGTGTAGGGACTAACAGGACACATGGAAGGGTTGTTTTGTTACTTGTTACTCGGTGTTCTCTGCCCTGTGGCACATTTAAATCCTTTTTTAGGTACCTAGAGATGTTTGGGCTGTCTGCCTGGGTGTCAGAGTTGCCTCTTGACTCTTGCCAGTGCAGCAACTTTCACACATAAATTGGTATTACTTAAAATCTTCCTTTAATCTGTTTGCAGTGGTCTGGTGGGGGTTGTTCTGAGCTGCTGGTACAGTGTGGAAATAGATGTAGCTGGTGGATTGTTACCTCTCTTCTATCACTCATTGTGTGAATCTTATTTAAACTCTTCCCTTATGTCCTTTAGACCTTGATCTAGATTCTCTCTTGCGTTGGCAGCAGCCTTTTCTGGTTTCCAGTCATTGTTCTTTCTGGCTTTTTTTTTTCTTCTCACTTTGGGATGGACAAGAAAGCTGAGCCCAGGCCTAGGCTGCTGCACTGGCCTCTGGTTTTATAAAGAGCTTTTTGGTCTTTCAGGAACTGTTGGCAGGTGGGTGTTTGCCTTTCCAGAGGGCACCACAGATCATTATACATCTTACAGCAGACTGTGGCCTCTTCCACCTTGTGGGTTGTTACAGGATTTGTTGGATCCCTGTGTGTTGTCTCTTGCTGATAAGCTACAGGAGCCTGCTCTGTTTATGTACCACTGGGTTTTAAGCACTGGTGGTGCTTTTTGGGGTCCTCACAATCTGATTTACCCATAAAACTGGAGGCTTTTCTGGTTTCAGCATCATCTAGGGCCTTTCTCAGCAGCCTGCTGGGTGGTGTGCAGAACTGTGCTCTGCTGACAGTTGAAGTGAATCCCTTTTTGAGGCGAATATAATATTTCTTTCTCTGTTGAAATGGCTGCTGCAGGCTCCCCACAGACTCACTGCTAGGTGAATATTTCAGAATTGGTTCTGCTGGGTTGAAGGTTTTGAGTTTTCCTTGTGGCTGAGAGCAGCACCAGAGTGTTTTGCCTGGACTACTCTGTGTCACATCTAACTAAAAATGTGACAGCTCTCATTTAAACAGCACAGAGCTGTGTGTGGGGTGTTTTTGTGTGACAAGTATGAGCTAAACCCAGCAAACAAGGTGGACAATGGTGTACTATATATGTCCAAAGCTGCACTGACTTGACTAATATCAGGTGTTATGTTACCCCTTGAGTTAAACCATTGCAACTTTACATCCTTTATGCTTAGTGAAGTGCAAGCTGAGGCTTGGGAATAAGCTCACACCTTCTCAAGCAGGATGGGTGTACAAGGAAGAGAACTCAGCAGGGAAGTCACCACACCACACACAGCCGTTCTCTCTGTGGCTGGGAATCTGCTGGGGAAGGACCTGGGGTTCTGCTGTTGCCTCTGAGTGAACCTAAAGCAGTTATCCAGAAAGGAAATACACTAGATTACATCTGGAGTGCTGCATCCAGTTCTGGGCTCCTCAGTTCAAGAGGGACTGGGATCTTCTGGAGAGAGTCCAGTGGAGGCCACAAAGGTGATGAGGGGCCTGGAGTGGTGAAGTGTTGGGAGAAGGGGTGGCAATTGCTCAGTGTCCCAGAAGCTGAAGGGATGTTTGTTCCTGCCTGTCCCTGTTGCAGTTGTCACAGGTTGTCTGGCTTTAAAAGGGGCTGGAAGGAATGAGAGGGTCAACTGAATGAAAGGGGAAGGAAACTGCTGTACTGATGGCAGGGAATGGGCTGTGGGAGAAGCAGAGCCTCTTGTTCAGTGCTGAGCTTTGGATCAGAGCAGTGGGGAAGAATGTCCCTGTGCAATCCCTGGTTCCAGCTGTTCTGCAGTGCCTCTTGTTCTGCCCCTGACATCCTATCCCCTCCTCGCAGCGCAGATGCCTCAGGTTCCCCTTATAGCAGTGGAGCCATTTGTGTTGCTAAATTTAAGGTTGTGTCAGTGCTGCTATTCTAAAACCTCATTTTTAAGGGGAAGGTGTACAAATCAGCCATTTAAGAAAATAATCACAATTAAATTAAATAAATCTCTCTGTAGGACAGTGGTCCCAGGCTTCAGTTCAGTGCTTCAGGTCTTTTAGAATCGCTGAGTGTTTTGGGCTGGAAAAGACCTTTTTAAACATCATCTCATCCACCCATCTGCCATGGGGCAGGGACATCTTTCACTTGATCAGATTGCTCAAAGCCTCATCCAACCTGGCCTTCAACACTTCCAGGGATGGGGCATCAACAGCTTCTCTGGGCAACCTGGGCCAGGGTCTCACCACCCTCATAATTAAAAAAAAATAAAATAGATATATATCCAATCTAAATCTGCTCTCTTTCCATTTAAAACCCTTGTCCTGTCACTACAGGCCTTAGTAAAAAGTTTTTCTCCATCTTTTCTATAAGCCCCCTTTAATTATTGACAGGATTCAGGTCTTCCCTGAACTTTCTCTTCTCCAGATTGAACCCCAACTCCCAGCCTTTCTTCAGGTGTTGTTTTCACCTCCACCTCTCTACTCTCCAATTAGTTGTAAATGCAGTGTGTGAACTAAAGCTTTTTCTGATGACAGTGGAGTCTGGATTTCCCCCACTGGAGTTCCAATTTACCTATTTTAATTTGTATTTATTTTCTTCCCTCATATGGTAGATGCTGATGGATGAAGAAAATAATTAATTATGGTGGATTGGCTTCACCCTTTTAGTTTGCAGCCAAACACAGCCTGCTCTCCAGCCTCCTCAGGGAGTGGGGGAGAGAACTGGAAAGAAAAGAGCAAGGAGACTCATGGGTTGAGATAAAAACTATTTACTAATGACAATAAAATTATAATTATAACAACAGTAATAACAGAATATACAAGTGAGTGATGCCCAGTGCAGTTGCTCACCACCTGCCAGCTGATGCCCAGCCTGTCCCAACCAGTGATCCTGGAGCTGAGACAGTCCTGAAACCATGGCAGAGCAAGAGCCTGAGCAATCCTCAAGAGAAACCCCTCATCTTCTGGTGAACCCTGGTTAATATAATGCCATGATGACATGATATGATCTGGAATATCTCATTGGCACATCCCAATGCCAGTTTGGGGTTTGCTATTCACTGCACTTCTCCTCCCAGTCCTAATGCAGCTGTGAAGCAGCCCAACACGATGGCCTCGAGCTCCAGCAGCAACTGAGAACATTGGTAATTTATCAACATTATTCTCATAACAAGTCCTGCACTGAAGCTAAACCCCAGATATTCTAACTGCTAAGAAAAAAATTATCCTAGCAAAGCCAGGACATGAGTGCATTGGAGAAATGTTAACTATGAGTAATTTTTTCATTGCATAATTTGTATCTAGAACCAGGTGAAGGAACAGAGAGGGAGAGGCAGGAAATGCAGCTTGGTTATTTGGCTAAAGAGAAACTCTTATTGAACTGATTTTGCCAATATTCTGTGCCTCTGGTACATCCTCTGCACCGACTGTGTGTGTGTCTGATAATAGAACCCCAAATTTACTGTTAATAGGTAAAAGCATTCCAAAGCTCCTTTTACTTGATGCTGAATTTGAATTTGGCACCTTGGTCTTTTGGAAACCAAGACCTGGCAGATCCTCCTGCAGGTAACAGGTTCCTAACTCTGAATCTTCTTGAAGACCTTTTGGGAATCCCACTGGCCTTTGCCAGTAACTGAGGACTGGAAGCCTCTTGTTGGCCAAAATGCAGATGCTTTTGGGAGCCAATAACCAAAGTGACTACTCCCAGGGAGCACTTGCACAGACCCTGTCGGTGCTATAAATGCTGCAGGATTGTCCCTGTCACTTCACAAACCTCCTCACATCCACCCATTTGGAGAAATGTCAGGATTACAGGAGGGCAGAACGTGGAACAGCGGTGGACAAAGCAGACAGGATGTGGCAGTGCTGTGGTGGGGCTGGAGGAGGGAGATCCTTTCTGGATCACCTGCTTGGCTTTAAAACTCTCCCCCAACTCTTTTAGATGCTCCCCCTTTCCCCCTTTCCCCCTTTCCCCCTTTCCCCCTTTCCCCCTTTCCCCCTTTCCCCCTTTCCCCCTTTCCCCCTTTCCCCCTTTCCCCCTTTCCCCCTTTCCCCCTTTCCCCCTTTCCCCCTTTCCCCCTTTCCCCCTTTCCCCCTTTCCCCCTTTCCCCCTTTCCCCCTTTCCCCCTTTCCCCCTTTCCCCCGCTGGAGGTGACATTTGAAAGGACAGTGGGATGTAGTTGAGGACCACAGTTACTTTCCCTCCCCCTTCAAAGATCACATTCTCCTGTATCCTTTTTTTTTTAAGCTTCTCTTGATTTCTGAGTCCTCCTAAACCCAGCTGGAAAACATCATCACCTACTGCCCAGACTGAAGCAGAGGTGAGATGTGCTTCTGCTGAGACATTTGTTTTTGGTGTCTGAATGTGGGCAGCAGCAAGAGGAAGGGCTGATGATTCCCTGCCTGTCTGTCAGAGCTGGGATTCCCCTGCCTGTCTGTTGTCACTGGGATGCATGTGGATTTCTGGTTTCTATAAAGCCCGGTTTCATTATGTATTGGGAGCACAAGCTGTCTCTGTGCACCGCAGACTGAGTCACTGCTGCCTCCCAGTGAATTTTGGTGGTGAATATTGAGTGTGGGCAGATGCTGCCTACTCTTTATAGCAGCTCCCTTGTATATATATTTTTTTAAATGAAGTTTTAAGATTTTTATCTTGCTTTGACATCCTTTTCTTTGAGAAACTAATTTCTCCTGAGCTGAGTTTAGACACAAGAGCCACTTTTATTACAGCTGATGTTTGCTGCATCTCAGAAATTGACCTGTTAGGTGAGGCTTTAGGAAATAGGATCCTGTCCTGCCTGCTTCCCCATGTCCAAAACAAAGTGAGCAGTTGCTTTGAGCCCACATCTTCTGTTGTGATTTGTCCTTGGGAAGGGAAAGGAGAAAAAAGAAAATGAAGAGAATGGAGAGAAAAGAAAATGAAGATCCAGAACATGGGGAGGATGCAGAGAGCTGCTCGTGTTCTGCCTCCGCACAGCTGGATGGGGTTGCTCCAGCCTCAAAGCTGCTTTCTCCCTGTAAAATTACAATATCCCAAAAGCAAGGGTGCTTGCTGCCCTCTCTGTGTCTCCCCAGCTCAGTTTCAGACCCAAGCTGGGACTGAGATTGTTTGGTTCCATTTAAACAGGGCGGTGGGTTTTGCAGAAGCACCGGCCGGGCGCGCGCGAAACCTTCTCGTGTCGAGCGTATTCCAGACGTGGCCTCGCCAAGGGGGGGCTCCCCAAAACTGGGGGGAAAAGAAATGATACTGCCCAAAATGTCAACTGTCACAGATGTGATGTGGGATTTGAGCAGTGTAAGCAGTGTGGCTTTGCTGTGCTCAGGTGGTGAGAGCAGCTCTGTGGTGGCCTCTTGCCTGATGCTGTGGTTGTGGTGGGACAAATGTGCTCCATCCCATAGAGCCGCTGCTCGTGGGAGCGAGTCACTGGGTAATGAGAGCTCTGCCCTGTGACTGACTCTGTGCTCAGGGTTTCACCAGTGTAATTATAGCAATAAATGAGCTGTTGAGGGAGCAGCAGGACTGGTGAGCCTGGCTTCTTAGTGGTCAGTGTGTTGTGGATGGGTTCTTGGTCTCGTTATTCTCTCTTGCCGCTAGCGGGAGCATTTGTAGGTTCTCTTCATCCCATCACTTCTTGGAAGGCTTTTTTATTTTTTTTTTGAGGTTTTAACTGTTCTGTCAGAGTATCCTCACACTGGTTGAAATGTTAGTTGGACAAGTAAGTGGCATTTTACTTTCCTTTTTTGCTTTTATTCCCTCAGGCCTTCAATAACTTTTTTTTTATTATTTATTTAGAGGGAAAACCCAAAATATTTATGGAAAGCTTCTTCTGTGTCCAGATTTATTTGGTTTTGAATTAACTGTACATGACTGCATTTCATTTTTCCTTATAAAAATGTACTTTGTATGTTCTTATTAGCAGCAGTTTCCTGTTTTACAAGGACTTGGGGAACTGGCATCGTTCTTCTTCACGAGGAAGCAGGGAGAGACTGGTGTCTTTCTGGTGTTATTTTTTGAAACTGGGAGGAGGGGAAAGAAGCAGCCATCTGTTAAAGTATTTTCACAGGTTCTGCAAAACCTGGAAACACCATATTTTTCTATAGAGATAAAGGAGCTGTATCTGTGACCAAGTCTTCTTCATAATTTAATAGTAAATGTGAAATGTGTGAAGCTCTGCAGCTGAAAGGAAGAACTCTTGGATCTAATAATGACCTTTAACATCACTTCTGTGTCCTAATTCCCACCATGAAAATATTGCAGACTTGTTGGATCCTTCAGGTGAACACCAAGTTTGTTTGTTTGGGTTTTTTTAACACGCAGTTATTAATGTGGGAAGGGAAGAAGAGTTTTCTGAGCTCTTTGTGCTTGTTGCCTCACAGGGTGGTGATGTTTGTGTTTATATTTTTTTGTCTATTCTGTGTATTTTGTGGGATATAAATATTGGGACAGCTGGCCATATGAATGAGGAGTGAAAGTGTCTCAATTTAAGCTATCTGGATTTAGAAGAGAACAGCTGAAGAGAGAAAAAAAAGACTTTAACTTTCCCATTAGAAACAGAGGGGGCTCATTCCACCTTCACCCCCCAATGGAAAAGAGATTGAACCAAATACATTCTCAAAGCTGAGCTTTACAACTGCTCCTCACCTGAGCAGGACACACACAGGTAGGGGACTACACCTGCCCCTGAAGTGCAGAGCTGTGGCTGCAGGGGGGGTGGCCAGGTACACGCTTGCTCTCTGTACTCCCACCCATGTGCTTCCTGCAAGCTCCCCACTGTGGAGGCTGCTTCTCTTTTTTTTGGGGGGGTACATGCCTTGCTGCAGGGCTCAGATCCAGAAGGGGTAGCCCTGGTTGCTGTTGCCATGATAATAATAATAATAATAATAATAATAATAATAATAATAATAGTTTGGGATTCCCAATTTAAAGGGTAAGCAAATGAACATCTGCTGGGATCAGTATGTAGAGCTAGGTTGCTGCAGCACCCACGAGCTGCCCAGTTTGTTGCCACACATGCTTTGGTTCATGCCACCTCTCTCTGCTTGTCTCTCCCTCCCCTCCATTCCTCTGTTCTATTTTTAAGCCGTGCTGCGCTCTGTATTGCGGCATTTCTTTTCCTGAATTATTTATCACTGTTTGGAGCTGAATGGGGTGTGCTATGGGGTTTGGTTTTGGGGTTTTTTTGGGGGTTTTTTGTTGGTTTTTTTTCCCTGCTGCTCATTATTGCCCACGTGTCTTGTCTTGAGCCATTGACAGATTTGGTTCATGTCAAATCCCGCCGGCCTCAGCTTGGAGAGGGGCTGGAGGGGATGGTGGGGCTTGGTCACAGCCTGTGCAGGATCGTTCAGATCTGTGTGTGTTTAATATTCTCCTTGCTGGGGCAGACAGGGAGGGGTTGGTTGCCATGATAACACATCCTCAGCAGAGCTAGATTTGAATGGAAGGTCCCTTTTTAAAAAAAAAAATAAAATAAAATACAAATTCTTTTTTCCTGCCTGGACATGGCTTCAGCCAAGGAAGAAGACACCTCTGTGCACACGTGTGTGGAGAAGACCTTGTCAGAGACTTGTGGGCATGGCTGAGGTTGACTCAAAGCTCCTTGGGGGGAGGATGTTTAATTTTTATTTCATAGAAAATAGTAATTTCTTTTAAACATAAAACCCTTCTCTGTTCCTCTCTGCCATGCCCAGTGGAGGCACCTTTATCCATCAGGGATGGCAGCACGGGCATCAAAGGAGTGGGTGGGTGGGAAGATGTTCCATCTCTGAGCGGTTTTTGCAGCTAGTTTGCCTCTTCCCCTTTCTTCCTTGAGTGTCTCTCAGCATTTATATTTTCTCCTGCTTGACCTTCCTTTCTCCCCCCCATCTTTTGGCTCTCCTGTGTTCTTTTGCCTTTATTTTATCCCTCTGAGCTGATGGGTTTTGGCATCATCCCTGCTGCTTCTGGACTTGCTTCCTAATGGAGCTGGGGAGGGAGACTGCTGTCCTGTCAGTCAGAAGGGAGGAGGGAAGGGTCTGGCTGGAGGAAGGAGCTGCCCTGTCACTTGGGGAGGTGTCAGGGAGGGCAGAGGTGGCCGCTCTCTGCCAGCCTCCCCTTGCAGAGTCACTCCAGAAACATCTGCCAGCAGAAAAGTCACCCAGTGCCACCTTCAGCTCCCACACTGGGAACGTCGCGCTGGCCCGGAGCAGCCGTGTCCTGATTCATCAGTGACATGAGCTTTGCTGTGCTTTAGTGTCCTTGGTACAGAGTGAGGGGAGGGCTGAAGGGAGGTCGAATTTAGGGGGTGAGGTGGTCCCAGTAACAGCTGAGGAAGGGACTGGGCGTGGGCAGTGTGTGGTTTTTAAGCACCAATAGATGCACCTTGCTGTGAACACGACCAGCGTGATGTTCTGCAGAGCTCTGAAAATGCAGCTGTGATTTTAGCTGCTAAATGCTTTATTTAGTCCAATGGAACCCAAATCTGGGGCAGTGTGCTGCTTTGATTTCCCCCCCCTCCTGGTGTTGGGCTCTGAAGTGATTTACTAATTCTGCCTTGTGATCTAATTTCTGAATTCTTCTCTCTTAGGCCACATAAGCTTCTTTAAGGGTTCTTGTGTCATTTCTCTTAGTTTCAGGAGCCCCACCCCTGTCCTCACATTGTTTTAAGGTCCTGGATGTGTAAGAGGAGCCAGGTGCCTTTATTTTGTGTGTGCTCATGCAGCACTTGGAGTGACATTGATTCCCAGCAGCAGGGTGAGCTGGGGACAAGGTGGGCCAGGGCTTGACTCTTTGGGCATATGCCAGATGTGTCCCTGTTCTGGCAGGAGAAGCCATTCAGAGACAGTTCCTGATGGCCTGGGTTCCTCTGTCCTCCTTAGAATGTTGTTCTCCTCATGACTCTCTGTGACTTTTGAGAGTGGAGTCTCCACTGTGTGGGTATTTTTTTTTACTTTTTCTTTTCTTTTTCTCCCCCCTTCAACCTTCACCTTATTCCTTTATTGTGGCCTCTTCTGAGGAGACCTTGGGCCTCATAAGAAAAACATGCTGATTGTAGGACTTCCATGGAGACATCTTTCAGGTGGTTGTAGTCTTGATGAGGCTGTTTTCCCTCTCTTCCATTTGTGTGCCTCATGGAAGAGGATGAGTAAGACCAGAACCTCCTTCCTTCAGTCCCAGCTGTGGGGATTCTCTTCATCTCCTGCTTTGGTTCTGGATGTCCATGGAGCTGTTTTCACAGGACACATGAAGAGTAGGTAGCTCCCAGCAGCAATGTGCTGCACTTCTCACCCTTCCCTCTCCCTGCCTCCAAACACAAAGAAATCTTTCTGCTGCATCCACACTCCTGCAAAACAAAACAAAAACCTCTGGCCTGGAGGATTTATGAAGGATCTTTGTGTGGTGGTTATTAGAGTGTCTCCCTGAGAGTGTTCTCTGTCCAAGCTTATCCTTTAGCTCAGATGGTTCCTGTATGGTCCTGGCAGCACCTTGAGGTTGAGTCACTAGGCAGCCAGCTCTCCAGATCTCCCCGCAGCCTGCATGCTCATCGTGTCCTTGGGAGTCTGTGCTGTCTGGAGACTCTGTTTCTACCTGTGCACTGTAGTAATTAATGACAGCTTACAGCCTGTTGCTGGGTGCAGTGAGCAAGGTCAGTTCCAACCCAGAGAACACTCTGTGGTGTGATGCAGTCCTCGAGCTGCTCCTGGATTTTCCCCTCATCCCCGTGGTGCTGTGGTGGCTGAGGCTGGCAGAAGGGAGAGCACTGGTGTTTGACATGCCTGCAATGAGGAGTCTGTCCCAAGCTCTTTGGTTTGTTTCCCCTTTTCTAAGGGGTGTGGGAGTTTTCTGGTCTGAGTGTGTGAGTGAATACACTGAAATCCATTGGTAATTAATGCTCTTTCCCATTCCAGCAGCTCTGTGTGTCTGATCCAGGCTGCCTGGTTCATATCTGTCACATGGGGGAGCCCAATCCTGGGCTGATGCTGAGGGTTTGCACCAGTGCAACCAGCAGTTTGGTGTCACAAATCTTGACTTTTATTTTTCCCCTTCTGATGGGATTATATCCACCTGATGGGATTATATCCACCATCTCACTGATGTCTTCTCTCAGCAGAAGCTGGTCTGGACAAATGAAGAGCCTGGGTTTGGTTGATACATGTCTGCCAGGGAGGGAGGGAACAAGTCTTGCTGCTTTTTCCTTTGTTTGCTCTGTGATATTCCTGTGTTAGGAGCTTCCCTGCAAGCTGGGAGTGCAGACAATACCTAGAGCTGCTGCATATTTTCTGTGCCCTGCTTTAACTGACCTAGTTTCATTGTGTGTGCACACACACACAAGCGTGCGTGATACCTGAAGCAAATGGCTCTCAGGTGTGCAAGGCAGGAGCCTGCTCTGTAGGGCTTTGTCCCCACTGCTGGTGGGGCTGACTTGCTCTTCCTTCTCCTCCTTCCACCCAGGGTTTCTTGTCTCCCCATCTAAGGAGGAAGATGCAGCTTAGGGAATCTCACACACGTGTGCTGCTTGCAGATGAAACGCTGCCCATCGCGGTGACAATGGGCAGAGGTTTTTGAAGGAGCTGGACAAGCCCTCAGGAGGCTGCACCTGTGTGTCCTGGGGCTGGAAGCCTTTCTCACTCAGACATTAATTTCAATTAATTGTTGATTCATTGTGTCCCTCCACTTGAAAATACTGGTATAGCGTTGCAAGTGACTTTTTTCTTACTACCTCCCCTCTGTCTGTCTTGTCCCTCTGTTATTCCTTTCTCTTTGGTTCTCCAGCCATGAGACCTCCTCTTCAGATGTCAGTGTTGCTGCAGGCAGCAGCAAGGAGCTGTTTACTGCAGCCAGGATCCCAGCAGTTTCAGCAGGAACAGGAGGACAGTGGGCCAGGAACGGTCACCTGCTTTCTGCATGGGCCTGACAGGCTTGATCCAGAGGCTTTGAAGCAGGTTAAGGCAGAAGCTCATACATGCATTTAAAGTTAATTCCTTTGCAGAGCAGGGCTGCTTTCCAAACTCCAACCTCTGTTTGTCAGGGATCTGAAATGGACCAGGTTCCTGTTGTCTGTCTCCTTGCCTTTTCAAAGCTTTGTTAGACTGTTTCTTTGGCTGTAGCAGGGGAAGAAACTGCATTAACTTAGTGGAAGTGGTAAAGGCAAGTCCTGCAGAGGCTTTACCAGCACAGCACTGTGCTGTTTGCAGCGGGGGCTGTCGGTTAAAGCTGTGCATCCCAACCTTTTCTGCAACTGTCTCACTTGAACCTCTCCCTCTCCTTGAGCCCAAGGCTGATCCTGCCTTCTCATCTTCATCACCTTTCTCTTCAAAGCTTTTGTCTTTAGACAGTTGCCCTGTTGAGCTGTGCTGCCAGCTCCAGCACTACCAGAGCTCAGCCTGAGCAAGGAGCTTCCTCGAGAGCAGCCGCTGACTGAGCTGATCGTGTCTGAAGTCAGCGTTGGTCCCACAAGAGCACAGCTCTGGCTGCTCCTTGCCCACGATGGGCTCCTGCCCAGCCAGAGCCATAGGCATAGAAGAAGAATGACACCTACCTGCTGTAGACCAGTGCTCAGAGATGTGGTTGGAAGATCTCTGGCATCCAGGAAGCAGCAGATTCTGAGCCTGGCGAGTGACAGGATGCGCTTGTGATCTGTCACAGTCAGCCTGTGCAGGATGCTCAGCAGAGCTGCCCCGTGCACTTGGGAGTAAGGAGAGGAGACTTGATTGCAGCCTGTGTGCCTGTCGAAGTTGCCAGGTCTGGGATGGAAAACCCCTTTCTGGGGAAAATTTGAGCCAATGAGCCATTTTAAAACCTCTCTAGAGCCATTTGCTTTTCTTGTTTCCTGTCTGTCAGTGTTTGATCACTAATAAATGAGCAAGGGAGAAAAAAAAAAAGGAATTTAAATGAAACTTAACAAACTGACCCCATGGAAACGTTATGGCAGCAAGGACAGGAGTGAAGCAAGGCTGCCTGTCACCTACCTCAGCATGTGCAGGACATTCTGCAAGGTGTAGTCCATGCACTTGGAATTCTTCTGGAAGATGCTGCTGTTTACTGTGGTATCTTTGCTCCTGCACTTACCTTTGTGTTGCTCCAGTGCCTGGCAGGGGAAGGCTGCTGTGTCTTTAAAGCCTTCTGAGGGCTGTGTGGAGGCAGTTCCATTGAAGTATTTGAATGAGAGCAGGAGGGGGGTGTGCATGTGGCTATTGGCAGAGCTCTCTGTGACATCCCCCTGAACAGCTGGGCTCTGCTTTGCTTCAGAGCTGCTTGTCAGAGCAATTAGCTTGCTGTAGCAGCAGCAGCAAAGATTGCTCGTGTTGTATTCAGGGTGGAGAGCTGGCAGGGGCTCCTAAGAAGCAATATTATCTTGGCAAAATTCCCCTTGAACTGGTTGTGGCAATGGAGTCTCCCTTGAAATCGGGACACAGATGATTTGCTGAGAGTGCAAACCCGCCACGGTGAGTTGATTTATAGAATGAGTCTTGAATTATTTTGAGCTTTATAAAGATTAACCAGTGACTTTTCTTTTCCTCTCCCTGTACTCCCACCATGCAAAAATACAGTATAGGTATAAATGCAAGTGAGTGTTTCAGGGATGGGGACCTGGCATCATTCATCTCTGGTAAGTAAGTGACAGGATTTCTGCTGCTTGATGGGGTTAAATTTAAAATGGTGCTGGACTAAAATGAATATGTGGCTCTGGGATCCCATTAAAGACTTGAGAGTGTGAGATCAGCTTTCTCCTTCCTCTTTTGATGATGCTGGGGATGCACCTACGGGAGAGAGGGGAATCCCTGATAAGCACACTGTACTCTTCCGTGTCATTAAGGAATTCCCTGTGACAGCCTCATGGGTTCTCCTTGTCTCTTAGCTTATCTAGCTTGCTCCTGAGTCATTTCTGATCCCTCTCCTAAAACAAAATACTCCCTGCTCTTCTGCTGGGTTATATTTTAAAGGATTTGCTTGTTTAAAGCTGAGTAGTTGATGAGAAGTGTTGATTAGTTAATTGGCTCTGTGCCATATGACGTTTTCAGGTTAGGTTATGCAATTTGGTGTTCCCTAGGACTATATTCATCTTCACATATATATATTAACCCCATTTTTACAATTATTTTAAACTTATCACTGAATTGGGTTTGGTTTTAGTGAAATCAGGAGTTTGGGTTGCTTTTACCTCTTTCTCATAGGTGTTCATCACCCTAAAACACAAAATACTGGACATGATGCTCCCTTCATTTGAGATTGAGTGCTAGGACCTGGTTTTCTTTGGCTTGAGGTGTCAGCCAGTTACTACAGCAGGATCTTAGTTCAGGTGCATTGGACCTGTTTCCTTTCTCTTCATGTCTTTAAAAAGCTTATTAAAGCTGGAAGCATCACCTGTGGCTTGAGGAGCTGCAAACAGCAGCAAGAGCTGCTGCAGTGAATGGTGAAGCACTTCAGCAGGCTGAGTTCACCTTGCTGGAGGCTGTGGGAACGTGGGAGGGGGAACACCTCACCCCCTCTTCAGACTCACCCTTCACTGTCAAGTCCAACTTTTGCAGCTGGCAGCCAAAAGATGAAGTTAATTAATTTTTTTTTTTTTTTTTCCTTTTAATCATCACTCCCCCCTCTGTTCAATGATCAAATCAATCTCTGGATCCCACCTGGAAAACAGCCACAGTGTCTTGGATTTGGTTGCTCTTAGTGTGCCAAGTGGCTCAGTGTCCTCTAGCAGCACAGTGAGAAGCAGGACCTTTGGCTTTCAGAACACAAAGGGGGTATAGATAGCAGCCCTACTTTTTGCCTTCCTCCCAAGGAGGTTTGCCAGGAGCTGCAATGCTTTGGGTCTCATTAGTAAAGTTTGAGGATCTGCTTTGCCAGCCCAGGTCAGCTCAGGAATGGCAAGCTGGGCTGGGGAATGCCCTGCTCTCTCAGCCAGCTTTTAAATGCTTGTGCTTATGCTTCTGACTGGCTCAGGCACAGGAGCAGTGTGCCAGCAGGAGGATAAGAGCTATTTCTGATGGCATGCATTTTTTCCTGAGCCTGGTTGCCACCTCCATCTCTGCAGGTGTTTCCTTCCTGATGTGGTGTTTCATTGTGGATGGATTCAGGAGGAAGAATCCCTGAATTCAGGGGGAAGAATTGGAGTTCTCTGCGAGAATTAGGAGTGTGAGTGGGAACCGTGCCAGGGTTTTTCTCTGAGCCATGGAAGGGTTAACAAGACTTTCCTGTTCAATGCTGTCCTACTGCATCTTGACACTGTAGAAAGTAGGTGGCTAATTCCTAGCTAGCTTTTCAGGAAACCCCTGTGGTGGACAGCCCTCATGAATTGTTGCTGGGAAACTGCTTTGACGTCACGGGAGCAGTTCCCTGCTCTTTGGGTGAATGCAGGAATAGCTCGTGATGGGGAAGGGAAACCAGTGTGAAATGGAGAAGGGAAGACTCTGGTGGGGACAGTCTCATCTCTGATGGATCTTTTCTTTCTCCCACTGTGCTGCCTGGGGACCCTCAGAGGATCTGTCCCCAAAAGTGTCCAGTGCTATATTTGGACTGACTGTGGGCTCTTCCTTTCCAAGAGCTGTTTATATTGATGGCTTCTGTAATCCTTTCACTCTTTAGCTATCACCTGGGTCTTTGCTTTGTTGTTTGTTTTGGTTTTTTTCTCCCTCAGATTTTGTAAACAAAGGGTTCTTACCTGGCTTCACTACTGCTCCCAAAATCAAAAGGAAAAAGAGAACAGCACCACATCATGTTCCCTTAGACTGAGAGAGGGGAGAAAAGAAGGACTGAAGGTGGCTGCTATTGCTGTGGAGCTCAGGCTAAGAGAACTTTTAAGCCTGAAACTGTTTAAACCCACTTTCTTCAGTATCATTTGGAGACCTGTGGTGTTTGTGCAATAGGTTCCTTTCTTCCAGTGTTGTCCTGTCTGCCCAACCTGTCAGCTTCTGGGAGGCATGTAGAGCTGTGGGCATCTAATAACTGTAGCAGGAATTCTGTGTCTCCTTTTCCACCCCTGCAGAATAGGTGTAAGCAAAGTTTAGTCATTCAGTTCAAAGTGCTTAAGAGATTTTTGTGCTGTAGAGCAGCAAAGAATGTACTTGGTTTCTGATTGAGTCTGGTTTTTTTCCAGTTAAGGCACTAGAGGGCTTGAAATGCAAGTCAACTGTCTTGAAAAGAGGTGGAATCAAGGTGCTTGAGTGGTGAGACTGAGGAGGCACCATTGTCAGTGGTGAGCAGGCACTGCAAACAGAACTCTGTCCTCCTTGTCTTGTCAGGTCACTTAAAAGCTGTTCCAGTCCCTGGTACCATAACAGTAATGGAAGCGTCATTTTAAGCTGATTTCTAATGATTTGTCATGGTTGCTCACTTGCATCTTCATGTGATACCTCCCTCCACACACCATTTTCTCCTCTGGATGCACAGAAATAGGAAACATGCAGCAAAAATCAAGCAGTCAGTGTAGCTGGGGTGGGGAGGAGGCTTTCAGTGAGATCTGGGGATCTTGGTGCTGAACTGAGTTATCTTCCCCAGGAGATCTCCAGCGTGCCTGAATCCAGTCCTTGCCTTCTTTCTGTGCCATCAACTTTTGCAGCAGAAATGAGGAGAGAGCTCTGATCTTGCATAGCATAGGCTGCTTTGTGAGTAAAAAGGAAGGACCTCAATATGCAGGCAGTCAAGCTGGATTCTCTGAACACACCAATCAACTTGGCACTGAAGTTTCCTGCCAGGCACGTGGCCACTCTTCTTGCTGCTGCTGCACCAAACTGGCAGTTTTCACGTATGGGGACAAAAATCCAACACATTTTCCCTTTGTCACTTTGCTGTTTTGCTTTGGTTGTGAGCCCCTCAGCCCTGCAGCTGACTGGATGATGCAGTGCCTGTTGCCACCTTCATATTCCAGGCAAACAAACAGAATCTGTGTCCTTCACTGACATTTCTCCCCTCTGTGTTGGTTCATGTGGCAAGGACGTTTCTGAGCGTTACACCTGGGGGTGGCAAGACGTGCTGGGTGTGCTGGTACCCTCTGGTAGTAGAGAATTCTTCTGTGGTTGGATATTTTCTCCTATTCTGAAGGATCAGGGCTCTGTTATGAATGGAAGTTATCTCCTTTGCTACTGAAATCCAGCTGCCTCTGGTGTGCAAGCTGGCAGTTCAGGTTGCAGAACGGGAGCGGTGTGGCCTTGGGGGCAAGAAGCAAAGACCTGTCTTGAGTGAGAACAACTGGAATCTAAAAGGGGAAAGAAATTGATTGTTCTGCTTTGAATTTTTCTATCCTGAGACAAGTGCAAAGGGTTCTACTCTGAATTTTTCCTTCCACAAGAGGCTGGATCTCAACATAACAGGCACCAGATTGAGAACTGCAGAATCCCCTGCGGAGCGCACGGAGGCGTTGGGGAGGTGGCTGGACACGTTGGTGTTTCAGACATGGTTCAACAGCATCTTCTGTTTCCTTCCCTTGCAGGGAAGAACTAACACCTCTTCCACTCCTAAAAGGACTTCTGCCTTCCTTGTGCTGCCCAGGGCACTGTGTTGCTTGCCTTACAAGATCTGATGGAGTTTCTCTCTTGGGCCCAGATGTCGTTCTTCCCGTCCTGTGTGAGGGCTTTGTCCTCGTGTTGATGATGAAATGAAAAGCAACCATGGCTTGAGTTGAAGTGGCATTTTCCTGGCTGTTTGGTGCAATGGAACTCATGGGCTGGAGCCCTTCTCCTGCCTGGAGCTCGTCTGTGTGGCAGGAAATTACCTCTGCTGTGTGCTCCCTCCACAACAGCTGCTCTGCCTCGTGTTTTCATTTAAGTAGTGCTTTTTTTGGTTTATCTTCTGCTGAAATACTCATTTTCAGTGAAAATGACTCCATTGTGCCTAGGCAAGATGTGTTGCTTTAATAGCAACTCTCAGACTGCAGTGATGTAGATGTTTACCCATCTCTAGGGTGCTCTGGTCCCCAAGGCTTTGGCAGGGGAGGCCCTGCTCTATTCTTACTGCTTCCCATGCCTTCCTAGGAACTGTGGTGCTGCCACTTATTTTGGTGAACTGAGATCCCTGGATAGAGCAGGTAATTCACAAAGGTGAGGGAAATGAATCTGCCCTGGGGAGGTGGCAGCCTGCTGATGAGAATGCCATCTGTCACACATGCCACCAGCCTCCAGCGCTGACACGTCCTTCCTTAGGCCCCGGTACTACAGCGTGTGTCCTCACTGCCCTCTGAGGGCCAGACTGCCCTGTGACAGCAGCATTTTGGGGTAGAAACCCTGAGTTCCATCCAGGTGGAAATGGCAGGCTATTAAAGTTTGGCTTTTCAAAGCCCATGGGTGTAGTGTGCTTTATCTCTTTGATTCCATCTTTCCTCAGATGCCAACACACCTTCATTTTTCTGGCACATTTGAGTCCTGTATATCACATGAAGATGATTTTTGGCATGACACCATGTCCTGACACCAGTTGTGTCATAGTCTTGGAGTACAGTAAGAGCAAGTTGACACCTAGCCTGGTTTTAGTGCTTGCACTGGTTGAGGGAGGTAACCAAATAACTGATTCCCTCCTTCCTACCCACTTATCTTGTGGTTTGAGATGTTAAATGGCTCTAAACTGGAAGAGGGGAGGTTTAGATTAGATATTAGGAAGAAATTCTTCACTGTGAGGGTGGTGAGACCCTGGCCCAGGTTGGCCAGAGAAGCTGTGGCTGCTCCTCCCTGGAAGTGTTCTCGGCCAGGTTGGATGAGGCTTTGAGCAACCTGGTCTAGTGGAAGGTGTCCCTGCTGCTGGCAGGGGGGTTGGATGAGCTTTAAGGTCCCTCCCAACCCAAACCATTCCATGTTGCACATGATGAAATCCATGCACATGCCACCGAACTGAGAGCTGCTGCCCTGGTGCTGGTTCAGGTGTTTCCCATGACAGACCTGCTGGTTCCTGTGCCAGTGAACAGCGCTGCCTGCATCCCTGCTGGTGAGCAACCTTTTTGAAGGTATTGGAACTGGAGAGCTCCAGGATTACATCTCTTCTCCAGGTTCCAATTCCTACATTCAGCCAGAGCTGCAGAGACTAACCATGGCCACCACAGGCTGTTGCAGACCCTGGCCTCTTCCTAGAGGTTATGGTTGGTGGAACAGCCCTTGACCCTCAAAACTGAGTGGGAAATGATGCTGCCACGGTGCAGAGATGGGTCCCTCTGAAGAGATTCTCTCTAGCAGCCCTGCCTTGCAGCACAGATGTTACATGAACAGCCAGGAGAGTTATTAACACCTTCAGCTCCTGCAGCCATTTGCTCAGCAAATGTGAAGTAGAGCTTGATATGGGGGCTTTCCTCAGCTGTGGATGGAAGAGATTTGAGTGGTGTTATCTTGGCCTCCTTGGAGTTATTTGGGAAGGACACATTGGAGACCTCCTGATAGTCTGCAGAATTAATTTAAAGGGCTTTCTATCTCACCTACATTTCCTGTCTCCTTGTTCATATAAGGTTATTTTCCCCCCTCCTTTCCACCTGAAGACAAACCCTTCCATCTTCATCATCATTTCACCTCTTTGCTGTAATGTGGGGGTGGAGATTAAGATTTAAGGCAATGACTAAGCACTGGAAGCCTGTGCACTGTGCAGTCAAATACATCTGGGCTCCTGGTTTTGGTTTGGTTTTGGTTTGTTTGTTTAGTTGGTTGGGGTTTTTTTTGCTGGGTTTTGTAGGAATTGTGTGGTAGTGAAGAATTAAACCCCTATCTTTCAACTGATAATTTAAAAAAAAAAAGAAAAGGAGAGAATTTGGGGGAGGTTTCTTCCTCAGCTCAGACAATTGCAGTTTCTGAGTGTCCCTGAGTAAGGTTTCAGGGCTTTCTAACTGAACTGGGTGCTTGTTCTACCTAGAGCTGTTACCTCTGGTAGGGACCTGTTTTGTCCATGGGGAGGGGAAGGGAGTGTGCTCAAAATGCTCTTTATCTTGTTTATTTTCAAGCTGAGGCTGGGATGCTGGGGATGTCCCAGTCAGCAGTGTTAGTGCTGGCAGTTTACATGGTGCAGAGCAGACTGGGAGCCCAAATGGAGCCTAGGAGGGAGCTGTTTCAGGAGCTACGTGGCCTTTGTTGATCCTACCAGCAAAGCCTTTCACTGCAGCCTCTTCCTGCAGCTGGTAGCTGTATTTTAAGACAGCAAAAATTTTACCAGCTGCTGTCCCCTGGCAGAAAAGGAGAAGACCAAAAAGCTTCTCTGAAGGTTGCTGGGTGCAGAGAGGGAGCACGGCGCTGCCTGCCTCAGCCAGGAGAACCGAGGAGGCTTCTTTAATGCCTTGAATTTGCAGCACCTTCTCCACCTCACCACCTCCACTTTTTCCTGTGAAAACCTTTTTTTTCTACAGCAGACGCTGTGCTGGGGAAGGGGAGCGAGGAGGGGGGAATCTCAATCACCCCCAGACTTGTCTGGTTGCTCCTGGTGATAGAGGCTGTTGCTATGGAGCTGTGATTCCAGTTGGTTGACCTGGAAGCCAATGAGCAAATTGTTGGTGAGAGCATCATCATTTAACCTTGGGGGAGGCACTTACTCCGTGATGGATGATGCTAATACTCATGCCTTACACAGAGTGGTGGAGTGAAACACTCAGATGCTGGAAAAAGGCCACTGCTTTCCCCCCCTTCCCTTGTTAGTTTTAATTACCAGTTGTACCAGCAAATCTCCCCTGGGCTGGGGCAGCTCCTCCTGCCCAGTTCTCCTCCTGGTGCTTGGAACTGACTTGGATTGTCCATGGGAGCAGCGTGGTGGGGACTGTCCTGCCCACCAGTGAATCACCAGTCTTGGGATGTTTATTTCTGAGCCCTCAGAGCACTTGAACTCTTCTTAGCATGGGATTGGATGTGTTTTGTTTCTAAGTATATTTTCTTTATATTTTATAAGCAGCCTGAGGATGGAGAAAGCTGCTGTTGATATGGACATGTCTGGGTTTCCTTGCAGTGAGGCTCTGCAGCCTTCTCTGTAGTGAAAACTCTATTCCATTAACATTGATGACCTGGGCTGAGTCTGGTAAGGTTTTTACTCTGCCCTGTTGAATGCCTTTTGGAGTGAGTTTTGGAAAGAAAAAAATAAAATAAAATTGGTTAATAACCAAGGGAGGAGGTGGAGGGGAAGTGAGTCAAGATTCTTGTGTTTGAAGCAAATTGTGCAGCCTGGTCCAGAAGGCTGCAAGCATGAGACTTGGTCCTGTGGTCATGGCTTGGGCAGGGACTGAGAGAGTGAACCCCACTCACACTTGATTCCTTTCCCCCTGGAAAGTGAGAGGTGGCTTAACTCGCTTGCCTGGTGGGATGAGCAACCTCACAGACCTCGATCCTACTGCAGCTCGGGAGCCTGTGTGTAGGCAGCTGCAGCCAACAGCCATATGTCTCCTCTGCACCCTCATTTAGCTCACAGGAGTGTCTGTACATGCAGAAACAAGGCCAGGAAGAGAGTGTATTTAGCAGTGGGCTTCCTGCCCTTTCCCAGATTGGCTGCTGGATCCATCTTAGCTATAAATGCAGAATTTTCTTGCTTTTATTCCCTGCATAACCAGGACCGGCTGCTGCCTGCATTGTCCTGGCTTGGCAGCTGCAAATTGCATGTAGCAAGGAGGCAGCAGAGGTGGAATTCAATGTTCCCCTTCGGGATGAAGAGGAGGATGCAAATCTGTCCTGGCCAGCCCTTCACCTGGCCCTTGGCCAGCTGGCACTGCCCTGACTGCCCTGTTGACTTTGCTAAGACCCAAACTGAAACATCAATGGCAGCTCATCCCCTTTCCCCTTTCCCCTTTCCCCTTTCCCCTTTCCCCTTTCCCCTTCTTTTCCCCTTCTTTTCCCCTTCTTTTCCCCTTCTTTTCCCCTTCTTTTCCCCTTCTTTTCCCCTTCTTTTCCCCTTCTTTTCCCCTTCTTTTCCCCTTCTTTTCCCCTTCTTTTCCCCTTCTTTTCCCCTTCTTTTCCCCTTCTTTTCCCCTTCTTTTCCCCTTCTTTTCCCCTTCTTTTCCCCTTCTTTTCCCCTTCTTTTCCCCTTCTTTTCCCCTTCTTTTCCCCTTCTTTTCCCCTTCTTTTCCCCTTCTTTTCCCCTTCTTTTCCCCTTCTTTTCCCCTTCTTTTCCCCTTCTTTTCCCCTTCTTTTCCCCTTCTTTTCCCCTTCTTTTCCCCTTCTTTTCCCCTTCTTTTCCCCTTCTTTTCCCCTTCTTTTCCCCTTCTTTTCCCCTTTCCCTTCCTCCATTGCTCTCTTTTCTGACGCAGATTTTGTGGTTTCCCTAATATTGCATCTATGTCATCTTTTCATCTCCCTGGCAAGCAAGGCACAGCTCAGTCCCACCCACCCACCCACCCTCCCAAGTCCTCTGAACTTCCACTCTCCCTGCAAGCCGCTGTCTGTCACAGCAGATCACGTCTGCCACCCCCTCGCTGCGTCCCACGGCTGTCCTGGGGGAGCAGAGCTGATTCATTCATACCGAGAGGAAACCTCCTCTTGAAGCATCACTGTTGAGAGAGCACCAGCAGTGCACAGCCCTTCTTTGGATCTTATGTGCAGGGAAATACCCTGGAGGACTGCTGTCAGGGATGGGAGCTTTATCAAGAGGGGGGCAGCCTACAAATGTCAGTTCAGTGGCTCTGAGTTGTCCTTTGTGGAAGAGGAGAGGGAAAGCTGATGCTGTTTCCCCTTGTTGTCATGCTGAAGGTACATTGCAGTGTGATGAGAGAAGATCCCGTTGCTTTTCTCAGCTTTGACTGAAGTGCTTGGCTTGGGGGTAAAAACTTGTCCTAGGGTGGCTGTTGCAAAGGGAATGAGCTGAACAAAACCTGCTCCTTTATCTTAGTGCACAAATTCACTGTTTAGATGAGTGCTGTGTGTGCTGTGTGTGCTGTTCAGGTGCCTCCTGCTGCCCTTCCCCAAAGGGGGAAGCAGCATTGTCCATTCACCACAGGGCCCTGGGTGTCCTCACAAGTGTCCTACAAATCCCTCTATGAATCCTTGAACTTGGAGCAGTTGATGGTGCTTTCTCACTCTCTGTGGCTGGTGACTGATTCTGGTAGCTGCAAATACATGTTTTATGTTTAGCAGCCCCACAAATTAAAGGGAAATGAGGTTGAATTAGTTAATTAATATTACCAGTTCCCACACAGCGCCAAGAGTTGATAAATCTCTGCGAGATCTGACTTTTTTTCTGCCAAAAGTAATTAATAAAACAAGTTGTTAAACATCAGCTGTGTTTTTCAGTGCCCAGGCCTTTTGTTTTGCCAAAAGCCTCTCAAAATTTAGGCTTTTCCTTTTCTTTTTGGAACTCTTGTCTCACTGGACCTGCCCTTACCCAGCCTCCTCCTCCGTCAGCAGCACGAGCAGCGGGTTCTGCGCAGGCAGCGTCTCTACAAACGTGTTTCTCAGCACCAGGATCCCTCTGCAGTCCTGTGTAAGATGATTTAACCCACACTCAAGCTCAGAGAGGCTGCTCTGAGGGAGCTGAGCAGGCCACTGTTTCAATTCTAGACAATTAACTTGGAATTAACACTTAATTTGATGAATGGGTGTGCGAGGTGCTCACTGCTCCCCAACAGACCATGGCACGTGTTGCTGCCCTGTCTAGGTTCTGCTCTAATTCAGAGGTGGTTTCAGGGGCTCTGTGGGCTGCCTGTGTTCTTGCTAATCAAAAGGAAGCAATTAAACATTTAACTTTGTCAGGAAGTATTATCTTTTTGTCTTAATCTGTAATTGGACTGCTATTGTTTGACTCCCACTTCTCCTGAAGTATCTAAACCAAAGGCAGCTGGAGGGAAGATCTCAGGGGTTACCTTATTTCACAGGGAGAACCAGAGTGATGTTTTGGCTTCTAGGCTGTTTTCTCACTGAAAAATTCACTAATTGCAAGAAGGACTGGGATTTTGGGGAAAAAAAATGCTGATTTGTTGTTGCTTGCCCTGCAGGCAGAGCACAGCTCTGGTTGCTTGAGGGGGAATTCCTTGCCTCTGGATGTTTGCTGGCATTAGGACTACCTTCAGTCTCTCCCTCACATCAAAGGAGTTAGAGGGCAGAGTGCCTGCACTGCTGACCTCTGTGTATCTCAGAGGCTTTGTTCAGCCCTTCCAGGGTCTCCAGAGTTCTGGTGAGAATCATGGAGCTCCTGCAAGGTCCCCTTGAGCCAGGTGCTGCAAGTGTCAGCATTGGAGTGCTTGGTTTGGGGGTCTTTGTACACAAGATGAGTTCCAAGATAGTTACAGCCTCTGTGAGCAAGAGTTTGTGTTCCAGAGAGAAACACTCTCTACCCCCTGACTCCCTTCTGCCCATTCTGCCACCTCTTCTGATGGGTGCCCATTGCTTTGTTTTAGGGCTCTGAAGATGTCAAACAGCAGCACGACACAGGAGTCCCTGGAAATAATGAAGGAGTCTGAAAAAAAAGTGATTGAGGAATCTGTGAACAAAACCAAATATGTATCCAGGTCACCCAGCAAGGAGGAGGTGGAGAAGGATGGAGGGGAAGAGCCCAGCGTGCGCCAGGAATCACAGGTAAGTGTGCAGACCAGCTTGTGGGGCTGGGCCCTCTCCTGCTTGGCAAACACAAGCCAGTTGCTGTCCCTTCTGAAAGGGGCTTAGGCCTGTGCTGCCACCTCCCAAGGAGATACCATACCATACAGTGTGGCTCACATCTGCTCTCTTTCTCTTGAACTGAATCTATTCTGCTCAAAGTGGAAGAATTTCAATATTCTTTGAGCCTGGTGTGCTCCTGCAGGTCCTTGTGCTCCATCCCCACGTTCTAGTCCCATGGCTGTTACCTCCCTCTTTGTCTTTTCTTTGCCCTAAGGATCAGTTAATGATTTAATGTAAAGTGAAGGCAGCCCAGTGAGAGCTTGGTTTCAGGAATGGTGCTTGGCCATTGCTTTGCTGCTGTTAAAGATGCCCAAATAGGAAGTGAATGTTTTGGGATTTCATTTCAGCAAGGGGGGAGGAAAAAAATGTGTGTAAGCATCATTTGGAGGGTGCTGGGACTCGTTCCTGCTGCTCTGCTCTCCTGTCAGATGTGCTTTTGACTTAGTGTTCAGCTTGAAGAAGTGCCCACCCTCAGCAGCCTGCTGGGTGCTCCTGTGTTTGAAGCTGGTGGCTGCCCCCAGGTTTGTTCAGCCCCTGGAGTTGCTCAGGAGGAGTCTGACTTGGGTCACTCTGTAATGTGGAATGGAGCAAAAGTTTCTTAGAAGGTAGGGATAACAGATGAGTCAGTGCCTCTTAAATCAGAGCAGCAGTGTCTCTCTCATCATCCACTGTATCAGAACCCACTTCATGTCCCAGGAATGGTAGAGAACTTCTATTTCTCCCACTTAGAATCGTGTCAGGCACCTCCACCTGTGTGATCCCACAGTTGTGCTGGTTCTGTCAGAAACAGAGGAACTGAGTCTAAGCCCCATGAAGTTTCTTAAGCAGTTTTTTGCCCACCTGGAGCTTGTCTGGACAGCTCTCCAGGTCTTCCTATTTGCACATACTGCCATTGCTGTCAGGTAGAGATTTTCCATGCTCAGTGTTGTGCTGCCTTGCACAGCAAATGCCATGTGCAGTGTTCACAGTCACACTGAGAGTCACAGTCACACTGAGAGTCACAGTCACACTGAGAGTCACAGTCACACTGAGAGTCACAGTCACACTGAGAGTCTTGCCTTCTCTTTCCTTTCTCCACAGAGGCGAACTTCAAGTCATGGACATGCCAGAAAAAGAGCCAAGGTACGACCTCTCCTGACCTCCCATTCTTCTCTTGGCCATCTGAGCTGAGTTGAGGTCCCAGCTTTAGGATGGTTCTCTCAAGTCTTTCCTGTCTCCAGAAGCAACCCATGATGGTTCAGGACAGTGATTTTCCATGCACTGGAGCATCAGTGCTCCTTTTTAACACACACTTGCTCATGAAGGAACCATTTACTGCTGTTAACTGCCACATCTGTCCCCTCCCAGGAGCCCAAAATACCAGAAATGCAATTTAGAGGTGTCAGTGGAGGGACAGAGTAGTGCCCTGGCCTGTACTAGTTAAAAAACTGGAGTTAAGTGTAACTGGTTTCACATAAGTCCCCTTTTCTTCAGGTAACACCACATTTGCTCCCATCACAATGGCACCTGCATGTTAGTGAGTCAAAAACATCTGCTAGTAACAAGCACCAGGGTGTCACTGTTTCAGAATGCTGCTCCTAAGCAAAATCTTGGGGTAAAAATGCAGCCATTGTGTGATTTTTATTTTATTTTTAACCTTTCTTAGGTTTTCTTTGCAGAATTTGGTAACAACTACTGAAGCAGTTTATCAAAAGTGACCATGAATTTTCCAGGCTGGGCAGTTACAGAAATACAGCATAATTTGGGAGTCTGGCTATCCCAGCTAGGATTCATTTAGTCCTGAGGACAAAGGTCTCTTAGGTCTCTTCCCCCCCTTTCCCTGCCCCCCTCACCCCCTTTTTTTTTTAATCTTTCCCAAAAGTTCAAACTCAAATGAAGCCAGGTTCTGCCCTGAGGCATGAGAGAAAGGGAAGACAAGTGAAATTTGTGACAGGGGTTCTGCCTGGGTTTGCTTTTGATTAAAGGATGACAGAGACATCCTGTTTATGACTTACAGAGCACTCAGAAAAAAATATTCTACTGGTTTTGTTTGGTCTTTAAAGCCAGGACTGTGCACAGCACCCACACAGGCTGGGATTCCTTCCCTGTCTGTGCACCTCAGGCCTTTCTGCTTATTGTTGATCCTGCCTGGGACCTCATGTGACTTTGATTTATGTTTTTTTTCCTATTTGTCACTCAAGTGAATCCACTTTTCAAGGGTCCTGAAAGTGCAGGTTTTATTTTAAGCGTTTTCTCTAAGCACTCCTACGTTACCCAAAGTAACCAAAGTCATCAAGTCAAGCAGGTGAGGTGTAAGTGGGGTGACAGGCTTTTAATTAAGAACAGTAACAATCTTCACATCTTAAACACCAATAAAATAGTTGGTTTCAGCTATCTCCTTTGTTAATGGTTTTAGTTCTTGCCAGGTGAGGAGGAGAGAGGCTGGAATTGCTCTGGCTGAAGAGGTCAAAGAGTGCATGAATTAAGGCAGTGAACTTTCTCACCTAAAATTTGGTTGGTTCAAACCTTAAGCAAAGACTGAAGGAAGAAAACAGTTTATTTGCTCTAGGACTCCAAGCCTTTGTATATTCCTCTTTGCTGCAAGAAACTGGTTTGGTAGTCCCCCTTTTTAGCAGTGTAATTAACAATGACTGCATGAGTGGCTTGGTGGTGCAGCAGCATGAACTTAAGTGTGTGCATTTTGGCTGAGGTGTCCTAACTATACTCTTTCTTTTCCTTCTCCAGTCTAATTCAAAGCTTAAACTGGTCAGAAGTTTGGCTGTGTGTGAAGAATCATCTAGCCCCTTTGTAGATGGGCTGCTGGAGTCCCAGGTAGGCCTGGAATGAGACAAGTGGTCGAGTGTGGAAGCCCAGAAAATCCACATCTTGCTAGAAGTGATGTCCTGTCCTGGGCTTGTGCCTCTGGGGGGTCAAAATTTCCCACAGGAGGCTGCTTTTGAAGGAAGTGGTTGTGCCTGTGAGCACTGCTTGTGTGTGTACAGTCACAAACCTTCTCCTAATGAGAAATCATCTGCATGAGCTCACTGGGTACCCACAGCTGCTCAGGGTATGCAGGCTTGTGCCCCTGAAAATGGAAGTGTCCAGGTGACTCAGACCAAGTCTGGTTTGTTTTGTTCCAGGACATCATTCAGTTGCACATTAGCTGCCCCTCTGACAAGGAAGAGGAGAAATCCACAAAAGATGGAGCTGAGAAAGAAGAAAAAGAGAAGAATAAAGAAAAGGCACCGAGGAAAATGCTGTCTCGAGGTCAGGTGCTCGTTTGAACGGGGCAGGTCCTGTCTCACCCACTGTGAGGATCCTGCTGGTCAGTGGTAGAGCTGCTGGAAGCAGAGCAGTTATCTCTGCTGATGACTGTGCAGGAATCTATTGCTTCTATAACATCCTTCCTGACACAAAGCATGGCAGGGAAAGGGAGGGTTTGGTTTCTTTATGTGTCCCAACAGACTTGCAAGCTTCCTGCATAGTTTCTAGTGATCTGGTGGCTTTCTAAGTGTGCAGATGCAAACCCAAGAAGATCCACTGTCTAGACTTCTGCTTTCAGTTTAGATTTGATTTTATAAAACCTGCCACAGGTGACAAGATGTGAGGTTACAAGGGATTGCACTGAGTTTCTCCTGTATGATCCTGCCTGTATGATTTTGGGGCATAGAAGTGGCTAAAAAGATACACATTTAATCTGGTGAGCAAATGGCACCTGAAATCCTTGTACACACAGCAGTTCTGCACTGGTGCAGGCTCAGTTTCACAGACTGTTTTTTCTGTGATTACTTTTAAATTAAAAAGGATGTGGGGAGGGGGGAAGAACAGAGCCAGCAGGGCTTTCCAGTTAAATAACTTGTGAGATCAAAGGTGCAGAAGCTGCTGGTACAAAAGTATGGTATTCTGCACTTGGAAGGGGTGTCCTAACAGCATGGAATATCCTGAGTGTGCTCTGAGTGCTTGGTTTTAGGGGATTTAAGGTTTCTTTCCATGAACTGATCTGATCTCCCTCTGTCTGGCATCCTCCTAGTGGGACCTTCTTAGTGCTGTGGATGGAGTGGATCCTCCTGCTGCCCACAGGGGAAAGGGAGGACAGTCCCTATTTTACAGACTGAGAAACTTGACTTTGAGGTTGCATTCAGAGCCTGTGCTAGAAACTGGACTTGAGCCCAGGTGATGTGGGGTCCCAATCCCTGCAGTTCTGTGGGCTTTTCTTCCTCTCTTCCTATCATGAACTGAGAATGAGGCTGAATTTCTTCTAGCAGTGGTGTGGGGACACCATCCTCATGCGTGTAGTGAGCACACACCTCTTCCCTTCAGTCTGTTCTGTTGCAGTGTTTTGTTAATTTATTCTGCTGCTGTTGTTTCAGATTCCAGCCAGGAATATACAGACTCCACTGGAATAGATTTGCATGAATTTTTAGTAAATACACTGAAAAAAAACCCACGGTAGGTCCCTAGTCAGTAAACCAACTTGCTGGTGGAGTGAAGGGAGGGAATACCTGGTGACTGATGCTTCTTTGGTTGACTCTTCAACCTGTGGTGTTTGTGTGCATGTGTGTGTATGTGTGTGTGCATTCATGGGTCTTGGGAGGAGGGGGGACTGTGTTCAGTGTTTCAGTGTTTCACATTTTGGAGTTCAAAGCACATTGCTAGAGCTGAGGCAGTGTAGAAACAAAAAGCACAACTGCAATTTGATATACTGCAGTCAATCAAAACAGAGTTGTTTATTACAGAGAGAGAGAAAGAGGAAAAATAACTTGTTTGAATGCAAGCAGGAAGGATTCTTGATTGCTTTAAAACCCTTTCTATAAATGATTGTCACATACCAACCTCTAAAGGAACTGCTGCTGTGTCAGTAATAAATGTAATCAAGCCAAATGCTGGCATAGGAATAGCAAAGCTGGAATCTCTACCAGTGGAGCTTCCAGCAGAGCAGAGATTCAATATTACCAAAAGCCAAGCACTATTAGCAAAACAACTTTAAACTGAAAAAAAAAAATCTGGCAAATTAATTTACTATATATAAAAAAAATTGAGTTTTCTTACTTCATTCCTGTGGAGGATGTGTGAAGGGTGTGTTAATAGTGTTGCTTGCTCCAGGTACTTGTGACTTTTCTCTGTTGCAGGGAGGGTAATACCAAGCAGAGAAAGCTGTGTTTCACTGTCTCTAATGGTGGCCTTTTCCTTTCTCTTCTCTTGGCAGGGATAGAATGATGCTACTCAAGTTAGAACAGGAGATTCTGGAATTTATTAGTGATAACAAGTAAGTGATCATCAAGTTTGTGTCAAGCAAAAGAGGTTTGTAACTTACCATTTAGGAGCTTGGGCACCCAGGGGAGGAGGGAGCATCTTTTGGCCACACTGGTTAGGAGGCTTCTTCTCTTGTGCTCCCTCTGCCTCCTTTCACCCATACACGAGGTTTCTGAGTCTGCTGTGATGGAGATTAGTGCCACTGTGCTTCTCTTCCTGGTGTAAATTGGGAGTGGAGAAACCAGGGGCAGGATTCACATCCTGGAACATGGAATAAAATAGGTGTCTGCCTGCAGCAGAGCTTGCAAACTTCTTTAACAGGGTCAGAGATGTTGCAGTGTGAGTACTGACTCTGGCTCCTGTTCCTGCTTAGAAACAAGCATGGGTTTCTGCACAGCCTGGTCTTGTTTCAGGAAAGGCCTGTTCAACTTGAGCCCTTGAATCAGCCCAACTCTATCAGGCAAAGCAGTGTAAGCCCATGCTCAGTGTGAGAAGCAGCACTTGAGTTATGACTAGCTGCTTGGAGTAGGTGACGTGGTCTGAGATCTGGGATCTAAGGTGTCTCTGGCCTTGATCTCTCTTGTGGTGTCAGATTATCATTGTCTGTTTTGAGGCTTTCTAAATTCTAGTGCTTCCTCCCCACTTTTCAGCAACCAGTTTAAGAAGTTCCCTCAGATGACCTCATACCACAGGATGCTGCTGCACCGGGTGGCTGCCTACTTCGGCATGGACCATAACGTGGACCAAACCGGGAAGGCCGTCATTATCAACAAGACCAGTAACACACGAATGTAAGGGGGAGGGAGGGAAGCAGGGAGGGAAAACAACTGAGCTGGCATCCCATCCCCTTCCCTTCCCTTCCCTTCCCTTCCCTTCCCTTCCCTTCCCTTCCCTTCCCTTCCCTTCCCTTCCCTTCCCTTCCCTTCCCTTCCCTTCCCTTCCCTTCCCTTCCCTTCCCTTCCCTTCCCTTCCCTTCCCTTCCCTTCCCTTCCCTTCCCTTCCCTTCCCTTCCCTTCCCTTCCCTTCCCTTCCCTTCCCTTCCCTTCCCTTCCCTTCCCTTCCCTTCCCTTCCCTTCCCTTCCCTTCCCTTCCCTTCCCTTCCCTTCCCTTCCCTTCCCTTCCCTTCCCTTCCCTTCCCTTCCCTTCCCTTCCCTTCCCTTCCCTTCCCTTCCCTTCCCTCCCCGGTGCTGCATGACCCCCAGACACAGATCCCTGTTGTGGTTCAGAGAGGGGTGGATTCCACACCACATTTTTATCCCTCCTTGAGAAAGGCAAGTGCTTTCTCTAGAAGACTTTTTTCCTTAATTTCCAGTCCTAAGCATATTTATTTGCAAGCCCTTCCTAGCTCTCTTCAGTTCTCAAAGAGACAGGAGCTCTTGCCATCAGGCAGAGGAGGGATTTAATACAAGCAGCATCTTTGCACACCCCCTAACTCCCTGCAAAGCAGTGGTTTCATGAAGACAGTTTTATGCCCATTTTTGCCATTCTAACAAGGGCTGGTTCTTCCTGCAGCCCTGAGCAGAGGTTCTCTGAGCACATCAAAGATGAGAAGAATGCAGAGTTCCCGCAGAGGTTTATCCTAAAACGAGATGATACCAGCATGGACCGAGATGATAATCAGGTAAGGGGTGGCAGTGGGTTATCTGCATACTTTGTGAAGGTCAAATATGACTTTTCTAAGATGAGAACAACTCTAAATTTCTCTTGGGTTTCCTGCAGTAACTTTCTTTAATAGAAGCTTCCACCCCACCCAAGAAATGGGATTTAGATGTAGCATGAAAACTTGACAAAATCCTGTGGAAATGCAGGAAGAATTTGTGTGGGTTCTGTGGAGGGTACTTTTCTGTACCCTGAATATGGGCTGGTGGCTGGGCCAGGCTTTAGGGTGAAGCCTTTTGCTGAGGTTTCCTTGGAAATGCCCCAGAGCTGAGTGTTACCAAGCATCTCACCTACCCCTCCCTGGGGCTTGCAGCGAGTCAAGCTGTGGAGTCACCAGGACCTCGCAGTGCTGTTAGCTGGAAACCCTGGGCAGAACACTTGGAGCTCAGCACCATTGCCAGTCACTGGAGCTAAAAACCCTCCTGAATCTCGGACTCCCTTTGGGCTGTCCCAGGTGGCACCACACCCAGAACACAGAGCTACCTTGTTCATCATCATGTGGCTGTTTTCCCAGCCTGTGTCAGACAGAATCTTGAACATAATAAATGGGGCAAGAGACAGGAGACCTCTTCACCAGGGATCTCATGCTCTCTTTGCTCTTGTAGCTCCCATCTTTACCTCGCTCCAAACATGCCACTGTCCCATGCTTTGGGCCATGTTTCTGAACTCAAGTTGTCAGGATGGGTCATTGCAATCAGAATCAGTTTCTGGTTTCCCCATGATAGCACCCTGCAGGTGATGCAGCTACCCACGAAGCACTGAATCCATGGCTGAGCAGGAGTTTGCTGTGTTGGCACATGCTCCAAAGAGTAGACTTTAGCTTTTGACCCCTTGGAACAGGCTGTCTTTCAGAAGCACATGGTGATATTCCTGGTCTGTCCTTTCTGAATCAGGTAGAGTTCAGGCAGAGTGGTTGTACTTAATCCAGGAGGTGGAGTTCACTGAGACCTCCAGGATGTTCATCTCTAGTCATAGGTGTCCAGCAGGTAGGTTCAAAGGCAGGGACTGGGTCATTGCATCCAGGCATTGTGCACACACTCTGTAATCCACATCCACTTGCACTGCTACATAAAAATACCAGCAGCTGACTGCTCCCCCTGCTCCCTTTGGCAACTGCTGACCCGCTGAGGTGTGTTTGTCCCTTCAGATCAGACTCCCCTTGCAGGATGGGAGAAGGAGCAAATCGATAGAAGAGCGAGAGGAAGAGTACCAGCGGGTCAGGGAGCGGATATTTGCACGAGAGGTAAGCCTGGGTGATTCCCTTGCCAGGTACCCTCCTGGGACTTTGTGGCAGAAGGTGACCTCCTAGTATGCAAGAGGTCAGATCTCATCATTGCCTTTCCTACACATTTCCCAGTGTTCTTGATATCTACCTACCACTGAATTCCAGTTCTTAACAAGGATGTCAAAGACATGGAGATAGAGGAGCCACACCTCCACTCCCCAGTCTGCTCCTTCCCTAAATTGCCTGTTTTGGGGAGAAATAGACGTGTGGGGACTGACAGGGGAGGCAGTTTTGCCCCTTGATGCCCAGCTTATGCAGTGGCATTTCTGGGGTGCCTAGCAAATCAGTCAGTGGCCCTGAAAGGAGCAGCAGCTGCCTTCCCCAGCTTCCCTCCAGTGCTGCAACTTGACCTCCTGACCAAGCAGTGCTGGCCTTGGAGTCTCAGACAGGGCTCTCTGCCTTCACAGGATTAATCTGGGCAGGAGGTTTATTGTCCTTCTTACAAAGTGGCCAGCTTGGTTATTGCTTCCTCGAGATCTCTGCTCCCTGTGTGGAGCTCCTCTAAGCCAGAGCTGTGTTCCTTGCTCACATCTGGCTCAGAGAGGCTGCTGTGCTCTGCTGTGTCGTCTGCCAGCTGGTGGCAGCTCTCCTTGCTGTGCCAAATGATGGAATCAAGGATGATTTCCAAGTGCCCATCTGCCATGGATCATGTTCAAAGTCCAGCTCCTTGCCTGCTGCTTTTTGAGTGTCTTGGGGACGACACCTTTCATTTGTCCTCATTGGAATTGCCATGTGCCCAAGGAGGATGTTAAGGCAGTCTCGGTGCTGAGTCCCTAGTCAAGTCACCAGGCTTCAGCTGATGACTCTCCAGCCAGTTGTGATCATGGGCTTCTCTTACAGGCACAGGCCCAAAGCCATCTGAACATGTCAGTAAGCAGCTCTGCCTGTAGTCCTGGGCTAGAGTAGATGCTGTCCCCTGTTAGCACAACACTGGGGGGGCAGGTACTTACCCTTGCTCTGTGCTCATGGGCTGAGCCAGTGCTTTGCATCTGACTTTTAGAGGCAGAGGTGACTGTCACTGGGTGGACTGGGCTGCCTTTGAGCCCTCTGCCTTTTTTTTTTCATGGCTCTGATAATTGTGCCTGGATTGAGCAAATAAGGACCATTGTATGTCTGGCTTTGATTGTTCCATTGACAAAGCTGCCTTAGAGCAAGGAAGTAGGGAGTTGAGGACTCAGATTTGCACACTCAAGAGATCTCAAGGTCACAGGTATTGGGAAAGGTTGGGCCTGGATGGAGAGCCAAGTGGGACTGGTGTGCTCAGCAAGACTCCTGAGTGACCACGTAACTAGTGCACCACATGAGCTGTGTCTGAGTCCCATACTGTTACTGCTTTGCTCCTCTTTGCTTTGAAATTGCCTGGATTTGTTGCTTTCAAAGTTACTAAGTCTCCCTTTTCTTTCCTTCCCTTCCCATCTCCATGTCTTTTCTGTGCTTTCAGACTGGCCAGAATGGATATCTCACCGACAGCAGGTTAGTACTGTGCAGCAGACACTGTTTGTAGCTCTGGCTGTCTCCCCAGAGGACTGCAGGACTCTATAATGATGCTTTTTTCTGATGTTAACCGACAGAATCTCCAAAGAAGGCTTTTCTTCTAGTTCTCACAAACGGAGGCAGATTTTTAGGTATCTCTGTGTGACTTTATTTTGTACATTGTCCTGCTCAGTAAGTTTGCCCCATGCATGGCTGCTTGTGAAGTTCAATTCAAGTTGTATTTTTTGCAACATCAGTTTCTTGAGTCCTTTTTTTGCTAATTCATCAATTAAAATGGAGGGGTGGAAGGTGGGAATGGCAAGGAGGAATGGGGAAGCCAGAGGATTCCAGCTGTTTTCAAACCATTCTGCCTCTTGTTTCTCAAAGGGATAGGAAATCCCCTGCCCTTATAGTGACAGGATCAGCACCCAGATAAGGTGGAGTTGTCCCTGATCCCTGATGGTAAAGGCTGGATGATTTAATGGTGGCAATGAAGTGTTTCAGGCTTCCATTTCAACCAGAGTGTGCTGCAGAGGGCACTGGGAACATGTTTGAGCAGCATTTTCTTATTAAGTACTTTTCCTGTGGATGAAAGAGCTAGAAGGATGGAGTTAGCCTGATGAGTCATCTTGCACAGACCCCTGCTGCAGGAAGCTGCTGAAGGTATGAGAATAAAGGACAGGATGAAAATGGAGAGACCCTCGTGCCTGCTGTCCTCTCATTGAATAGCCAGAGCTCTAGGGATGAAGCATCTCTGTGTGTGAACAGGACAAGAGGATCTAAGCAAGTGTGGGAAGCTTTGCCCCTCTCCTCAGTCCATCACATGGCTCAGGCTGTCCTTGGAGGGACACTGTCATGGAAATCAAGTGTCCTCAATGCAGTTACAGGGGCTGTGTCCTGGACTCTGTGCATGGCAGTTGTGTTCAAGGCAGGGAGTATCGTTTTCAGATCAGCCATGGGTAAAACTCACCCAGCAAGTAGCAAAAAAAACCCCTATTGCTGATGTGATTGCAGCTTTAGGAGCAGCCAGGGCTGCACCTGGATCTTTTCTGACTGGTTTCTGAGCTTGGTTAACCTGCTGCCTTTGTGTTGTGGTTCCTGTAGTGAGGAAAGGGAGGATACACAGGCCTTCAGTCAGAGATAGACAGCCTCTGGAGGAGATTAGGGTTCCCTCAGTGGTGGTGCTGGTGTCTACATGAACTCCAGAGACTTGCTGCCCTCAGAACCTGGCATTCAGAGCAATGCAGCTGTCTGTTTCACTGACTTGGAGGTCCTGTACTAATGCTGCTGAAGCACAAATGTGATTGCAGAGAGCTCTCTGCTGGTGAACACGCTTGGAAACAGGCTGTAGTAAGGCTAATGGAGAGAAAGGCATGGCTGAAGCTGCCAGGGCAGTGCAAGGGTGTGGTGGTGTGCCTGGAGTCTGGAGAGAATTCATAGGAAAAGCAGAACTGTTATTCAGCTGGATTAGCAGTGATCAGCTTGAGAGGGGTCTGGGTTCTCAGGGAACCAGAGTTTGCAGCAGAATCAGAACAGAGGACATGACATGTCCCTTCCCCACACACACAAGCACTGCCTTCACCTCTTTAAACATCCCCAGGAGCAGCCTTCAGAGGTGAGATTGGAGAGAGCCCAAGAGATTGATAATGGTGCTTGTTAGGTCAACTGTAATTTGGGGATTGAGGCTGCACAGTTCAGTTTCTTCACCTCTTTAGGGATATAACCATCAGACTGGTTTTCCAAGACACATATTTTCTTTGGCTCTCATGTGCTCCCAGGAGCTCAGGACATCACCTCAGAAGTTCCTTCCAAGCCCTCCACAACTGTGTGGAGCTGCTGCCAGGCTCAGCCTCGCAGCATTACATGAGCATCACTCCCAGTGTTGCCTTCCTCACCATTCCTCCCCAGTGAAGGCCAAAGAACCCATTGCTGTCCTGAGCTGGGCTGATAACCCAGGCTCACTGCTTGGGATGTTTAAGTCCTGCTGTAGCCAGACCTGGCCTGAGGCTGAAGGAGGGGGATCAGTGGGAGCACAGCTCTGAGTGTAGAAATATCCCAGCTTATAGCTGTCCCAGCTGGGTGGAAAGCCTTGCCAGGGCTGATGTGGCAAGTGGCCTCACAAGATCTCCATCAGCCTTGTCTCAAGGCCTCTGTTAAAAGCTCCCTGTTCTGAGACAAGGATGGCTTTAGCAAGGGGTCATGCTCTGACTCTGCTGCCATCTCTGCCAGGCTGGGATCTGGCTGGGGAAAAGGGCTCTGGACACACACACCGGGGAAGACCAGCAGTGTCTGGGTCTTCACAGTGCATGCCCACGAGAGCTGTGACCCAGGGGGTGTGTTTGCTGCCAGATCCCCACCCAGAGTGCCAGCATGCAGTGTCACAGCTGCTGCCTGGGCTCACCTCCCCGGTGTGGCAGCGCTGACACAGCACTGCAGGCCCTGCCACGGCCCCTTTGCTCGGGAGACACGGTCTAACGTCTGGGGTCTCTGCAGGGGTAACCGGGACGGTTTGAGCCGGGCCTCAGGCAGCCGCCAGAGCAGCACAGAGAGCGAGATGAAGGCTCTGGAGCCCCGGCCGTGGAGCAGCACGGACTCAGACGGCTCCATCCGCACCCTGCGGCCGCCCGTCACCAAAGCCAGCAGCTTCAGTGGCATCTCCATCCTCACACGAGGGGACAGCGTCGGCAGCAGCAAGGGCAGCGCTGCCAGCAGGACCCCCCGGGCAGGTACTGTGCTGTTTTCCCTGCACACCTTCTGCTCAAGGGCACCTGGCTGACATCGAGTCCTCGGCCTGGGGGGCTGGGGCTCATGGTGCTCTGGTTAAAACAGGACGTGGTTGGTGTCAGATGAGTGTGTTCAGTACCTGGGCAGGGATGTGCCAGCTGGTTCATCATCTGCTTTTTCCATACTCACCATCAGATCTTCCTTCCCTTTGGCAGGGTTCTCTTAAGACAAAGGACATTGTTTAGTCCCATCCCCTGCAACTCAAGCTCCTGATTTCCTGTTGTTTTCTCTCCCCTGCTGTGCTGCAAGTTACATTGCCATTCCTTTCTGCTCCCCAGAATCCCTCACAGCCCTGAGGAGCCTTAGTCAGGGTGAACCATCTGGCATTTTTCCTTGATTCCCAACAAAGGGGGTCCAGGGAAGGGTGTCAGCTCTTAGTCTATCTCAGCAGACAAAGACTGCATTAATTGCTGTCTGCCTACGATGTTCTCTCACAATGATTCACTGTACTCCTGAAAGCAAACATAACATCAGGGAGCTGGGCCTGCAGCTCTTCAAGAGCTGTTGAGTACAGCTCAAGGTTTCAGGAGCACCAAAGGGGATGAGGATCACAAGTCTCTTTGCCTGCTTCACATCAGTTCTTCCTCTTCCATCTAGGTAACAGGGAGGGTAGCCCATGCATGGAGAATGTTGTTGTGAGGCATCCCTGGTAATCTCTTACTGCCAACAGCTTCCTGAGAGGATGTGTGCTGCACTTGGCAGGGCACCAGCCCTTCTATCAGTGGGGAGCAGAGTCCTTCATTTTCAACTGACTGCTCGTGAAAGGCATTTGTGGAAGAGGCAGCACAGGTCTTTGCTCTCCTTTTAATGGACCAGTGATAACTGAGGAGCCATATGGTAGCTGGTTACAATTGCTGTGCAATACCAATGAGCACAATCCAGTGTTGTCTGGCTTCTTCCCTTCTCACTGGTAGGCAGCAGGTCCCCAAATGCTTGAGAGCTCTCATTTTACTGGGGGAGAAGAAGTAGATTGGTGCTTGTGAGTGATTAGACTGCTCCACAAGAATCCTTTAAAATAAAAAGGGATGGATCTAAAAGGCAGCCAGGCTGCTGTTCTAGCACCCAGGCTGGCTTTGAAAACTACACATTCATCTTGCAGTTTGAAGGTGCCTACAGCTTCTCTCAGGACCCTGTTTCCATTGTGCTCAGGGCTGTACTTACCCTGGTTCTTGCAGCCACCTCCAAGACTGATTTGTCAGCTGATGAGAGCAGTTATTTGAAGATCTGTTCCAGCCATGTGCAAGAGAGGAGCTGCTTTTTTTGCTCTTTCTGTATTTTTTTCTTCCTGGTTTCCCCTGGGAACAGAAGCCAATTGCTCTCCAGGCTTTCTATAATGGCAAGTGATTAGAAACATCTTGGGGGAAAAGGGCAAAAAAAAAAAAAGCAAAGGAATTTTCATTTGGGGGAGGGGGGCAGGCAGGGGAACCAACTCCTCCATGTCCTTGTGTTTATTCTGTGTGGGAGGAAGTGCTTAGGACTCCTGGGCTCTTTTCCCATCTCAGCATCCAGCCCCTGGGCCACTGTCAGCAAAATATTTCCTTCTTTGCAGCATGTGGCTGATGACACAAACCTCCTTACAGAGTGCCTGGATTAGCTGTTGAAACACAGTAGATCAGAGGCAGAATTAACCATTTCTTACCATGGGAAGGAATTGCTTTTAGCCTGCCAGCCCCTAGCCTTTTTTTCACTCAAAAGATGTGCAGTGCTGGGGTCTGTGTGGCCATAAAACAGGGTTCCCTCACTCCCCTCTCTGTTCTGGGCAGTCACTCCAGCAGGTCATGGTGACATATTGGTGTCCACACTGGGGCTGTGCCCAGCTGCAGAACTGACCTGTGTCTGAGAGCAGCTCTCCAGCCTCTTTCCACAGCCTGGTTCATGGTACTGAGCTGACATGAGTGTGTCTGGCAGCTCCCTCTTTTAGTAATCTCTGCCTCATGCTGGGGTGGAGAGCCCTCCACCAGGCAGGTGCTGCTGTTAACAGCCAGACTCCTCTTCCAGCAGAAGGTCCCTGGTGTTTATAGAAGGCTCTGATTTGTGCCTGGTGCTTTCCAGACAAGACAAGAGGGCACATCCCTCCAAAGAATCAATTGCAACACAGATCTGTTTTTACTACCTTGTGCCAATCCTGCCAGCACCCTCACCAAACATGTGCTGTCCTGTGGGTAGAGGCCAGCAGGATCCATCCCATGAGCCTGGTGTTGGCCTTTTAATTTCCTGCAGTTCTGAATGGTGCTGGAGATTTACACAGACAGCTTCTACCTGAGAGCTGTGGGTGGGGACCACTGTGTAGGCTGTCTGCTTGGAGCAAGGGTGCTGGGTTGGGGTCAGGGAAGAGAGCACACTCTTGGGAATTACAGCTGTACCACTCGTGGCCATAGTCTGCAACAAGGATTGCATCCTGGGCTTCCCTCTGTGGGGCATGGGGAGAAGAAGGTGCTGTGACCAGCTCTGGAGGGTCAGTGTGTGTACATGGACAGGGAGAGGAGAGAGGTGCAATCACTGGTGTCCTGAGGGTGTCAGCACCTCAGTTTGCTGTGGAGCAGAGGCAAAGTAGTGACTTAGCCTGCAGTCAGCTCGCCCTGTCCCCCCGTGGAAGCTCCTGTTGTGGACAGCAGAGAATGTCATCTGGCTGCAGGACAGGAGGTGGTGACAGTATCCACCCCCCACCCTCCCCATCAATGAATCAATGTTTTTCTCTCCCAGGTTCCAACCCTGCCATGCCTTTCTCTGTTCAAGGTTTGGTACTAGGTGCCCCTGAAGCCTGCAGCCAGTCCCCTTCTTCACAGCCCAGCCGTGGCCTCCTACCCTGCACAGCCCAGCAGCCTCAACCGCAGCCACCCCAGCAGCCACCACCACAGCCCCAAGGACTTCCAGCAGCAGCCCAGCAGCAGCCAGCCATGAGTAACCACATTATGTCCCAGGTGAGTTCCTGCACAGGATCCAGGGCTCAGGAGGCTCCTGGGGCACACAGTGGGGGGGTAGAAGCAGAGCCAGCGTACGCCCAGGGTCAGTGGACTCACACTTGCCCACTGGGGTTTGGGTGCCCTCACTCTTGCTGCCTGTTAGAGAGTGACAGTCCCTCAGTGCTACTGGAGAGTGACAGTCCCTCAGTGCTACTGGAGAGTGACAGTCCCTCAGTGCTATTGGCAGAGAGCAAGAGAAGGTCAGGGGCCTTGCTGTGACTGAATATGATGCTGTGTGACATCTCAGCTTGCCAGCTGCTTCTGTATCTGCTTGGGCCAGCAACCATCCTGGCAAGGGATCTGTAGCCCTTTGCTGAGTGGCAGGGTTATGTTCTGGACCCAGTTGTCCTCCTGGTGAGGGACCATCACAAACAGTAGTTGGGTTTGAGCTCCCCAGTGCTGAAATCCCATGGCTGCTCACTTGATGTCCTGGGGAGAGGCAGACCTGGAATGGTGCCTGGGTGTATCCTCCAGACCCTCCCTGGGTTAAAGCCAAGTGATGTTCCACAGCCTGCAGGGCTGTTCCTGAGGATGGAGACCTCTGGAAAACACTGTGGCTGTCATTCCTACATTGTTCTCCTTCTGAGGCTGTAAAAGAACCACAGTCCAAGAGCTGCCCCTGTATCCCTGCAAGACTGGGGAAGTATCCTCAGCACCTTCCCCCCCTGCCCTATTCACAGCAGCTGTTTTAGGTCAGTGCTGGACCTCAGCACACCTGTAAGTTCTACAGGGATCATTTCTGGTGCATCATCTCACACTCATGATGTCTCCCACAGCAAAGAACTGCAAGTTGCACTGGAGTCACACTGGAGGTTTCCAAGATGCAGCTGGACAGGGAGGGTGCTAGATAATCTTATCTAGGCTCCCTTTCCCATGAAAGGTTGGACCAGATGATCTTCTGAGGTCCCTTCCAACCTGGGCTGTTCTATGATTCAGTGTTTTCAGTGGGCTGGGATGGGAGGAGGAAAGAAGCCTCCTCAGACAGCTTTTACTGCAGATAAAATGGACATCTTGCTGTCTCTTGCCATCTGGATGAGGATGGGGGGAGCTTGTAGTCGTTGGGCCCTGGACTGGCCCCAGGGTTGTGGATCTGTTTGCAGAGGATACTGAGGCTCAAGGGGAACATCTCAGTTCTACAGATGAGGTGTTTCCTTGAGATAGCCCAGCACTGAGCTGAGCAGGAGTGTCTGTCTGGAGCTGTAGCATGGCATGGGACAGAGCACAGTGCCCTGGGTGGGAGATGAGAACACCCAGCAGGCTTCTGGAGCTTGTGAAGGGTCACTGTGTCTTACTGGGGTTTTATTTTGGACCTTCTACTGTTTGGCTGTTCTAGGTCCTGGAAAAGCTTTGACTGTTGGTGAAAGGTCTGAAAATGCAGTGTCCCTCATGTGCCTGCATCTTCTGTTTTACCAAAGACCAAATGATAACAAAACAATCCAGTGCTGACCACGACAGGTTTGGTGCTCAAAGCACAGTGTTTGTGCTTGAGTTAGGTGTTGTCATAAGCAGGCATTGGCAGGTCCTCCCAGTGACAAAGTGAGAGGGGCCCCTACAGAAAACAAGAGTAAAGAAAAGTCATGACCAGCAGGAAAGGCCAAGAAGCCCTCGAGAGAGAGCTGAGAGTCAGCGCCACGCACAAGGGAGTGGCAGAGACACAGGAGTTGTGCTGGGGGAGAGGTGGCTCTCCTGCTGCTGTTGGCCATAGGTGGCCTGTGTGGACTTGTGTCACTGTTCATGCCAGGCAAGAGCTGCTTTGCAGACACATTCAGCCTTCCCAGCTTCCACAAAGCAACCGGGCTGTGCGTCCTCACAGGGAGCTGGTGCTCACCCACCCTGGTCTCTGTGCTTCCCACCCCTCTGCAGTGCCCTCCTCTGTGTGTTTGCAGTTTGGCTCACTTGACTAACCTTGTTGTTCCTTCTTTCTCTCCTTCCTCCTATGCTTCCTTCCCCTCACCCCCACCCTTTTCCCACCCAAATCTCTCTCCTCCACTCCCTTCTCTGCTGGTCTTAGCCGGTCCCAGCGCTGCAGCCTGTTCAGTATTCTCCAAGCTCCTGTCCCCAAGTCCTCTTGCCAGTCTCTCCACCCCAGCAGTACAACTTGGTATAAACCCCATTTCCTCTTCTGCACTGTCTCTGTTGTACTCCTGTGCTATGTTTGTGTTGTATGAGCTTTTTGCTAATCAAGTATGCTGTGGACACTGCACTCAGTGGGTTTGGGATTCATGGAGGCTCTGTGCTGCAGTGTGGTCAAGGCAGTGGGGTGCCTGAGGCTGTGGGAGACCCACCAGGGTAAGGCACTGGTGGAGTGGCTGATCTTGGAAAGAGCCTAGGGAAGAGCAAGTGCCAAGCCCAGAGCTCCACCAGGAAGCGACGCTTGTGCCCAGCGCTGGGGTCCAGGGGCCATGGCTGCCCTGTGGTCTCAGTCAACCCCTGTGTTGTCTCCACGGGGTCTTTCAGGAACAGCACACCCCATGGGACGTGCCACCCCTGCCTGTGTAGGCCCTGCATGTCACCTGTGTCTGCTGAGCATTTGGCCCCCCCAGCAGCTCGCATGCCCCTACCCCGTGTCCTGCAGAATGCTCTTGGTCTGTGGCTCATTTCTGGGGCCCTTTCTTGGGCGAGCTCCTCCACACAGAGTAGGGAGAAGGGGCCTGCAGTCTGCTCAGCAGAGCTGTGTGCTACGTGCTGTTGTCCTACATGCTGTCCTCCTCCCTCCTTCCCACTTATCCCCACTGCAGGCCGACGAGCTCAGCAACCCCTTTGGGCAGATCAGCCTCAGCCGACAGGGCTCTACGGAAGCACCAGATCCCTCCTCCGCTATGTTCCAGTCATCCCTCATCTCCCAGCATCCCCAGCAGACAGGATTCATCATGGCAACCCCAGGACAGCCCATCCCCACCTCCAACTACTCCGCCTCAGGGCACACGGCCTCCACACAGCAGGTGCTGCAGCCCCAGGGCTACGTTCAGCCTCCCCAGCAAGTAAGGACGTGCTCAAGCCTGGAGGGGATGTGCACCTCGGTCCAAAGCTGTCAGGCAAAGGTCTGCTGGGGGGCAGTCCAAAGAACAGTTCCTTGAGAATGGGGCCTCTCTTTTTCCACTGCTCAGTCGTGATGGAACACACAGGGGTCCAAGGTCTGGGTCAGCACGCACCCTTGCTAGGCACAGGATGATTTCTGCCCTCCTTGTCCCTCTGTCCCTTATGGGAGGACTCCTCCAGCCATTCCTGGCTCATAGCATTGACCAGAGTCAGGGTTGACACCTCTTAAGCTCTCTTTGGGGTCCTGCAGGGCATTATGACCTCTAGGATTGTTCCCCTGAGCTGTGATGAGAATTGTGCCTACTGTGCTGGGAAGGGCTTGGATGTGGAGGCTGGGAGGAGCGGGAAGGGGCTGTGGTTCCCTGAGGAGCTGTCATCTGGCCAGAGCCAAAGCCCTGGTTGGTTTTCTTCAGCAGAAGCCAGGCCAGGTGAGAGGTCCTACCCCCTCTTGTGTTCTCATCACCATGTTTTCTTTATTCTGATAGATTCAGGTTTCTTACTACCCTCCTGGGCAGTACCCCAACTCCAGCCAGCAATACCGATCTCTCAGTCACCCAGTGGCCTACAGCTCCCAGCGCCCTCAGCAGCTCCCCCAGCAGTCCCAGCAACCTGGTAAGGGGGTGTAGAAGGGGGGGAGGGGGCATCTTTCCCTTTCCTGCCACTCTTGTTGGCTCTTAAAGATCTCCCATGCACTGTCTTGGGGCCAGGCTGCCCTTCCTGGTCTCTCACTCTTTGCTGGACTTGCTGACTCTGCCTCTTGACTGTGCAAAGGAAAGTTGAAACCTGGCCCAGCTGCAGAGGCTGTTTTAGTCTTTTTCCTCCCTCTAAAGCCTGTGGCATGCACTGAGGTGCTGCAGGGTGGATTTAAAGCCAGGAGCTTCCTTCAGGTCTTTTTACATCTGCTGTGAGGGAAGCCCTTTTCCCTTCCCCATCTCTTTTGCAAGAGATGAGGGCATGGCAGGAACTGAGCCCTCCTATTCCAAGTCTCAGGCTGTCTCCTGGGAAGCTGCTCCATTTAAACCCTGTTCTGACAGGTTTACAGCCAATGATGTCCAACCAGCAGCAAACATACCAAGGTGTAATGGGAGTGCAGCAGGCACAGCCCCCTGGGCTCCTCAACAACCAGAGGAACAGCGTGGGGGGCCAGATGCAGAGTGTGATGGGAGTGCAGCAGGCACAGCCCCCTGGCCTTCTCAGCAGCCAGAGGAGCGGGATGGGGAGCCAGATGCAAGGCCTGATGGTCCAGTACACTCCACTGCCTTCATACCAGGTGGGTATCTGTTGCTATCTGATGAGGGGCTGCTGGGGAGGGGGCCTCATCTGTGCAGGCATTGCAGGAAGTGTCCTGTTCCTGTGCCAGAGATGGAGACTTGCTCACCTGGAGTGGACAGTGTGTGCTTGCCAGCTTGGGAAGGGCATGGCCACGTTTCAGTGTGTGTGGGAGATGTCTTAGACAAGGAGGACCAAGTGCAGCTGGTCCCTTTGGCATTGTGTTCACAGAAGAGCTGGGAGGAGCTGCCCTTGCCTGAGCAAGATTGCTCTGGGCTGCAGTAGACAACATCTGGCATCTCTTCTGCCTTGTGTGGACCTCACTGCTGTCTCTGGGGCCAGTTCTCCCTGCTCCTGCTCTGTTACCTGCCATTCCATAGGGCTGCTTCTCTCCTCTCTGCACAGGTTCCTGTGGCCAATGAATCCCAGAGTGTGGTCCAGCAGCCCTTCCAGCAGCCAGTGCTTGTGCCAGCCAGTCAGTCTGTTCAGGGGGGGCTTCAGGCTGGAGGGGTCCCCATTTACTACAGCGTCATCCCAGCTGCCCAGCAGAACGGCACCAGGTAAAGCTCCTGTGTCTCCAACCTCCCTCGGTGACAAAGGGGTCCTGCTGCCCTTCTGAAAGGGCAAAGGGTCCCAGTCCTGCAGCTAGGGGAGGTGGCTGGGCACTGTAGATGCTGGTCAGTGTGTCCTTGTGGCCAGGAAGGCCAACAGTATCCTGGGGTGCATTAAACAGAGAGTGGCCAACAGGTCAAGGGAGGTTTTCCTCCCCCTCTACTCTGTGAGGCCACATCTGGGGTGTTGTGTCCAGTTCTGGGCTCCCCAGTTCAAGAGGGACAGGGATCTTCTGGAGAGAGTCCAGTGGAGGCCACAAAGATGATGAGGGGCTGGAGCATCTGCCTGATGAGGAGAGGGGGCAGTGGGCACAAACTGGAAGTTCCACACAAACTTAAGGAGAAACTTCTTCATTATGAAGGTGATGAAGCCCTGGGCCAGGCTGCCCAGAGAGGGTGTGGAGTCTCCATCTCTGGAGATGTTCAAACCCACCTGGACACTTTCCTGTGCAACCTGGTGTAGGGAACCTGCTTTGGCAGGGGGGTTGGACTGGATGATCTCCTGAGGTCCCTTCCAACCCCCACCATTCTCTGATTCTGTGTCTCTTGAGCTTGCCCAGTCCCAGCTGTGGCACAGCTCTCTGGGGGATGCAATGCTTCCTGTGCTCCTCCAGAGGCAGCTGTGGCTCCAGCCATCTCAAGTCCTGAGGGAGCTGCTGGTTGCCTGCACAGATAGACAGGTTGTGTGTCCTCATCCCCAGCACCTCACCAGAGCACTCTCTGCTTCACAGCCCTTCGGTGGGGTTCCTTCAGCCACCTGGCTCTGAGCAGTATCAGATGCCCCAGTCCCCATCACCCTGCAGCCCACCACAGATGCAGCAGCAGTATTCAGGTAAGAGGGGCCACCAGCCAGGGGCAGCAACTGATTCTGCTCAGGTTGGATCAGGTTTTGTAGGGGCTGCAGTGAACAGAGCAGCCAACTCACAGCCAAGTCTGCCAGTGTCTGTGCAAGGGGTTTCCTTAATCTGACCCATCCTGAGGCCCGCTGGGAATTACCAGGACGTGGTGGCATTTGCTCCAGGCTGATGCTGGCCTGTGCCCATGGTGACAGGCAGGGTAGGGGTGGGTAAGGGAGCTGCAACCTCCTTCTGCAGCTCTTTGGACCAGTGGATGAGAGGAGCATCAGGATTCCTGCATCCTGTCCCAGCTGCAGGGAAGTGTGCTGGGACCTGGTGAATTGGTGCAAGAGCTGGAACCAGGATGTTCAAGCTCTGCTCCCAGCCCTGTCACTAGATCCTTGGCCTGAAGTTTTGCTGTGATGCTCAGAGAGATCACCCAAGTTGCCTTTAACTTGTCCCCTCTGCTCACATCTCTCCTGGGCTAAGTCATCCCTCTCTGATGGGAGGGATCCTTGGTGTGGCCTTTTTCAGCCCAGCTGGGCAGACAGGAGTGGCAGAGGAGCGAGTATAGAGGGGGTGTTGTAGGGAAGGGTGCAGCAGTGTGCAGATCTTGGGCAACATTGCTACTGTCCTCTCTCCCCAGGGGTGTCTCCATCAGGCCCTGGTGTGGTTGTGATGCAGCTGAATGTTCCCAATGGCCCCCAGGCCCCCCAGAACCCCCCTGTGGTGCAGTGGAGCCACTGTAAGTACTACAGCCTGGACCAGAGGGGACAGAAGCCAGGAGACCTGTACAACCCAGAGACCAGTGCTCAGGTACTGAGGGGACTGGGAAGAAGGCAGCTCATGTTTTGGGAGTAGCCTGGTGGGACCCCAGTGTCTGTGCTGTCTGGATGGGTTGGGAGATGGGGGAGGTCTCATCCCATGGTGGTGAGACAAGTGTGGGCCCAGTCAGAAGCTGTCTAACCCTCCCTCCCACAGGCCAGCACCCAGCTGAACAGCCCTATCACGTCCCCCACCCAGTCCCCGACGCCGTCGCCGGTCACCAGTCTGAACAGCGTCTGCACGGGGCTGAGCCCCCTCCCTGTCCTCACACAGTTCCCCCGACCCATGGGCCCAGCACAGGGTAAGGATAAGAACTGGGGACAGCACAGGGCTGAGTTTTTTCTGTGATTTCTTCAGATCCCTGCAGACATTTCCTTCCTCTCTGCAGGCGACGGGCGGTACTCGCTGCTGGGCCAGCCGCTGCAGTATAACCTGTCTATCTGTCCCCCCCCGCTGCTCCACAACCAGCCCAACTACAGTGCACACCAGGTAAAACTGGGACAAGCCCCCACCCACCCTTTCACTGTCCTGGGGGCAGAGCAAGACCACCCCTTCTCCCCAGACAACCCCTCTCTGGGCAGGGGGCCCAGGAGTAGTTAAGAAGTGAGTCTCACACCTTGCCCTGTGCCTGGACACCCCTGGGCTGGGTGGCAGAGGCTGCTTCCCCCACGCTCTTGCCACCCATCCAGCAGAGCTGCCATTGTAAATGGATTTCCCTAGAGCCTGGCACTGGGCTCACCTTTCATCCTGCTCCTAGCTTTGCCCAGAAGCAGTGTCAGCCTCAGGTCCTTGTGAGTGTCCTGGAGCCATGGCTGTGCCTTGATCTCCTCTAACTGACTCAAGCGTGGTGTCACCTCAAAGATGCCAGGGGGTGCAAGCTTCATCCAGGTGTCTTCATTCCCCTTCACAGCCATGGCCCAGTCAGTTTTGGTCTTCCCACTCCCAGGAAGCTCTGTGGGCACTGTGAGGCCACAGTGTCTCCTCAGGTGACACACTGTCCTGTTGATTCTTCCAGGGGCAGACTGGAATGAAACATGGAAACCGGAGCAAGAGACAGGCCCTCAAGTCAGCATCCACTGACCTTGGGACGAGTGATGTAGGCAAGTGACCCTCCTCAAGCAGTTCCTTCTTTCCCCTCTGACTGGTCCCCACTGCATGGGCTGATCTGGCATTGTCAGAGATGCCAACTCTGCCCACAGCAGCATCCCACAGAACCCGTTGCTGGGAGTGGTTGTGGAGACCAGTTCCTGCTTGTCACCGCCTCCCCCACAGCCCACACGAGACCTGGCCTGGGAGGGGAGCAGCAGAGCCAGTCCCAGTCAGCTGTGCCCATCAGGAGGCTGGAGGACAGGGGTTGCTCAGGAACCCAGTGAACACTGAGCAAAGCTTTAGAGGAAGAGTGGGGAGAAGTTGTTGGAGAGTCAGTGATAAGCACCAGGGCGCCTGTTGCTGCCTCTGTGAGGGCTGAAATGATGGAGCAGGTGGAGCTGGCAGAACTCCTGGGATTTTATCCCTCTTTGTTAGCAGAAATTGTGTGTTCAAACCCCTGAGACCCTGTTCCCACCATTGCCTTCCCCAGTGACCCTTTCCTCCCATGCTTCCATTTCCTAGTCGGGCAGGAGCTGCAGAGCCCTCTCTTTGTAAAGGGCTTTGGGATCTTCCAGGGGGTGGCTGTGAGGGCTGAAATCTCCTGGATTTCCCCAGTGGATCATTTCTCCCCAAAGGGGAAGGGACTCCCTGTTCCACACCCTGGGGGTCTCCACTTGGTCATCAGGGAGGGAAGGAGAGGCACATGTCTGGCTTCTCCCCGCAGCAATGGGGAGATGGGCATGAGCCAGACAATCTGGAAGGGAGGCAGCCTTCACTGGCTCTCTGGAGGCTTCAGACTTGTCCCCCATGTCACCTCCATGTCACCACCAACAACAGCAGCTGGTTGCAGGAGGCCCTTTAAAAGCTGTTTGCTGGAGAGCTGCCCCCCCTCCCCGTGGCTGGCATGTTCATGACATGCTGTGTTAATATTAGCAAAGAATCCATTCAGCCAGCCCTGCACTAAGCCCAAGAGCCAAGACTGGAGCCAGGAGGCAGCAGAAGTGTTTGGGTACCACAGAGCAGAGGCACATTGGTTGGCATGACAGTGGCCTGGGCACACCAGGGTGAAGCACACAGGGAGGTGTCACATTCAGGATCTGCACATGTGGATGGGTGGGTGCAGCTTGTCTTCCTCCAGGGACAGAGGGCAGGAGAGCTGGGATAGCTCCTAATCCTGGTACCCAGGGATCAGGGTAGGAGGACCTGGGAGAGCACCTGGGAAAGCCCTCATGGAAAAGTCAAGCCCAGGCAAAGGAACCAAGGAGGACTTGGTGCTGCTGGAGCCCTGAGCAGATGTGAAACACCAGTCTCAGGGTGTGGACATCAGAAAGGATCAGGGGGAGCAGAATTGATGGGAGCAGTTTGAGGGGGATGAAGTGACTGGCTTAAAAATAATACATTCCTAATGCAGCTGAGCTGAGTACTGCTTTCATGGGCCAAGTAGAGGTGACTGCTCCAACCTCGGAGCTGGTGAGGAGCCCACGCATCAGCTCACTGTGGTGTTGCCACCCAAGAACCTACTGCTGCTGATCCCTGCTGTCTTTCCACTGCAGTGCTGGGCCGAGTGCTGGAGGTGACAGACCTGCCCGAGGGCATCACCCGGACAGAAGCTGACAAACTCTTCACCCAGCTGGCCATGGCTGGTGCCAAAATCCAGTGGCTCAAAGAGACTCAGGGGCGTCGTGGAGATGGGGGTGGTGGGGACAACAGCGGGACTCCAGAGAACGGCAGGCACAGTGACCTCGCTGCCTTATACACCATCGTGGCTGTGTTCCCCAGCCCCCTGGCTGCCCAGAACGCCTCTCTGCGCCTCAACAACTCCCTCAGCCGCTTCAAGCTGCGTGTGGCCAAAAAGAACTACGACCTGCGGGTGCTGGAGCGGGCCAGCTCCCAGTAGGGCTCACGCGTGGGCACAGAGCACACTGGACTCGGGGCACTTCCCTCTGCCTTCTCTTTTCCTTTCTGCCCTCCCTTCCTCTCGCCCTCCTTCCTGGATATATTTATATGGACATAATTAAGAGACAAGAAATTGATTTGTTTTTTTAATTTCTTTTTTTTTTTGAGTGCTGCCCATGCCCACCCACCTTCCCCTCTGTCTCTGGTTTTGTTAAGCACTGTGTTGAGCCGCACATACAGGTGTTGATTGGTATGTTCACTGCACATTTTATTTAATCTGATTATTATTTGGGGGGTATTTTTGGTTTTATTTTATGTGGGGCGGGGGGGGGTTGTTTTTAAATATAAAAAGAAAACTTGTCCATCACTTTAATGTTGCTTTCCCATTCTCTGCCAGTACGAGTGCTAGGGGCTGGCTGTGCTGGTGCTTCGGGGCAAGGTGACAGCCAGGGAGCAGAAGGGGCACTCACGGGAGGATGTGTTCCTGCCCCCATGCTTGGCAGGGAAAAGGGCTCTGAGCTCATGGCTGGCCAAGGCTGTGAGAGGAGTGCTGGGCACTCAGACCTGGGGCTGGTTCCCCCTCATCAGATATTCATAGCCTCTTTTCCTCGCTGCTAGCCCCATGCAGCTGTGCAATGGCAAGAAAGAGAGGCATGGGGTGTCCCCAGCTGTATCCCCTGCCAGGAAGCAACATTCTCCTCCTCTTCACAGGGGAGAAGCCCCTGAGCTGGTAGGTGCAGGTATCACTGTGTCCTCCTGCCCTGTGGGTACAGGAGTTGGGCTGGCACCACTCTCACCACGGCATTGCACACAGCATCTGGGTGCTGCCTTCAAGAGCAGGTGCAAGTGGAGAGGTGAGAGCTCCCTGGAAAGGGGTGGGCTTCAACCCCAGCCTTGATGCAAACTCCTACCCCACTGCCACCCACAGCCTGGCAGGGATGTAGGTCCAGGGACTCTGGCACTGGGGTGCCTCTCCAGCTCCAGCGATCTGGCACCCAGTGCAGGGTAGCACAATAGCAGTGGGGTCCCCAGCTCTCTGTCTCAGGGGAGAGCAGACCACCAGGATTTGCTGCTAGAGGGTATGGGGCAGCTATGAGAGCTTCCCCAGGAGAGACCCCACTGCTGCCACCCTTTCCTTTTCCCCCTCCAGCTGCAGATGCAGGACCAAACGAGCCCTCAAGGCGGGAGCTCTTGGTGCACCCTGGCTCTGCTGCTGCCCCATGCCAGGGGTGGGTGGGCCTGTGTGACGCCCAGCAACCCGCTAACGCAAATAGCCGGCGGCTCCTCTCCACCCCGCTCCCTCCCGGCTCTCTGCGGGCTCCAATTTCTCGGCGTCAGCCTCCGCCAGTGCTCAGCTGTTGGTTCCCCTCTGTCCTGTCACTCCCGCTCTCCCCAGGACTGGGGCAGCTGCCCCCCTCCCTGCACACCCAGCACAGAGGCTTAGGGGGGCTGCACAAAGCCAACAGGGCCCCAACATCGGCCGCCCTTTGCGGGGTTCGTCATCGCGGGACGAGGACTCCAAACACAGTGTAAGTGTGTCCCCGTGTGCGGCTCCCCCTCCTCGTGGCCACTGACCCCCCTGAGCTCCTGCTCCACCCACGTTGCTGCCAAGACCCCAAAGCTCTTTGGTTGTGCAGCACCAATTGCCCCAGGACTCCCCATCGCTGTTTCCCTGGTCATCCTGGTTGGTGTCCATGAGGATATGGCGGGGGGGGGACCTTGTGTTAGATGTCACCAAAACCAAGTGATGTCTGGGCAGAAGGACTGTGAGGATGGTTCACAGTCAAAGGTGGAATCAGGTATGTTTGGGGGGATGCAGGAGCAGACCCTACCCCCATGGTAGCACAGGGCTCCTGTGGAGAAGAAGGCAGGGCTGTGCAGTGATGCCAGAGCGTCACAGGCGTGCTTGTCCTCGGGGGCTGAGAGTGGCACCGTTTGCAGTTTAATTGTGAGATGGGGATGTCCAGGCAGAGATGAACATCTGCAGGTAGCCCAGGGTCTGGCTCGCAGCACTTGGCACGACTGAGCAAGCAGCAGTGCTGTGCATGGAACCTGCTGTTCTCCAGCCTGCACAGGGGGGCCCAGCAGGTACCGGGGCCCCAGAACTCACCCACAGCAGAAGTGGCTCTTGCTGGGGCAGGAGCTGGAGGCAGGACAGCAGGAGGTGGTGCTGCTGGGGTGGAGGGAGGCACTGCCTCAGGACATAATTCCCATCCAGGAAGGTCTGGCCATTCCTGCCCCCACTGGGTACCTGCAGTGGGAACAGCCCCAGCCAATGTGATGTCTCTCTTTTCCCCTCATAGCATGACAGAGAAAGAAGTGCCAGAGCCACCAGCTTCACCTGCTTCAGGTGGGAAACCCAAGAGCCGGGTAAGTGGGTGCCCACAGGGCAGCTTGGGGGGGGGGGGGAAGCCACCTTTCTAGTATTATCTCTGCCTCAGCCCCAGGAATATTTGTGGGGCCAGGGATGCCTGATGGGATCCTGATCCAGCAGGGCACTGGGTGGCCACTTCCCAGCTTGGCTTCTCCTCAGGGTGCCCACATCCACATGGTGCTCAGGAGTTACAGTTCCTCTTTTTGTGGGGACCTCACAGGGTCAGGACAAGGGTCCCTGTCCTCACAGCATTTCTGCCCCAGGATGCCTGACTCCCACCTGGGGAAGGAGGAGTCTCTAGGTCAGAATAAAGGGGTGAGGAGCCAGGCACCAGCTTCTCTGCCCGCCTGCCTCACCCCAGGCGCCTGCCATGTCCAATGCAGCCTCTCTTGCCCCAGCAGCTACAGAAGCTGAAGCAAATTTTCCAGAGGAAGCCCAAGGAGGAGGAAACACCAGAGCCACAGCCCAATGGAGAGCTGGTCAGCCCCTCAGGGGGACCCATCTACTACATCTATGAGGAGGAGGAAGAGGAGGAAGAAGAGGAGGAGCCTGAGCCCCCTCCCGAGCCTGAGAAACTTGTCAATGACAAACCACATAAGTTCAAAGATCATTACTTCAAAAAGCCCAAGTTCTGCGATGTTTGTGCCCGCATGATTGTCCGTGAGTCCTGAGGGTGCTGGGGCTGGGGGCCATGGTCAGGGGGAGGGCTGGGGGCCAAGGCTGGCGAGGGCTGCAGCCATCACAGCTGCAGTGTCACGTTGCCTCTCCTTTCCACCCCCCTGCCCCGCCTCCCCACCACCAGTCAACAACAAATTTGGCCTGAGGTGCAAGAACTGTAAAACCAACATCCACCACCACTGCCAGTCCTACGTGGAGATGCAGCGCTGCTTCGGCAAAATCGTGAGTGCTTCTCCTGACCTGGGGCTTGGGGCACCTCCTCGCAGGGAAAACCAAAGCCCTGCGGCAGGGAGCGGCTGGCTCTGTCCCTGTGGGCATGACCCAGGTGCCACAACCCACCTCCCTTCCTGGCTCTGAGGGTGGGACCCAGGCATCACCTCCCCTGCGAAGTGGTCACCCTCTGGGTCCCTCACATCCACCTGCTCCCCTTCAGAAGGGCCCACGGGTCTGGGTGATGATGCTCTGACCTCCTCTCTCCTCCCAGCCCCCAGGGTTTCGCCGGGCGTACAGCTCACCCCTCTACAGTGACCAGCAAGGCGTCAAGGACCTGCTCTGTAAGTGCCATCCCCACACCGGGGGGGCTGCCCCATCTCCTCACATCCTGCAGCTGAACCCCTCTCACCACCCCTGTGTCTCTGCAGCAGCCAACAGGAGCGACCCCGTGTTTGAGACCCTGCGGACGGGGGTCATTATGGCCAACAAGGAGCGTAAGAAAGGGCAGGACGACAAGAAAAATGTGAGTGGGGGGTTTGCCTGTCGCTCCAAAGGCCCGAGGGTCCTGGCATCGCAGCCTGCACCCCATTTCCACCCCTACCTCCCTGCCTGGTCTGCACCCCCTGACAACTCTCTGCCTTGCAGCCTTTGGCTGCTATGATGGATGAGGAACCAGAGGCTACGAAGCCACAGGAGGGCAAAGCCGAGGGCGGTGAGTGCTGCGGCCGCGGCGGGGCTGGCTGCACACCAGGGCCGAGGAACCGGAGGGGGTCTGAGCTCCATCCATAAGCATGGGGCAGGGAGGGACTCTGATGGGGTGACTGTACTTGGGGAGCCCACCAAGAGGTGGGTTTTGCCCTGCAGAAAGCAGGTCTTCAGTTCAGGTCTCCACCCTGGGGCTCTCTTTGCTTCCCCTCATTGACCTGGGCACAGGAGACCCTTGGGAGGATGCTAGTCCCAAGGTGGGGATGCAGCACCAGGAGAGATGTAACCCTCCTCTCCTCCCATTTCCAGGCACCTCTGAAGGGGACAAGAAGACTGAGAAGAGCACAACAGATGACAAGGTAGCTTTCATCCTCACTCTACACCCCAAAGGCCCCCAGCCTTGGAGCAGCATGAGCAGAGGCTGCAGGGATCTCCCTGCTGGGCTCTTCAGGGCTGTCCTCAGCTTCTCTGGGGCCCCAAACCCCTCTTTTCTCCTCTTCCAGAGCAAGAAGCCACAGCCAGGGATTCGTGGTGGCTATCTGCAGTCTCACTACTTTGTGGCACTTTATCGCTTCAAAGCCCTGGAGAAAGATGACCTGGATTTCCCGTAAGCTCCCAGCCACGTAGTGGGCACAGGAGTGACGAGGGGAAGGATGTGGGGTGTCCACTGGGGAGGGGGAGAAGTCTTCACCTCAACCATGAGGTTCTCGTGGCCAGGAGGGGTCTGTGAATGAATGAATGAGTGAGGGCAGAAATTAGAGCCATGCTGGCTGTGGTTTGGGTTTTGTGGCTTTTCTGCCTGACCCAATGGGGGGGCATTGAGGGGGGGCCCAGCTCTCCCAGCTCCCAGGCTTTGGGCACAAGCCTCGTTTCCAGGGCTGCTGGTGTTTGTCTTGATGTGGTCCCACTGATTTCTTGCACCCCAAGCTTGAGGCTGAACTGCTCACATACAGGACCTGTCTGTCCCTGAGCCCACGGGCTGTGTGCACGGGCTCCTCTGACACGGGGCTCTAGGAAAAACAATTTTCCTTGACAACCTCAGGGTCTCCCATGGGAGGGGGGTCCCTGCTGCCCCTCACACTGAGCCCTTCCTTCCCTTCGCAGGCCAGGGGAGAAGATCACGGTGGTTGATGACTCCAATGAGGAGTGGTGGCGGGTAAGGCTGGTGTCCTACAAGCACAGAGGGGAAAGATGCAGAGCTTAAAGCAAAAGGAGAGGTCAGCTGGGAGTGCAAATTACACCCTAAGGGGGACACAGCCCCCTAAATCTGATGTGTCCTCATGTGTCCCACAACCTACAGGGCTGTTTGTCATGGGGGAATCTGGGGGTCATACAGATTGGCTCCAACCCCCACCTCGCACCCATCTACTTCTTTCAGGGGAAGATTGGTGAAAAAATTGGCTACTTCCCTCCCAACTTTATCATCCGGGTGCGGGCGGGTGAGCGGGTGCACAAGGTGACACGCTCCTTCGTGGGGAACCGGGAGATCGGGCAGATCACGCTCAAGAAGGATCAGGTAAGGTGGGACCCCATGGTCACAGCCTGTGGTCCTCCAGCCCCCCATCTGCCCCTCTGCCCCAGCCTCCCTCCAGGCCCCCCACCCGTGACAGCTGCCCCGGGGCCCTGCTGCACCCCACAGCCACTCGTTGCCCCAGCTCCCCACTGCTCTGCTCAGCTTCCCCCCATGCTGGGGGGCTGCCACCTTCCCCTGCTCTAGTCTCACCTGCACCCCTCTCACCCCCAGATCGTGGTGCAGAAGGGCGAGGAGGTGAACGGTTACGTGAAAGTCTACACCGGCCGCAAAGTGGGGCTCTTCCCCGTGGATTTCCTGCAGGAGATCTGAGCGGGGGCAGCGTCCCAGGGTCCCCCAGCCAAGGAGACAGACCCAGCCTGGCTGCAGGGAGCGGCTGGAGCGAGGCAGGGATGGGGACAGGGATGGCAGGAAGCCCTGTCCCCGGTGCCTGCAGCAATGGGGGTCTCCGTGGGGACCGTCTCTGCCAGGACCGGAGCAGACTGTGGGTGTGGGAGGTGCCTCTCGGGCTGTTTCCCCCGTGGGGTTTCTGGTGCCTTCAGAGACACTGGGTGCAAGGAGGGGGCACACCCAGAGCCCGTCTGCCCTCCCGCCTGAGGAGGTGGGTGCTGGGTGCCTGGGGGGTGGCACTGGGGTCCTGTCCCGCTGCTCTGGGCTGTGTAATCCCGTGTTTTGGCAATATATGGCTGCTCCACAACCCCGAGCTCTCCCCGGTTTGGATTTTCTGGGGAAGGGGGGGGTCACTGTGGGGCTGCTGGTGTCCCCATTCCCTGCGGGGCTGCTGGTGTCCCCGTTCCCTGCGGACCGGGCCAGGAGGCTGTGCCGGGGCTTTTCTGCTTCGTGTGACACCCTGTGCCTGGACCCCCCACCCCAACACCCCGCCTGGGACCCCTACCCTCGCAGACTGTCCCACGGAGCCGAGCGGGTCCCAGCCGGACCCGGGCAACGTGAGGGGAAAGGGGCAGGACCGTCCCCCCCGGCCCGCAACCCCTGGCGCCCCGGTCCGCCCCCCTGGCGCGGGGCCCGGCGGGGCCCGAATAGGGGCCGCGGGCGACAGGTGACGGGGCCCGGGGACAGGACGAGTCCTTGGAGCGCGTGTGCGAGCACCGAGCCAGGAACAGGTGCCGGGCGGGCGGAGCGGCCGGGGAGCGCCCGCCGCGGGGCAGGGACCGCTCGGGCCGGGCCGGGCTGGGCCGGAGGGGGCGAGGGCGGCCCGCGCCTCCGCCCGTGACATCCCGGAGCCTTGACGCCGGCGGTAACCACGGCGACGGGCCGGAAGCGGGGCCGCGAGGCTGGGCAGGGCGGTAACCACGGCGACGGAGGCCGGTACCGCGTGCGCCGCCTGTCGCCATGGCGACAGGCAGCCGTGGGATAGGCCGGCCCGGTGGGGCCGCCCGGTAACGGCGGCTGCCGCAGTGAGGCCGCGATCGCTGTGGAACCCGCCGGAACGGGCCGAGCCGAGCCGGGCCGGGCGGGCGCAGCCCTCGGCGGGGCCGCCCGCGCTGCGGGGCTCTCGGTACCGGTGCTCGGGCGGCTGCGGCGGCCACCGGGCTGCTCCGGTCCCACCGTGGGCCGGGTGGGGGCGCTGCTGACGCGCCATGCGGCCACTCCGTATGCAAAAGTATGCAAATAACCCGGTGGCCGTCTCGGCGGCGCCCTCTGGCGGACGGCTCGTGGGGCAGCCCCCATCCCGTGCCCCCCCGCGACGGGTCGGGGCCGGGGGTCGCCGTCTGTGTCCCGTACACCCGCCGCCACCCGCGGCTTTCTCCCACGCAGGCGGCGCCAGCCCTGCCCTTGTCACCCGCCACTATGAATATTCATGTCCGGGCCCTCGCTGGGGAGGGGACGGGGGGTTTCAAGGGCAGGATCGACCCCGGGGAGGGGGCACGGGGACGGCTCTGCTTCCCCCGCGGCTGGGGAGGGGCTCTGGCTCCCACCTTCTGCGGCCGAGGGGGCTGAGCCGCGGCTGCTGGTGCCCAGGAGCAGCTCCCGGTGATGGGGCATGGAAGCGGCCACCACCCATCGCCCAGGGGCGAGCTGGCGATGCTGGCCCCTCGGCCCCCTGTCACCTGCTGGTCCTGACCCAGCCAGCTTGGCCCGAGTGAACCTCTGCTAGGTCCTGCTGGCACCACGAAGGGCCAGGGGATGCAGGGTCTCCTGGCCCCGGAGGTGTCCCTGAGGCTGCTTCACTCTGCTGCCAGGTGAGGGGCAGGGGGGCGATACCTGGTCTCCACATTGGGGTTCCTCAAGCACCAGCTGAGAGATGCGCTGCTCCAGGGCAGCAGAGAATAATGGGAACCGCGGAGCAGGAGGGGAGGGGGCGATCCACAGCTCCCAGGACTGTTTCCTCCCTGCTCACTCACGCCTCTACCTCCTGTCAGACAGCTTTTAAATGCCGAACCATTAAAATTTTCCACCTCATTTGCAGCTCCTCATATGGTTAATTTTACTGGGATTGTCTATTTATTTATTTGCAGAGCCCTGCGGGGGGGGGGGGAAAGGGGGGGGTCTAAAAGCTGATTTGCTGCATCTGAGAAGTAGGGAGGGGAAGGAGGGGGAACCACCCAGGGAAGGGGGGAGGGCTCCAGCTAATTTAACAGCTGAAGAGAACAGCTTAATTAGAGTCATCTGGAAAATTGGGTAAAAACCCCTTTCATTAGCTTCTGATCCCCAGACCCCGTCCCTGCCAATGCTCATGGACCTCTCTGGCAGCTGCCACAGGACAGCACATGCTTTGGGACAGGGAGGGAGGGATGTGGCCCAGCCCCACCGAGCAGATGGCCACCATTACAGGCAGGATCTAATTGCATTGATCAGCAAATTAGGAAATTAAGAAGTGAATCCTTTCCCCTTTCCCCGCTCCACCATGTGCATCCTGGCTCCTTGCAGCCCCTCAGCCGGGTGTGGCCCAGTCCCCTCCTCACTGAGGGGTGGGGAGAGTCGTTTGCACCTCATGGGCCACGACTTGAGGGTGCCAGAGAGGATGGGTGGTGCTGGGTGCCCATCTCTGTGGCTTGATGCAGGCTCTCACGTGGGTGTGGGTGCGTGTGCCCAGGGGAACACTGCTCCAGAGGTTCTGTGGGGTGCACTCACCAGGTACGAGGCTGCTGAGAACTTCAGGGTTTGGTTTTGCTCAGGTCTTTCCCATTCTTGATGCCCACAGCCTGGTTGTGACCCACCTGTTGACATAGGAGGGGCTGTGACTCTGCTGGCATGGGGACAACTCAGCATCTCCCTGGCTAAATCCTCTGCAGCTTGTTCATGCAAAAGGTGCTGCCACCCACCCCACCCCACCCTATGTAACACAGAGGGAATGTCAGAGCGGAGGAGCCACCCTGACCTGCCAGATTAATCACCTCAATTTCTGTAGGCACCTCGTGAAAGGTCAGGAGTCTTTGCAAGTCCCAGAAATTAATTGAAATACCACTGGTCTTGTGCTGGATCCATACATCATCCCAGGAGAGCAGCGCTGGCGTGGCGGGGATGGGGGCACCTGCATACGAGGACAGTGAACCCCAAGGAGTGAGGTGGGGGTGTCAGAGTGCTGCACCCCAAAGCCTGCCGGCCTCTTGTCCCCACCCCTTGCCACACCCAGCCTGGCCCCAGGCTGCTCCAGTCTGTGGGGTTCTGCCTGAGCCACCTCCTGTGGCTTGGCAGATGCAGCGCTCAGCGATTGTTCTCCATCTCCAGGCAGGGAAATAAATGCATTAAACTAAACCAAACCATCTCCCTTCTCCACCTGCCCCTCCCTCCCCCCCCCAGCCATAAATCAGCATAAATGCAATTTACATATTCATGGTATTTATCCAATAACTGTCCTGTCCCAGATTAAACGTGCCCAGGGGATCGCCGGGGCTCCTTATCTGTGCCGGGGGTGCTCCCGGGAAGGAGCGGCTCTGCTCGGGGATTCGAGAGGCAGGGAGGGGGGGAGGCTGTGCTTGTCATCCTCCTCCATCTCTCCCGCTCCAGGCGGGTCCTGGGAGAGGAGTTTTGAGGGGGAAATCCAGGGTTTGGGATCAGTCCTGTCCCACAGCCCTGCCCTCCTGTCCAGAGCTCCCTCCCACCCTGGATGAGCACCCTGCCATCGCTGGCTCCCACCTGGCCCAACGCCTCTCTCCTCGGGGCTGCCTGTGCCCTCTCCTTGTGCCCCTTCCTTCCCTCCCTCCCTCCCCAGCAGTGCTGCCAGGGGATCCCCACACACAGCTCCCTGCACCTTGAGTCTCACCCCATCCCCACGTGTGGGCAAGGAGAGGGAGCCCATCCTGCACCTGAGGGGACACACTTACCTCCTGCTTGGGCTTGGCAAGGAGGGAAGGGTCTGGGGGGATCTGGCAAGGTTGGGGGGGGGGATAGGTGCCCACAGCTCTGTGCTGCCCCCCCCCCCCCGTGTGCCCCCCCAGGCTGTCTGTGCATGGGAGGGGGACATGCCATATCTCCTACTTTGACAGGTCCTTGTCAGCAGTAATGACCAGCTCTGAGTCCAGCTAGGCCCCAGGGCTTAGTGCTGAGCTCGTTAGGGGGGATTTAATGAGGGCAGGAGGCAGGCACTGCCTCTGGCTGTTTGTCATCCTGTCTCTGCCCTCACAGCCTGCCTAGACCCCGAGCCGTGCTGCACAGTCCCCTGTGACCTGGACAGCACGGTGCCCTCCACGGCCCCCAGCTCAGCCCCCTGCTTCCTTCAGCCCATGGGCACAGCTGGGGGCACTGGGAGTGCAGGCTCTTGCTCTGGCACCTGTACCAGTTCAGTGATGGGACCAGCATCCTGCCCCTGGGGCTGTCCCCACACCCAGGCTGCACCCCTCAAAGACAGAGCACCAGGGCCGTTTGCATGGCACTGCCCCACCCAGGGGTCGGTGTAAGGGGCTCCTGACCTTCCAGTGCTGGGACCACCCCACTTGCTCGGCTATGAGAGTAAAGATGAGGGTGTGGGGTGCAGCTGGGCTGTGCCCCCCTTGTGTCCCTGTTCCCAGCTGCCCCAGTCTCCCTGGTGCTGCAGAGGAGAAATAGGGTTGGGTTGATTGGGAGTGCAGAGGAGTTTTGGGGGCCCTTGGGCTGTGGATGGGAGCAAGAGGTGCCTGGAAAGCTGAATTTGGGGGGCAGCAGAGCCAGGAGCACAGGGAGCTGGAGCCAGGACGTGGGGGCACGGCACCGGGGGACAGTGCTGGTGTCTGTCCCACACACAGAGGTGGAGGGGGACCTCTCCCAGGGAACATGTGTGTGTCCCAGGTCCTGGGTGGGCCAGGGCTGGTCTCAGCTGTGGGTTGCACGGTGCTGAGTGTGGGGTGCAGGCAGAGCTGTACACAGGGTGCCAGCGCTGGGGAGGGCTCAGCCAGGTACTGCAGGCAGCAGTTGGGGAGAGCCCAGGTGCCCCAGCCCTTCTGGGGGTTGAGCTCTGGGCCTGGGGGTCCCGGTTGCAGTTTGCACCATCTTTGCTCTGAGGCAGCCAAGTCCTTCTTGGCTCGACAACAAGCTGCGTAAACAGGAGCCTGCGGGCAGCGTTAATTAGTTAAATATTTGGCAAGGGAGGAGGCACAGGCAGAATCTGAAAGAGCTGGGGGGGGGGGGAGGCTCTGCTGTCACCTGCCCCACTGCAGAGCAGGACAGACCCCACAAATCCAGCATGGTCACATCCTGCTGGGTGCTGCTGACCTGTCCCAGCCAGGCCAGTGCTGGGACCATCACCCGCTCCCCAGTGCAGGGCAGCCCAGCCTCCGGACCAGAACTCCATTTAAAAGGCTGCTGGTGAAGAGGAGCCACCAGGGACCTGCCACCACCCTGACACTGCTTCACTCTGAGCCATGCAAACCACCAGCTCCTGGCTGGTGGCAAAGATCCCCCTCCTCTCCCCGGTACCTGTGTTTGCCCCATCAGCTTTGCTCACTCCCTCTGTGGTCCAGTAATACCCCACCTGGGCATTAATCAGGAGCAACAATAAGCTCGTGGGGGGAGGCCCGGGGGGGAGCACATTTGGCTCCAGCGTGGGGGAGTGTCCTGGAGAAGGGCAGGGGAGGGATGGTGGCCAGCACAAGCATCCTGTGCAGGGTCTGAGCGTTGTCAGAGGGACCAGGCGTTTCAAAGCAATCCCTGCTCTCCCTGCTGCCCCCACCCTGGCTCCTGACCTCCAGACCGTGGGGTCTGCCCTCCCAAGTCATTAACTGAGGATAAAACACCCCAAAGCCTGGCTGGGGAGTGACAACCGTGTGCAGCGTCTGTCCCCATAGCCCCTGAGATGTGAACTAAATCCATCCTAATTAGCACTGATTTGCATGGGGAAATGAAAATTAATCTAGCCTGGGTTTATTGGAATTAGTGATTCTAGTTGGGCACGTCAGAAAGTAGCAGACAGGACTTGGTGTGGCAGAAAGCTGCCTGCCCCCCTCTCCTCCCTCCCAAGCCCCACTCTGCTCAGCACCTCCTGCCAGAGTAAAACCATGGGGCTGCCACAGAGCATCTGCCAGGACTGGGCTTGGACACCTGGGTTCTGCCCAAGTGTCCTTCCAGGGTGACATGGGGACATTGGTGCACCCCACTCCCCCAACCCCACCCACCCAGGTGTCCCTAGTTGCAGGATATGGAACACAGCACTTTTCTGACCCAATGGTCCCATCCCACAGGCTGTTTCTGGGCACAGTAGGAAGAGAGCAAAGGGCAGGGAAGATGCCACCTCCAGCACCTCCAGGGTGGGAGATGCTGCAAGGCCTCAGGGGCTGGGCAGGTGTGTCATGTGCACATGTATGATGGTGTCATGTGCACATGTATGATGGTGTCACACATTTGTGTGTGCCTCCATGTACATATCTCTGTGCCTTTATTTCCCCATGTGTCCCTCAGTGTGTCCCTGCAAGCCTCTTCCTGTGCATCCCCCCACGCGTGTGTGCCCACGTGTGGACCTTGTGTGTGGCCCCCACGCCTGCCACGCAGAAGCACATTCTCCTTCTGAAGTGGGTGCAGTGGGGAGAGCCCTGGCTGTGCTCCCCCTTGGAGACCTCTGGCCCTGGCTGTCCCCTGGTGCTGGTGCTGCCTGGCCCGGGGGTGGCACCGTGGCTCATTGCTATGGGGTGCGTGGCAGTGCCGTGAGCAGAATTATCATCACGCTCATGAAAAATTAACGAGGAGAAAACAGCTGGGCAGGAGCTTTGTCTGCCAGGGCTGGGGGTGGCACAGTGTGGGCAGGTGGGTGTTGGCTGAAGGATGGAGCCTGGTGCCTGTCACATCTTCACAGATCACCCCTCCTTGGTGTGACCCTTCCAGCCCAAAACCTGGACATCCCTCTGGAATCATGTCTCCCCTCCCAGGCAGAAGGACCCAGACCTTGGGCAGGTGTGTCCCCACGCCCCATCACTACTGCTGGGGCATGTCAGGACGTGGTGACCCTCCCCAGCTGGCCCTGGGGATTTCAGACTGGCTGACAGGAGCGAGACCTCCACCTCCTGCGGCTGCATTTGCAAGTCAACCACAAGCTCCAGGGCTGCTGCTGGTGGTGGCAGGGGCTACCTGTCCTGTCTGTCTGGGGACAGGGATGGGGACGCCCTGGGGAGGGGGAGGAGGACAGAGCAAACCATGCCGCAAAGGAATGGGGCTGTGCTCTCCCCCCTTCCCTCGTGTCTTCTCCAGCTGGGGTGGGGTGGGGGGGTTGCTTTTCTGTAGAGCTGTTATTGCCCCCTCCTCACAGGGCTGTAAACACTCAATTAAGCACGAGCGCCTGGTCCTGCCTTCCTTGTCGCTGCTGGTAATTATGTAGGTTTTTCGGTGTCAGGCACCGCGGGGAAGCGCGATTACAGCTAATTGGAGCGGCTCTCCCCAGCCCAGGCCCTTCTGCAGCTGCTGGAGCTGCCGCGTGACAGCGGCTCTGTGCCCCCCCCCAGATCAACACCCGCAGGATGCCGGGTCCTCCCCACCCGCACACCCCATCCTCATCTCCACCTGCACACCCCATCTTCCTCCCTACCCGCACACCCCATCTTCCTCCCCACCTGCACACCCCATCTTCCTCCCCACCCGCACACCCCATCTTCCTCCCCTCCCACACACCCCACCCTCATCTCCACCTGCACACCCCATCTTCCTCCCCACCCGTGCGCCCCATCCTCATCTCCATCCGCCAGCTCCATCCTTTTGGCGCTGCAGGGCTACGCGAAGATCTGCCGGGTGCCTTCCTGCTACGCTCCCCTCCAGGCCGGGTTTGGGTCCCCTCATGATGTTTCAGGGACCCCCAGGCCCCGCAGCCACCTTGGAGGCTGCAGCAGGACGGGGTGGATGTGCAGGAGCTGCTGGCCGGGGCACTCGGGAATCAGCCTGGCCCCGTGTGACACTGCAGGGGGGGTGGGGGTGCGGGGAATTGGGGAGCTTTGAGGATCCAAGGAAGGGGCGAGAAGGGAACTGCCCTGCACTGTGCGAGGGGACCTGAGAGCTGGGGGTGGGCGAGGCCCTGCTGCCGCCTGTCCCAGGGGAGATGCGTCAGGAGTGCAGCGTCTGCCATTGATTTCTGGTTATGGAGTTCAGCAAGAAAAATGAGGCGCTGGAGCTGCGGAGCAGCAGCCGTGATTTGTCGCCTTCTCACCATGTCCTGGCGGGGATGGGAATTGATTTTGGAGTCTCTGGCATCAGTCAGCAGGTCTGGGGGTGGGAGATGGGGGAGCTGGAGAGGGGGGTGGCTGCTGGGGGGCTCAGCACAGGCCCTCGGGATGTGGGAGATGGGACCTCGACCTGCTTGTGGTGCACAGGGTGGTCCCCAACCCAGAAGTCCCCACTCTGGAGCCATGGGGCTCTGGCGGGTGCTGGGACCCCCCTGAGTGTCTCCCTGGGGGGCTGGGGCCAAGGCCCGTTTGGGGCCGGGGTCCTTGGTTCTGGTCTGGCTCCCTGGACCGCGTAGAGTGGGACCTCGGCCCACGAGGGCTGTGTCTGCAGGAGGGTCTGTGGCTCCTGCGACCCCCTCCCAGGGCCCCGCATAATGGGCAGCAGCAGCGGCCAGGGGCACAAGCGGGAACCACGGGATGTCCCACCGCCACCCACGGGATGTCCCGCCACTCGTGTCCCTGCGCTGCCCACGCTGCCGAGCCCTTCCACCGGACACGGCGGCTGCCGGCCCCGAGCCCAGCAGCGGGGACAGCCCGGTCCCGCTCCCGCACCCGCTCCCGCTCCCGGTCCCGGTCCCCGCCGGCCCGACCTGCACCGCGGCCACGAGAGGGCGCCACAGGACTCCCGGAGGTTCCGGGACGGCTCCACACGGGACGGCAGCCCCGCGGACACGCGCGCGCGCGCGCACGCACACGTCTGCCTGGCGCGGCGGGGAGCGCCCGTCCAAGAGCACGCGCCTTCGCACGTGCTGCCGGCGCGGGGACCGCGCGTGTCCGTCGGTGGCGGCGGGCGCGGGCCCGCGGGTTGTTTGGCGGGGGGTGCTGTGTCCACGCGTGTCTCAGCCGTGTCCTTGTGTGTTTTATCCGTGTCTGCATCAGACACGTGCACGTCTCGCACATGTGTTTGCGTGTGTCAGCCGTGTGCACGCATGTATCAGGCGTGCTTGTATGTCTCAGGTGTGGGCACATCTCAGCCATGTGCGTGTGTGTCTCAGCCGTGTGCGTGTCTCAGCCGTGTGTGTCTCAGCCGCGTGTGTCTCAGCCGTGTGTGTCTCAGCCGTGTGTGTGTGTGTGTGTCTCAGCCGTGTGTGTCTCAGCCCTGTGTGTCTCAGCCGTGTGTGTCTCAGCCGTGTGTGTGTCACAGCCGTGTGTGTGTCTCAGCCGTGTGTGTCTCAGCCGTGTGTGTCTCAGCCGTGTGCGTGTCCCAGCCGCGTGTCCCTCCGCGCAGCCCCGTCCCCACCAGTATCTTTGTCACAGTGAAGGAAGAGGCCATTATGTTTATTAAATTGTATCAAGGCAGCATTACCGCAATTGGCAGCTGCTGACCCCGGTTATTTATAAAACAGGCTCTGGAAATCGCAGCTCTGGGCTTGGGCTTTCTTCAGAGAATTATGGAAAAAAAAATCGATTTTCTGGGATGGGGCCAAGTTGGTGGTTAATTGCGGGGTCGGTTCCAGGAAACACCTCTTGGTACGAGGGGGAAGAGCTGACCTTACCCCCCTCCCCGCTTCCCCAAAACCCCCAGGCAGGGCTCCTCTCCTGCAGCCCCTGCCCTCTGCAGTCGGGGGGCTGTGGTGGGGGACATCCCTCCCTCCCCAGCACCCAGGACACTGCCCAGGCTGGTGGCTCTGGGACCAGGAAAGGCCGAGGGAGAGGAGCTCCTTCCTTGCACTGGATTGCTGCCTCCCAGAGCCAGTGGGGGCAAGGAAAGGCATTATCTCCTCCACCTTTTGCAGCATTACCAGGGGGGTGTCAGGGTCCCAGGGTATCAGGCTGGTGTGTCCCCCCCATCCTGCAGCGGTTGTGGGTCAGGGATTGGCTCCCCTGGTGCTCCTCACACAGAGTCCCATGATTAATGGGGGGAATTAGGATGATAATAGCCCTTTAAATGAAGGTGCCAATTATAAATGATGTGTGCCCATGCTGCATGATGGATGGCGCCGGGGCCAGCCCCTGGGTGCTGGCAGGCAGACGCGCTCAGAGGCACGTTATGGCCAGGGCAGGAGCAAGGAGGGGGTTATGATGTCATAGAGATCAGTGGCATCATGGAGTGGGCATGACATCACATGCTAGCTCGAAGTGAGGGGACATGGGACAACCTCAGCACTGTCTGCACATGGCAGGCTGGAGGGTTGTGCCACCACTACCTGGCTGTGCCAGTCATCACAACATGTCACGATAGTGCTGGCACGTGCTGCCCCATCTCATCAGGTCCTGTGGGACCACTAGTGTCCCTCAGCATGGCCGTGTTGGGGCCTGGGTGAGGGGTCCTGGGTGTCCCCCCAGGGCAGGGAACACCCTTCTCACCCCAGGAGGGGCTGGGTGTCCCCAGGATCCAGCCCCTTCTCCCTGTGCTGGGGTTTATCCCACAGAAGCAGCTCTGTGGGTGTATGAAATATATCCCGTTAATTCACCATTTAATTATGGGCTGTTTGTTGATTGTTTGTTTGCTTTAGTTGGTATGAATTTTTTATGCTGGTTTCCGTTGCACCCCGCCAAAAGCCGGGGAGATTTACACCATCGGCACGAGCAGAGCCTGAACGAGGGAAAGGTCCCCGTGAGCAGCGAGGGGTGACCCTGTGTCACCATCAGAGGAGGGTTTGGGGTGGCTCCTCCCAAGGAGATGCCAGCTGTGGGACCAGTGGGGAGGCTGTGAACTGTGGGGCAGTGGCTAATGCAGTGGGGGCTTCTGTGGAGCTGGGAGGCTGGGTGGGTGGGAGGGGTGGGGGGTGCTTTGTGGGGACGGGGTGGCTGAGAGCCAGGGCTGGGAGCCAGAGGAAGCGGCAGGCTCAGGTGCAGGCACGTTCAGCCCCAAGCCGCAGCATCTCCCATTAATGAAGCACTTCATCACCACAGCGTGGCGGGGAGGGGGGGGACGGGGGGGCACCCAATTCGGGATGATAAATTCCCCGCGACGGCGCTGCGCTCGCTCGCAGCAGCCGTGATTCTCCTTCATCTTGAATAATATTTTTGGAGTGGTTGTAAAATAACCCAACACAGCAGCTGTGAGTGGAGACACCAAGGCCCAGCGGCTCTCTCCAGCCCCTCTACCCCATTTATCTTTTCAGCTCCCCACCCTGGGGGGGGGTAGGAGGGGGGGAAGGTCCCCACAGCCCTTGTATGGGGCCAAGGACAGCACGGGCACACATGTGAGTGCACCTAGCCATGCGTGTTTGCGTGTGTGTGCGTGTGCAAGCGTGTCTGCTTATAAAGGTGTGTATATGTCTACATGTATGCACACATCTGTTGGTGTGGGTGGGTGTGCACGGGTGTCCATGCACACACACGTGTGCAGGTGTCTGTGGCGGTGCAGGCAGGGGTGTGTCTGTGTTCACACACGCGTGTGAGCGCAGAGCTGCCTGGACACGCATGCAGGTGTAGCTGTGCACTCGCAGGGGTGTGTGTCCACGCACGTGCAGGCTGCCTGAGGGCAGCTGCTGTAATTCTCTCCTCTCTAGGAAGTCTTTGTGCCCTGTCTTGTTCTTCCCCAAAAGCGCTGACCCATCAGATCTGCGTGGTGCCAGGCAGGGGCAGCCAGGAAAGTGAAGCTGCTCTGGTGGTGTCTGTTCACTGGGGTTCATTGTGTCTCACGTGGGGAGCAGGGCAGGTGGGGATTGTGCCAGAGCCCCCCCAGTGCTCTGCAGGGCTGAGCCCCTTGTGATGGCTGCTCCCGTGGGGCTACAAGCTGCCCACCCGGGAGGGCTCCTGAGCAGCAGGGCACACGCGCTGTAATCACCAGGGAAGAGGGAAGCATGGCACAGAATTAAACTATCTCTTAATTACAATCGTTAATGAGCATGGAGGCAGCTCGGCTTTGTGGGCAGGGAATCCCGCTGCATCTCCTGGGGAAGTCCTGGCTCCTCTGCAGGGAGTCAGGAGCTTGAAATGGGCCAGGGCACAGAGACAAAGGTTGCCCCAAAGCAGAGTGGTGATGGGACCGGGATCCCCCAGATGTCCTGGACAGCCTCTTAGGATCCCTGCTCAGTGCTGTGCTCCAAAGGGGTTATGGCACCACACGTGAGTCCCATCACTTACCCCACAAACCCGTCCCACACCCCTCTGCTGTCACCCTGCCACGCTACTGTCCCTGTGCCGCAGCGGCAGAGGAAAGCGGCGAAGGACACGCGCGTGCCTGTGCCGAGGGCAGGATGCACTCTGTCTTGGGGAGTGGCACTTAATCAATCCCATTTCAAAACTCTAATTATATCAACAAAGGCCTCAACACGGCGCTGCTGGCTGCAATTCAGGCCTTGTTTATTTATTTCCACACACTCCAGAGAAGTTTCTCCCCTTTGTCCTTTTATACTTTGCTGAAAGAAATGAGGTTAGGATGGAGTGGCGCTGACGGGGCAGCGCTGTGCCGGGCGCAGGGGGCTGGGGTGGGGAGGGAGGTTGGATTGTGGGGCTGGGAGGCAGCACTGGGGTTCTGGGTGTGTGTGGTGGGAGAGCAGAGGGTCCCTGGGACCCCCCAAGCCAAACCTGCCAAGTGGGAGCTTATGGGTCAGTGGTAAAAAGGATTGCCAGAGCTGTGGTGGGGATGTGTGCGTGCACCCATGCGGGGGGTGTTCATGTGCACGTGCCTGCTGCTGTGTCAGCACCTCTGTTGTCTGCCTCTGCACACGTGTGTGCCTGTGTGTACACGTCTGCGTGAGCAAAGACTGGTCTACTGGGGGCCACTGGCTTTTGGCCATGAGCCCTGAGTGGAAGGGGAGTGTGACAGGGACTGGGCTGTTGCCCATCAGGTGTGTGATGCTGCCACCATCATCTGGGCTGGGCTGGCTCTTGCCACTGCCAGAGGGTGACCAGACCCCCTGGATAAGGGTCATGGGGAGTCCAGTCCCTGCTCAGTTCCATCCTGCTGCTTTTGGCTGCCCACTCCAACCATCTCCCCAGTCTTTTGTTAAGAGCCAGTGGATACAAATAACTGGTTTCCATATGCACAGCAGCATCTGTTACTGCCAGGGAGATTTGCATTGCTAAATGTAAATTGGGTGTTATGTCATTTATCATAAATGGGAGGGTGGAGAGGGGGGCGCTGAGGGGAGGCAGCAAACATCAGCGAAGTTGTCATAACAAATCACACCACTCATCGTTTGCCCTGGCAGGAAGGTGCCGAGCAACCTGTGAAGGATTTGCACGTGGGGGGGCGAGGGGTGGGGAAGGAGCTGGCCCCTTGTACAGAGAGAGGGAAACTGAGGCATGAACGCAGTCTGGGGTGCAGCAGCATGTGGGGACCTCAGACATCCAAACTCAAAGCTTTTCTTTAGCCCAGTCATCCAGGCTCGCTACGGGAGAGGCTGGAAAGGGCAGAGTGTGCCTGGAGCTCAGGACTTCATCCTCAGCCTCTCTCTCCCCTTCCAGCTCGCAGTGTCCCTGGGCTGGGATCCCCATCCCGTCCCGCCCCGTCCCTCCCAGCCCTGCCACAGACACCTCCCTCGCGTCTCCTGCCCACCCTCCATCCTCAGACGGCATTCGGGAGCCTGCCATCGCAGCTGGACCTTCCCCACACCCTCGCCATGAAGGGCCCCCTGCTTGGAGGCATGTTCTCCCGGCATGTCAAGCGGCACCCCGGAGTGAGTCACCCCACACCCTCTCCCTCCAGGGACCCCCCGTTCCTCCCCATCCCTCTGCCCCTCTCCTTCCCCCAGGGACCCCCTGCAGCCTCCGTTCTTCTGGGCTCATCCTTGCTCTTCTCTCGCCATGTGCATTGGGGACCCTGTGCTTCCCCACACCCTTCTCCCTCCTTCCCAGCCCCCCCATTGCTCCTGCCCTCCTCTGCCCTTTGTGCCCTTCACCAGCCCCTTCTTCCTCCCACTCCCCAAACTCCTTCTCAGCCTCCCAGTCCAGCGCCTCTGCCCTCCCTGTGCCTTCCCAGGCAGTCCCCGTGTGCCAGCTTCCCCTCCACACCATCCTCCCAGCTCTTGCAGCACCCTCCAGGTACACTGGGTGGTTCCCAGCCCCTCCTTTACTGAAGAGAGGTGAGACCACCCTGCCCAGCCTGACCTGGCCGGTGCTGCCAAGGGGACAGGGCTCCTTCACTGAGACCAGCCGGGCTGTGGGCACATCAACTCTCACGCACGCCCAGGCTTACTTACCCTGACAGGCAACGCTTGCTGGCAGCAGCTTGGGTGATGGGTGCTGCTCCGTGTCCTCCTCCCTGCTACCCCCTGCTCTGGGGACATCTTTGGAAGGAGTGGGAATGGAAATCAATCCCCCTCCCCACTTGCCCCAGCAGCCCTGGGTCTGAAGTGCCAGCTCCCGTCCTTTCAGCTCAGATCTGTCCCTATCCCCTGCTGTCAATATTCCAAGCTGAGAGTTTTGTGCACAAAGATGCTTAAACCCTCATCAACTGCAGACCCTCTGGGATGGTGGCAGCTGGGCAAGTGTCCCTGCTCTGCCAGGACAGAGCTCTGTTGCTGCCAGGCTGGATCCCCTCCCGCAGCAGGGACCTGGCCCTTGTCACAGGATCTGCACCCCTTGTCTCACCTGTCCCCACTGCTCAGTGCCCTCTCTGGGGACCTGGCAGGGGCTGGTGGCCTGGGGAGGGTTAAGGAGCTGCAGGCGCCGGGCTGAAAGTCACGTAAGCTGTTGGCAGTTGGGTTTGGGAGGGTAGAGCAGCCAGGCTGGAAAGGATGATGAGCCATGGCTGAGCATCCCGACGCCTGGCTCGCTGGCAGGCTTGGGCAGGGGAGGGGAGTCCAGGGCTGGAGCAGGAGGCACCCTGGGGCTGGGCTCTTCCAGGGAGAGGTGGGTGCCTGTGCACAGCCAGCACCAAGGGCACGGACAGCCAGGATGCCTGGGTGCTTGTCCTGTCCCTGGTGAGAGTGGATGGACGGACAGCACGGGCCAGGGCTCCTGTACTGTCTTGGCAGCGCTGCTGCGTGTTTCTGTGTGCAGAACAGGGGGATTTGGGGCTTTTCTCTTCATGCCTGCCACGGTTTCCCCAGCTGTCAGACAGAGGAGTGTGTGTGACTTGAGGGGCACAGAGAGGTCCCCAAACAGCATGTGAAGGGGGGGTTGATCCTAAGCGAAGCGCCTGGCATGCTCCTGGTGCCGTTAAGCAGGATTATTGCCGGCAGAGGTTGCTGGGGCAATTTTTGACACGTCATCCATTATACGTGCTCAGCTGCAGCTCGTGCCGGGCAGGTACATCAGCACTTTCACCTGGCAATAGACTCTCCCACTGCAGCATGCCCGGCTGCCTGCCTGGCAGTGATTAATGTCCCTGGCATGCCAGCAGAGCGCTGTGCGGTGAAGCACAGGAGCTTTGGCAGGACAAGAACCCACCCAGCATGGCAATCCAGGGGCTGTTGTGGCTCAGTGGTCACCCCTTGAGCAGAACCCAGCACCACATCCCACCATCCACCCACCTCAGCGTGTGGTCCTGGAGCAGGAGGGGATGCTCGGCCTCGGCCCCACTGCTGGCAGAGATGGGGGTCCCGGGGAGCCCGACGGCGTCTGCCTCGCTGCCAGCAGGTCCCCACAATCAAGGTTAAAGGGCAAATGCTGCACACACACAAGCAGCATTTTAATTCTCTCTACCCTTAAGGTCAAGCTCTCAATACATCTTGTTTATTTTTTGTGCGTGCCTTGGGGGGGGGGGATCAGGCCCCCACTGTCTGCACCTGCAGCTCCCGAGCCCCTCTCCTGCTGCATGAGCGGTTCCCCCAGCTCCCCCTACCCTTAATTCTTCCCAGGCATTAATTACCCAGAAGGTGTCAGCAGCAGATGGTGAGATGAACCCATCACCCCAAATCTCCTCCAATAGGCACCACAATTCCCGGCGCTGTGGAGTTCGTCTTGATTAGCCGGTGCGGTCGGGTAGCGGCTACTGCCAGATCCTCTTGGCACCCAGCCTCACCCGGCGCAAAAGATCATTATCTGCTGCTGCCTCTCACCTCCCGAACTGGCGCTGGCATCTGCCAGGCGCTCGATCCGCCGGTGCGGAGCGCTGCTTGGCTTGGGCACGGCAGCGGGAGCTGGGCTGTGCTGGGGGCACTGGGAGAGGATGGGGAGGTCCAGCTGGGGACTGAAGGCTGGGCAAGGAGCTCCTGGGGAGGGGGACACCTCTGATTGCTTCGATGTCTTCCCCATAAGACCCCCCCCTGCCCATGCAGGTCATCGAGGTGCTTAGCAGAGAGCAGAGGGGTTTGGACAGACCCTTTTTTTTCATGTTTTAGAGTTGTCTCGCCCCCCCCTCCCCCTCCCCAGTCTCATCCAAGTGAGGAAACTGAGTCACTGTGTGGTGGGTGGGCAGGTGGGGATTGGGAGACACTTGCTAAGAGCTCAGGCTCTCGAGCAGAGCTGCAAATATAACCCAGACGCTCAGGTGCTGGCGATGCAAACTGCGCGACGCACACGGCGCTGCCGGCCCCCGCTCCGCTCCCCGCTCCCCGCTAATGGGCACTGCGAGGCACCGGCCGTGTGTTGCCATCCCAGGGGCACGGGCTGGCGGGAGGTTCATTATGCTCAGACCGCCTTCCCCGACGCGGGGGCCGCGGCAATTTGGGGGAGGTCAAAGCAGCCTCGTCTCTGCTCCGATTGAGGCCGCGTCCCCCCGGGCACTGGGGGATTGGCAGCGCGAGTGGAGATGAGAAGATGGAGCTGGTTGCCCTGCAAAGGAGCCATGAAAGCCCCTGTGTGTGTGGAGGGGGGTGAAGGGACCTCCTGCTTGCAGGGACACCCACTGCGGAGCTGGGGCAGTGTCCCCCCCTCATGTTGTGCTGATACCACGTCCCCCAGACCTGCACTGGACCCAGCTGCTCAGCCCCTGCGTGACACTGGTCCCCAGTGTGTCCCAGTCCGTCCCTGCTGTAGGCACAGAAACCCTCCTCACCTTGTGCTTCATCAGTTGATGGCACAGAAGGGGTGCAGTGCTGGGGGGGCAGCTGTGGGGGGATGGAGAACCTGCCCGAGGGGGGCAGAGTGGCTCAGGGCCAAACCCTGCCCAGGCTGCAGCCCAGTGCTGGGCAGGGACCGAGTCCCTTGGTGAGGAACCGTGAGCTGAGGCTCAGTCCCCGACCAGGGGCACCGCGAGCCCCCCAGGCCCTCACCCACATCCGCACCAGCCAGCGCCGGCGCCGGGCAGCAGCAGGCGGAGGGGAAGCGATTTCTCATTCCAAATCCAATTCCTCTCCAACACGAGCCGATTTTTCTCTCCCTCTTTTAATTCAGTCACTCAAGCTGACAGCTACACTGTGTACCGCAGCCCAGCTACAGGATTGCTCTGCCATATTTCCCCTGTAAATCTCCCGGTGTGTCAGCTCTCCCTTTCACTCTCCAGTCGGCCTGATAAATATTCATTTTATTGGGGTATTTTTCATTTTTCTCCTCTCTCTCTCTCTCTCTCTCTCTGCAGCTCATTCCCCTCATTGGCTTCATCAGTGTCGGCCTGGGCAGTGCTGTCCTGTACTTGCTGAGGCTGGCCCTGTACAGCCCGGATGTCAGGTAGGGGTTGGGGTGTCCCTGGGCACTCTCGGGCACTCACCCCACACCCCTGGCACTGAGGGGGGGCTGATGCCCCGGTGTGGTGGGCGGGTGCTGGGGTGCACAAGGCGTCTGGACACACTCCTGGCGAGCAGTGTGAGCAGGGAGAGCCAAAAGTGGGTGCAGAGGTGCCCGGAGGGGGTGAGGGAAGCTGGGGCACCCTCTGCCCTCCCCTTTTTTGGGGATGGGGGGGGGACACGACACAGGAGCCCCATCAACCTGCTGCTCTGTGAAACTGGGGGTGGGCAGGAGAGAGAGCCAGAGGTAAGGGCAGAGGGAGCGGGATGGATGGGTGGGTGACCAGGCAGATAAAAGCAGTATGTGACTGACCAGAGAGGGGGGAAAAGAGTGTGGGGAGCCATGGGATTGACAGAGGAATGGGAAACTAGTGGGATGGATGGTTGGAGAAGGAATTGGGGGGGGGGGGGGGGGGGGGAAGAGAGAGAGAGAGGGATGGACAAACATACAACCAGTGTGTGAGGATGAATGGAGAGGGAGAGAAGGGAGAAGCAGAGAAGGTGTGAGGCTGGATTGATGAGGAATAGGTGGATGGATTGGCACAGGACAGGCAGGCAAGCTGTGGCACACGAGCCTGGGTTGGTTTTTTTTCCCTTGTAGCTCAGTGGCCCGTGGTCCCTGCAGCCTCACGCTGTCTAATGCCGATCTAATATTTGTTTGCTCCCGGTAAAACGCTCATTGATTTAATTTGACGCCAGCTGCCCAGGGTACTTAGCTCAGCAATTAGCAGATCCAGGCACCTTGTCTTTGATGGTGGAAGCGCAGGGATGTGCATGTGCGTGTGTGAGGGTGGGGGGGGGGGGGGATAAAACAACAGCATGCAATCAAACAGCTCCAGGGGTCTGCATTTGCAGCACAGCCACCCCCTCCATCCCCCAACACACACACACACATCTTCCCAGATGGAAAATTCTGCTCTTGGCCAACACCAGCGGATTGCAGGGGGACGGGAGAGGCGGGGGGGAGACGTGAGCTGCTCTCTCTAGGGACCCATCCCACGGCTTCACTGGCCTTCAACAACTCCTCCCAGGACAGGACGAGACGTGTCCTCTTTGGGAAGGTTCCATCTGACCAACACCAGCCACCCCGTGCAGATGCCTCGCACGCTCACGAGCGCCGTGCGCGGCTGCCGAGTCCCTGCTTGCTCGTGACAGGCGTGCACAGCGGGGCAGGCAGCAGCGTCCCCGCTCGCCCCCCCAAACAGGGGGTGAAGGCTGGGGGGCTCATAGTGGGGCAGGGAGGCTTTTGGGAAAGGGGAGTGGGGGGCAGAGCAGCCAAGGGCAGAAGGCAGCCCCCCCTCCTGTCCCCCCTCCTCAGGTAGGGGTGCAGCAGGGCGGGGGAGCGGGGGGCAGGCAGACGTGCACCTCTGCACGTAGGGCCAGTGCAGCGGCTCATGGGCCAGCCCAGCGTCGTGGCAGCAGCCAGGCTGTGGTTTGGGTGAGTCAGGCCATGGCTGTGGCACAAAACTGGGCAGGGGGGGCTCTGGGAGCAGCCTCACAGGGATCCTGCCTGGCCCCCACCCCAGCAGGGCTGGAGGGACCTGGGCAGAGCCCCCCAACCTGCCAACCACAGAATTGGGGAACAATGGCTACGGTGGTGTCTGGGATTATTTCTGCAGAGATGGGGGTGGGGGCACTAGTGGGGGTAAAATGGGGAGGGGAGGCTGTGGGATTGGGGGCGGAGGGGAGGGGGGGCAGAGCTGTCTCCCCCACCCTCCTTACAGGTGCTGATGGCCCCATCACCCCTTGCAGCTGGGATCGAAAAAATAATCCTGAACCCTGGAATAAGCTGGGCCCCACGGACCAGTACAAAGTGAGCACTGGGTGAACTGGGGGCCTGGTACTCTGGGGTGGGGGAACAGCCACTTTGAGGGCAAGACATCGTGTTTTCCTTGGGGAAGAGGCAGCATCAGCCCTGGGGCAGAGGTGCACAAACCCTCCAGCTCCTTGTACCCAGATCTGGGGAGGGGAGCACTGTCCCCCCACTCCACAGCCAATGCCAGACTGCCTTGGGGGGACAAGACCCCCTCTCACGTCCCTCCCTTCTCCAGTTTCTGGCAGTTTCCACTGACTACAAGAACCTCAAGAAGGACCGTCCCAGTTTCTGAGCTGCCCTGGGGATGTGCTGCTGCGCTGGGACAGGGGAGAGCGTGCCCACCCCCCAGCAGCACTGCTGTGGCCCCCACCAGCCCCCCAGCTCTTGCCTGTCCCATGGCTCCGTGACAAGTCACTGCACACACAGGCCTGACTGCTTCCTCAGCACCCCAAACCGTGGGGCTCTGTGCCCCCCACAATAAACTACATCACTCCAGAGTGCTGGGACCACCATTGCCCTGCGCCCTCCCACCCTGCCTGGCACACTGCTCGCTGTCATATCTCCCCTGCATTAAATTCATAGGACAGCAATAAATTATTGGCAGAGGGGGACAGCAAAATGGATCATGGATGCTGTTTCCCAGGCCCATAAATGTAGGAGACATTCAACACCCCCCCCCCCCGTGAAGGCTGGGCTGGGGGCTCCCATCCTGCTGGAAGCAGCGGTTCATGGCCCCTGGGTGCTGTGTTTCCGCTCTCCCACGCTCCAGGGCCCTGGGGGCTGCCCAGGGACCACCCCGGTCCTGACCCAGCCCCTCCAGAGAGGAAAAGAGCCGGCTGTGGTGGAAGGGTCATACACACACGTGCATGTGGATGCACGTGCGTGTCCTGCACGCGTGGGCAGCCCCTGCTCCCCCCCACTGGGCTCCGTGCCATGGGGCAGGGGTCTGGTCCTTGCCAGAGGCAGGGGAGTCCTGCCCAGCGTGGTTTGGTTTGGCTCAGAACTGGGTGGAGGAACTCACAGCCAGTAAATACGGAACAGATGACCCAGGAGAGCGGGACGTGCCGGGGAGCAGGCAGCCGCCGGGGCTGCCAGGGGCTGGGCTACCTCTGGCCAGGCAGCTGCTGTGGGAAGCTGGAGGGCAAAGGGGTCTCAGTGGTGGCTCTGCACCCCGCAGTGGCAGGACAGCAGGGAGGGTGGCCTGGCCACCACCCTCAATGTACCCACCTCACTCCAGGGCTCAGTGTAACCCCTCCACCCTCAGAGTCTGCTGGGTGAAGCACTGGGGTGGAGGAGAAAGGGTGGAGGAGAAAGGGTGGAGACACTGAGGCACTACTACCATGGGCAGCAGGAGCCAGGGGTCCAGGCCCCACATCCCCCCCACAGCACCCTGGCACAATGCTGAGGAGCCCCAGGAACATCGTGCCCCACAGCCTTGTCACCAGCCACTCCCCTCCCAGCTCAGCACCCACACACCTCCACACAGCCAGGCTCTGCCCCCACTTTTATTAACAACCCCCTCCAGGAGAAAAGTGCAAGACTTGCTTGGACAGAGGGGACGAGGTTGGAGCAGAAACTGGTCCCTCTCCCCCTTGGGGTCTGGTCTCTGTACCCTAACACCGAGAGCAGGATGGGGGTGGGCTGCCCCCCACCCCAGAGAAGGAGCATCTGATCCCAAAGGTGGCTGGTGGGGGATGAAGGGGAGCAGGGAATGCAGAGGGTGGGTTTAAGCCTCCCCTTGCCCCCAGGTAGTCCCAGCCTGGCAGGAGGGGCAAGAGCCCCCGCTCAGTGGTCACTGAAGCCAGGCATGGGGAAGGCACGAGCAAAGGTCTCGACGCGCTGGCGCAGGTCAGCCAAGCGCCGCTGCGTCTCCGCGTCCTGCAGCAAGAAGGTCTTGAACTCCTGGAGCTTGCCTGGGGGAGGAGGGGGAGATGGGTGGGGGGACATTGTATCAGCCCCTGTACCCAGGGCAAGGGGGGAGGCTAGCAGCAGCTCAGGGCACAGTCCCTGCACCCCAAACTCAGGAAGAGGGGAGATGGGGGCCCCGCTCACTCACTGGTTTTGCTCTTGACGTCCAGGGCCAGCGCGATGCCCTCGTCAATGAAAGCCACGACCTTCTGGAAATCCTCCTCGCGGAAGTGGCGGGAGGTCAGTGCGGGGGCACCTGGGGGACACAGCCCATCAGGGTCAGGAGCTGCTCAGGGGCACCATCTGCAGAAGCCAAGCCCACCAAGGGGCTCCCCAAGTCTTCGCCCCCCACAGGATCCCGTGCCCCTCTCTGAGCCAAAAACAGGCTCCAAATTCCCAAGTGGAGTCCTCAGAGAGGGGGGGAACAGAAGGGGAATGGCCCCAGGGAAGGGGTGAATAGGGGCAGGAAGACCCCCCCGAGCAGGTCTCATCACTCACCCAGGCGCAGCCCCCCCGGCGTGAGCGCGCTCTTGTCCCCCGGGCACGTGTTCTTGTTGGCAGTGATGGAGACGAGCTCCAGCACCCGCTCGGCCCGTGCCCCGTCGATGCCCTTGGGCCGCAGATCCACCAGCACCAGGTGGTTGTCGGTGCCACCTGGGGAGCAAGGGAAAGGGGTGAGGAGCCAGAGCCAACCCTGAGCACCCCCAACCACCCCCTCTCCTCACCACCAAATCCCAGCCCCTGCCTCGCTCTGCAGTGCTGCCCCATCCCTCCTCCCAAGCCCTGTTCTGCCTCGGACCCCCTCCTCTGCCCCCCTCCTCTGCCTCCCAACCCACCCATGCTCCCCACCGCTGCCTAGACACACTGAGACTGAGCAGCGTTGCTTGTGACCTGCCACAGCCTCGTCCCTTCTTGTCCCCAGCAGCGCAGGACAGGAGGCATTACCTGACACCAAGGTGTACCCACGCTGGAGGAGGGCCTGTGCCATGGCTTTGGCGTTCTTCAGCACCTGCTGGCAGTACTGGCGGAAAGCTGGTGAGCTGGCCTGGTAGCAGGGAGACCACGTTAGCGTGGGGTCTGGGTTGCCCCCAGCCCCTACCCACTGCCCTGGCACAGACCTGTTTGAGGGCCACGGCCACAGCAGCAATGGCATGGTTGTGGGGTCCCCCTTGCAGGGAGGGGAAGACAGCAAAGTTGACCCTGTCCTCCAGGTCATAGAGCGTCTCCTTGCCCGTCTTCTTATCCACCGAGCGCACACCCTTGCGGTAGAAGATCAGTCCTGACCTGGCAGTGAGACAGAGCTGGCACCACTCCTCCCACCTGCCCACCATGGCCTCACAGCAGGGGCTTGGCCACCCTGCACCACGGGGCACTGCCAACACCACCACCACCACCCTCCCCCAGGTCCTTCCAGCTCCACTGTGGCCCCACTCAGAGCACGGAACACAACCTCTGCTTCGTGCTCCCCGTCCCTGGGGAAGGGGTGACAGGACCCAGCCTCACCTGGCGCCGCGCAGGGTCTTGTGCGTGGTGCTGGTGACCAGGTCCGCGTGCTCAAAGGGTGAAGGGATGGCCTTGGCTGCCACCAACCCGCTGATGTGTGCCATGTCTGCCAGCAGGTATGCCTTCACCTCCTCGCACACCTGGGGACACAGGGAGTCATGGGCTGTCCCTGTCCCAATGGCCAGGAGTGGGGTGTGACTGTCCTCAAGCTGCTGCAGGTGCAAGAGCTCCTGTCACCTGGGACAGGGGCTGCCACCTCCTACCTTCTTCATGCGAGCGTAGTCGATGAGGCGCGCGTACGCGCTGGTGCCGGCGATGACGAGACGAGGACGGAAGAGCCGTGCTGTCACCTCCAGCTGGTCATAGTCAATCAGCCCTGTGACTGGCTGTGAGGGACAGACACACAGACAGACAGCTTGCAGAGGCACACACACCTCCCTGCCCCCAGCCCTGAGCACAGCACATTTGGCTGAACCACAAGCAGGTCCCAAGCACCCCATGGCACCAGGACACGGTTGGGACGTGGGAAGGGTAGGGCAGGGGGTGGCAGAGCAGGTCGGGCACCCCAGGGGCACTACCAGGATCAACAGCTCGGCCAGCAGCTCCCCCCTTCCCCCAGGAACCTGCCCCCTCAGCTCACGTCCAGTTTGTAGGGCATCGACTCGAAGAAGATGGAAGTTGCTGAGATTCTCTTGATGTCCGACATGTACCCATGCGTGAGGCTGCAGGAGAAGGCAGAGGTGCAGGATGAGGCCGGGCCCCTCAGGAGGCAGCAAGGCTCCAGGCCATCCCACCCTGCTACCTACTGGCCCCCATCGGGTAGGTCCAGCCCCATCAGGCGGTCGTGGGGCTGCAGCAGGGCTGTGTAGGCTGCAAAGTTGGCTGGAGACCCCGAGTAGGGCTGAACATTGACGCCCCAACGGGCAGGATCCAGGTCAAACGCCTCCAGAGCCCGCTGCTCGCACAGCAGCTCGATCTGGTCCACCACCTCAGCTCCCCCATAGTACCTGGAGGAGAAGGGAGGTGGTTACCGAGGGTCTTCCCCCCCACCAGCCCCACAGCCTCCCACCCTGCCCCACAGGAGACCTCCGTGGAGAGGAAGCACCCACTCCTGCTCCGGGCCTCCCCTTCACCATTCCTGCAGGCAAATGCCAGCTGCAAGGGGATCTCTGATGCCCCTGGTGCCCTCCCACCCCCCAGAACCTGCTCCCCCTCTTTACCTCTTGCCAGGGTACCCCTCTGAGTACTTGTTGTTGAGGCAGGAGCCCAGGGCTTCCAGTGCTGCCCGGCTGCAGAAATTCTGGGGGAAATGGGGGGTCAGAGACAGAGCAGCAGAACTCCCACCTGAGCAGGGGTCCCCCAGGATTGTCACCATCCCTTGCCCCAAGCACCCCGTTCCCTACCTCAGAGGCAATGAGCTCCAGCCCCCGGCACTGCCGATCCTTCTCCTTCTGGACCAGGGTCCACACCTCGGGGTCGCTCTCGGCCAGACTCTCCTGCCCCGTCCAGCCAGGCACGTGCCCGGTGGCAGCCGCCGCAGCAGTGCCATGCTGCATGCGCTGGCTGCTGGTGGTCACCTGGCCACCACATCGCTGCAGGGCCTGTGCAGGAGAGGGGAGGCTGACAGGCTGCAAGCCCACTCGGGTGGGTACTGGGGTCCCTTACCCCTCAAGTACCCCTGGACCAGCGGGTGACAGTGCCAGGAGCAAGACCCTGGTGTTCTGCCTCTATCCACTGGTGCCACACCCCAAGGTCTCCACGAGGCACACGGGGACCCTCCTCACGGGCAGGAGCCCCTCTGCCAAGAGCCAGTGCCAGAGCAGCAGGAGCGGCAGCCAAACCCACACGTGTGCACCCCCGGACCCCGTGGGGACCCCCGCTGTGCACAGTGCTGCGTGGGGGTCCCCGCTGCCCGGGATCCCGGGGGCACGGAGGGGGATCCGTGTCCCCCCGTGCAGTGCCCGGTGCACGGTCCTGGGTGATGTAACCGCCGCCGCCCCATTGCATCACCCGCGGGGCTGCGGTCGCCGGGCAGAGGCCAAGGCCGGCGGCGGTGGCTGCCCCGGTCCGGGGACTTTGGGACGGACGCAAAGTCCGCGGGGGCGGTGGCCGGACCGCGGGGGGGGAACCGGGACCGGGCGCCGTTGCCCCGACAGCGCCGGGCGGGAGCTGCGACCACCGGCTGCGGGGGTGCGCTGGGGCGGGCGGGGGCCGGGAGAAACGCGTGTGCAGGGAGTGACCCCCCAAGCACCGGGAACCGCCCCCCGCCGGGACCGGGACCCGGACCCGCCCCGGGCACCGGGACACCCTGCGAGCACCGGGATACCCGGGCATCCGGACCCCTGCGGGCGCCGGGATTCACCCGGTAATGGGAGCTCTCCAAGTACTGGGACCGTTTGCGGGCACCGGGACTCCCCGGCACCGGCATCCCCGCCCACGGCACCGGCATCCCCGCCCACGGCACCCCGCGGACACCGGCGCCCCCGGCCTCTGCCCGGCTCCGGGACTCACCCTGCCCAGGCGGAGCGGCCACATCGCGGTCCGTGTTGCAGGCGGGTCCCGGCCGGGTCCCGGCCCCGACCCCGGTCCCTGCCCGGCCCCGCCCCTCCCCGGCCCCGCCGACACCGCGCGAGCGCTGCCGGGGCGGGGCGGGGCCACGGGGCTGCCGGTAGCGCGGGGGCCGACGGGAAACGGGAGGTGCCGACACCGCCTCCCTCCGCCGCGCCCCGCCGCATCCCGCGTTCCTCGCGGCTGGGGGCACCCCGATCCCGACCCGCACCCCCGTCCCTGCCCTCCCGCACCCCGAACCCCTCTCCCTCGCCCCCCACCTCTCCCTCCATCCCGGGGGCAGCGGGAGGGCGGGGGGGCTCCACCGGAGGGTACGGGACCAGCACACTGCACCGCTTTTCCATTTTTTTTTCCAATGTTTTTCTTTATTTTCCACTTTTTTTCCATTTTAATTTTATTAAAAAAAAATATGACGAAGCTCCTGCCAGAGCCGGGGTGACGGGAGCCCCCGGTCCCTGCCCCTGGCGTGACACTTCACGGCATGGCGAGGGAGGGTGGGCAGCAGCGGGGGGGGGCTGCGAATCTGGGCAGGGTCCTCCCCAGCGGGGAGGGGGCTCTACGGGGGTCTTGGTTTGGTGCCCAGCGCTGCCGGGAGGGGTCAATGGGGGGACCAGGGTGCACCTGGACAGGTAGCTGTGCACAGACTGGCGTGCACACACGTGTCCCCACGCACACGAGTGTGTGTCTCCCACGGCTGCAGACAGACAAAACCCTCCCCAGTGCAGAGGGTGGGGGGGTGAAGCCCGAACTCCCCCCAGCACCATCACCCGCAAAACTTCCCTGCTACCACCATGCCTGCGCCCACTCTGGAGGTGACACACACCCAGCCGATGCCATCACACGGTGCTGTACCCCCCAACTCACCCACACACTCCCAGGGACCCCCGGGCTCCACACCTGCACCCCCTGCCCAGCCACACGGATCGGAGCATGGGGGGACGGTGGGTGGTGGGGCTGGGACCCCCTATGCCGGCTGTCCCCAACCCCACTCCAGTGCCCTGGGGAGATGCAGCGATGAAAGGAGGGGCTGGTGCAGGTGTGGTGGGGGGCACTGAGCAGCCAGTGTGGGGTGCAGCAGCCCCCAGCCCCTATCTGCCTCCAGCTCTGGTGCCCACCGCCCCTTCCTGCGGCCATCAGCCAAAATAGGGGTTGTCGTGCTGGAAGTTGTAGTCAGGGCAGACCTTCTGGACCAGCTTGTAGTCGATGCTGAGGAAGGAGATGAAGATGCAGATGACCTTGAAGGGCTTGGCGCAGAGCCAGGCGGCGTGGCTCTGGGTGTGCTCGGTGAAGCACACCTTGGAGGGGTCGTACAGGCAGGGCTTGTTCTTCCGCGCTCGGTTGGTCTTCTCGTACTCCACGTGGCAGTTGAGGGCCTTGGCTGGGCGTCCCTCAGGCAGGGTACTCTGCTGGGGGTGTGGGTGAGGGAGTGGTGGGGGGGCTGGTACCAGCACCTCAAAACCCACCGTCTTGGAGGGGGGCACAATGCTGACCGAGACGTTGCCCAGGCTGGAGGAGTTGTGGCGGAAGTAGACGCTGAAGGTCCCGTTGATGTGGTCGACGATTTTCCCCGTCACCAGCAGGCTGAACTTCAGCGTCTTGATGTTGAAGTAGAAGTCACCCCAACCAAAGATCTTCTTGGTGCGACCAGACTTGAGTGCGGGCTTACGCCGGGCGCGGGGGCTCGGCAGCTCCCCAGCCGTCTGGTTCTTCTGCCAGTCCCAGGGGCTCGGCATGGCACCGAAGGGTGTCCCCACACCCCGGGGGGGCTCGGCTGGGATCAACCGCCCAGGGTCAAGCACTGGGGGCTTCAGGGTGCCATAGGGGACATCCTTGAGGAGGCCGGAGGTGCCCAGCTGCAGGTACCCCAGGGTCTTGGCGATGTGACCCCCAGCACACACCGTCTGGGGGGAAAGAGGGCAGAAACTGCATGAGTTGTTCCTGCCACCCCCTCGCTCATCCTCCTTCCTGTCCCCCTGCACCCTCCTGTGTCCATGTACCCCTCCTGCACCCTCCTGTGTCCGTGTACCCCTCCTGCACCCCTGCATCCCTTTCTGTGGCCATGCACCCCTCTGGCACCACACACCCCTTTGGCACCACACCCCCCCTGTCCACCGTGCCCCGAGCTGTCCCTAGAGTAGCTGGACCCTGCCTGTGCCACCCCAGCCCCTGCACAGGCCTGTCCCAGACACACCCCGGGACCCAGAGCTGCTTCTTGAGCATCACCCACGTCCCCGTGATGGGAAGAAGCAGGACACTGGACAATTTCTGCCTGCCTGCCCCACCGCAGCTGAGACCTATTAAAATGCAGGGGGGTGGGGGGGCGGCAGCAGCGTGTACAGAGAGATGGAGGCATCAGAGCCCCCTGCCGCCTGCCAGGGAAGCCTAATTGCGTTACCCGGTGCCTCTGATGTGGCGCTGAAATTACAGAGACCCCCGCCAGGCTGCACAGCAGCCGAGCCGCCCTCCGGGATAATTGCAGCGGGCGGACACGGCTGAAGAGTGGGGTGCATTGTGTGCAAGGGGGGCACACAAGGAATGAGTAGGGATCCCTTTCTCTGCTGGGAGGGGTGGAGGTTGAGGTCCCTTTCTGAAGTCTGGTGAGGGAGGGAATTTGCAGCAAAAGCAGAAAAGGTGGGCAGGGACGGGGAGGAAAATGCCAGACAGCTGCAAGGTCCCTGCAGCGGCACGGGGACACCCCCTTGTCCAACACAGAGCCAGGAGCCCTTAGCAAGGGCTTTCACAGGGCAGGGAGGGGCAGCTCCTCTCCCGTAGGGTCAATCGAGGAAGGGAGCTGCACTGGAGACCGGCTGCCTGGTCTCTCCAGCCCGGGTGAGCTGTGAGGCTGGTTCAGGAGGTGCCAATGGGCACTGGCACACCAGGACCCTCTGGAGATGCATCCAGCACTGGGGTGTCCCATGGCAGCTCCCAGCCACACCAGTGGAAAATGGGACTCCAAGCACCTTAGGGGGCTGGGACTCTCCTCCCACCAGGCACCAGCTGGGATGGGACCGCAGTGTCCCCTTCCTGAGGTTCCCTGTGGCCATCGCTCTGACAGTCTGGTTGCCGGGACCGGCATCGCATGGCTCAGCAGCAGAGCCAGCTGGCACCTCTTCAGCCCTGGGACCCCGTCTCTGACGTGTCCCATGTCCCTCCCTTGCCTGAGCCTGCCTGCCCCCTGCTCCCCCATCCCTCAGCCTGGCTGCTCCTGGCTCTGCACCTCGGTGCTCAGCGTGCCCCTGCCTGCCCTGCCAGCTGCTCCTGGCGCGCAGGATGCTGCTCCGTCAGCCCCAGCCGTGTCAATCACTGTCACCCGTGAGCTGGCAGGTGCTCGGGCTGCTCTGGCAGTTTTTGCTCTGGACGACCTGTTTCCTGAGGGGGATGTGGGGAGGAGGGAGCGAGGAAGGAGGGGGAGAGCAGAGGCACCAGCTGGAAGAGCCTGGGGGGAGTTTTGGGGGCGCTGCCCCCCATAGGAAACTGAGGCACATGGGGCAGGAGGTGCTGGGGATGGCTCCTGCCTGCCACTGCTGGGGTCTCAGCCTGGCACGTGCAGCACTGTCAGAGTGGCTCGATGCTGTTTCCACCAGGGATGGAGCAGCACTGGGGGGGCTGCCCCAGCCACGGACCCCTACACTGCCCAGTTCCTCTCCGGCTGCTGAGCTGGAATCCTGGGCGGGTTGTCCACTGCTGTCTCCAGGATGTATCCCCTTATCCCCTAATGCTGCGTGGGCCGAGCTGAGCCTGTGAATCTGCTCTGGCACGTGCTGACCCCTGCCTGTGCCAACCCTCGCCAAGGCCACCCGGGCTGCGGCCGCTGGCACCATCCGTTCTGTGCCAGGGCTCTGCCTCTCCCTGGGAACTGGCCTGGCCCCAGCTCTATGGGAAGGGAGGAGGATTTGTGGGGGTCTCAGCCCAGCCCAGGGAGGGGGCAGGGGGCTGTGTGCAGGGCGAAGCTGCAGCTGAGCATCCCCGCAGCCCCCACTCTGCTCTGGCCGCCCCCCGGCTCCCTCCCCAATCTCCCTTTGAGCGCGGCTGCTGCCTTCGCCCTTATCTATATTTCAACGCAGCTTCAAAGCCGGGTGCCTTCACCAGGCAGAGAGAGAGGGAGCGAGTGCGGCAGGACCGTGAGATGGAGAGATAAATGGGGGAGGGGGAGAAGGGCAGCCCCCCAGCATCCCCTCTCCGGCCAGGAGAGTGTGGTTTTGCAGGGGGCGTGGGTGGGGAACAGCAGCCCCAGCCAGACCCCTGCTCCCCCTCTGCCCCAGCTACACTCCATCATTGATCCCACTTGTACACATTCACCAGCCTGGGAGCCCCCAGTGTCCCACTGTGGGGAGGCAGCGGGTGGGTGAGAGGCACCAGGAACCCCGCAGCTGGAAGGGGAGCCCCCAAACCCTGCCTGCACCCATGGAGAGGGGACAGGGAACAGCATGGAGGTGGCAGGCCACAGGGAAACACACGTACACGAACACACGCTGCCCAAGCCCTCACCAGCCCAGGGAAGATTTCTGGAGGTTTCTCAGCTCTGCGCTGGCTTTTCATCTCAGCCAGGGCTGGGAGCCAGGACAGCTGGTTCCTCCCAGCAGTGCTACGTGAGCCATCACAGCCCTCCTTCCCTTGCCTCAGTTTCCCTTTCCAATTAGCCCCCCTTCCATGATCCCCTGCCATCAGTGAGGGGGATGCAGTGGAGACCGGGCTGCGATGGGGATGGGGCTGCGATGGGGAACTGATGGAGACAGAGCTGCAGTAGGGACAGGGAAGTGACAGGGACAGGCAGGCAGTGGGGAGGGGACACAGTGGGAAACAGCGAGGACAGGGGTGTTCCCGGGGCAGGAGATGCTGACACCAGCTCCCTGCATCCCTGGGGGCAGCACATCCCCAGGCCAGGCTTGTGCAGGAGGATGAGGCAGGATGGGGCCAGGGGCTGTGGGGCACAGGCAGGGCACTCCTGGCAGAAAGAAGCCCCCAACCCCTGCGGGGAGAGAGGGGTGAGGGGCCAGGCTGGCAGCCTCCCACATCCCCAGGTCCTTCCTCAGGAGCTGCTGAGGGGGCTGGGGATGAAAGGGAATTGCAGAGCAGGGCAGTGACTGCCGATGCGGCCAGGGCTACCGACTGCGGCACGAGCACAATCCGGGGCCGCGGGCAGTGTGGGGGCATCGGGGGGACCCTCACTACCCACAGCCCTGCTGCAGCCCCAGGATGGCTTCTCCCGGCTGGATGGGGGTGTCAGAGCCCATGGGCAAGGGGCACAGCAGAGCAGGGTCACAGCAAGCCTCTTCCCCAATAGCACTGAGGGGAGCCAAGGTCACCCCCCTGCACCCTGCCAGCGCTGTCGGCATTCAGGGCAGGTCCCACTCGCACCTCGCGTTAAATATTCATGTTCCTGCTCGCGAGCAGTTGGGGTGCTGCACACCCACGGGTGCACATGAACCTCTCAGACACACTTCACAGATGTACATGGAGGTGGGTCCCAGAATCTCCTGGCCCTGCAAGGATGTCTGCAGAGCTCCCTCCCTCCCTGTCCGTGGCAAGATCTGTCCCCTGTGCCACAGCAGGTCCACAGCGTGCTGGGCTCTGGCTGTGACACACCTTTGGTGTGTGTTTGGCCAGTACACTTGTTCTCTACCGTGACACGTGGATGTGCTGCTGCATCCACACATGACTCCAAGACAATGCTACGTGGTTTTTGCTGCTCTCAAGCCCCTTGTGCACTTTTCTGTGCGTGTGTGGGGCTGTGTGGGGCTGTCATGCGTCTGCAGGCACCCCTGTGTCACTCTGCATGCGCACCAGCAGCCAGGCAAGGATGCAGGAAGGGCTGGGGGTGGCTGTGGAGGGACTGGGAAGGCTCTTGGTGCCGGTATCAATTTGGCTTGTCAGGACCAGCCAGTGATGGCCACTCACATCCCATTTGCTGGCGGGGCCAAGCGCCGTCAGCTGCTCCCCCGAGACCCACGGTCACCTTGGCAGAGAGGAGCGGATCAGCGCGGGGTGGACCAGCTGCCCCAGTGTGGGCTGTGATGAGCTCCCAGCACCTCGAGAACAGGCCCATGGCTGATCAGGCACCATCTCAAGGCAAAACGGCTCCTGCCTGAGCCAGGAGCAGAGCACCCACAACAACCCCCACCAAAGGCCCTGTCCCTACAGCCAGCTTGTCCTCTGCACGTGGCTCTGAGACATCCCCCCACCTTGGTGGATGACAGTGGCAGAGCGGGCACTGATCTGCGGATCGGGGTCTCTGGCTCTCCCCGTGGGTACAGGGTCAAGCCGGTCTCTCCCCTGTCACCCCGCCCTGCCTTCGTTAGTGCAAGGAGATTAATTGGAGGTGCTGAGCGACAATCCCTGCGGGCCCGCCCCCCCCGGCACAGCGCAGCCCGGGGCGGTGTGGCATTTCCAAAGGTTAGCAGCAAACAAGGTGCCTCTGACAGCTCCCATTTATCTCGCCGGCGCTGCGCGGGTGCTAATGCGGTGGCAGGGTGACGCGGTGCAGCGGTGGGCTCTGCTGGGCTGCAGGGAGGGACACAACCACGCTCCCCAGCATGCTGAGGTGTGCAACACACGTCTGAACGGCTGCGTGTGGGCGAGAGCGCGCGGTGAGCTCCAAGCGTGCACCCGTGTGCGCGCCCGCAGGTGCTGAGATCGCCCAGTGCCTGCCTGGCCCAGTCTGCACCTGCAGCAGGTGTGCAGGTGGATGCAACAAACGCCTGTGGCTGCTCACGTGTGCCCGCGCTGCTCCACACGCAGCTGGACGTGCACAGGTGCCTTCACATGTCCTGCGTGTCCCTGTGAGCATGTCTGTGTGCACACATGTGTGGTTACACACGCACACACGAAGTGAAGTGGCTTGTCTCCATCTCTGGAGATGTTCAAAACCCACCTGGATGCTTTTCTGCGTGACCTGCTGTGGGAACCTGCTTTGGCAGGGGGGTTGGACTGGATGATCTCCTGAGGTCCCTTCCAAGCCCACCATCCTGGGATGCTGTGATTCTGTCTGCCTTTGCAGGGGAGACTCAGCGTGTTTGCACACCCCAGCATGAACATATCCCTGTGCACCTGCCCCCGTGTCGGGGAGTATGGCCACGTCTCCGCCTGTACCTCTGCCTGTGTCCTGCTGGGCACAAGCGTGCCACTCCAAGTCAGCAAGCGCAGATGAAGCTGGTGAGTGGCAGGGTGCTAATCAAAGTCCCCGTGAGGCACATCTCTGTGATGACTCCTTGGTGCCAGGGCAAGGATTTAACCTGCTGTTGGGCACAGCTGGGCTAGGTCCAGGGTGCTGGTGGAGCTGGGAGGAGCCCAGGGGTTGCAGACCAGAAGCGCAAGGTGAGACCCAGTCTGGCTGCCCAGCCCTGCCCGGGGAGGCTGCGAGCGAGGACACGAGGGCCCAAGGGGAAAAGGATGGGGCTGCAGGACAGGGAGTGGGGCAGGTGAGGGGGGCCCAGGGATGGCAGCATATGCAGCCCCACAGGGGTTATAGGGGAGGGCTGGGGGCTGCAGGCAGGTGTGGGGATGCAGGAATGGGGTGCAGGGGAGTCTCAGGAGGAAGGGCAGAACCCCCCATCTCAGCCCCACAAGGACAAGCCCACTGTCCCCAGCAGCCAACCCTGTGTCCCACTGACTCCCAGTTCAAAGATGCTTGAAAGCCCATCCCTGGCCAGCAGCTCCATGGCCACAGTGCCTCGGGGGGGCTGGCTTTGCTCGCTGCCCCCCGCCACCCTTGCTGGCACAGCCAGGACCGGCCTTGCCACACGTGGCACATCTGTGCAGGCAGCTGCTCGCCCCATAGCCAGACCCCCCCCTACTGCCAACACACATCCCATCCCCTCCTCACTTCACAGCCCCCCAGTGTCACCCAGATGTGCTGCCCCACTCACCCCAGCACAACGGGGCAGGATGGATGTGGTGGGGTGAAAGGCACCGTGCTCCCAGCGATGCTGAACCTGCCCCGCTCCCCAGCACTGGGGGGTTGGGCGTTGGGCAGGTGACAGATGGGGACAAGTCAGGATGCACTCATGCACGGACAGCCTGCCACACGTGCACAGAGTCACAGTGACAACCAGACAAATCCTGCCCTGGAGGTGAGCTCACCGTGACCACCCCGAGGCCTCCCTGGTCTTTCCTCTGCCCCTTCTGTGCCGCTGCTGCAGCCGCCAGCAGTTCGCAGGGGGCAGCAGAGCGGGCAGGGGCTGCAGGACCCCCAGCACCACCACAGCACCCTCACATCTTCAGTGTGGGGAGAGCCTGGACGAGCTCACCAAAGCCAAATCCCACCACTGGGATGTGACAGCACCCTTGTGCTGCCAGCACCCACCCTGCACGTGCAGCCCATGGGAGCCACCCTGGGTTCCCGCTCCCAGTGACACCCCTGGCCAAAGTGACGGTGTCACCTCGTGCAGGAGCACGACCTGTGCAGGGCTGGGAGAAATCATCTTCCCACAGATGCATTTGCCTTCACCCCCTAAACAGACACCTCGCTCCTCGCAGACGGAAAAAATATGCAAATGCTGCGGCTTTATTAACGCGCTCGGCACGCGCTGGCTAATAAATATTTCATAGCCTGAGTAGGACTTTTTTTTTCCTCCTTCTTCTTTCTTTCGTTTTGGTTCCTTTTCCCTGTCACTCGTTTCCTGCCTTTTCTTTTCTCAGCCGCTGTTTTATTTATTTATTACTTTTAAGGGCTTCATGGTGAGGCAGGAGCTGGTAGGTGGCTGGGGGGGGGGGGGGGGGGGGGTGGAGCAGGGAAAAAAACCGTACATCCCCAGTCTCTCCCCCCACGGGCAAAAAAGAAAAGTGCTGTTAAGAGCAAAGGAAAAAATATAATAGAAGGGAGGAGACAGCACCAGGCAAAGGATTCAGGGCTTGTGTGACTCATTGGACTCAAGGAAGAAAAGGGAATGAATGAGAAAATGAGGAGATAAACGGAGCGGGAAGGGGGAGAGGGTGTGCAGGCGGCTGTGCACCAGCCAGCGGCGAAGGGGCACGGGGGCAGCGGGAGGGATGGGGATGTGCGGGCTGATGGGCTCCGAGGAAATTGAATCCTGCTCGCCCAGGCGTCCCCGGAGCCAACCGGAGCCCAATCCTCGGCTCGGCTCGGCTGGACCTGGCTCTGCATAGGGACAGGATGGAAGGGGCTGGGGAGTCACTGGGGAGAGGGGCTGCTCCCCGGCCGGTGCAGCACTGCTCGCCCAGCCCAAGGCTCGCACCCTCCTGTGCAGTACGAGGGCTGGGGCTCCCGCGGCTGAGCCCCTCGTGCTCGGAGCGGGCAGGAGCAGGCAGACGGGGGCACCCACACGGATGGGGTGTGGGGAAATGGAGGTAGAGCCAGCAGGGATGAGTCCCTGGTCACTCCTGCATCCCCGCCAGCCAGGGATGCCCAGCGACACCCAGCCAGGGATGCCCAGACAGGATGCTCTCATTCCCCCTCCTGGACCCGTGCAGCTCTGCCTCAGTTTCCCCACAGTGAAGCAGACTGTGGGGCTCCCTCCACCCCTCCAGAGCTGCCCCGGCTTTTTGGTGGGTGAGGTCTTTCCAGGGGGGGTGCAGGGGTGGCAGCTTCCCCTGAACCCCCCAGACCAGAGGGATCCCAGACCCTCAGGGATGCAGCCCCTACCTTGTGCCCAGCTGCCTCCCCCCCCACCCCCGGCCCACCCCCACCCCCTTGCCTCACCATTTCACTTTATTATTGCAATAAATGTAGCCATAAAAGTGGCAGGTACCGGCGTGCGAGGAGATCGCTTCTCCTGAGCTATGGAAATGTAATTTCGAGTGTGCCCGGGAAATTTTATAAGATCGTATCAGGCGGGATCATAAATTGCATTTCCAGCCCCCTCCTCCCCCCCGCACCACCCGCCCCCCCCCCCCCTCCACCCCCACCCCCCACGATGAGACAGGGCGGGTGCGAAGGTCACCGCAGAGAGGGGCAAACGTGGGGCTGTCCCCCCTCAGTGGGGACACTGTAAATGTGCCCCCCCCCCCCAGCACTGCACCCCCCCGCTGCCCCCATCCTCCCTCCAGCACACGCCCAGGGCCAGGGGGGTTTATTCACCCCAGGAGAAGAGAGGGAGAAGCAGCAGCAGGGACTTGGCTGTCCCCGGCATCCCCCTGGCAGCAGAGGACCCTCAAGGGCATCGCTGGGGCGGCAGCTCCCACCGGGCTGTGCCAGCCAGGGGGGTCACACAGACTCTGTCCTGCCTCAGCGGGCACCAGGTCCCGCCAGGAGCAGGAGATGATGGGTCCCTGCAGCCCACTGTCCTCTGCGAGACCCCTGGTGACCCCTGGGGACTGGATTTGGCCCCGTTTTGCATTCACCACCCTGCTCAGGATCCTGGTCCCAAGCAGGTGTCAAGCATCGCTCTGCTCGCCCAGGAGCTGAGGACAGAGGCTCTGCTGCCCAGTGCTGGGGGTACAGCAGGAGGAATTGAGGGGGGTCTTTGCCCACTGTGACACTGCTGAGGCCAGTCCAGCTGCTGGGACAGCTGAGGGGCCAGATGGGGTCTGTGCTACTGGTGGTACTGGGTTGAGTAACCTGTACAGCAGCCAGCCCCTGTGCAAGCAACAGGGTCTGATAGGGATTTATTTGGGGAGGGGAAAATGAATCCCACCAGGAGCGCAGGGCCCTGCAGGCTCTTTGCAACTGATCATTTCTGCAGGCTGGGTGCTCATTTCCACAATGATTTTCCTTTTGCAACAGCGATCAGGAAAAAAAGGCGGGGAGGGGGGAAGACGGGCACAGGGACGTGATTATTTCTTTAGTAGCAATCCAAGCGGCTGGAGAGGAAGCTTCATCTTTCCTGGGCCATTTACCTTCAGCGCCCGAGCGCGAAGGCTGAGCCAGGCAGCTCTTCAGAGCTGCTGGAGCTTGGCCAGGGCAGGCGGGGGGGGGTGGGAGGCTTTATCTGCTGGGGTCTCAGTGCAGCATCACCCCACTGTCAGGCCCCCGGCTGCCGGGACTTTGGCACCCTGAGAGGAGGAGCTGTGGATGCAGGGAGGGGGGCAAAAGTCATTAATCTGGGAGTGTTAATTGGCACGGGTGTGATTAGCAGTAGGGCTGATGGGTGCTCAGCTTAGGGCTGCTCTTGTGGGGTCTCTTGCTGTCCCTGCTCAGGCCACCCCCTCCCAACCCCCTTGGCAGAAAACTGGCACTTAAAAACAAGAGGGGAGGAAAAAAGCAATAAAGCAGGTCCCAGATTTCAGCCCGAACAGCAGAGTGGAGGAAGAGTGGGTCTGGCCTGGGGGCACCCATGGGTCCCTCCCTCCCCAGCCGCTGCTCCCCGCTCAGCGGGCGGCTGAGCCGAGCCACGCTCCAGCCTTATTGAATCTCCCAGCTCAGGGTGCAAAGGGCACCACATGGGAAGAGTTATTAAAAAAAGGGAAATGAGTCGCTTGGAAACCTTCTTTGGGAATAACAGTGTGTGTTTGTTTGGAGATAGATTAGCTCAGCCATGCTGAGCACACAGCACCCGCCGCAACGGTGGTCAGCTCGGGAGAGCCACTGGGGCCAGGGGAGGGGGGACGTAGAGCCGTTGCCCTGGCCCTGGCCAACACCATTCAGCCACCATCCTGCCAGGGCCTGTCCCTTTGGCTCTGTGCCCACAGGGACCCCTGCCCATACGGGGTCTTGGAGGGCTGCACTGCCACCCCAACCCCATCTACCCACCCCTCGCTCCAGAGGGGGTGTATGTCTCTGAGCTATGAAGGGGTTAAATTCTCCCCATTAATGGGAGCTGGGAGGGGGGAAATAGGGGTGTCCTTGCACCAAAAGGGCTGGCAGCATCTGCTTAAGAGCAAAGCCATCTGTCAGCCAACAGCCCGGTAGATGTGTGACAGCTCTTGGGTGACAGTGAGGGAAAGGAAATGAAGCAGGGTGAGTTTCCCGGAGGCTGACGTCCCACGCCACCAACCTCCTGTTGGCACGGCCACCAGCAAGGCAGGATTTTCCTGGGAAGGGTTAATCCAGGAAGGAAAAACCTGCCAGCAACACTCCAGGTGCTTCACAGACACCTGCTACCTCACCTCCTTGCCAAGAAGGAGGGAAATCAAGGCACAGTGCCGGGGAGGCACGTTCCTGCAAAGGCACAGACAGGCAGCGGGGCTGGAGCAGGGGTGAGGAGGGACACCTGGTGTCCTGGTTCCAGCCCCGCTGCCGTGCCAAGCCACCACACCCTGCTCTCCTTCCAGGCAGCATCCTGGTCGCATCTGCCTGCTCCTGCCTGCTCCGGAGCCAGCAGCACCCACTCCCCTCCCACTGTTCAGCACCTGGTGTGGGTCACACCATCACCTGGGCATTGGGGACCGGGGGGCAAGGCTGGCATCCACCTCCCGGGAAGGCCAGGGCTGGCCAGGAGTTGTCCTTCCTCTCTGCAAAACCACAGGAGCTCAAGGACGGGTGTGGGAAGCGCCCAGGAGCTGCGCCCAGGAGCTACGCCCAGCCTGCCCCAGCCGTGGGTCTCCCACTGCTCCCGGGTGCACCTGGGGGGCTGGATGGGACCCAAACCAGCAGGCAGCCAGGCCAGCCCTACTCTGAGGGACCCCCAAGATTTAATGCTCAATGCACAGAAAAAAAAATCTAATGTATAAACATAACCCAGGCGCCTGAGGAAGGCTGAGGCAGGGCCATCACCTGCGGGGAGCGCTGGGCAGCATCTCCCCCCCGTGCCCAAGCGCTGCCATCCCAAACCCCGGCAGATCCCGGGCACCAGCAGCCACGAAGGGTGAGGGACCGGGGGGACGTGATCTGCACTCGCACGGCTGCCACAGGCACCCGCTGGGCTGGGAGAGCTTGTCCATCCCAGCAGGGAAACACACACACACCCAGCAGGGACAATCAGCAAAGGCCGAGCGCGGCAGGGGACACCCCGGGGGTCTGTCCCTCCCGCTGCAGGACACTCGCACAAACACGCTCCCCGCTGTACCTTGCACAGGTACCAGGTCCTCACCGGGGGAAGCAGCCACATCTGCCCCTTCGTCCATCGCTCCCACCACAACCCCAGCCCCTGCGGGATGTGGCACTGAGGGGCTCAGGCTCAGTGCAGCAACGGGGGCTGGGGGGGAACTGGCAGAACCCCCCACCCATCACCCCTCAGGCTGCCTCCTGTCCCCTGAGAGGGACTGGGAAAGTTTCACACCAACAGGCCCCAAGGACTGAGGGGGCAGGAGCAGCTCCACGTCCCTTCCCCTGCCACCCGGCTGGGTGTGCAGCAGTGTGGACCCCCCCAGCCCCTCCTGCAACCTGTCCCCATGCCAAGAAGCCCACAAACCCCTGTCCTGTCCCCACACCTCAGAGGGGTTGGGGCTCACTGCCTCTGCCAGCACCTCCCAGGGTTATTCCCCACACACATGGCAGGAGGCTCCTGCACCCATGTGCCCACCCTGAGCCCCAGATGGGTCCACTCCCCCCGCCGGCTACAAGCCCCCAGCTCACCCCCCAGCGCTGCTGCCTGTGCAGGCGGGGAGGGGGACAGGGGCAGCGCCCTGCTCCTGATTTCATCAAAACAAAACCATTTGTCTTGAAGCAGCTCCAGCACCGACAGATGCTCTGCGTTAGATGGACACGGGGAGGGGGGGGGGGTCACACAGAGCCACCCCCACACAGACACACACACACATCTATCCATCTATATACATACAGAGAGGAGCGTGCCAGAGAGAGACAAGTTGCAAGAGCCTTTGCCTGGGGGGTAGGGCTGTGCGGGGAGGGGGGGGGGGTGTCCCTGATGTGCATCCAATTCCCGAGAGGGAATTGACTCGTTTGATTTTATTCATGAAACACAGAAAGTAAAAATGGAGTGTCAGGAAATCAGATCTGCTGGGTGATGAGCCTGGCCCCCCCGGCAGGGCTGAGGGGGGAGCGTTGGGGGGCTCAAATCCCCCCATTCATGACCACCACGGATGCTGGTACCAGATGTAGCTGTAGCCCCCAAACCCAGCAGCTCCGGTTGAGGGGGAAAAGCCTCACTGGGCTCCAAGAGGAGGTGGCCGAGGGGGGACACGCAGGGTGAGTGCCTGGGGATGCATTTAGTAACTGGGACCAGGAGACATCATGGGGAGGGCTCCACGAGTGGGGAGGGCGGCTCTGCATCTGCAGCCCCTCCTCAACCTCCACAGACAGGCAGAGGGGCAAGAACAAGCAAAGCCCCCCCACCTTGGCTCGCCAAGGCCAATCTGGTCCCTGGGGTAAATGCCCAGTGCACAGACCCCTAACTGGGGGGCACCCCGGTGAGATGGGGGGACAGAGCTGGCGGGAGATGCCCCTCGGTGGAGGTGAAGGCCACGCCAGGGCTGGAGCTGAGCCCACACCAAGTCAGGACAGAAATGAGGCATCACCTCTGCAGGTGGTTTCAGTGCTCACAGCCTCGGTGGAGCCAGGGAAGCCTCTGTCCCCCCAGCCCTGCTCGGGGTGCAGCCGGGACCCCCTCCCGAGCCGACCGGTGGGGGGGTCTCACCCTCCCTCCCCCCACTAGGCCCATCCTGCTGCTCCCACCCGCAGGTGCGATGCAGGTGTGGGGTGCAGGACAAGTGCACCCCACGGGGCGGAGGGCCCGGACGCCCCTGCAGAACCCCCCCACACCCCGGCAAAGGGCCCGATCCGCCCACGCGCGGCCGCCCCCACGCTCACGCGCGGCTTCGTCTCGCGCGTCTCGCTGCCCCCCCCACCCCACCTGCCAGACGGTGCCTTCCCAGCTCTGCAATGGGGGGGGAGGCTGCTTGCAACCGGGGGTGCACAGGAGCTGCACCGGCGGCGGGACCCACTGCTGCTCCCCCCGCCCCACAGCCCCCCCCCCCAACTCCGCCCGATGTCCAAGCGCGGTGCCCCGCACCCCCCGCGCAGAGTCCGGGACAGCCCCGAGCCCTCTCCAACTTGGGGCGAGCGGGACCCCCCCCCGCTGTGCAATCCCTGCCCGCTGCTCCCCCCGCCACGCAACTCTCCCACTCCCCCCCCCCACTGCACGACCCCTCCTCAGGATTGCACAAGCCCTCCCTAATTGTCCGTTATCTCCGTGACTGCCCGAGCCCCCGCGCGATGGCACGACCCCCACCTTCCCCCCCCCAAATTGCTCGTCTCCCCAGTAGCCGGACATCCCCCCCACTGCACGTTTCCCCCCCCCCCCCCCCCCCGCGGAATGGCACAGACCCCCCGGAATTGTACCACCCTCCCCATAATTGCACGACCGCTCCCTCCTGCAACTGCACACCCTGGTAATTGCACACCCCCACCACCAATAACTGTAGCTCCCCCCGGTAGTTGCTGCCCCCCCCTCCCCCGGTAATTGCAGCCCCCCGGTAATTGCACTCCCCCCCCCACCCTGGATCCGCACCCCCCCGGCAGCAGCAACTTTGCCGCCCGCGGCGGGAGGGGCCGGGGCGCGGCCGGGCCCCCCCGTACCTGCAGCAGGAGCCAGGGCCCGAGCAGGGGCAGGCGGCAGCGGAGCATCGCGGGGCTCCGCGGGGCTCCCGGGATGGAGGGAGCGCGGCAGGGCGGGCGGAGGAGGGAGGCGGCGGCCAGGGGAGGCAGGAAGAAAGTTGGAGACTTGCTGGGGCCGGGCGGTGCCTCGGCGGAGCCCCGCCAATCCCGGCCCGCCGCCCCCGCGGGGGGAGCACCGGGCGGCGGGTACCGGGCAGCGGGCGGGGGCGGCTTCGGGAGACGAACCGGGAACCCTGCACCCAGCCCCTGCTCGCACCCCGGGGCGTCTCCGTGCCAGCCGTGTGCCCGGGGAGGGGCCAGAGCCGGGTCCTGCCCCCCCTCTCCCGGAGAACCCAGCACCCCGGAATGCTCCTGGTCCTGCCCCCGTCTCTCGAAAGATCCCAGCACCTCTGGATGCCCCCAGTCCTGCCCCCCTCTCCCGGGCACCCCAGCACCCCGGGATGTCCTGCTCCTGTCCGGGGGGATGCGCTATCACCTGGGAGGGACAGTTCTGCCCATCTCCATCCAGCCCGGCTGCACCTGGGGAAGGGAGAGGGTCCCCTGCTGCTGGGCCCCCCAAAGCCTCGGGCAGAGAAGGGGGACCACCCTACGGGAGGGTCTTTGGGTGCACACACACTGAGGGTGCTCACACACAGGCACCACTGCCTTGCACACCTTGGAGTGTGCAAACACCCCCACCCTCGTGTCACCAGCTGGACACGCCACCTGCGACACCTCCATGTTCACGTGTGCACACAGACATGCACACACGTGTGCTCATCCCTCCAGGCTGCTGCTGAGCCCTGCTCAGAGGGGTCTGCCAGGTGTTTTCATACCCCCCCCCACCCCAGCTCAGCAGGAACCCCCTCCCCAGCGCTGTCACTTTATTGTTATTACTATTATTGTTACTGTTATTACTATTATTATCTCCTCGCCTTCCCCGGGAAGCTGCTGGCGGGGGCTTTGGCATCAGCGGGGCTGGGGGCAAGCGCAGGGTGGGGGGAGCGTTGCAGAACCGCGTGGAGGCAGGATGAAAAAAAGGTAAAGGAGAAACAAGCGACGGAAAAGGAGAGGGAGAGAAATGAAGGGAAGTGGGAGAGAAAGCAAAGGGAAAAGAGAGGGCAGCGCTGATGCGGAGTGGGGGGATGCAAGAAGCCCTGGCACTGTGGGGCTGTGAGGCCCCAGCCAGCCCCATGCCAGCCCCATATGATCCCGCAGTGCCTGCCGATGCCAGCACCCAGCTGCAGTACTGCCCTGGCAGGGGTACGTGGCACCTGGTGCTTGGGGTCTGCACCGGGGCACAGGGGGGTCCCCACTCCAGGGAAGGTGCCCCCAGCCCACCTCTTGCCACTGCTGTGGTGTCCACGCTACTGGCTGGTGTGACAGCCACTGCCAGCGCCACGGCCCGTGTTTCTGCTCCTCCCTGTCCCCACTTCCCACACAGGCAGGAGTCTCTGTGCCCCATTCTGTGCCCCTTTCCCTGCCAAGCCAGGACCTCACAACAATCCCCCCCCGAGACTCAGCGCTGGATCCCCCCAATGCTGCATGTTCTCCAGGGCCACAGGAGGGACGGGGCAGCTGAGCCTCGGCTGGGGATCGTGTGGGGCCAATGTCACCCCCACAGCCCCGTGTTCCATCCAGACCCACGACCCCTGCGCGGCTGCAGCCTCACCCCACATGGCCGGAGCAAAGTCCCAGGGGGTCCCGGTGTCCCTGATGGTCTCACCAGGGAGCAAAGGGACCCCAGGGTCTAGGGGGGCCCCGGGAAGACCCCTCCCACACAATTAACAACCCACTGGCCTAAGATCTGAGAAGGCAGAGAGATGGTGAGGGGAAACAAGGGAAAGTTTAAAAAAATAAAAAGATTGAAGGAAAAAAGAAGAGAAAAAGTGGGGGGGGAGAGAGGGGAAAGGGAGAAAAAAAACCTCTAGAGGAGATATAAGAACCCGATAAGTGAACAAAGAGCTGGTATTGAAATAGATCTGAGGGCCGCGCCGCGCCGGATCCTTCGCGGAGGGTTCGGGGGTTTCAAAGGCGACGGCCGCGTCCTCGGCTCCGCACCTGCGGGGGACCAGGGGGGGCTGAGGGGGCTGGGGCTGATGCTGGCGAGGAGGGAACCGAGGGTCGCTCCGTGCTGCCGAGGGTCCCGCGGGACCCTGTCACGGCCCGGGACGACCCGCAGCGCCCGCACCCGCCTGATCCGGGCTGAGCGTGGCCGAGGCGAGGAGCGGCGGGGCAGGGGTAAGCAAGCGGTCCCTGCGGAGGTGACGGACACCGGTAAAGCGACCCCCGACCGACCCCCGCACCGCTGGCACGTCCGCATCCCGCTCAGCTGGTGCGGGACGGGGCTCTGCGCCGGAGCGGCGGGGCTACGCGAGGCAGAGTGTGCACGGGAGGGGGAACACAGGGGACACGAGGGGGACACAGACGGGGGGGACAGAGGGAGCGGTGTGTGCGAAGGGGGGGACACACGACACGGGGGTGCGCCTGTAGCTCCCCCTCAACCCCGCTCCGTTCCGGAGGTCGGTGGCGCCACCTGGTGGCGGATTTGGGGACCGCGCGCTCCGCCAGTGCCGGTTCCCGGTTCCCCGGTGCTTTGGGGTTTTCTGCTCCCCGCAGCGCAGCGGAAGGAGCCATCGTCGAAGCCGCAGCAGCTCGGAGCTCTGGGGTGCTCAGCAGGGACCCCGGGAGGGGCCGCCGGCTGCGGGGAGCAGCCACACACACGAGTGTACACACACATGCACGCACAAACACGTGTGCATCACCCCAATGGCACATGCAAAGGCACGGGCACTGCACCCCGAGAGCACCCAGGCAGCGCGCTCGGGCTCTCACAAGTATGCTCAGGCTCGTGCAAGTGTGCTCAGGCTCACACAAGCACACTCAGGCTTGCACAAGCATGCACCACTCTCCCTTCCATCCACAATCCGTGCCCAGGCTCCTGCATGGAAACCCCTGTGCCCCCCACCCCGTGCACACCCGGTGACCTGGGGCCCGGTGGGCACCCATGTCTGAGCTTCCCTTCCCACCCACAGCCTCCCCGGCACGTGCCTTCCCACCAACCAGCAGCCTGGGCTTCAGTTTTTAAAAATTTTATTTATAACAATATCTGTTTTGTTTAGTTGTAAAGTAATCCAGCAAAAATTATTAAAACATTTCCCCCCAATAAAAGGATGGGGTCGCCCCCCGCCCTCCCCCCACATGCGTTTATTTATTTCTACTATAAAAGCTAGATCATTTCCATGGGTTTCTTGTGGGGTTTTGTTTTGTTTTGTTTGTTTTTTCTTCCTGTTAAAAAATGTGCATGTTGGAGAGTGGACAAGGTGCAGGTGACAAGCCAGAGCGAGGGGCCACGGGGCCGAGCCTGTCAGGGACAGGGACCCTCCGCAGCGCAACGGGGCTGGGGGCAGCGGTGGGGACCTTCGCCCCTGTCCCCTGTAACAGTCGGGCAGAGCCGAGATCGGCAGCGAGGGGGGTGGTGGGGAGGGAGCAGAATGGGGGGCCCGAGGGGGGGGTTGCAGAGGCGAAGCTGCAGGAGAAGGGGGGGGACACGGGGAGCAGCAGATTTGGGGTGGGGGAAGAAATGGGGCCCCCAGTGAGTGGAGCTGCGGGGGTTGGGGGGGAGGGACGGAGCTGAGAGCTGGGGAGCGTGCAGCCCCCACTCTGCCTCCCTCCTGCCTGCACCCCACAGAGCGGGAACCCCACATCAGCCCCGGCTGCAGCAGCCCCAACGAGTTGGTCCTGGCACACCGAACGCAGCGCGTCCCCGCTCCGAAACGCTGGCTTGTCCCGCGGGTGGGAGAGGGAAGGGAAAGAGGAAGGGAAAGAGGGAGGGAGGGAGAGAGGGGGGCCCAATGTAAAGAGATTTTAAAATAAACCAAAGCCGGATCTGGCAATGAGAGGCGCCGAGGCCTGGTACCGGGGAATATACAGGTAATAATACTGCTCACATAGAAAAGTAATAATCCTTCATTTGTACATTTATACAGTGGCTCTTGGCTCCCCCGGCCCCTGCCCGCCTCCTGCAATGGGTGTCTGTGCCAGGCCCGGGCACCGTGGCCCGGTGGCCCTTTGCCCCCGTCCTGCCCCTATGCCAGGGGGTCTGCCAGCTCGTCGTCCGCACCCCGCGACAGCAGCTCCCGCTTCTCGTCTGTGCTAGCCAGCGAGTTGCGGCTGTTGTGGGCGCCCATGTACAACGTGGCATAGACGGGGTTGGTGAAGTTGGTGGGCTGTGGAGAAGGGGGGAGTGGGTGGGAGGGTGCTGGGACCCCTCCCTCCCCAGAAAACTGTTCCCTAGACGTGTCCCTTGCAAGAGCCCACACCAGCCCTGACACCACTGACCCTGCAGCTGCCACCATCCCTCCCCACAGCATCCAACCCCAAAGCCTTCACGACCCCTCGGAGCCCCCCAGCCTCCTCTGCACACAAGAAGCCCCAGGGAGCCCTGAGGCTGCTGCAGCAACGTGCCCCCCACTTCACCATGAGCCCCCTCTATACTCCCTGCTTCGGGCTGGACCCCGCACAGCCGACGGCCCCTCTGTGCCGCAGCGGCCCCGCTCCTCACCTTGTCAGGGTCCAGGGCGAAATCTGCATCCAGCAGCTCCCCAACGTCGTCATCAGGCTCCCCCTCGTACATTTTGTAGGTGGGGTTCCCGATCTCCACGTTCATGGCACCGTTCGTCATCCGCTGGTGCTGGAAGCCCTTGGCACTGGGGAGGGTGTGAGACAAAGGGTCAGTGGCAGCAACATGGGGTGCAGGGAACAGGGACCTCCCCCCCACACCAGTGGTCTTGCTTGTTTGTCCCACACCACCGAGGTTTTCCAGCCCTGCAAGGAGGGTTTCTCTGTCCTGGCTGGGTAACGCTCCCTCCTGGCCCCCAACAGCCTTGACTCACCCTTTAATTCTCCACTTGTACCAGACAAAAGCCACCACGGTGAGGAGGATGAGCAGCAGCAGGATGGGGATGACAATGGAGGCTGTTCCTGCGGGAGGAGAGGCACAAGCACGGTCAGAGGGTGTGGGGCTGGGCACCTGCACACCCTGAGCGTGGTCAGCAGCCTGGGCTGGACTGTGCTGCACACACACAGGGTCCCCAGGCAGGGCTGTCCCATACGTACGGCCGCTCTGCTGCTCGCTGACGATGAAATCCTCACAGCGCGTCCCTGTCATCCCCGCGGGGCACCTGAGAGCACAGGGACAGCACCGGGGTCAGCGGGGAGGGGGAGGCAGGGCACAGACCTTGGGGTCAGGGGATGCACACACAGACTGGGGTCTGTCAATCACATGCTCCCTCTGCCTGGGGGGGGACACAGCCTGCCTGTAGCCCCCCACCTTCCCCCCAGCCCCCAGCTCTGCTTACAGGCACTCGGGCAGCTGCGTCTTGTCGCTGATGGAGCAGGTTCCACCGTGCAGGCAGTAGTTGTCGCAGGTCAGGCAGCTGGGGGCTATCTTGCCATCTGGGCAGCTGTGGGGCAGAAAGGATCAGGAACACGTGCACCCCCAGCCTGCCCCGTGTCCCCCCACCCAGCACCCGGGACTCTGCTCGCTCATCTCTCCGGCACAGCTCACGGCTGTGCCACGCTGATGGCTCCTGGGACATCAGGGCATGGGCTTGGGGGAAACATCTCCATCACCTCCTCCCAAGGCCCCAAGCTCTCCCAGATCTCTCAGCTGCCCTGAATTACTGTCCCAGCATCTCTCAGAGGTGGCTGATCCCCAATGATCCCGTCACATGGACAGACATTTTTTTCTTGAGTCCTTGTGTCCACCATCCCCTCTCCCTCCCTTGACTTTGATGTCCCTGGCACCTACATGCATGAGACTTCTCCACTCTGCTTGTTGATGCTGCACTTGCCCTCCTGGCACCGTGAGCACTTGTTGTCCTGGCACTGGGTGCCCTCGAACTGCGGAGGGCAGCGGCACTGCTTGATGCCACTGGCTGTCATCTGGCAGACACCCTCATTCTCACAGTAGTCGAAGCACTGCCCTGCAAGGGACCAGGGGGTCAGGGTCAGCAGCCCCACACCGACCCCTCAGACCACCAGCCCCTCTGGAGGGCTGCTGGTGCCCCATGGAGCACGACAACACCCCAGGTCCCCAGAGAACATCCCCCAAAAAATGGGGACCCAGGAGCCGAAGCTCCCAGGCGCTGTCCTCGGCCACGGGTGGGTGGCACTCACGGTACTGGCAGCGGTCGCCAATGAAGGTGGGCACGCAGCGGCAGTTGGGCTGGTTGCCCTGGTTGACGGTGCAGCTGCCGTTGTTCAGGCAGTAGTCGGTGCACACTTGCTGGTTGCACCGGGGCCCCGTGAAGCCGGTGGGGCAGCGGCAGGTTGGCATGCCTGAGAAGAAAGAGCCATTAGGATGCTCCTCATCTGTCCAGGAGCAGCCTGACCCCCAGGCTCACCCCCCAGCAGCCTCACCCGAGGGGGAGGCGGCGCAGGTGCCCCCGTTCTGGCAGTAGTCCCAGCACTGGTCGATCTGGCACTTCTCCCCGTTGTAGCGCGGCTGGCAGCGGCACTTGGCCTGCTTGCGGGCGTTGAGGAAGCAGCTGCCGCCGTTCAAGCAGACCAGGTCGCAGGTGTCAGTGGTGGGCACTGGGAGGGAGGGATGGAGGTGAGTGGGACCACGCCAGGTAGGACCCCCCTCATCCTCTTCCTCCTCATCCTCCAAGCCACCTACCGACGGGGGAGACGGTGGGCGAGGGAATGACCACGCAGGTGCCGTTGTCCAGGCGTTTGCCGTTGGGGCAGGTGCAGACGGGGCCGCTGGGGCTGAGCAGGCAGAGCCACTCGCATTTCTTACGGTCACAAGGGTTGGTCACTGCCAAGAGGGGAGGGGACGACACAGGGTGAGGATGGCAGGGTGACCCACAGCACTCCTGGCAAACAACTACTCCCCAACAGCTTGGGGACATCCCCCACAGCCCTACAGCTGCCCAAGCCCTGTGCCAGTCCCCCTGGGGTCACCAGCTGACAGCTTGTCATTGCAGCTCCAGGTCACCCTCCTCCCCACTCTACTCCTCCTGCTCTGTCCATCCAGATGCCCCCACTTTGGGAAGGGAAGGTAGGTGGCTGAGTCCCCTCTTGCCCCAAGCTCTGCCAGTGGTCCCCTTGACCTCTGGCACCTGCATCAGAGATCAGGCACTGGGTACCTCCCTCCCTCCCACCCCAGGAGCAGGGTGGGGGTCCTGGGCCCGGTACACACCCTCTGGTTGCTTGTACTGGTGGTAGAGCACAACATCAGTGGCATGGTTGAGGCCAGACGTCAGGTTGGTGACAGCCTTGTGCCCAAACTTGTGGATCTTGAAGATGCGGTTGTTGATGTAGGTGACACCGTAGATGTAGTCCTCAAAGATGTCGATGCTGAAAGGATGGCTCAGCCCTGGGGAAGCCAAGAGGGGACATGTGCAGGCAGAGGTGGCATGGCCAGCTGCTCACTGCCTTGGGCACGGCTGGGCAGGGATTTTGGATGGATTTGAGGCGAGGGCCTCCCACCCCATACGAGGGGGATGGTGTTGGGGGCACAGCAGTGCCAGCAGGTTCTGGACCCCACCCCAGGGACATCACCCCCTGGCAGGTCCCTCTCCTCCCTGCTGCTCTGGCAGCTCTCAGGTGCTGCTCACCCTTCTTGTTGTCGATGGCCACGACAGGGTCAGTGCCATTGAGACGGATGCTGCCGATGACGGAGAGCTTGGCATCGGCCCAGTACAGCCGCTCGTTGTGGTAGTCCACGGCCAGGCCTGAGGGAGCACACACCCCACCATGAGGTACAGCCCCCCAGCCCACCCTGAGCCCCTCCTGACCCCCCCAGCTCCCACCACAGGGCTCAGAGCTCCTCAGCCGAGCCACCCTCACATGAGCAGGTTGTATGTCCCTCCTGTCAAGCTTTCACCACCCCTTGTGCCCCCCCTGGAACCCATCTCTGTTCACCTGTTGGCCACTGGATGTTGTCCTGCACCAGGGTCTCACGCAGTGTCCCGTCCATAGCGGCCGTCTCGATCTTGGGGTGGTTGCCCCAGTCTGACCAGTACATAGTCCTGCGAAGGACACAGGCAGGTCATTCCCAGCAGGGGAGCAAAGAGGGGAAGAGCAGGACAGTTTTGATGCCCCATTGATGGAGAAAACCTCCTATGTTCTCCCCACAATGTCCTAGAGTCGCAGACAGGACCTCAACAGGCCAGCAACTCGAGCTGACACAGAGAGTGATGCTGGGGGACCGGGAGCTTCCACCACAGATGGGCTTGTCGGTGAGAGGAGCCAGGGTGAGGGCTGGGCAGAGGGAAGGGAGAAAGGGTCGAGTCTCTCACCCCCGAAGTGGGTCGACTACGATGGCGTGGGGCTCATCGATCATGCCCGAGATCAGCGTCTTGCGGTTCTCGCCCTTCATCTGCGCCACCTCAATGACGTCTCGCCCCGAGTCTGTCCAGTAGATGTTTCCAGCAACCCAGTCGATGGCGATGCCCCGTGGCATCTTCAGCCCTGAGATCTGTGCAGGGCAGAAAGCGGGGAGAGGTGAGGGGAGAGGACCCCAGCCGCCCGGGCGCGGTGCCCCCCGCCGTGCCCCTGGCAGAGCTCACGTTCAGGTGGGTGACGCCGCCGTCGATCTGGCGCCGGTTGCGGTTGGAGGCCGTGGAAGCAGCGGAAGACGCAGGCAGCTCCCGGTAGGAGATCCTGCCCGTGTGCCAGTTGGTCCAGTAGATCTTGTTGCCCTTGACGTAGATGTCCATGGCGTCGATGCGCACGTTCTCGTCGCCCTGGAAGGCGGGCTCGTAGGCCGAGTTGGGGTTGAAGGGATACATGCTCCGGATCTTGTTGTCATCCGCGATGTAGAGGATCTGGTGCTCTGAGCCTGCAGAGAAGGAGCTGTGGGCATGGGCTGGGCAGGGAGCATGGGGGTCAGAGCAGCTCCACTGTGGGGCAGGGGATGGGGTCGCTGGGAGCTTGGCATCCCCTTGGGGCTTGCTTTGCCAGGCAAGGACAGACTGATGGCACCGGCAGAGCCCGGCATCTGCCCTTGGCAGTGCCAGAAGGAAGAGTGGGCAGAGGTGCTGGGGGAGGAGGAGGAGCAGGGAGGGAAGAGGATCCTGCAGGGTGGCACGGGCACGTGCAGGGTCTGTGCACACCCTGTTCCCTCCTGACCTTCTGCCTTGCACATGTTGTCTGTCTTCATGAAGTTCTTGGCGCAGCTGCAGACGTGGGAGCCCTTGGTGTTGTTGCAGAGCTGGGAGCAAGTCCCAAAGCGCAAGCACTCGTTGACATCTGGGCAGCAGGAGATCAGAGTCAGGGGGGAGGCCAGGAGGGTGCCCCATGCCCAGGGCCAGGGCTGGTGCCTCTCATGGGGCTGGTCTGTGCAACCCAGGGCTCAGAGACCTTGTCTCTCCCCATTCCCCACATCTGTGCTCCAAGGACACCATTTTTGATGCCTCAGCCACTCCACAGGTGTGAAGACACATCTTGCTGGCAAAAACCAACCATAAACTTGATGGCCTGACCCCAAGCACTCTCCAGCAGCAGTCAGAATTACCTTGGCAGGAGTTCTTCTCTGGCACCTTCTGGAAACCTCTGCGGCACGTGCAGTACGTGGTGGACTGCGACTGAATGCACTGGGCCTCGTCTCCGCACATGGTGGTGTTGGTCATGCAGTCGTACGACTTGTGGTCTGGGATGGGATGGGATGGGATGTGCTGTCAGAGGCTTCACAGCTCCTCCAGTGTCCACCCTCCTCTCCCCTGCAAGACCCCAGCTCCCCACCCACCGTGGGAGCAGGACTCCTCATCGGAGCCATCTCCACAGTCATCAAAGAAGTTGCAGCGGAGGTTGGCACTGATGCACTTCTTGTTCTCGCACAGGAACTCGTTCTTGTCCTGGCTGCAGCTCTTGGGTTTGGCTGTGGGTGACTCTGCGGGAGCATGGGCAGCAGCTGTGATGCTCCATGTCCCTGGGCACCCAGCCCCACGGGAGCCTCAGGGTGCAAAGAGCACGGGAGGGGACCGGGCAGGGACCCAGGATGCCTGTGCCCATCTCCTGGTTTTGGGAAGGAGTGGGCAAAGCAAATCCCAACACTTGGGCTAAAGCTGGGCTCTGCAAGGAGCAGCCTGAGGGCAGCAGTGACCTCCTGCCCTGTGCGTGCCCGTGGGCAGCCCCACTCACCGCAGTCCTTCTCATCCGTGTTGTCTCCGCAGTTGTCGATGCCGTCGCACTGTCGACCGATCCACAGACAAACCCGGTCGTTCTTGCAGCGGAACGGTCTGTTGGGGGGACACTGGAATTTCACTGCACCAGCAAACAGAAACAAACGGTGACGGTGAAAGGAGACGCCATAGCCAGGCTGTCACACGTGTCACGAGCTGCTGCTCAGCCTCTGCCCGCTCTCCGGGGAAGCCTGTCCCACGAGGGCGAGCGGGCTCTGGAGACTGGAGCAAAGAGACTGAAGCAAAGACAATGGCCCCACTGCTGGCCCAGCGGCAGGAGGGTCAGCCCTGATCCCACCCAGCCCCTGCCCTCTCAGCCCCCCATCCCCACTGCCAGCCCCACCCCTGGCTCGGCACCTCTGCAGCTCCGCTCTCTTGACCAGAGCCACCTCCTGCCCCTTGGCCCCACCGGCCACCCCCGAGGGGACCCATCTAGAGGGGACGGGGACGTGCAGAGCTGCTAGAGGTACCCACAGCCCCCCCCACACCCCGGTACCCACAGCGGTGCCCAAGCTCTGGGACTGTCACCCTGCGGGCAGACATGTGCCAGCAGCGGGGAGAGGCAACGTGGTGTCACTCACAGCACTCCTCGGGGTTTTCATCCGAGTTGTCCCCGCAGTCATCCTCCCCGTCGCACTTCCAGGCCAGGGGCTTGCACAGCGTGTTGTTGCACTGGAACTCGTCCAGGGGACACGTGCGAACTGTGACAGCACGGGGCAGGAGGAGGAGACACATCAGCCAGTGCTGCCTGGCTGCCAAAACGCCCGGCTGGAGCCATAACTCCAATTTCCAGCATAGCTGGGGGCTCTCAGGGCTCGGGTAAGTGTCCGTGCACACGCTGGGGTCAGGCAGCACGACGCCAACACACGCACAGGGGAGGATTCCCACCCACAGCGGGGACACAGGAGACATGGGGACACAGGAGACATGGGGGCACAGGGTGGGGGGAAGACAAGGAAGCCCCGAGGGAGCCAGGCAGCGCTGCATTACCCCCAGTGCCGCAGTTCTCCTCGTCGGTTCCATCCATGCAGTCGGCGTCGGCGTCGCAGCGCCAGCGCATGGGGATGCAGTGCCCGTTCTTGCACTGGAACTGGTCGAACTCGCAGCGTGGGGTGCAGTCTTTCTGCAGGGGAAGGACAAGGGACAGTGGTCAGCCGGGACAGTGGTCAGCAGGGACAGCCCCAGCTGTGGCAGCTTCCCCCCCCTGCCACCCCATGACTGCACCCAGGACCAGGCTCTCAGCCCCACCGTGGTGGTAGGGGATGGGGTGGGACGTGTCCCCAGCCCTGTACATGGGCAGGGGGAAGGTTCTGGCAGGGAGCCCCCGCCCCTGGCACTGTACCTCGTCAGAACCATCTGCGCAGTCGTGGTCCCCGTCACATTTCCACCTGCCGGCGATGCAGCGGCCGTTGGCACACGAGAACTCGCTCTCCGAGCAGGGCCGGGGTGCTGGGGACAGAGAACACAGAGCGTCCCCCTGAGTGTGGGCAGCGGCCAGGGCTGCCAGGGCAGGTCATCTCCCTGGCCAACAGCCTGACACAGACACATCCAGTGGCACTGGGGACAAGGTGGGGTGCAAGGAGAGCCGAGGGAACTGCCAGAGAGGGGCACGGCTGATGCCACCTCTCAGCCCCCTTCCCATCCCACGCCAGGGCTCCCAGTTCCCTGTGGGGAAATGGGGTCTTCAGGGGGTACTATGGCCACACAGAGTCACTTCTGGCAGCTTCCTGGCTGACCATGTCCCTCAGGTTGTTCTCAACCTCAGGCAGCACGAGCCCCTCAGCTCCTCACTGCCCACATCTGCTGTCCCACCGGCAGCCACGGGCAGGAGGAAAGGCAGTGGCAGCCTGGCCAGGTCCAGGAGAGCCAGCACACCCATATGGGGACAGACCCTCCTCTGCAGCCCACCACACCTGTTGAGCCAGCACCAGCAGTTGGTGACAAATCCATCTGCAGGAGCATGGCCCGTGGTGCAGCCTCCTGCCTGAGATGGCTCTCGGGACCCTTCCCCTCCCCACTGCCCCCGGGTGCAGGACATCGGGGCAGGCAGCCCCTCCGGCCGCGGTGCAGAAGCCAACAGGACCGTAGGGGAGGAGCAGGGCAGGGGGTGTCTGGCTGGAGCAGAAAGGGTCAAGGTGGGCACAGACTTTGGAGCCAAGAATGAGCCATGCACGGGCCCTGGCAGTGGAGGCAGCAGGGTCAGACCCTCCCTGACTGTGGCTCCAGTGGAGGGAGATGCTGATGCTCAGTAAATCCATCTAGGTTGTCCAGTCCCGACCCCTCCTCCCTCACCTAGAATTTATTGTCTTCATTTATTTTAGAGAGACTGTACATGAAATTAAAAGATTTTGGCAGGAACCTACCTCTGAGCGCCCCATAACGACAGTGTGAAAATGGAGAAAAACGGAAGATGAAGTGAAATGGCACAAACTCAAAAACACGACGTGAAATCAACAGAAAGGAAACAAAAAGTTGCACCCTAAAGATCTGCAGGGAGGCAGAGGGACCTGGGGTGGGTGCTGCATGGTGGGAAGAAGGTCTGGCTCTGCCTGGGACCCTGCAGCTGGCAGCAGACCCCGGTGTCATCCCACGGTCCCCTCCAGAGGGATGGGACCAGGCTCCTGCCCACAGCAGAGCCCTCAGAACTGTCTCATCCACAGGGACAGTCACAGTCCTGTGCTGCCAGGCACAGCTCCACTAACAAGTGGTAACTCATTAAGGGGCAGCAACTTGATCATCTGCCCCAGCTTCTGGGGACCAGCTGCCTTCCCACACACTGGTCCAGGTTTGTGACCCAGGTGTGGGTGGTTCCAGCTCCCCACCTGAATACTCAGTGTGTCCCCACCACCTTCCCAGGCCAAACTGTTTCAAAGGGTGCTGCCCACCCAGCTGGGGCCAAAGCACAGGGTGATGTCCTAAAGCAAAACTGCTCCACTGCAAGTGGGACAAGGTACCCGTGAGCCCCGTGGGTGACATGGCCACACAGGGTCTGTGCACTGGCTGCTGGGGAGGGCACTGGGGTCACCTCCTCCCTTTGACCTGTCCCATCTGGGGACTCTCCTCAGAACAGCCAGCAGCCGAGCCCCAGCTGCAGGACCAGGCCAGCCAGACCCCTGGAGTCAGGTGTGTCCTGCCCAAGGGGACAAGGCTGCTCCCTGGGCTCCCCAGCCACCAGCCCCAGCCAGCCTGATGCTCCCCACCCCATAGCTGGGAGAACTGGCAGGCAGAGGGGCTTTGGGGGGGACTTGAACCGCCCCCCTCACCACTGCACAGCCAACAAGTGGGACAGCAAAGGCTCAAAGGCAGCACGTACTGCAGCTCTCCTCGTCCGAGTTGTCCCCGCAGTCGTTGTCGTAGTCACACTGCCAGCGGCCCGGCACGCAGCGGTTGTTCTTGCAGCGGAACTGGTAGGGCTCACAGGTGCGTTCATCTGGCAGGGACGAGACAGGGACGAGACAGGGACAGGCATCAGCAGTGCCCCTGCACAGGGGGAGGGACGGGCACGCCAGCGAGCAGGGCGGGCAGGGCCGCTCTCTGCCAGCCCCGCTCCGACCCAGCCTCGCCCACACGGTTTGGAAAATGAGCTGCCAAAACCGGGGAGGTGGCAGGGACAGACAGTGCCAGGGCAGCCCAATCCTCGGGGAAGGAAGGGGCACAAGATGCCCTCTGGGCTCATCTCCCAGCCCCAGTCCCTGCTCACCGCATTCCTCCTTGGGCTCGTCGGATCCATCCCCACAATCGTCCTCCCCGTCGCACTTCCAGCGCGCTGGGATGCACCTGCCCGAGTCCTTGCACCGGAACTCGTCCACGCCACACGTCATTTGTGCTGGTGGGAGAAACGAGATGACACGGACATGGGGAGGGGAGATGGGGTTCACCCTGGCCAGGCACGTTTCTTTCTCCCCAGGGTTGATGATCTCCCTGTGCCAGCAGCCGGGAGCTGACTGCAGCACCCCTGCTTGGAGCAGGGTGGGCAAGATCCCTCCCTTTGAAGCAGTTCTCCAGGGAGAAGTCAGAGAGAGGAGTATCTCAGTGGGACACACCCAGGCAGAGCCACCACCACCATCACCCACTGCCCACAAGGACCCGCCATCCCGCAGGCAAAGAGCCACAGACGTGGTGGGCTGTGGGGGAGCTCCCGGTTTCAGCGTGAGCAGATCCAACCCCCTCTCCCCGTGCAGGCCTCTTACTGCAGTTGGCAGGTTCATCTGAGCCATCCACACAGTCGTTGTCACGGTCACACACCCAGACACGGGGGATGCAGCGCTTGGTGATGGCGCACTGGAACTGGTTGGGGGCACACGTCACCTCCGCTGCAGGAGGGAGAAGCAGAGTCAGGAGGCAGTGGGGCAGGCAGGGTCTGCCAGCCACCACCCCACAAAAACTGCCCCACAGAGCAGAGAGACATGCAGATGCTCTGGGCATCACAACAAGAGTCTGGCCATGCTTGGTGACCATGTGCAGGAGAGGAGAGAGGAGCAGAGCCCTGTGCTGGCCCCAAAAGACTCAACGAGCTGCAGGGAGATGGCAGAAGCCAGAAGATCCCTCAGCTGTGCTACAGGCTCTGTGCAAATCCACAGCAAATATTGACCTTGCCACTCTGGGGGATTTGAGGATTTCATTTCCACTAGGAAACAGAAGTGTCTGCAGGGGCAGCAGGGTGAGGATGGACAGAGACTCAGGGCAGAGGTAAGGAGAAAGCTCCATGCCCAGCGGCAAGACCACCCAGAAGCCAACCTGCAGAGAAGCCAGTACCCAGAGACACAGACCCCAAGCCCCTTCCTGTGCACGCTCCCCATCCCTCATGTGTTCCTGCCTGCCCCCCTTACGGCAGTCCTTCTCGTCCTCGCCGTCGCCGCAGTTGTCCTGACCGTTGCAGCGGAAAATGCCGGGGATGCAGCGGTTGGTGTTGGTGCATTTGAACTGGCTGGGCAGACAGACGTGGATATCTGGGAGGGGAGACAGCACGGCCAGAAGCTGACGCTGCATCTCTGCTCTACCTGGATGCTGCAGCCTGTTTGAGGGTGGTGAGGGGAGGTGGAGAACCTACCACAGTTGGCTTCGTCCGAGTTGTCCTGGCAGTCGTTGTCTCCATCACAGATGAAGGCTGGGTTGGTGCAGATCCCAGTGGAGCACTGGAACTGCCCTGGCCTGCATTTGAACTCAGCTGTGGGATGAGTAAGGCAGGGTGAGATGTTTGCTCTGGGGAACATTTTCCAGGCAAACCTGAACCTCCCACTTGCCCCTCTGGGGTCCCCGGCAGGGACTGAGCAACCAGCACCCAACCCTGGGCTCTAGGGACAGTTCTGCTCTGAGAGTAGCACTTGGCTCTTGTCCTCCATGGGGTGACAGCCCAGGCAGGGACACCCCGTTATCCCACTGCTCTCAGCCCCGTTAACGGGGTGACGCTCCTCTCCGACGGAGCTGAGCAGAGAGCAGCAGTGCTGTCCCCAAGCCAGAGCAGCAGCAGGGCTTTGGGGGACCAGCAGCACACACAGGTGGACAGCACACCGATGCTGGTAAGAGCTGGGCAGGGTGACCAGGGTGCTGGGACACTGTGGGCTGTGCTCAGCCCCCTCAGCACTCACGGCAGTCCTCCGGCTCGTCCGAGCGGTCCCCGCAGTCGTCTTCAGTGTCACATTTCCACCAGAAAGGGATGCACTTGTCATTCTTGCAGACAAACTGTGATGGAGAGATGGGCTTGTGAGGGTGGCTCAGAATGGGGAGAAGGTTTTGTCCCCAGGGAACTCTACCAAGGGCACTGATCTCCATGCTGTCCCTTCCCAGGGACACTCGGTGTCCTGAACTGGAGCAAAGCCTTATCCCTGAGCCCACCCCACACAGCTTCTGGGGTTTGAGGGAGGGAGGGGACAGGCAGAAGGTCATTCCAGAGTCACAGGGTCTCTGGCTCTCCTAGGCACCCCAAACAACTGCAGTCTGTACGTGCTGGGAAGTGCCACAGGAGGGAGGTGTTGCCTGTGACTGGAGACGGTGTGTGGCCACCAGTAGCCACATGCAACAGCGTGGGGGCACCAGTGCAAGCAGAGGAGCTGGGACATGGCAAACCCACAGCAGGAGGGACATGCACAGGAGCACAGGCACATGCTGGTCCCGTCCCCCAGGCAGGGGCAGGCAGGCTGTTTGTTACCTGGCTGGCTGTGCAGTTGGAGACGCAGGTTTTGCCATCGCTGCCCAAGTAGAAGTTGGTGGGACAAGCACACTTGTGCCCCCCGCCCGGCGAGAGGAGGCAGAGGTTGCTGCAGCCAGCGTTGTTGGTCTTGCAGGGGTGGTTGGGAACTGGGGAGAGGCAGGGAGACAACCACGAGTCAGACTAAGGGAGAGGACCCTCAGGGTGGCACATGAACCCCCAGCTGTGAGACCCTTCTCACCACCAACCCCCCTCCTGCACCCCCTGCCCAACTTGGTGTCCTTTTGCACGTTGTGCCCAGCCCCAGCCTCCTGCCCAGGGCTGCCCCCCAGTGCCAGGGCCCCCCAGCTCACCGTCAGGCTGGCGGTAGGGGTGGTAGATGTGGATGTCCATGGGCCGGTGTAACGTGCTGATCAGCAGCGTCTTGTTGGCTCCCGTGGTCTTGTGGGCTCGGTTGATGGACTTGGTCTCCCAGTCAGTCCAGTAAATGAAATCCTCAAAGAGGGTGAGTGCAAAGATGTGCGGGATGTCCTGGCTCAGCACTGCAAGGGGGAGCGGGTGGCTCAGCAAGGGGGTGCCCCACACCAGCCCTCCCCCAGGGACAGCTCAGCCTGTGAACAAACCTCTTCCCCTGGTCAGAGGAGCTGCCAGAGCTGGGGGCTGTACCCAGCAGCCCTGAGTCCTGCTCCCATGACCAAGCCAAAGCCCACACCCCACACAGGCCTGGCAGCACCCCGGGAGCCGCGGCAGCACCCCGGGAGCCGCGGCAGCACCCCGGGAGCTGCGGCAGCACCCCGGGAGCCCCGGCAGCACCCCGGGAGCCCCGGCAGCACCCCGGGAGCCCCGGGGCTCTCACCGGTGTGCCGGTTGGAGCCGTCCAGGCTGGCGAACTCGATGTAGTCCTCCCGGGCATCGGCCCAGTAGATCCGGCTGTTGATGTAGTCCAGGGTGAGGCCGTTGGGCCAAGTTATCTTGGTGTCAACGATGACGCTGCGGTTGGTGCCATCCATGCCAATCTTCCCGATCAGGGAGTGGTCCCCCCAGTCTGTCCAGTACAAGTAACTGGAGATGAAACAGAGGAGAAGAGGGAGGCTGAGTCTGGCCCAAACCACAGCTCTGCCCATCCCATGGCTAAACCAGGGTGCCTGGGCACACGGGTGCGGGGTAGGGAGAAGCAGCCAGGCATTCCCATCCCATCTCCCAGCTCCAGGACTATGGCAAGATGGCAGAGTAGCCACCAGCCCCTTCCCTGTGGAGAGGAGAAGGTTCCCCAGGCTCTCACCCGTTCTGCACATCCACCACCAGCGCCCGGGGCTCACGCAGGCCGGAGTTCACCAGCACGGTGCGGTAGGCACCGTTGAGCTTCGACACTTCGATGGTGTCCCGACCTTTGTCACACCAGTACAGGTTGCCTCCCACCCAGTCCACAGCCAGCCCATCAGGGTTGCTGAGGCCAGTGCGGTGAAGAACCTGTTGGGAGAAAGTGGAGATGTTGGAGCTGCACAGGGAGAACCAGATCCTGCCCAGGTCCCTCAGAGATGACCACAGCCCCCTTCCCTGGTGCATCACCCCTGCAGATGGTCCTGCCCAGCTCCATTCCCTCACTCCTTTCTTCCCCCAACCCTCCTTGCCCACTGCTTTGGGGCAGCATGGAGCCCACAACTGACTGGGACAGTGCTGCAAAACATGCCCATAGCGACCTGGGCTGATGCCCTGAGCCCAATGGTGACCACACAGCAGAGCTTGTGCCCTCTTCCCCAGTGGCCCTGGTGCCAGTGTGAGCCCCTCCAGGCAGCCTCCCTGTGCAGGAGGTGGGTGAGGACCAGCTGCCTGGACTGGGGGTGCCTGGGGGTCTGCCTCTGTCCCCCACCTGAACATTGCTGCCGTTGATGTGCATGCGGCGGATCATGCTGCCCTGCGTGGTGACATCTGTCCAGTAGATCATCTGCTCCCGGTAGTCAAAATCCAGAGCCACCGCGTTGTTCAGCCCCTGGGAGGAAGGGAGAAGCATTGGAACAGCCTCACCTGGTAGCACAGGTTCTCAAGGGCTTTACAAAGACCAGTGAGCCCCCAGCCTCAACTCCTGGTCCCTGCAGCAGAGAAGTTAAAAGCACCTACAGAGAAGTGTTGTGCAGCCCCTACCTGACAAAGGTCTGCTACCAAAGAGCTATTGTTTACTCCTGGACACTCCCAGTGAGAGCTGGTGTTTATCCAGGATCCACCAGCTGCCTGGTAAGCCAGGAGCCCAAACTCCCAGGCTGGCAGGTCTCCTGTCCCACAGAGCTGCTCTCCCACCCCAAATCCCCGGCCACATGGGGCTGGTGCCCCCTCCTGCTCCCAGCTTCCCCCACACCTGCTTGAGCAGCGTGTAGTTGGAGCCATCCAGGTTGAGCTTCCTCAGGTAGTACCGGTTGGCAAAGATGAGGAAGGGCTCTTCATCTGCAAAGGGAAACCACGAGAGGTGTCAGGGATGTGCTGCTGGGACGCAGCCAGATCCCCTGTGGACTTGCCACCCTCCCTGCCCTGCTGCTTCCCAGCTCTCCTTCCTCAGCCAGGTACAGCTACTTCTCCTTGCAGAGCACCACAACCGATTCCAATGCCAGCAGCATCCCACGGTTGCCAGAAGAGCATCCCTGCCTCCAAAACCTGCTCTTGGCTCTCACCTGTGACAGCTTTACAGCTGGTGGGGTTGTCAGGTTTGAGCTTGTAACCCTCTATGCACAGGCACTTGTAGCTTCCCAGAGTGTTGATGCACTTCTGGCTGCAGGGGTAGGTGGTGGAGCACTCGTCGATGTCAATGCACGTCTTCCCATCGTCCTTCAGCCGGAACCCAGGACGGCATCTGCACTGCAGGAGGCAATCCAGAGCTGTTAGACACATCCAGGGCCCGCACGCTGGGACATGACAGGCATCACCATGGGACAAGCGGGCTGAGGCACAGACAGCTCGCAGACACCAGAGCAGCACAGACAAGCGCGGGCCGAGAGTGTCCGTGTGGGCATCTCCCTCCTGCCCAGCTGGCACAGGACAGAAGTGACTCTCACGCTAAGAGCAAGGACAGCATCCCCCCAGCCAACCCTCCCTACCTTGTATCCGATCTTGAGGTCCTCACACTCCTGGGAACAGCCACTCAGCTTCTTGTTGAGACACTCGTTGATGAAGCAGTTGAGCTCGTCCGAGCCGTCCGCGCAGTCGTTGTTGTTGTCGCAAAGCAGCGACTCCGGGATGCACTTCCCGCTCTTGCAGAGGAAGAAGGAGTCGTTGCACTTGTTCTCTGCAGTGGGGTGGAGATGGGGCAGCAGGGGGTCAGTGCTGGGCAGCTGGACAGCCCCACTCCCCGGCCATGGTCCCCCTGGGTACCTGGGCTGGTGCAGCGCGGGTTCTTGGGCGCCTCGTCCGAGTGGTCGTGGCAGTCGAACTCGCCGTCGCACTCCCACTGCCGGTTGCTGAGGCAGCGGCCGTTCGCGCAGCGGAACTCATGGGGGCCGCAGGTGGGGTACTCTGTGGGGAGATGGTGGGCTCACAGGGTGCAGCCCACCTCCCCGAGCTGGCCAGGAATGATGGGGCACATGGCACAGGTGACCTCTCTACAGCCCACCCTGGGACAGGGCTGCATCACACCACACCCTGCTCTCAGGTCAAACATCTGGATGATGAAGACCCCTCCAGGGTCCCATCTCAAAGCCCAGGAGACCCTACACGGCTGCCAGGGCCAATGCTACAGGAGATATGGCTCACACTGTCCTCCCCCACCCCGTGGACACCCACCACACTCCGGGGACTCGTCCGAGCCGTCGCCACAGTCGTCATCGTGGTCGCAGACGAAGTGCTTGGGAATGCACTGGCGGTTCCCACACATGAACTCCCGCTCGTCGCAGGTGTTGTTGTACACTGCAAGGAGGCATGGCTGTCACCCTGTGCTCCCTTGTCTCCCCCTCAAGCTCTTCAACTTGGGGTGCTGAGGCACAGCCCAGTTGGGGCAGAGACCCCCCACTCCTGCACCCCCAGCCTGAGCCCTGATCCCGGATGTGAACAGCACCCGGGCACTGTGGTGCCTTTGGCCGTTGCTCTGTGGGATGATGATGCTCCTCCTCCCCTCACAGCCAGGGAAAGGCACCCAAACAACCCCACGTCCAGGTCTGCTGTGACCACAGCACTGCAGTTTCCTCCTGCAAGCCTGGCAGGGAAGTGGCCAGGACAAGGCACCCCATCTGCTGCCCACAGGGACCCCGGAACTGGGGCTGCCCCCCAGGTAGCTCTGCCTGCACCACGCTCAGTTCCTCTGCAGCCCTTGGCCCCACCACACACCCAGCCCTCGGGGACTCACAGCAGCCAGCAGCCAGGGTCTCGTCAGCTCCATCCGCACAGTCCTTGTCTCCGTCACAGAGCCAGCGCTCCGGCACACACACGTAGGTGCCCGGGCACTGGAAGGAGCCTGCGCTGCAGGTGGTCAGCCCTGGGCAAGGGAGAAGCAGGAAGGAGGCCGGTCACACCCATTGCTGGAGAACCAGCACTTGGGCTATGTGTCCCCATATCTCAGGGGGGTCCCCAAGATACAGAACCCAGGAGAGCAGCGAGGACCACGGCACAGGAAAGCAAAGGATGGGAGAAGGGATGGGCAGAGGCAGGAGCAGCAGCACAGGCAGGGACTGAGAGAGGTCAGGGCAGGAGCAGACTCACGGCAGCGGCTGTCCTCGTCAGAGCCATCCCCGCAGTCGTCGGCCCCATCACACACCCAGAGCTTGGAGATGCAGCGGTGGTTGTTGCACTCAAACTGCACGGGGTAGCAGAACTTGTCTGGGAGAGGAGGAGAGGGGAGGAAGGGTCAGAGCTGGGGTGATGTGGGGGAAGGACGTGGCAGCAGAGCACAGCCAGGCTGGGCTAGCAGCTGTAGGACTGGTATGGGGGTCCCCACTCTGGAGCTGGGGAGGTTCCCCAGTTCCTGAGCATCATTTGGGTTTTTCTTTTTCAGGAAGGTTGGGAAAAAAACACCACTCAAGTGAGCTGTAAGTGGCCACCCCCAAAATAACCACGGACACTGGAGCAAACATGCACAAGGACACGTGCACTGGTCAGTTAAAAGCCCAAGCTTGTGGAATAAGCCCACAGAGGGGCAAGAATCAATCTGGTCCTTGTCAGAGATAGGGTCCTGCCTCCCCTCCAGCATGCTCATGCTCACCACCCCGTGCTGTCACCCCCAAGTCCCTTGCTCTCCCCACCCTGCCGCTCACTGCAGTGAGTCTCGTCTTCTCCGTTCTCGCAGTCGTCCTCTTTGTCACAGGTCCAAGTCATGGGGATGCACCTCCCGCTTGGGCAGGCGAAGTAATTGGCTGGACACTTGGGTTTCCTTCCACCTGTGACAGTGACAGTGATGTGAAGGTGTGTCCTGCACCTTCCCAACCCAGAACTGCCCGGCTCTGAAGGATTCCTCCCCAAAAGCCCTCAGTGATCTGCATCGATCGGTGCCCTGCAGCAGCCTCCGTGCAGGAAAAGGATGATGATCCCAGTGTGCAAACAAAGCATCCACCACCCAAACAGAGACCAAAGGGGAGCACCCAGCATTGGGTGGGTGTGACACCCCGACTCTCTCAGGCCCCAGCCCCCTTTCCTCTCCACGCTCTCACCTGGGCAGTTGCGCTCGTCTGAGTAGTCTCCACAGTCGTTGGCGCCGTCGCACACCCAGCTGGGAGCGTAGCACAGGGAGGTGTGCTCACACTTCTGGAACGTGGTGCCCTTCACCCCCAGCCTGAAATAGCTGCTGCAGTCGGTGGCAGCTGCAAGGAACCAGGAGCCCTGGGTGATGGGTGCTGCTTGCCAGCAGTGCAGCCCTTCAGTCCAGCTCCCACCGCACAGCACGAGCCCCGGACCTGCTGCTGCCAGCCCAGCCCTCCCCAGAGCAGCCCCGAGCTGGCTCTGCCCCACATGTGCCCCGAGCTGCTGGGACCATGGTAAGTTCTGATGGGCTGTTGGGTGATGAGGTGCCCACACATGGTGTGGGGGGGCTGCAGTGATGGGCTGGGGCTGTGGGAGAACCTGGGCTGGCTTCTGCTGACGGGATGGGAGCCCTGATCTCCCCCCCTCCCTGAGCCAGCACAGGTCCCAAGGACTGACAGGAGGTGGAGGGACCCAGGCCCCTGCCCGCAGGCGCAGAGGGCAGAGCTGGGGAGGCAGCAGGGGCCGTGGGACAGCAGCTGGGACACTCACTGCAGTTCATTTCATCCGAAGCATCCTCGCAGTCGATGAACTGGTTACAGCGGCTGGAATTCCCGATGCAGCTCCCATCCCGGCAGCGGAACTCGGTGGCAGCACAGCTGGTTTCTGCAAGGGGGGAGTCCCAGCAGCGGGTGAGGCTGGGCTGGGCTGGGGGACCCGGCGTGTGCAGCCACCCACGGCCCCATTCATGTTGCAGATGTGTGTGTACAGCTATGGACTGTCTGATCCTGCACCCCCAGCTCTGGTCCCCTCCCAGCTGAGACCTGGTGCCTCTCTGGCTCTCGCCTGGCAGCCTGAGCTGTCACTTGCTCACAGGCTTGAAGCTCCTGACCTTCCCTGTCAGGTCTGAACTGAGCAGACAGGCTCCTGCGGCTCTGAAGGGATGCTGCCCTTGGGGACGCTCAGGTGCCCTTTTCTCAGGAGCCAGGAGGAGCAGCGACTCTGCACCTCGCCATCACCTTCTGCTCCTCCCAGTGTCAAACCACTGCTCTGGGGAGGCTCTGGGTGCTGGGTGGCTCTGCTCAGGAGTTCCTCCTCCCCGCTGTCAGGGACTCAGCTTTACAAAGTCATCCGTGGTGCCAGCAGCACAAGTAGGATTTAGACCTTGACTCTCCGTTAAGCCCTGGCTCTGCTCTGATCCTGTCAAGCTGAAGGTAACTCTTTCCTGAAGCCTCTGTCCCTGTCCCAGACAGCTGACTGAGCTCTGGCAAGGGCTGGCCGGGAGCCAGCCTCCCTGCTTACTGTTACACGGCACTTCGTCCGAGTTGTCCCCGCAGTCATCCACGCCATTGCACCAGTAGCGGCTGGCGACGCAGCGCCCGTTCATGCAGTGCAGGTAGCCCTTCTTGCACTTGCGGCTGCCTGCGAGGGAGGAAGAGGAGGAGGAGGAGGAGGAGGTGAGCATGAAGGGAGAGCCAGTGCCCCGGGTGCCTCAGGTCCTCAGGGGCTCTTCAGCAGGGGAAGAAACAGCACAGGCAGGATTAGGAAATGGGCTCCCTCCTGCTCTGCTGGCAACACCACAGGGTTGAGCTTGGCCTTTGCCCAGCACAGACCCCTCCCAGATGAGGAGCAAGGGCTGGTGGGGTTGTTGTCAAAGGGAGGGGGCTGCAGACCGCACCAGGTGGGCTCAAGATATCTCACTCTGCAGCCTGCCCCCCCAAAATGGAAAAGATTGAGAGCCCTTGAAGCCTGGCCTGGCTGGTCCCATCTCTGGGAGGGCCAAGAAGGACTGCGAGCACTTGAGGGTCAGGAGAAAACACCCAGGAGTCCTGGTTCCCTTTGCCAAGCAGAGCTGATGGCTCGAGCAGGGTGCCTGGGCATGCTGGGGGGTCTGTGCATGTGTTGGAGCAAAGCAGCAAGAGGAGGAACCTTACTGCAGTAGGACTGCTTCTCATCTGACTTGTCCTTGCAGTGGACCACGCCGTCGCAGGTCCGGCTGAAGTCAATGCAGTCGCCGTTCCCACACTCGAACTCGTGAACGTTGCAGGTGGAATTCAGGGCTGGGGAGGGCGCAGGGAACATCAGCTCTGCCAGGCTGAGACCGGCCTCTCCTCCTCCCCTTCCCATCCCCATCAGCTCCCACGTCCCCCTCCCCCTGCACCTTTGCAGGTGAAATCCTCCTGCAGGACTCGCTCTCCGCGGCAGGAGCAGTTGACGTGTCCTTTGGGCGTGAGCAGGCAGAGATCCTGACAGCCGCCGTTGTTCACCCTGCACAGGGACAGCTCACCTAGGACAGACCGAGAGCAGTCACTCCAGGGCAGTCCCCACATTCCCCTCCCCTTGTCCTCCCTGCTGGGGAGAGGAAAAGGAGGGGTTCCTCCCCTGGCTCTTCAGGTGGGGCTATAGGGGATGCATAGGAGAACCCAGTCTCCCCAGATCTTGCAAGGAGGATACCCTGAGAAGAGCACAAATGGGGCAAATTCTCTCTCTCTCCAGCCTACACAGGATTTGGAGACAGACAGACCTTGGCACGAGGGTCCCAAAGGGGCAAAGACAGGGCAGAAAGGATGGTGGGACAGGTTCCCCCCTCCCCTGGCCCGCAGACGGGGTGGAAGAGCAGCGGGGTCTGGCAGGGGGTGACGGGTGGGGTATCCTTACAGCTGTCGGTGTCATTGGCCACTGCAATGATGCCCATGGGCTGCTGGGGGATGTCCACACGCAGAAGCTTCATGTCAGTGCCCACATACTTGTTGGCTCGTTGCACAGCCCTGCGCACCCAGTCCGTCCAGAAGATGTAATCTCCGTAGACAGCCAGGCCAAAGGGGTGCACGGGCTCCGACTTCAGGATCACCTACCAGACAGACACCAGCAAACCATGAGCACCAGGGAACCTGGCTGTGGGACACAGCCCCCAGCACCACCCCCAACGCAGCCTGTCCCCATGTGTCCACCCCAAGGGATGCTCAGACCCCCTGTGCCCCAGGGGGGCAGCCCTGCTTCCCTCTAACAACGTGCCAGCCCCAGGTTCACCACCCGCCGCTCTCTTCCCCCATCCCTGCCGCTGAGGTCGGGTCTGGACTCACGTGGCGGTGGGAGCCGTCGTATTCACAGCGCTCGATTTTGTCCAGAGTGGCATCAGAGAAGTAGATTTTCTCAGCTTTGTGGTCAATGGCCAGCCCATTGGGTGTCCGAATGTCCTGGTCGATGATGATGAGGACGTTGGCACCAGAGAGGGTGGCACGCATGATACTGGGGTGCTGCTCATTCCAGTTGGTCCAGAACATCAGACTGGAAGGGGAGAGACAGGCGATGCCTTTGCAACCCCAGCTCTCTGCTACGTGTGTGTTGGCTCAGCCCCCCCCTCTGCTGCTGGGGGGCTTCCAAGGACCTTGGGAAGGGTGGGACATGGCTCCTACATAAGAAGGGGTGGGAGAGGGATGAAAAAAGCCACTGCAGCCAGCTGGGAAATGTGGCATCCCATGGTACCAGCTGGCCAGAGAAGGGGATGGGATGGGGTTTCTGTCTTTGCTTTGGGGTGCTGAAGGACATGTGGGGAGCGGGGGCACAGGGCCTTTCTTCCCTGGGGTCCAACACTCTCAGTGCCTCCTCCCCAGTGGAGTGGTGTCCAGATGGATGCTGGCCCTGGGACCACATGGACCCCTGGGTGGGCTGCCTGGACCACCGATGGCCACTCACTTCTGGCACTCATCCAGCACAAAGGCCCGAGGATGATCATCCCCTGACATGGTGATCACCGTCTCCCTCTCGAAAGCCCCCAGGCGACTCTGGTCCACGGTGTGGCGAGTGATGGTGGAGGTGGTGTAGCTCGTCCAGTACAGCGTGTCCCAGCCGCGGTGGTACGCCAGCCCCTCCACCGAGCCCACGTCTGAGGGAGGGGAGGACAGGCCAGGGTCACTCGGCACAGCCAGTGCTGTCTGTGACACTTGGACACGTCTCCTTTGGCAGTCTGAAGTTTTTACTTTTAATTATACCCCCCTCCCCCCAAAAAAAAAATCCCTCGGAGGCTCTGGCCACCTGCCAACCCCGTGCCAATGCGGCAGCACCTGAGGGGACTTGGCAGGGCTGGGCTGGTGTCTGTGCTCGTGGGTGAGCTGAGGGCGAGACCTCTGCTACCAACCAGGTAATGACACTGAGTGATGTTCACCTACGATGAAACGAGGACTTGAACTTGGCTTTCAAGCCCAAGCTCTGATCATCTCCCCTGTGCTGGCCGGGTTGCTCCAGCTCCCCATCCCCTCTGCCAGGGGAGAGCTGAGCCACAAAGTGACAAGACAAAGACTCATGGCCAACCAGCAAAACCTTCCCTCCAGCAGCTCCCAGGCCAGGAACTTGCAGTGTGCACCCATCCTTCCTCCCTCGTTAACGAACAGCAAAAGGTTTAATGAACCAGCTATGAGAGATGGGCCCTGCTCTCCTGATCTCAGTGGTAACAACCATCCCAAGTGCCAAATGGAAATAGGCTCGTTAGCGAGCACATCTCTAACCCTTGCTGGAGGTGCTCCCTCGTGATGCAGAGCAACAGCCACGGTCTTATCAGCTGCTGCAGGAGCCAATAAAACCAACCAAGTGCAAACTGAGGGCTGGAGGTGAAGGCAGGGCCAGGCGTGGCCAGGTTTGCTCAGGCTCAAGGGGTTTGTCTTGGAAGTCAAACGCAAAGGCAGAGCAGATCCCGAGTTTGCTGCAGTGCCTCGCTTCTGGAGCGACGCACACCCACGTGCGCGCCTCCACCTCGTGATACGCTCTCCTTGCCAGAACAAGCTCTGCAGGCTGCTCCTGACACTTGTGTCCTCTACCACAGCCTGCTGCCTCTTCCAGAGGCTCCTGTAGAAAGCTCACAGCTGAACCCTTAACAGCTGCCACTCAAAATGCCTCTCGAAAACACCCAAAAAAAACATTAATTGAGAAAAGGGGAGAAAAAAAAACAGCCCTGGGGTGAAGAAAGAGGGAGTTCAGGAAGAGGTGGTGGGGAGAAGAGAAAAGAGAGGTCTGAGGGCAGAGGCACGGGGAGGGGACGCTGTGACACTCACTCTCCACGATGGTCTTGCGCCCGGTGCCGTCATCGTTGATCTGCTGGATGTTGCCGAAGTGGATGTCGCTGTAGAAGATGCGGTTGCTGCCCTTGGAGCCGTAGCGATAGTCAAAGGCCAGAGCGATGACATTCTTCATGTGCTCCGCGTCCTCGAAGGGCTTGATGGGAGCGTTGAGGTTGTTCTCATCTGACAGGTGGATGCTCTTGAGGATGGTGCGCTCTGAATACAGCAGGTAACCGTCGTAGTCGCGGCAGCTCACCCCGTCCTCGGACAGCATCCCGTGGGCGCACGCGCACGTCCTCTGCCCGCTACCCCGGAACAGGCAGAGCTGCTGGCAGCCCCCGTTGTTCTGGGCACAGATGTTGGTGCCTGGGGAGGAAAGAGTGGGGGGATTGTTCAGGGACTGGGCAGGCTCTGTGGAGGAGGATGCTCCTGCTCGGCTGCTTTTCACCTCTCTCTGCTCCCAGAGGAAGCGGGTGAAGAAACGGGCTCAGCCGACGGTGTGACACAGCTCTTTGACAAGGACACAGTGGCCCGTTTGTTTCCATCCCCCTCCCCGTATCTCCCTGCCTGGGTGGCCATCAGCACTTGGCATCACTGAGGGGGTGACCCTCAGCTCCTGGACTCACCCTTCTGCCTGGCCCGGTTGAAGACTTTTATGTCCTTAAGCTGGACGCCGATCCCTGTCCGCAGGGACACCGACTCGGTGGCATTGTCTTTGTTGCCTCTTTTGATGGAGCCATTTGCATGAGTCCTAAGAAAAAGGACAGAGTCACTGAGCAACTGACACGGGGCCACCCCAGCAGCACCTCATGGTGGGACTCAGCTCCATCACCTTCCCCATAGCACCTGCCAGCTCCCCCCACCCTCCCACACAGCCAGTGCCAGGGCACCCCCAGCACTGCCAGGCCCTTTGGACACTGTACCTATCGCTCCAGTAAATGTACTCCTCAAAGACTGACACTGAGAACATGTCCATGTTGTTGCTGGACAGGACAACCTCTCGGTTTTCACCCGTCTCCAGGTCAATTCGTTCAATCTTGTCTGTCCGGGCATCACACCAGTAAAGCTTCCCGTCCTGAGGCGAGACAGCATCCCAGTCAGCAACGGGGCAGTGTACTGGGGTGGCACTAAGGCACCCTCTGCACCTCCCACCATGTCTTGCAGAAGGTCTCAGGGTTCAGAAGACAACCGCCCTGCACTGGAGACTCCAGGGCTCTGGGGAGGGCAGCTGTGTCCCCAGAGGTCCCAGTGGCAGGGGCAGGGCTGTAGGGACCCTTGGGACCAGCCAGGTACGAGGGCAGCACCGTCCCCCAGCCGGTGGCCGTACCTCATAGTCAACAGAGATCCCATTGGGCCAACTGATGCTGACGTTGACCAGCACCATCCGCTCGGTCCCGTCCAGGCGTGACCGCTCGATGCGGGGGTACTGACCCCACTCCGTCCAGAACAGATACCTGCAGGGGACAGCAGGGATGTGACCACGGGGCTTTTGGCCATCAGAGCAGAGGACAAACACCTCTCCCCCTTTATCCCTCCACACTAGAACCTCAGTTCAGACCCCTGCTGATCTGCCAGCCTCTCCTGGTGGCCATGTGCTTGCCAACCATCCTGTGGCTGGGGAGAGGAGCGCTGCATTGCAGCTGGATGCAGCCCAGAAACCAGCCCAGGTTCCAGGCATGTAAGGTGCTGTTCTCCATCCTTCCCCAGATCCAAACAACTCCCCTCTCCCTGGGACTCTGTCTGAAGCTGGAGCCAGGCTGAGGAGGCTCCACTTGGATTTTCTGAGGTGCTGGCACCCATGAAGACACAGGGAGCTCCCAGGTAGCTCAGCCCATCAGCTGGTTTGGACACCAGGGGCCTGTCCCTTGGTGTGGCAGGAGACCTGTGCATCCTTCTCCACAGTGTGCAAACAGCACAGCTCTGCTGGGAGGGTGGCAGGGGTCTCCATTACATGCCCACCCCCCAGTTGATGGCCCTTTCTGGGCAGCTTCATGCAGTGTCTCACCCTTTCTCTGGATGGACTGTGATGGCTCGTGGCTTGTCCAGCCCCTGTGAGATGACAACGTAGCGGAAGGATCCATTCAGCCTGGCCACCTCGATGACATCGAAGCCCTGGTCTGTCCAGTAGATGTTTCCTGCAGAGAGGGGACGGTGAACACCCCCATGAGCTCTTCTCCCAGCTGCCCACCCGCTCCTCCCTGCTCTGGAGCCCTGTCTCACCAGCAATCCAGTCCACGGCGATGCCCTCCACGCGGCCAATGCCATTGGTGACCACGTCCTCCCGCCACGTCTGGTCCCGCTTGGCCCGGCTAATGGTGCTCAGACCCATGTCCACCCAGTAAATAGTGTCGTTCTCTGAGAGGGGCCAGACAGGAGAGTGGGTGTCAGTGATGGCCTCTGGGTCACCCCAAGGGTGGCACAGACCCAGGCTGAGCCGCATCCCAAGGCCCCGGTGTGGGGACCTGAAACCCTCCCTCAGCAGGAGGTGCAAGGGGAGATGTCCCAGGGCAGAGCACCGCCAAAGGAGGGGCTGGCGATGGTCCCCCTCATGCTCTCCCTCCCCAGCCTCTCCAGCCCTGTTGTCCTGCTCCCAGCCCCTGTGTCACCTGCATGGAAGTCGATCCCCACAGCCAAGGAGGTCCCCGACACAGGCACAAGAGCATCCGACTTGTCGTTGGGGTCCAGGGGAATGCCACGGATCCCCTCGTGGACTGAATACAGGAGGAAGGAGCCAACACCTGTGACACAGATGCAGGGACAGTCAGATGCATCCCACAGACAACCCACTGTCCCCTCAGTGGACAGCCACAACTCATGGAAAATGCCGACAGCAGCTCTGTGGAGGAGCACAAGCCTGACAGAGCTGGTGGGAGGGCTTGACCTTGCCATGACAGCAGCTCCACAAGCCCCCAGCCTGGGCAGAGAGCCCAGGACAGCAGAGGGACAGGCAGGGCAGGGTTGGACGGTGCTGGCTGGACCTGCCAGCAGGCTCTGCAGCTGCCTGAAGCATCCCCACCCAGGCAGCCCCTACGCCCACCTCTCGGCTGACTCCGAGGCTGCTGACGCACGCGAGCCGTGGGCTGGCAGCGCGAGCAGCAGCTGGGGAGGTGGCAGGGGAGGCAGTCCTGCCCGACACCAAGTGCCCCATCCTGCCCACTGTGCTGTGGTTGGGGGGTGATGTTTGCATGGGCAGCATGTGAGTGTCAGGCTCTGAAAGCTTGGCAGCACCCTGGTTTCTCAGGGAGGGAGGGGTGGCCCTGCTTCACTTGGGTCCCCGTGTGAGAGGAGACTGACTAGGTGAACGTAAGGAGAAAGCTCCTCCACGATCAGGAGGGGATGGGATGGCTTTCACAGCCACGCTGGGTGGGGGAAGGAATAGCAAACCTCATAGAAAGGGGGCAGGGAAGAACCCACTCCAAACCAAGCACAGACACAGTCAGAGATGAGGTTCCTGATGGGCTTGGGCAGGAACCTGGGGAACAGCCACAAAGCCCTTCCCTGCTCGGCTCTGTGAAGGGGCTGTGCTCTGCCTGGTCCTGCCCAGACCTCCCCAGAGGCTGGAAGCCCCGGAGCAGTGTGTTCAGGGGTCCTGACCCTCGCCAGGGCAGAGGGGAGGCACGAGCAAGGCCCCTTGGCAGAGCCACCTCCACCCCTGCGCGCTGGCAGAGGCTCTGCACCGCATCTGGGTCAGGGCAGCGCTTGTTATTCAGTCCCTGCCCTGACCCAGATGGTGCAGCCGCTCTGCCAGCCCCCTCCAAAAAACACCAAGGACATTTTGCACACAAACAGCCTTTGAAAGGCCCTGGCAGTGACCAGGGAGTGGGGGGGGCTCTTCCCTCCCACGGGAGACGGTGGCAAACTGGGCAGAGACTGGGGATCTGCAGAGCAAACGCTGTGTCAGCTGCTCAGCCCCGTTCCTGGTGATGGTGGTGGGTCAGTGACCCAAACCCGCTGCCGACAGCAGGAGTTTCTCCTCTCCTTTGAGGGCTCCCCCCATGCAGTCCTGCTCCCCTCTGCCCGCTAAACCCAGAGCCCTCGGTGCCCGGGCAGTGTCCCTGTGCCACCCGCGCTCATCACTGCCAGCCCCTCACAGGGACAGCCCATGCCAGGGTCTCACTGTGGCCTGAACCCCATCCCCTCCTGAGCGCCCCCAGTGTCCTTCTGGTCCCCAGTGTGAGGGGAGGTGTGGGGCAGTCGGAAGGAGCCTGCACAGAGCCGGAGGGAGAGGTCACCAGCCCCACATGCCCCACGCTGGCACACGCCTGGCTCGGTCACACAGCACCACGTGCAGCTGTGGCGGGGTCTGCTCCAAGGGGACAGCTCGAGTGAGGGGACAGGGACAAGGACAGGCCACGCTCACCTTCGCAGGACTGCTGCCCGCTCTTCAGGCTGTAGCCCGCGGTGCACATGCAGGACCGGGAGGTCTCAGAAGTGGGGAGACAGAGCTGGGAGCAGTCGCCGTTATTGAGGCTGCAGGGGTTGGTTCCAGCTGCCGTGGAGAGAAGGGGGGTGAGGGACAGCCCGGGGGTGAGGGACAGCCTGGGACCAGGGCACAACCCCGGGGCTGCGGGGCCAGCACCGCTCGGGTGCTCTGCGCCAGTCGGCAGGGACCTGGCGCGAGGGCAAGGGCCAGGCTTGGGCCAGCAAGAAGGGACAGGGTCAGCCAGCCACCCGGCCACTGAGGGCCAGGCTCTGGCCCTGCTGGCATCCCAGCCAGGTCCCTGACTGTTGGTGACCCTGCAGAGCCTCTGCCCAGGGACCACGCGCTCACCTTGCTGGATGCTCTCGTCATAGACCTTCATGTGCATCACCAGCGTGGTGCTGTTGCGCAGCACTGTCACCTCCGTCCCGTCCTTCTTGTTGCAGGTGCCCATCCTCTCAGAGGCCTGGTCAGCCCACCACAGCTTGTCACCTGGAAGGAGAAGGCAGGGACATGCAGCAGCTTTCCCCATCCCCTCCCACCCCAGCAACAAAGAGTGGTGGGTCCCTGCAGATTTACATGCGGTGGCCTAGAAGAAGGGGTCTGAGCTCAGCCTTTGGTGGAGAAGCATCCCCTCCACAGCTGCTAGAGGAGGCAACAAGCAGTCTGTGTGTGGACAAGGCCAGGAGAAAGGGAAAGGGCTTCACCAAGCACCCCACCACCCTGCCAGCTCTCACCCATGATGGCCAGGGCGGTCGCCTTGCTCAGCTGACTCTTCATGGATTCGATCACCTCCAAGTTGCTGCCATCCAGGTTGCATCTGTTGATGGTGCCATTGCCAGAGCTGATCCAGTACAGCTTGCTCTCTGGGTAGTCAATGGCCAGGCCTGGAAAGCAAGGGACTGTCAGTATCCAGGTGGCACATGGGGACTGGCACCAGCTGGGAGGTGGGATGACCAGCAGAGCGGGTGGGGTGATGAAGAGAATGGACACACAGGGTCAGGGTGACCCAGCACAAACCAGCTGCCAGCCCCCTGGGGAGCCAGGGCTGCCAGGGCAGCAGCTTGAGGCTTTCAGAGCCAACAAGGGCACAGCAAGGCGGGGTGGTACCGGGGGGCACGGGGGGGTCCGTACCAACAGGCCCTTTCTGGTTGGTGAAGAGCAGAGTGCGGTTGCTGCCATCCATGTTGGCCACGCTGATGTTGTCCCCATCTGTCCAGTAGAGCTTCCTGCACCGGTGAGGGGACACTGAGCACAGAAGCTCCAACAGCCCCGCAGAGGTGGCTCACACACAGCCCTGCTGCCCCCCCAGCCCCCCGGCTCTGCCAGCCCCTGCCACCCCAGCCGGCTCTCCAGGGTGAGGCCAGCCCTGTGCTGACCCCTCACCACACAGCCCGGGCAGCGCGGCCGCGTCCTCACCCCCAGTACCGGGACCTTGGAGAGGGGTTGGTGTTTGTGAGCGCTCCCACAGCCCTGCCCAGCAAAGCCCCGTGCACACCCAGACTGGCACACACTCGTGCACTGCACACTCATCCCCAGCCCGCTCCCCTTCACGCACACACGTGTGCTGACACGCGCCGACAGACGGGCACCGCGTCCCCGTGTCCCCTCACGCCTCCTACACGCGCTGGCACACAGGGAGAGCAACCTGTTCGCTCCTCCACCGCGCACGGGCACCCTCACGTGCACACACGTGTGCTGGCACATCCGCCTTCTCCTCCTTCGACCCTCCTGGCGTGACCCCAAATCACTGGCACTGTGTCCCACCAGACTTACCCCTGGAGGGGGTGAACCACCAGGCAGTGGGGCTTGTCCAGCCCCTGGATCACCGCGTTCTTGAAGGAGCCGTCCAGCCGGGCCACGTTGATCTGCTTCTTGTTGGCATCATAGCTGGTCCAGAAGAGGTTTCTGGAAACCCAGTCCACGGAGAGGCCATGAGCATTGGGCAGGTCTGAAAGGGAAGGGAGAAAGGAGACTTGTTAGCTGTGAAAATGGAGCTGGGACAATGCTCAGAGGAGGAAGAAGAAGAAGAAGGGCTGATCTCATGGAGCTGAAGCCTCTGAAGGGCTGTTGGCTCTGCCCCACTCCAGGACTTGACAGGAGCAGCCGTGCAAGGCGAAGCTCCTCCACACCCACCCGCTGAGACAACGGTCTCCACGCCAGTGCCGTTGATGAAGGCTCTCTTGATGGTCTGGGTGCGGACATCAGACCAGTAAATGCGCTGCTCCAGGGCGTCATAGTCCACCACGGTGACGTTGTCGATGTCGGGCACCGTGAAGGAGATGATGTAGTTGTAGTAGGGGTTGTCAATGTCCACGCCTCGGATCTCCATCTGCCGTGCATACAGCAGGAACTTCTTAAACTCTGGGGAGAAGGATGAGAGGGACAGTTGTGGGACCTCAGCCTGGTCTGCAGAGCTGGCTCCAAAGCACCCACTTGTCCTGCCTGCCCTGGGGCAGCCTGGGCAGACCCCTACCATAGCAGGTCGTGTTGTCCTTGTCCAGCTTCATGAGGTGGGGGCAGGCACAGGACAACGTGCGGTTGTAGTTGATGAGGCAGAGGTGGGAACACGGCCCTTTGCCACCGTTGGCTTCACAGGGATTAGGAGCTGCAAAGGGGATAAGACTCAGTGACGTCCCTGTTCCAGGGGACACCTACCCAGGAGGCCCCAGGCAGCTGCAGACCTCCCAGACCTTGCCTGCCCCATCAAGGAGCTCTGACCCATCAGCCTCATCATCCCAGGACTTCTATGCTGGGTGGCCATGGCCATAGCAGAGGCCTCTGGCTCCAGCTACATGGGTGGGAGAAGCTCCCACATGATGCTCCAAGTGGGTGTGGGCACCCACCAAGTGCCAGCACCATCTCCCCACCGTGCTCCCCCCACTCGGTCCCACCACCTCCGCTCCCCCAGGCCTCACCCAGGGGCTGCCGGGAGGGGTGATACACCTGAAGGTCGAAAGGCTGCGTGTTGGTCCTTTGCACGACTGTCACGTTGTGCCCCGTCCACTTGTTGGCCTTGGCCAGCGTGTTGGTGCGCCAGTCGGTCCAGTAGACCTCACCCCCATAGAGAGTGACAGCGAAGGGATGTGACAGGTACTCGTGTCCCCGCAGCACCTCGATGTGCCCCGTCCCATCATACAGGGCTGAGTAGATGGCATCTGACCTACACCAAGCAGAGATGAAGGGTGAGAGCAGGCAGATGGTGGGCAAGGGTCACCAGGCACTGGCAAAGGTCCTTAACCCAACAGCAATGACCCATGGGGTCTAAGCAGCCACCCACTCTGCTTAATGCTGCAGAGGAGGAGAACTCCTGATTTACACCAGGGATCAGAGCCCCCATGGAGGAGAAAACCAAGGGCAAAGGCTGGAAGGTGTTGCAGACACAACAGACCCCAGAGAGCAAAGCAGACCCTAGAGAGCAAAGCAGACCCCAGAGAGCAAAGCAGACCCCAGGTGCTCCCAGCCCAGCAGTCAGACAGCAGAACGACACAGGAGCGAGGGGGAAGGTGCCAGAGGTGGGGGGGACAGGGAGGGACAGAGATTGGGCCAGATCCTGGTCCTACCTGGCGTCGATCCAGAGGATGCGCTTCTCCAGGTAGTCGACGGTGAGCCCGTTGGGCCAGCCCCCCGAGCCCGTCTCCTTGTGGATGGTGCGCCGGCCCGCGCCGCTCATGGAGGCGGCTTCGATGCGGGGCAGGCTGGCGTCCCAGTCCGTCCAGAAAAGGATCCTGCGAGGGACAGCGAGTGGGGACAGTCAGCATGGAGACACCAGGCTCTGCCTCCCAAACTGGCAGTGGGGCATGTGCCCAGATAGGAGCCTGTAGCCCAAGATCCCAAGGGTGCCACCATGTTCCAGTGACCGATGTCCCTTCCTGCCTTACCCATAGCGGGGGTCCAGGGCGATGGCGCGGGGATGCTCGATGTCCCCAGCCAGCAGGGTGGTTCGCATGGTGCCATCCAGCTTGGCCACCTCAATCTGGTCCAGGTTGCTCTCTACCCAGTAGATGTTGCCAGCGATCCAGTCCACAGCCAGCCCCTCAGGGGTGGCCAGTCCGTACTGGATCACCACTTCAAAACTGGTCAGAGCTGTGGGGCACAGCACCAGGAGGGCTCAGGCTGGTGCCTCTGCCCTGGCCCACCCGCCACCATCACACCCCAGTCCTGAACAGCTCCACCTGGCCTGGCTGGGACTGACGGTGGGCGACACCACTTCCCCCAATAGGGCCTGAACCCCAAAAGGCTCAGCCCCACATCCCAGTGCTGGGCTCTGTGGGTGCCCCTGCAGCACTGATGAGGAGGGGGTCTGGCTTTGTGCTTCCAGCTGCTGGGCTGCAATTACCATTAGGGAAGTGTTGTGAATGCTAATTAACTCCTATATAATGAGCAACTTAGGAGAGCAGAACGGGATCACGACGGGGGCTGTGGGCTCCAGTGGCCACACCACTGTCATTGCTGGCACCCTGTCCTCGAGCCGCACCCCCTGACCCCCCCCAGCTGGTTCCACACCTCCAGGGCTACTCACCCCCATTCTCAAGCAGCTTTCCCCGGTAGATTTTGTCCTCCACCACGTCAGTCCAGTACAGCGAGCTCTGGTTGAGGTGGAAGTCCAAGGCGATGGTGTTGCGCAGCCCCGGGACCAGGACGCTGTAGTCACCCCGGTGCAGGTCAATGCGGCGGATCTCGTGGCGGTTGGAGAATATGATGAACGGCTTGAAGGGGTCTGGGGAAAGCAGGGCAGGGTCAGAAGGGTGGCATGGACAAAGCTGGGGGAAGGCATCCCTGGCTCCTGGTCCCTGCCCCAGCTACAGGACCCCCCACACTCCTGCACCATAAAGAGCTGCTTGTGCCAGCTGGGGACAGCAAGGGGTCCACTGTCGGCAAGCAGATCCCCCCCAGGACCCAGCCATGCCCGGCAGCACGGTCCTCAGTTCCACTGCTGCTGCCTCCAAGAGCAGAGGGGGGACAATCCCCACCACAGGCAGCGGGGGTGATGCTGCCAGCCCCCGCAGCCCACCCACACACCCAGGCTGCGGCAGCTCTCTCCATCGGGCTCCAGCATCCAGCCCTCGTAGCAGGAGCACTTGACGTTGTACTTGTCCTGCTCGCACTTCTGGCTGCACTTGAGGTGCTTGGCACAGTAGCTCTGGATCTGGCAGGTCTTGTTGTCCGAGCCCAGCTCCATCCCCAGGGGACAGGAGCAGACGATGCCCTCGCCGGGGGCCACAGTGCAGTTGTGGCTGCAGCCACCGTTGCTCAGGGAGCACTGGTCTGCGGAGAGAGGACGTTCCTGTCAGACCCTTGTCCTGCTCCCAGCCAGGGGACACCCCGTGTCCCAGCGCCCAGCTCCACGCTCACCACAGAGCTCGCCCTCATCAGAGCCATCCCCGCAGTCGTCAGAGCCGTCACAGAGCTTCTCGGGGGGGAGGCAGATGGAGGTGTTGTTGGCGCAGGTGTGCGAGGGAGGTTTGCACACCAGCGACTCGCAGTTCTCCTCGTCCGAGTTGTCCTCGCAGTCGCTGTCCCCGTCACAGACCCAGGCCTTGCTGATGCAGCGGGCTGCCGAGGGGGAGTGAGGAGGAGGCAGGTGAGACACAGAGGAGACGTTATTTCAAGCACTTGGAGTCCCAGCTGCCCCGGAGCTGGTGTCCCTCCACCACTGTCCCCAACCCCATCAAGCCGAGGTGGGTCCCAGCCCCTTCCCCAGGTCAGAGGGGACAGGGGTTCCCCCTCCCTTGCTCTCACCTGAGTCCTTGCAGCCAAACTTGACATTGGGGTCGCAGACATGGGTGACCCCCTCGCAGTTCTTCTCATCACTCGAGTCCATGCAGTCCGTGTCACCGTCACAGCGCCAGCGCATGGGGATGCAGAGCCCGTCCAGCCGGCACTGGAACTCGTCGGTGTGGCAGCCCCCGGGTGGGCGCGTGGCTGGTGGGAGGGCACCCGCACCCGCTCACTGCCTTTGCCCCGAGGAGCTGGGAACTGGGGTCTCAGGGGGCAGGAGGAGGAGTGGGGGCAGGAGGAGGAGTTGAGGCAGGAGGAGGAGTGGGCACTCAGCCTGGCAGGGAGAGAGCCAGGGGCACCCAGGGGTGCAGGAGGGGGTATTTGGGCACCCAGGGTGGGTCGAGGCTGCAGGATTCCCTGCCTGGAAGAGGGGTCTCTGCTCGGGGGGGCTTTCTGCTCTCCAGACAGGACGGCAGCAGAGCTGATGCCCAGGAGGATCCATCTGCTGCTCACTCCCTCCCTCCCAGGGCAGGACCTGGGTCCCCAAGGGCAGGACACTGAGCAGCAGCCTGGCCCCGCTGCGGCCTGGGGCTCACCCTGGTTGGTGCAGTTGGCGTGAGTCTCGTCGCTGTAGTCCCCGCAGTCGTTGTCCCCGTCGCAGGTCCAGTGCACAGGGATGCAGCGCCCGCTGTTGCACTTGAACTGGTTGCTGGAGCAGGAGTGGCTGCAGCCCGCCTCGTCACTGTTGTCCCCACAGTCATTGTCTGGGGAGGGAAAGGGAGCGGGAAGGGGCTCAGAGAGTGCCCAGTTGGCCAGGAAAGGGCTGGCGGAGGCACGGAGGAGGGAGGAAGGACAAGACCCCTCTGCCAGAGGGGCCAGGGGAAGTGGGGAACAACGGGAATCAGACAGACCACGCCAACAGACAGGACGTGGGGTGACAAACAGCCCCGCGGTGCTGGTGGCGGGACCCCCACCGGGGAGGCCGGGCTGAACAGAGCCCCCGGCCCTCCCCCCCCCGACACGCTCGCCAGGCGCAGCCACAGCACCAGCACACAAAGAAAATGGAACACAGAAACTGCATAGATCAGCCATGTACCTGGGGAGGCTGGGAGGGGGCCCAGCGCCGAGGGGGCCGCTCTGCTCCGCAGCGGGAGTGGAGCCAGGGGGACCGTGCACTCCTTTACAGGGTGCATCATGGGGAGGGGGGCTGGTGTGGCCAATTAAGGGGTGTCAGTTTGTCTGGAGGAAACACTGATGGACAGGAGAGATTTAGCCTGAGGGTACCAGGACACTGGCAATGCAGCCGCTCTGCCTGCCCAGCTGGTGCCAGCACAGGGCTGGTCTGGCTCACTGGAACCACCATAGGGCTCTGCCCCACTGCAGACCCCCAACCTGAGCTCGGTAAAGGGCCTTTGCCTCCCACTGCCTCTGCCTGCCCTGCACAGAGAGCTCAGGATGGGCACAGGGACAATGGCAGTGACAACTGCCATGTCACTTCACCAGCAGCCCAGCTCCTGCTCTCCGGGCTCCCGACAAGAGCTTCCCCAGCAACTCCACTTGGTGAGCTGGGAGGGACGGCTGCTTCCCTCCCCAGCACCCAGCACATCCCTCCCACTGCTGGAGTGCAGGGGACATTGCCAGAGAGCATGGGGGGCATGGCCAGAGACTGTGGGGGGCATGGCCAGGGGGCATGGCATTGCCAGAGAGCGTGGGGGCATTGCCAGTGTCTGGAGAAGCAGCCCATGGGGCTCACAACACTCTGGACAGGGCAGGTTTGGGGGTTATGTGGGGCCAGGTTGGGGTTTGGTGCATGTTGATCTATGCACTAACCGGTAGGTTTTGGACAGTTCTTTTCGTCAGAGCCATCCCCACAATCTTTTTCTGAAACACAGAACCAACCAGACAGGAGAGTGGGCACAATGACAAACAAAACAACACGACATGGCACACGCACAGAGGGCAGCACAAGAACACGCTGGCGCCGGGACGTGGACACTGACATGGAGAGGGGACACACAGAGACTGCACAGGGACAGCAAGTGGCCTGGGAGGCGAGACCAGATGCGGTGGTGGGTGCTGGGGGAGCCTGGGCAGAGGGGCTGGGAGCCCCTGGGTGCTGCAGCTCTGGCCCTGCAGGTGCCTGGCCAGGCTCTCGGCTGCAGCAAGATGCTCCATGCCAAGGCTGTTGCTTTTGTGAGCACCTGGCTACCAGCACTGGTGGATCCCCAGGAGAAGAGACCATCCCTCGGTGGTGATGGCTCAGAAGTGGGGCTGCCCCAGGAGGAAGAGGCCATTTGCTGAGGAAGACCCCAAGGAGAGACCTGCACCCGTATCTCCCTGCTCGGCCCCTGCACTGGCACGTGCACTCTGCAGCTCTGAACGTGTCTCGCCTGCTCTGAAGCCACTAATTAAACCTAACAATGCAGAGCTGCTAGGAAAACTGACATAAACCTGTGGGGAAGGAAGGTGGCCTTGGGGCAAACCCTCTTTCCCAAACCTGGCCCTCAAAACAGGTCTGAGGCCAGACGTGAGCTCAGTGGGAGATCATTCCTGCCTTCCCCAGGGCTACGGGACCTGGCTCAGCCCCGCCAGCAGCACAGGCCACTCCACACTCATCTCAAATACTGGGGCAGAGTTTTGGCACCTTGCAAAGAATGTCAAGGTCTGCTGAAATGATCCCTGCCAGGCTATTCCTGCACCACACGCTCCTCCAAGGGCAGCCAAGGAAATCTTGGGTCTCAGTTGCAGGATGCGCTTACAGCTTCAGCTAATGCCTCCTCCCTTCAGGGGCTGGCTCTGCTCTTTAGCACAAGGCTGAGAAGTGGCTCTTGCAGGAACAGGGTCCCCTGCCAGGCTGGCACCCCTGCGTCTGATCTCGCCATCCCCGGCTGCACCCCCTTGGCAGCGGCGGCGCCGCCGTGGCCCTCACCGTTGTCACAGCGCCAGTTGATGTTGATGCAGCGCCCGTTGTTGCAGGTGAACTGTGTCAAGGGGAAGCAGGTCGGGTAGGCTGCGGAGGAGGCAGAGGCATGGTCAGTGTGGGGAGACACCCCGTGCCCCAATCCCCACGCCCAGCCCCACCGGTGCCTCTGCCCCAAAGGGCCCTGCGCTCCCTGCGCTCCCCGGCCCTGCTCACCGCACGAGGCAGACTCATCGGAGCGGTCCCCGCAGTCATCATCCAGGTCACACGTCCAGGAGATGGGGATGCAGCGCCCACTGGCACAGGAGAACTGGTTGGGGGAGCAGGTCCGAGCTGGCCCAGGGAGAGACAGACAGAGCTTTAGTAGCTGGCAGTGCCTGGCTTTGCTGGGGGAAAGGTGGGGAACAAACCCCTGGGGTTCCTGAGAGGCCAAACTGGCTGCCAGGTGGGCAGCAGGGACACACGAGGCCCTGAAACCTCGGCCTCAGCCCTGCAGCATGCAGGGACCAGCGAAGGTGGCAGCTCAGCCCTGCAGCATGCAGGGACCAGTGAAGGTGGCAGCTCAGCACAGCGGTGTGAGCTCTCTGTTCCCCGAGGATGAGGCAAGCTCCTCACCTGAGCAGGTGGAGTTGGACTCGTCCTCGTTGTTCCCACAGTCATTGTCCCCATCGCAGAGCCAGCGGTTGGGGATGCAGCGGTTGTTCTTGCACTTGAAACGGTCAGAGGGGCAGGTGTGCTGGTCTGCAGGGGAGACACACGCTCAGGACCTGCCCTTCTCCATCCCATCCCCACTCCTCCTCCACGTCTGGTGGAGAGAAAAACTGAGAAAAGGGCAGGGAGCCTCACACAAACGGGGGATCCCAGATCCCCATCACCATTTCCCCCCCTCAACTGCTCAAGCTCATTCCCCTCCTAGAGCTGGGGAGGGGACGCAGAGGTCCTGGCTGCCCAAATCCATCCCAACCACTGATCCCACATCTGGGGGAAGCTGTGCCCATATCCTGCCACCCCAGGAACCGCTATCCTGACGTGCAGGAGATGGCTACGCACGGCAGAGCTCAGGGGCTTCGTCACTGTTGTCCAGGCAGTCGTTGTCCCCGTCACACTTCCAGCGCTCCTGGATGCAGCGGTTGTTCTTGCAGGCGAACTCCCCGGGCTGGCACTGCGGAGGGGGGATGTAGGACGGGTTGGCTGGCAAGGGAAAAACAAAGGGAGAGGAGGATTTTAACCAAGTGACCAAGTACAGAGCAGCAGTAAGGACAGTCCTGTGTCCCCAGGCTGGCAGGATGTCTACGTGACTGCCCCGCAGCCCTGAGAACCGACACAGACACTCGTGTGCCCGTGCACCAGCTCCTGAGCACGAAATGAGAACGTGCAGCCGACGACTGGGGGGACACCCTGGCTCAGGCTGCACGCAGGGACTGCAGCAGCAGAGCTTCACTCCTCTCATTTAAGCCAGCAAAGCACAGCACTGCCCAGGCTCCCCACCCTGAACCTGGCTCACCCCCACGCTGACATCCCCAATGGATGCAGAGCTTCCACACACCGACCCCCACCCTGGGCAGGCACGTGTCCTGCTGCCATCGTGCAAGAGGAGGAACCGGAGCCGGTAACGTCACCTCTCTGCAGGGAGCACCCACCTCCCCGAGCCCCAAGCCAGCCCCACGCTCACTGCTGATGTGCCAGAGCAGAGCTGCAGACCCTGTGTCCCCACCCATCCCTTGGGGAAAAGGGGTCCCCACCGGGGTCGAGCCCCAAGACAGCCTACCCTGGCAGGTGACGGAGTCGGATCCCAGGAGCTGGTCCTCGGCACAGGCACACTGACGGCCCCGGGGGGTGGCCAGGCACAAGCTGCTGCAGCCGCCGTTGTTTACGCGGCACTTGTTGGAGCCCACTGCAGAGGCAGGACAGGGGTGAGGAGAAGGGGACTTCATTGCTCAGGGAACCCTGTGGACCCAGGGGGGGCTGCTGGGTGCCCCTGGGACTCCCTCAACAGGCTTCACAGTTGGAGACCCCAGTTCACTGCGCCATGCCAGGCAGTGGGGACCCCTCAGGGGACATAAAGCCTGGCTGAGCTAGCTGGGAAGCCGGGCAGGCAGGGAGAGAGGGGGAGAAAGAAAGGAAAGGCTGGAAGGGCAGGGGATGAGTGACAGCAGAGCTTATGGAGAGAAAGACAGGGTGCATAGGGATGGATGGACAGACAGGCAGGGATATGGTCAAAAGGAAGCAAAAAGAGGTGAAGGGTGCTTAGGTGGGGTACATCCTCAGCCCCCAGCCCCATCCCTCTTCCAGCCCCCCCATTCCCTGGTGCGTGGCAGGTCCCTGCAGTGCCAGGCAGAGGCGGCCCCAGCACCTTGCTGCTGCTGCGCGTCGTACATCCGGATCTCGAAGATGGGCGGGCGCTCGTTCCGCAGCAGGGTCACCACCTTGGAGGTCTGGTCCAGCCGGTAGATGCTGCCGCTGCGGTACTCAGTCCAGAAGAGGAAGCTGCTGTAGTGGCACAGCCCGAAGGCGTGATTCAGCTCAGGTCCCTCATACACGATCTGTGGGCACAGGGAGGCACAAGAGGCTCGTGGTTAGCTGGGATGGGGAAACCCCATGTGGTGGGACAGGGCAAGGGACATTGGAAGGGGAAAGGAAGGGACAGGAGGCAGGGGAGTGTCGCTGAAGGTGGCCAGACCCGCAGCAGATGCAGCCAGCTTGGCTGCCTACGGCCCCATCTTGGCGGGGATCAGCATTTGAGAGCCCGTGGGGCCTCCACTTGCCTTCCGCTCAGTGCCGTTGAGATAGACCATCTCGATGCGGTCATAGAAAGCATCCACCCAGTAGAGGATCTTGGCTGGGATGTCCAGGCTCAGCCCATTGGGCCACAGGACAGTCTTGGAGGTGATGAAGATGTTGCGGTTGGAACCGTCCATCCAGGCTCTCTCAATCTTGCCCCTCTTGCTGTCCTTGGGGTCCTCCTCCCAGTCCGTCCAGTACATCCACCTGCCACAGACACCAGGCTGTTACAGACACAGATGAGCTGGGCTTGGAGCCCACCCCACCACTGATCTGAAGAGCAACCAGCTCTGCCTCCACCAAACCAAGTGTGAACTCTCCAGCTGCTTGCAGAGCTGCTGACATAAAGAGCAGGGAGGTCCTGCTGCCCCGTGCCTACAGTGAGACCCCCACCCCAACGCAACAGCCCCATGGTCCTCCCAGCTGCACCCGCCCGCACCCGTTCAGGGGGTCCACCACGATGGCTCGGGGGTGGGTCATCTTCCCCTCGATCAGTGTCTTCCGTGTCTGGGCAGCTTTCTCCAGCCGAGCCACACTGATGGTCTTTTTGGGGCCGTCATCTGTCCAGTAGAGGTTGTTCCCCATCCAGTCCACAGCGATCCCTTCCACGTTGTGGATGCCTTTGGGAAAAAGCAGGGGCGGGTGCTCGTCACCAGAGCTGCGCGGCAGCGGGAAGATGAGGAGTGGAAGCGACAGCCCCATGTGATTCACGGAGCATTCGGCACCACCTGATCCCAACTCAAACTGACAGGGATGATGGACCCCCCCCACCCCAGTGCAGGCAGCTCCCTCAGAGAACCTGGGCTGGAAAAAGCCAAATTCAGGAGTATCCTTGGCTGGTTCACCCCAAGGCAACACAAAGGTACAGAAATGCTGCCGTGACATGAGGAAAAGCACTGATGGCCATTGCTGCTGGACCCCAGGGGCTGCCCCTCCACCACGCACCGTCCTTCAGGATGGTCTCTCGCTCCGTGCCATCGATCTTCTGCCGCCCGATGAGGTAGCTGGTGGTGTCAGCGAAGTAGATGAAGCCGGTCTCAGCGTGGAAGTCCAGCGCTCGGGGGTTCATGAGGTTCTCGATGGGGATCATGTGCTCATCCGGCACCTTGGCCCCCATGTCCATCCCACGGATGATGCCTGGACGTCCCTTCCCGTACACCAGGAACAGCTCATGCTCAGGCTCTGTAGGGATGGGGAGAACCATCGTCACCAGCCGGGCCAGGGCGGTGCTGGGGGTGAGTAGCCCGATGCACGTGGCATCAAGGCTTTCACACCTTGCAGCTACGACACGGAGATCAGGGGGAGGCAGCAATTTGCCCCCGTGTCCAGCATGTCCACTGGGACCACAGAGCCCAGCACACAGCTTAGGCCAGGAGGGAAAGGGGTGTTTGCAACCAGGAGGGAAGGAACCAAAAAGCTTTGCATGTCCCTGGGCCTGTGTGCTCCCAAGGGTCTCTGCCCATCCCGGTCCCTCACAGAGCTGGTGACCACCAGCCCCCTCCCGCAGCCCCCCAGGGCCAGGACTCACTTTTGCAGGACTTCCCGTCGCTGCCCAGGCTGAACCCGGAGCGGCAGCGGCAGGTTCGGGTCTTGTGGCTGTTCCCCAGGAGGCAGATGTCCGAGCAGCCCCCCGGCTTCCCAAACTGATCGGGCTCGCAGGCGTGGCTCCTCACTGCAACACAGAGCACGGGCTGCAGCGGCCAGGGGCAACCACAGCAGCGCAGAGATGGCCTGCCCGCCACAGGTCCACGCTGGCCAGGGAGGGGACACCAGTCCACAACCACAGGGACACAGAGATGGCCTCATGGGTGCTGCTGGCCTGACTGCAGCTCTGTGGGCTTCAGGGGTCCCCTTTCCCCCAGAGCCCCCAGGGGCTGAGCATTGCACAGGACAGACAACGCAGAGATGGGAAAGGACCTGCCCAGGATGAAGGATCGCTGCAGAGCAGAAGCCAGCACAGCATGTCCCAGCACACGGCCACAGGGCCACACCACCTCCATCCTGCCAGCCCATCCCTCACAGTTAGAGCAGGGCTGCCCAGCTGCTCCGCACACAGCACTGGCAGGATGAGTCCTCGTGCGAGGACAGCCAGCATCAGCCCAGAGAACCCCCTTAATCACATTCCTTCACCGCTCAGAAATCTCCTGATTAGTTTTATATTCTGGAAAATGCCAAGCAGGCTGCAGCCGCTAAGAGGATTTTAAATGAGTAAATTGATTAAGTGCAGGATGGTGCTGGGGGTGGGGCAGGCAGACAGGGATGGATGCAGGGAGAGGATGGTGCCTGCAGCTCCGAAGCCTTTCAACTCCCTGAAATCCCTTGGTGCCCAGGAGTGCGTGGCCCTGGTCAAAGGGCAAACACGCCAGCAGTGGGGACCGAGGGTGTGTGGGCACCACAAAAGGGAGCCATTAATATTTCAAGATGCCACAACTGCTCCAACGTCCCCACGCTCTCCAGTGAGACGTGATCAATCAACCCCGTGGCGCAGCTGCCCGGCTCACGGGGACGGCTGCCACGTCTCTTGCAGGAGGAGATGGAGTGATAACAGGGGCTGGGGGCACCCCAGGGTGTGCAGCAGCACAGTGAGAGGCCGGCCCTCGGCTGCCTGGGGAGCAGGAATCCCACCCAAGCCTCTGGTCAAGCAGCGCTGTCACTCTGGGACAGCAGCTCCAGGAGTCCCTGCAGACCACGGCCGGGCAGCTGGCTCCTGTATCCCTGTCCCTGGGCAAGTGAACTGGGTGTCTGGTCCCATTAGGAGCGGGAATTCAGAGGGAATTCAACCTGTCCCCACCACTGCCTGCCTTTGGGGTCCCAGAAGCTGCTTTTCCCCGGCTGGGGTCCCACCTGTGGGCTGCCGGCGCTGGTGGTAGATGTGCAGCGCTCCGCCCTTGTCCACCCGCGTCACCACCTGGTACTCGGTGCTGTTGAAGCGGTTCACCCGGATGACGCTGGTCTTCTGCTGGGCGTTGGCGTTGTCCGAGTTGGTGGCGTAGAGGTAGTTCTCAAAGACAGTTAGCCCGTAGAGGTGTTCAATCTGGAAGGCACCACCACAAGGAACTCAGGAGGAGACATGAGAACCTCGACTCTGAGGCATGCAAAGCCCCCAGTCCCACCCTACAGCTCTGGCCTCTGCCTCATCTGGGACACGAGACTGGGCTTGGCAGGAAGGTGCTGCAGACCCAGTTGGTGCTCAGCAGCTTGTTGCTTGACCAGCAAAGCCAAAGCCTTTGGATCAGTGCCCCCCAGCAGGCCAAGCTCAGACATGCCTCCAGCACACTCTACCATAAGGTCCCCCCCACCCCTCACCTCCCCCTGGACCCACTCACCAGGATGCCCTGGATGATGGTATGTCTGTTCTTGCCTTCATAATCCACCACCTCAATGTAGTCCAGGTAGGCATCAGCCCAGTACACCAGCCGGTTGACCAAGTCCAAGGTGATGCCATGGGGGAAGACAATCTTGCTGTCCACCAGCTTGGTGCGGTTTTGCCCGTCCATGTCACAGCGTTCCACCTTGGGGATCTGCCCGTAGTCGGTGAAGAACACTTTGCTGCATGAGAAAGTGCAAAGCTGTGACCATGCAGCCACAAGTTGGAAGCAGCAGCTTGTCCTGAGCCTGGCTGGGTCTGTCCTGCAGGACCGAGCACTGGCAAAGCCACTGCCCAGGGCAGGCAGGGTGGGACAGGCCCCTCCAGAGAGGGACTTGGGCACAAGGGGACAGGAGATCCCACAGCCCTGGAGGGAAGGACCACACGCTTGCCAACTGCCACCAAGAACAGTTCATTAGAAGACCCAGGATCAGATGTTGATGTTCCCCAGGGATGCACTGGCCTGGCTCTGCTCCCACACCAGCGCCCATCCCCAGTGCTGTGACAGCTGAACAGAGGTTTGGGCTGCCCTGACCCACCCCTAAGGACCAAACCTTCACCTCCTCCAAAACTGGCTGGTACCAGTGGGCTGCTTAAAACGCTGCTGCCACGATGACCCTACAGCACGTGGCCCCAGTCTCAGCAGAGGGAGAGAAAACTGTGACTCATTGCAGAAGCCCAGAGGGGCTGTGAGGGGCATCTCCAGCAGCATCCCTGCTCCCCCACCTGACTGCAGCAGCTGGACCCTCGCAGCTTGCTCCACCTCCCCAAATCAATGGTGCAGCTCCAGGCAGCCACACTGAGCCCTCCTGCCCCCCAGCAGGACTCTTACCCCATAGCTGGGTCCAGCGCTATCCCCTTGGGGTTGTAGAGCTCCAGGTCCAGCAGTGTGACGCAGGTGACTCCGTTCTTGTTGCAGACAAAGATCCTGTCATCGATGTCATCCACGAAGTAGAAGTTGCCCGTGAGCCAGTCGATAGCCATCTGCTCCACATCTGGGCCGTGGCAGAGGGAGGTGAGGAGGGGTTAGGCAGGGAGGGAGACAGGGGCCCCCCGGTGTGTGTCTGGGCATGGGGTCTCCAACCAAGTCCCAGCCCACCACAAACACAGCTGAAGAGCCATGAAGGAGCTGTGAGCTGCACTGTGTCAGGGACCTGTCCATGGTCACTCCACAGTGACCTGGCCTCTCCTCCCGAGGGAGACGGGACCTGCCACCCCCCAGGGAGCCCAGCTGCAAGCGGCAGCGCTGTCAGAGATGTCCCATGCAGCCAGCAGGAAAACCAGCCCGAGGAGGGGGAAGGCTCTGCAGGGTGGGCACTGGAGTTGGGGGGAGGCAAAGCTGGCACCTGGAGAAGCTCAAACCGCAGCGCTGGGACAGCAAACACCTGCCAAGCCCATGCTCATGGCAGCAGAGCCGGGGGCTGCAGGCAGAGCCCCTCGGGTGAGGCTGCCCACGCAGAGCGGGCAGCACCAACCTACACCCTGAGCCCTGCAGCAGGTGAGAGAGGGCACCTGACAGGCAGCGCTGCAGTGCTTAATTAAATCAGTGAAACCCTGTTAAATCGGATAAACTCAACGCACCCAAATTCCTTCCGTGCAACCAGGTCAGCGCTCAGTGCTGCTCAGCACCCCCCATGCACCCGCCAGCCCCAGGCCAAAGGCCAGGGTGAGGGGCTGCAGCTCCTGGGGGCTCTGGGAGATGCCAAGTGCTTTGGAGCCCTGTCCTTTCGGTCAGTGCCCCCCAACACCTCATACCATGCCCGTGCCAGCACAGCAGCACCACAGAGCCAGCACCGGGGCTCGGCTTCATGGCACTGGCGCAGGCGAGGCAGCGCAGGGACGGGAGCAGCAGCCACCCCACAGCCCGACCACCCTGAGGACATCGGGACCCAGACAGCCCCAGAGGAGCAGGACCAGACACTGCTGAATTATTAACCAGTGCAGAAGCTCAGGAGCACAGAGAGGGGAAAACATGAATCAAGCCAGGACGTTTTGCAATGCCCCACGCTCCCCCTGCTCGCGGGATTCAGCCGGATGATATCAAACCCTTCCCTGCTGCAACACCACGAAGTGCTGCCTGGGCTTTGGTGAGACCCAAAGGATGAGCAACCAGTGGTTTGGGGGTGCCTTGACTGAGCAGAAATCTGAACCCCAAGTCCCCGAGTGACCCAGCTTATCCAGCCCAGCTCGCTCGCCTCCACAGAGCATCTCATGTCTGGGGACGGGGATGTTCTGCCAGCGGTGATGCCCAGCTGGTGACCAACCCCCCATCCCTCCGGAAGGGTGAGGCCACGGCGCCTGCAGCCACCACCCAGCGTGATGCATCTCGTAAAAACAAGTGGAAACAGCCACAGCCAAGACCTCGGCACCAAACCAGCCGAGCCAAAGGCCTGTGCCGGGCTCCTGCCGCGCTGCCCAACGTGCCAGAGCCAGCAGTGGGGTTGGGGCAACGCTGGGCTTGTGGTCCAGCCAGGGCCCCCGCACCCCCAACCTGGCTCCTGGGTGCCAGCTGGTGATGGAAGTTTTTGTGCCAAGTGAAAACCACCTAGAAAGGTGCACAGGGGTAGTGGGGGGTGGTGTGGGGCAGGCTCTGCCTCTGAAATGGGGCTGCCTGAGTCACGCTGCCGGGACCAGCGCCCACCCTCCCTCCCTCCCCTGCAGCCCCAGCCCTGATTCAACCCTCTGACGAGGGGAGGGGGCGGCTGAGCCACGCACACACACAGCCCTGCTCAGGCAGAAACGCTTCGGCACAGGGATGTGCAAGAATTCCCCAAAAAAGCAGGTCTTGGCTGGCGCCTGCGCGGCTGAGTCAGAGTCACAGGATCGGGGGAACGATCCAAGCAGGGGTGGATGGGGATGGTCCGGCGGGACGGTGCGGGGGCCCTCGCCCCCCGCACAGGGTGCGGACCCCAAGGCCACAGGCTTTGGCTTTTCCTCGCTGCCTTCCTCCCAGAGGGGGCCCAGCCATCGTCACCCCGTCACCAGCGCTCGCCTGCACCTCAGTCCTCCGTTCCCGTTACTCTGCCCCAAAGCCCCCGGCATCACGGGGCCGTCACCACCTCACCGGCCGCATCCCGCAGAGCCGGAGCCGGGTCCAGCTGGAGGAAGTTCACCAGCAGGCACCCGAGGGCTGAGGAATCAGAAGGGAAAATGGCCCAAACAAGCTCTAGGTTTCCAGCCACTCACTCCCCAGGGCCTGCAGCTTCCCTTACACCTCGCCCCGTCAGTGGAGAGAGGGTCCCGGTGTTCCCGGGGGTCTCCCGGCCGGGCCCCAGCTCCGAGTGGGACAGCGCTGGGCTGGGGAGCTGGGGGTGACGCAAGCACTTGCTCTTCTCCCAGGCTGTATTTTTGCAGCTGGAAAACATTACCCTCCTCAAAGGCTTTTGTTTCTCTGCTTGCTCCTTCTCTCCCTGCTCGCCCTCCTCCCCGCTCCTTCGCAGGAATCAGTTTTTATTATTATTATCATTATTATTATTTTCAGCTCTTTCTTGTAGCCTCAGCTAAACCTGGATTTCCTCTTGAACTTTCAGTGGAAGCTAATTTAGCAAATGTCTATTTTTAACCCCTCGTTTTAGCACACAGAAAGCTCCCCCCCGACCCCCACCACTCACCACTTGGGGAGGAACAAGGGACACTGCTCGTCCCCCCCCAGGCACCACAGGAGAGCGGGTGCCCGGGGAAGGTGTGACACGGCCACCCATGACCAGCAAGACTTGCAAGGACCCAACTCAGGGGCAGCAGCAGGGACCAGCCTGTCCCCAGGCACGGGAGGGTCCTGTGACAACTTTCATGGAAGGAAGAAGCCAGGGGGGCAGTTTGCACCTCTCTCCCCCTGCCCACAGCTCCCAGCAGCGGAGGTGGGCTGGCCAGCTGGCGACTGTGTCCTCCCCACCAATTCCCATCCCAGAGTCAAATCTTCCTCCTTGCTCAACCCTGGCTGGGCGTTGCAAGCAATTGCAACATGCACAACTAATTTCCCAAGATTTATTTATTTGCTAGTGTTTGAAAACGAGCTTGTGGGGGCAGAGAACGGGGAATGGCAACTTTAAAGCCTATTCCTGGAAGAAGCAAACCAACCTCACCAGGCTGGCGAGCTACGGTCCACACCAGCCAGCCCCGCTCGGAGGCAACAGCCAGGAACAACCACAGGTTGAAGTGGGCTTTGACCACCACGTTCCTCGTGGGGAGAGGGCAGAAAAAGGGATGACAGATGGGACAGGGAGCACCAAGAAGTTCACCAGCACGCAAGTGGCACGTTGCTCAACAAGGGCGGGCTGGCAACTTCAGCAAACTCCGAAACCCACCCTGCACAGATGTTTCCTGGTTTCAAGCTCAACATGAACCGAGTGATCCTGACCGAGCTTTTGTTGAAAGCCCTGCCACAAAACAATCTGGGTCACACCATGCTTAGATTTTCCCTTTTCCTTCTCACGGCCACCAGTGGAAGAAGCCAAAGCAGCCTCTGGGGACACAGGTCCTAAGGAGCCAGCGCTGGGGTCAGCTCCATGGAAGAGAAGACTCCCATGTGTCCCTTCCAGCCCAGACTCCTCCAACACTGGGCTGAGACCTGTCATGGCACTACCAGGGCATACTTGAGGAGAGCAACTAGCCCAAGAGGCAGCAGAAGTCTCCACCAAATACATTCTTGGCTCCATCAACTCTTACAACTCTTTCCAGGCACTCTCAGCTATAACCTTCCCTCTCCCCAACTCCAATTTCACCCAGTGCTCAATGGCACTGGGAGCATCTTGTCCCACTCAAAGAGCTCCTTGACACAAGGGGGTCACCAACTCAAACGCTGTCCACAGGAGCTCCTGCCAGAGGTTTTCCCTCCCTTAACCCAAGCCATTGAGCATCTGATTTACCCCACAACCAGTCAAGCACCGTAAGGCTGTGGGTTTTTTGGGGAATGAGCTTTGCTGACCCAGCACATAACTTTCCTCTGCATGAATCAGTTGTTGTGCAGTCTGCAGAGACATCAATTGTGGTCTGACACGAGGAGGAAGGAAACGCGCAATCTTCTCTCAGACTAAAACATGGATTTCGACACAGTTCTTGAAACAGCTGCAATTAAGATGTGTGCAGCTCAGCAGCTCGCCTTGACTCTTGCACAGTTAAGCGTGAAAGAAGAGAAACCACCTATGGTGGTGAAGGTGCAAAGAGCTGGGAAATAAGTGCTCTGCCCTGCAGCAGTCTGGAAGAAATCCCACATCTCAATCCTAAAGGGAACATTCCTGGGGTGTCCAGAGCAGGGCAGGACAGGGACACTGGTCAGGAGATGTCCCAGCTCTGCTGGGAATCCTCCCTGCAAGATTCCCCTTTGAAGCAGCTGAAAACATCACCACTCCCAAGGCCAGGCACAGGGGTCAGTCATCAAAGGTCCTTGCCCCTTGCAACACCGAGGTGCATTTTCACCCTTGCCCCAGCACATGGAAGAGATAAAAGAGCTGGACTAAGCCCTGCTGCTGACATTTCCATGTTGTTTTTTAAATAAAGAATATTTATGTCCAGAGCCCAAGGGGCAAGGGGGAGCCACGTCCAACTCCCCACCCAGTGAGTGAGGAGCCCAGGCGGGCAGCAGCACCGCACAGCCCGCGGCACCGGGCACCGGCAGAGCCAGCGCCAGGCGGCTCGGGCTGAAAGCAGCTTGGAAAAGTTGCCGAATGCTTCAGTTCAAAAACGCCTCCAGAAGAGGAACGGAGGCTCGTCAGGAATGCAGTCCCTAGGGCTTCTCAAATACATTGGTTTCCTACTTTCCTTTTTATAGGGAATGATCCGTTTGATACATTTACATAATACCATAATCTGGAGGAATTTCTCTCTTCCCCTCCACCGACATCCTCTCCCCCGGAGAACAAGAGTGTCTCTGTAACAGCAACATGCTCCATGGATAAACACTGCTCCTGGGGACAATTTGCCTTAATTAGAAGTATGTTAACAGGACAGGCACGAAGACAAACTCCAGCCCCCAAAGGGCACCAGCCACGGGATGGATGGGCACCCTGCACCCCTCAAGGGTCCCTCACAGCCCTCCCAGCTCCCAGGAACAGACCCCTCCTTGTGCAAGGAGCCCAGCTGCCAGCTCCAAAATGGGGAGGAAGGGACTGGGGATGGGATAGACACCGGCACACACAACCACCGCCATCAGGTCAGCCTTGCTGCCTTAGAAAAGCAGGCTAAAAAATAAATGAATTTAACCCCCCCGATGAAGCTGTTTAGCTCAGAGGAGGAACCGCTGGGCGGAAGCCGGTGGCCCCTGTCCAGGCGTTCCGAAGGATCCCTGCGGCCTCTGAGCACACGCACACCCACGCCGGCACAAGCCAAACGCTCCCCAGGAGGTGAAAGTGCCCCCTGGGGCTGTGCAGCCCCCCCGGGGCGCTGGGGCACGGTGGGGAAAAGCCCCCACCCAGCCATCCCCAGGGACAGGCAAGTGACCACCCGTTAACAGAAGATGCCAGAGCATCGCCCTTCCCCAGGGAGCCCCAGGCTGCCCGGACCCCCCCTCATCTCCCCGCCTGGGTCCCCTCGGCCGGTGCAGCGTCACATCGGTGTCCTCGGGGGTCACCGGCACCCCCCAGCACCGGGCTCAGCCCCGCAGTGTCCCTGCGCGAGCGCCGCTGCGGCACCGGAGGTGGGAAGAGCAAGAACAGCGATGGAGCAAGCTCCATCTCAGCTGCGTGGAGGGCAGCCAAGGGACCGCTAATTACTCTGCTTAATGAGGCCATTCCAGGGGCAAAAATATTAATCAGGGGCTGACAGAGGGACAGGGCACTTGGCTTCCTTCTGGGTGAAAGGAGAGAGACACAGGCTCCACGGGAACCCAGGGAACTGTCATAGGATGATTCTGGGGGGCAGGGGGACAAGGCAGAGAAAATAGGGCCGGTCTGGGCAGCGATGAACCCAGCAGGGATCATCTGAGCACTGCAGAGCTGTTCCCCACCGGCACGGGGATGAGGTGCTCAGCAAACCTCAGAGAGGAACAGAAACTCCCAGAGCCCAGCTCACCCCACTCCGAGGGGTTTCGGTCCTGTCAGGGACTTTACCCCCATCCAACACGTGGGGAAACACCAGGGGGTGTTTAAAGCCAGAGGTGTTGGGCAGAGCTGCAGAACCATCCCGAGGGTCTCCACGGCAGATCTGCCTCCAGGCTGAACAGAGACCACGGGCACTTAGTCCACAGATGGGTTAAAATCCTCAGAGTGGTCATCCCCTCCATCACAAAGAGCTGATGTGCTGGTGGCAGCACAGTGGCCCCAGACTCTGCACCCACCCCTCGCTCTCACTGCTACGAGAACAGTCACAAACAGTTAAAAAAGAAAAAAAAAGAAAAGAAAAAAAAAGAGAAAAAAAAAGGAAGGAATCAGCAGATGAAATTACCAATCATTCTGCTTTCTTGCCAAGTAAGTTCACATTGGAGCCTCTTTCTTGGCTAGAATGAGGCAGCAAGGAAGAAAAATAGCTTTCCATGCAAAGTGGGGAAAGAAATGTACTTGGATTCCTCTGCAGAGCAACATCTCCCTGAAATCAATTTGTCCCAAACCCTACAGCTCTTCTGCTTATTGGCAACAGGACAGGTCATTACACGTAACAGGGCTGAAATGGAGTCAATGAAAACAACCTCCTAGACATGCTTGTTTAGATAGATGCTGCCCAGGAAGGTATTTTAATAACAGCCAGATTGCCATCGTTTAGGGTTTATAATGCACTCGGGATCAAATGTCCTGATATTTCAAACCCCTTCCTGGGGGCTTGTTTTATAAAAGCAAAAGAAAACAACCAACCTTAAAACAAGAAATAATAAATCAAGGAACCTGCACTGCTCTTTTTTTTCCCAGCAGCCCTGGACACGTCCTGCCGAGCAGCCGACATTCCTGGGAGCCGGCAGCACCGGGGCAAGGCCGGCACGGCCCGGGTTCTGTTACCATGGGATGTCACCAAACCTGCAGCCAGCACCCTGTGCTGGGAGAAAACCAAAGCTCTGGGCACCTGGGGCTTTAGGGTGGTGAATTAACAGCGACCTCCCAGCACAATAAATTCATTCAGAGAAATAAAACCTGGCACCGTAGAGCTGCTGGTACTGACCATGCGAAAAGTCACGAGTCAGCTGAGAAAGGGGGGAAAAGAAAGAGAAAGAGGAGGAGAAGGGGAGTCACCAGGAGACCCACTGAGGAACCCAGGTTTCCATCTCCTGACACATGTTCTCCAGTATTTTTCCATAGTAAAAGCAGAGAGCTCCAGCCTTTCGTGAAAGCTGAGTATCACTCGGTCACACCGCGCCGGAGCCGAGGCTTTAACGCCACCATCGCAGCTCACACCAAAGTCCCAGAGGCCGAGAGGTGGGACAGCACGGGGTCAAGCTGCTGCTGATCCACAGTGTCCTCTCAAGGAGGGGTCCTGGCAGGGCTGCACCCCACTTGCTCTCACCCCAGAGCCCTCCGTGCCACCCGGCTCCATCACAGCCCTGGCAGGACCCGCGCTGTCCCTGCACTGTCCCCCCACCTCCATCCCTGCACCCAAGGGGCTCAGCAGTGCCCACCATGGAGGAGGCAGCACCAAGCCAGGGGCTGCCCAGCCAGGAAGCTGAGCAGCACAAGGGCCTGGAAGCAGATTTTTTTCCTCTTCTTTTTTTTTTTTTTTTTTTTTTGGAGTGTTGTTTTGCTTTTAAATTCTTTGGAAGCCCAACTCCAAACAAATGAGGACATTGTCTCGGGAACCACGTGGAGGTTGGAATCTAGTTGAGAAAACCCATGGGATCAGAAAGTCCCTGGAGGTCAGAGATCAGCTGCTGAGCAAGGTGGGTCTGCAGGGACAGGCAACAGCCCCTTCCAGGCACAGGTAGGGCAGGGACAGCTCCTTTGTGTCTCTGTGCGATGCCGTCACTTCGAAACAAAACCTGCCCTGGTCACCCACCGTCCCCAGCCCCACACAGGCAGCAAGGCAGGGTCTGGAGTGGTCCAGGCTGATGGGAGCTATAGGGCCCAGGGGGTTCATGGGGAACCTGCCCCACACTGCCCTGCTCGCAGCGGTGATGCTCGACTGGTCCGAGCAAACGCCGGCTCCCCCCGCACAGGCTCGCGCCCTTCTGTCCTTGAGTGCGAGCGGACGGGCGATGCCTGCCAGGATCCTCCCCGCTCAGAAACAGAGCTGGATTCTCACACAGAGCAGAGCAGAAAGAGAGGAAGGACGAGACAAGTTCCCCTTGTTGCAATTCAGCCTTGGCAGGAAGGATGAGCCCTCTCCCGCGGCGCTCCCGCCCCGTCGCACGTGTGCTCGCGCCCGCCGTGCCCCATCCTCCTCACGGGGCTGAGCCCAGAGGATGCTCCAGCCACTCCACAGCCAGGGAGCAGCCCCATGGGAAGCCAAGCTCCAGGGACTGGGCAGAAAGGTGCCACCTGAAAGCTCCCTGCAGGGATGGGGACAGGCTGGACCCTGCCCGGTGAGGGGCTGCACTGTCCCCACACCTGCCTGAGCATGTTCAGCTGCTCTGCAGCACCAGCCAGGGGCTGCCTTGGCCACCAGCACTGAGTCTCACACATCCTCCGTGTCACCTCCGTGCCAGAGAGGTGCCCACAGCCTCCCAGCCAACTGATGGCAGAGAAAAATTATTCAATTCCAACATGAGGTGGTTTACTGCTTTTTTTTTGTAAAAGAAATAAGATAGAAGACTTCACCAGCCTCTGATTTTTAGTGTCTCTCTGGAAAAAGACCTGGGGGTAGGGAACGGGCCAGCTCAGATCAACTGAGAAAATCACTGCCTGTGAAAAATGTCCACGGGCAGCACATCTTCAGGAACCAAGGGACAGTCACCATAAAAAAAGTGCATCAGTACTCAAGACTGCAGATAGAAAAAAAGAGTTCAGCAAGTGCAAGGACCAGGGGGAAAAGCAAAGCTTCAGAGTACAGTGGGTCTTGCCAAGCCCGGTTAATAGCATTCATTTAACACATCTCCCACAACACAAGTGACACTAATCTCTCTGCAGGAAGGGAGCAGGGACAGGAAGGCAGGGAAGCAGGGCTGCTATCAGAGCTGGGCTGTGACATCTCACCAGCCCAGACCTACCCCTGACAGCTGGGGGCTGCTAATTTCCAGCCCTTCAGCATCCCTCCTCCCCCATCAGATGCCAGCTCAAGCCCCATTAGCAGCAGGCACCAGGGAAGCCTGACTCCTGCTGTGAGCAGATAATGCCATAAAGGAGCAAATCAAGAGGGAAACCACTAATTGGATTCACAGGTCTCTCCAAGTGTCCTGACAGAAAGGAGCAGGGGAGTGACACTATCTCCTCATCACAGCCCCCAGCATCTCACCCAGGGCTGGGGGAAACTCATTTCTCAAACTTGTTTGTGCTCATGAACAAGCTCTGCCCCACCAGGACGTTTCCCCCCACATCTCTGACCCACAGAGACCCAGGCGAGGCCCCGCAGGCACGAAACACCGCACAGAGCTGCGCAGCCTGCCAGGAGCACAGGGCAGAGCTGTGTGAGGGCTGTTCCCTTGGGAAACAGGAATAAAAAGCAATGGAAGCCCTGTCACCAACGAGCAGCCCAGGGCAGCCCCACTCCCACCCCCTCTGCGTCCCAACCTGCCACGAATGGCACCCGCTGGGACGTGTCCCTACCACAGGTCCCTGTCACCTGCCCCAAGGGAGGGCAGAGGCGGCAGCTCAGAGCTGGTTAACGGAGGAGGTGGATGGAGGCTCTTCATCACACCCTCCCCAGGCAGGAGGAAGATCTGCCAGGAGATGCACAGGAGCTGGGCTCTGGCTCTTTCCAAGGTGTGTGGGATTGTCACTGCCAACGCAGCGTTTCCAGATGGCACGAGTCCGTCCAGGCAGCAGCGCACCCACCCCGGCACAGTCCACAGGGAAGGAGGCAAATGGCACAATCACACCACGAGCCCCCAGAGCCCCCATCCCGGGGCTGAAAGCAGTGCCCAAGAGTGTCCTGGGGCTGCACTCCACAACCCAAACCCGAGGTCATTTCACACTTCATACCAGAGGAGGAGGGACCCCTTAGCAGCTCCTCAGCGAGCAGCCTCCACCCAACAGCAGCAGAGAGCATGCAAAGGAGCTGCTGGTCCTCCCTGCCCTGTGGCAGGAACGCTCCCCTTATCCCGGGGCAAGGGCGGGTGCTCTCCCATCTAGGTCAGCTGAATTCCCCTCTTCCCACCCTGAGCTATCGAAACCATCCAGGAGGCCAAGCAAAGCAAAGCACCTTTTCTTGTTTGGACTTGAACACGAGCTTATTACAAGTTCCTTTCCCCTCCTGACCATAATTAAAAGGTCGCATCTCTGATCAACTTCCTGGAGCTGGAAGAGCTCAACCAACCATCCCAAAAGCCTGACGACCTTGTCTGGGTACGGCAGAGGGGCTGCAGTGGGTGCTGCAGGTCCTGATCCTGCACCAACACCACACCAGCCACGGCACCGACCCCTGCGGCTGCTGCAGCCTCAGCCCCGCGTGGTCCATGGCCAGGGGAAGGCACCCACAAAGCTCAGGACCCTCCCAGCGTGGGGTCCTGGCTGTGGAAGGGCACCCAGGCTGACTTCAGAAACCTCCCACCCAAATCTCAGCGGTTCCCCTTGTCCTGGGCCAACCCACAGCTCAGGGCTCAGGGGCCATCCAGGAACCACAGCCCCCGCCGCAAATCCCCGCTGCAGGAAATCCCAGCACTAAAACTGAGCTGGGTGGGAAGGAGAAGGGCACAGCCAGAGCTTTACACGATGCTGCTGTCTGCTCCTCAGGTGAACGATGGGGAGACCAAGCTCAGCCTGAGGAAGCCTTAAGAGAGGAGCCAGTGGGAGCAGGTAGAACCAGACCTCCTTAAACCATCGAGGGGGAGCGGAGAGCAGAGCTGAGCCCTGTCCTGCCTAATTTCAGGCTATCGCCTGCAAGAGCAAAGGGTGAGGCCTCTCCCTAAAAATACACACTGCCCTAAAAATACACAGTGCAAGCTTAAATTAACCGTGCTGCACACACCCTCAGCAGGGCCCAGCGGCCAGAGCCTGCTGAGCCCCAGCCCCAGCACAGCCCGAGGGGCAGCGGGGCCCACGGGACCCCAGTTTGCAGCCCCCACTGCAGCCAGGGCTTTGCCTGGTTCCCCCTCAGGAGCTGGGCACTGTGACATTGCCCTCGGCAGAGAAACACCCTCGGCTCCAAGATCCACCTGAGACCTTTACTCATTTGCAAAGATCAGTTCCTACACGTTCCTCCGATGTGCCAGGTCAGCTATTGCTCATCACACACCACCACCCGCATCCCTGCGCGTGAAGATCCCTCAGGTGCCACGCAGAGGGTCTCCCCTGGGTGCACCCCTGACTTCAGGGGACAAAAGACCACGGGAGGATGACTCCAGGGAGGCCAAGGGCTGCAAAACCTGACCGAGACACACTGCAAATCTCAGATACCCCCAGTCCCCCCCTGACTGACTCGGTCTGTGGTTTCAAAGGATAAAATCAGCGACAGTGCAGCACCAGGAGCAGTTTCCCACATCCTGGCTGTGCACCTACAGCAGCCACCCACCCCCCAACTCCACTGCTCTGCACCTGCAGGAGCACGTGAGGAAGGTGCCTGGAAGCCCACGGCTTCTGCCAGGACCCCTCACTGGGCAGAGGCTCTCAGGAGAGCGGGGCACGAGCCTGAGTCAAAGAGCACTGAAATCCCAGCAAGTAACTCTCCTTCCCATTCTGACTGCTGAACTGGGACCAGCAAGCCCAAACAGGAGACAGAGCTGTAACCACACTCATTATGGTTGGGGAGACACAAGAGGAATGAAACCACCACCTGCCAGTCAGGCCGGTGACTCACGGGGCCGCCCGGCAAGAGGCACTTTTTGGTCAGGATTTTGTTCTCACTCACTGCTTGGGGTGGGGACCAGCACCTGGTTTGGGCAGGGGAACGTGGGGTGAAAACCAAGAAAAAGCACCAAAAACTGCTGTCCCCAAAGCCACCATGCAGGTACCATCTCTGCTCCTCACTGTATTGATTTTCCTCCTATAATCATATAAAGAAATAATAAAACTTGCTAGAAATAATAAGAGGGAAGGAAAAAGAAAGCCAAAAGCTACGTTTGTGCTGAAGTCTCGGTGCTTGGCCCCATGAAAAGCTGCCTCCTGCCAAATACACCCCTGCTTCACCCACCACTGGCTGGGGTGAGGGCTGAGCTTGGGCTGTTGAGATGGGTACAGGAGGAGCAAGGACTGGGAGCAAGGTCCAAAGGGGAGCAGGCACTCACGGTGTAGGCTGAGGGAGATGTTGATGGAACGCTCTTCCACAAAGCCCTTCAGGTTGGGGATCTTGGCACACTTGAGGACGGTTTGGGAGGCACTGTCACCCACGTGAACCCAGCACACTGTGTCTTCAATGTAGTTGAAGTCCATGGCTGTGGTCTGCTTGGCGCTGGTGGGGGTGATGTTGGGCACAGGAGCTCCACTCAGGTAGGTGGCCAGGATGTTCTGGGAGTTGGCGATGAGCAGCACAGGAGGGCGGTCCACAGGCTCTGGGGGGGAAAGGAGAAGGGTGGTCATGGCAGAGCACCCAAAGCTCGTGGCTGCAATGCCACATTAGCCTGCAGCCCAGCCCTTCTGGTCCAGGAAAACAAGACCACGACATGCAGCCCAACATGGGCAAGGAGATGGTAGCGCACGACAGCCCTTGGGGACGAGCACCCTGGAGTGAGGAACCAGGGCAGGGGTACACATATGGCAGGAGGCCATGGTTTGCAGAGCTGCCAGAAGCAACATGCTCCTCATGTCATGGATCTCACCATTCTTGGCTTTGCAGGATCTGTTGTCAGGCTGCAAGAGGTACCCTTCAACACAGCTGCAGGTGTAGGCACCCTCCGTGTTGGTGCACGTCTGGCTGCAGGTCCCGTAGATGGTGCACTCATCAAAGTCTGGGAAAGAAGACAAAATACCCAAAGTTTGGACTAGCAAACGTCTCTCCTGAACTGCCTTAAGAGGGAAGGAAGGCTCCCCCTTTTCTCCAGGGCAGAGCTGCAGGGCAGGATACGATCCCCAAGCTGAAGGGACAGTCACAATGACCTCCAGAGGAGTCCCTGGCCACCGACACCACGCATCACCTGCGGGCAGCCCCAGCTCTCTGCTCCAGCATCAGCAGCAAGGCAGCAAAAGGACAATCCCTGCTTGACAGAGGAGCCTTTCCGAGGCCTAATTATCCACTGCCCCTCCCCCCCACTCTGCAAAATCTGCACCCAAATTTCTCTAATCTTCAGCTTCCAAAGCCCTGGCTCCACGCTGCCTTTCTTCTGCTAGATGAAAGCACGGTCTCCACTGGAGAGCTCTTCTTGCCCCCAGAGGTGGGTGCAGGAGCTGATAAAGGCCCTTTCACCTCTGCTCTGATAAATGAAAGAGACGGAGCCGTCGCAATCTCTCGCTTCCAGGCTCATTTCCAGGCATGGCATTGATGTGATCACTCCTCACTGACCCTCTCCTCTTTCCCAGCCTCCTCTCTGAGGCACTGACACCAGGAGCACGCACAGCCCCTGACTCCACACACAAAGGCAAAGCCTTTTCCTTACTCCCTCCCAATATTCCCTGCTCAGGCTTTCAGGAGCTGCACCCACATAACGACCACCATGGCTGAGTCCCACCCCATCAGCCCACTGTGTTCCCTCCTGATGGTCAGGGTCTGCCAAGACCCAAGTCCCTTTTGGCCTCAGCACCGCTGCCGGGATGGTGGCATCAGCTGCGGGTTCTGCCTGCCCTGTACCCACCTTTGCAGCTCCTCCTGTCCTCGGCCAGCTGGAAGGAGTTGTTGCAGTAGCAGGCTGGCCCGTTCAGCGTCGGCACGCAGTGGTGCTGGCAGCCCAGGGCTGTGCAGTTTGCTAATTGTTCTGAGGAGATGGGGAAGAGGGAGGAGAGAGGGCGTCACCAACATGCGAGCAGGGATGCTCGGGTCAGGAACAGGATGGATGCTGGGTGAAAGGGACCCCAGGCACCTGACCCAGCTTTGCAGGGGGCCTCTACACTGTCCCCCTGCTCCCCAGTGGGGAGGGAAGGACTGAGACCCTCAGCAGATCCCTCCTGGACACACAATGGGACAAACCTCCCACCCGCTGTGGGGGAGCGAGCGGCCCCGGGCAGAGGCTGGGTGCAAAGGGGAGCGGGACGGGGCAGCGCGATGCTCCAGCAGCCAGAGCACGAACCAGGGTGACAACTCATCTCCCCCAGCCCGGGGCAGAGGCAGGGTGGGGCTCAGACCAGCTGCAAGGAAATGCCTCCCTGGGGCGGCACCAGCACCTCTTCCCCTCGCCAGCCAGTGGGCAGGGGGGACCTCAGCATCCAACACAAGCACCAGTGAGGGCTCAACGTGCCCAAACCTGTGAGAGCAACTGACACCCAGCCCTCGCCTCGTGCACGCTGCTCACGTGCTGCCCAGCTGTGAAAAACCAGATCCCACTGGAGTAATGAGATCTATTAGTGAAATATTAATTGTCAGCTCAGGCACAGCTGCAGGAGCTGCCCCGGGCACTGGGCAGTGGAGAGGAGCTGTGTCCCAGCTCTGTGCCTGGTAGGAGGGAGCCCTTGGGACAGGGTGTCCCAAACCTGGTCCATGCTGAGCAGGCAGGAGCTCACACAGGCAGGAGCCCCCTGCCACGGGCAGCAGAAGGGCTGGAGAGAAAAGCCCAGTCACTGCTTGCCCAGAGTCTGCAGAGCCCCAGCTCCAGGGGTCAGCCCAGGACACGCGTTTCTGAGCGACTAATCTGTGCGGGCAAGCCAGCACACACTGATCTAGAGTTTTCCAGCAGGATTAGCAATGGAGGACAAGCCAGAGGGGGGACAAAGCTCCTGGAAATTAGGGGAAAAAAAAGCACACCGGTATCTCTTATCTGAAGCAGAACCCCAGCCCTCCAGGCTTTTAAACCCCGGAGACAATGCAGCTATTTAATGGCCTGTGGGCTCAGGAATGACGGGCATTTCACTTGCAAGCGGCTCTGGCTAATCTCTGGATCAGCTACTGGCCAGCTGGGTGCTGAGCTGCCCGTGCTGGGTGCTGAGCTGCCCGTGCTGGGTGCTGAGCTGCCCACACCGGCTGTGCTCAGCTCAGGGATGGGAGCACATGAGAGGGGAGCACAGCAGCACCGGTGCAAAGCCATTAAACAGAACCAACGTGGGGCTCACACCGTACAGCCAGGAACTGGGGACAAAGTGGGACCTTGTGACTCTGACCATAGCAGGGGAGGAAGGGGCAGCACCCCCAGACACCTACCCCGACAGTGCGGCCCCTCGTCGGAGCCGTCGAAGCAGTCGTGGAGCCCGTTGCACAGTTTGCTCATGTGAATGCAGAGCTCTGTGCCCAGGCAGTTGTGCTCGTTGGGCTGGCATCGAGACACCTTGCTCTGAGGACCTGCAAGACACCAAAAGGCACCACTGTCACCAAAGGGAACGTGCGATCACTCTGCAGCCCCATGGCCCAGAGGAAATACCCAAATCCTCGAGGGAACTCTTGGTCCCCTGTGTTGCTCTGCTGAAAGCTCTCCAGCAGTGACCATGACCCCACTGCACGTGGCCTTGCACAGCAAGATGTTGGGTAAAAGCTCTTCAGGCAGCCAACCCACCACACAGACACAGGGGTTCAGGGAACCTCGTGTTCCCCAGGATGTTTGTGGGAAGGTTTGATTCCCTCTGCCCAGATGTGTGTTAAATCCTCCTTGGTTTGGATCCCCCTGTCCAGCCTGTGCCTCAGAGCAAAAGCAGCACCCACCCAGCAAAGCCAGTCCCAAATCCTCTCAACTCCCACAAAAGGCCACCAGGAAAGGTTCAAAACAAGCTCTGCCCACTCCAGCATCCCCAGCTCTCCCTGGAGGCAGCTCATTAACAGACACTGGATTTCCCTGTCAAAGCAGGTGGGATCGCTGGGCCATGGGGAGGAAAAGCATGGACTGAGCTTGTCCTCCTCCATCAACCCCACAGCTCGCCATCCAAGCAGGAGCATCATGCCAAAAGGAAGGAGTCCTGGAGCAGCTGGGGTGGATGGGGACCCTCTGCCCAGCCCCAGAGAGCACTGTCAGTGTACACGAGCCCACCTTCAGGAATGAGCCAGGCTGATGGGCTGGGGTCCCCAGAGGAAGGTGACCCCGACCCCCCTCCGCCCCAAGCACTCCCTCAGGTGCCAACATGCTCTTTGTTCAGCGACTGCTGTGCAGGGACACTTGCAGAGCAGGGTGTTGTTAAGAACCCAGGCTGCTTAACACAAGGAGACTTAATCTCCATTATTAACTAGAAAATTTACAAAAGAAGCAAGGCTTTATTTTTAAGCTTCTCTGAAATGAAACACAGCACTGAAACAAACAACAAATACACCATAAATCGATTAACACCCTTAAACCCCGTTAAAAGTTCCACCAACATCCTGGCTCCAACACTGCTTCACCCCAGCAGAGCTGCCTGGGGGTGACACTGCCGGAGAGCCCCGGCACAGCACAGCCAGCAGCCCACTGGCACGGCACACAGACCATAGAGCTCTGCAAAGCCCAACTCCTCTCCTCTCCTCTCCTCTCCTCTCCCTGACCCCAAACCCCAATTCTGCTTTAGGGTTGAGCACGCAGCGTTTCACCAGCTCTGGCTGGAGCCACCAACGCGCCTCTGCTGAGTCAACGGCAGCGCGGCAAGCGAAGCACTGAAATCCCATTTTACAGGAGACTGACTGGCTGCTGATGCCTTGCCCTCACAACAGCCCTGCCAGCAGCGGGGACAGAGGCAGAAATAGCTCCCTGAGCTCCCCATGGACCACCCCGTCCTTCGCAGCAGGCAAAGCACCAGGTGAGCACCAAGGAGGGCACCTGCGGCACATCACGCGCCCAACGCTCCGTCCAGGCACAGTCCCGTTTTAGACAGCTATTGAGACCAGCAGTCACCTTCATCTAAGACTCCACCAGTGGAGTTTGTCCTAAATATGCCTAAACTCTCCCTGGAGAGGAGCGTTACATCACGCACCGCTTGCGGGTCCAGCCCAGCACTCTGTGTGCCAGCACATCCTCATCCAGCACGGCTCCCGGAGGCGAGGGCTCATGCCACTGCTCAGCTACACCAGACACGGCTTTAACCTTAACCCTCAGGCCCCCAAGTGCTGCTCTCACGGGAGGAAGGTTCTCCAGACCCTGCACAAGACCCCTCAGCACGTCCCATGCAGACACCTCGGCATACACCCACCTCTCCAGGCTGTGAAACAGCACATTGCTATTCAAGGAGCAGAGGGAGCAGGCTGGGTTTCTCCTCTGCCCATCCCAAACACACCAAAGCCTTTGCAGAACTAAAATCCAGCAGGAAACCTTCAACAAACCACCCCACAGCCCGGCACACTGCTGCTGCTCCTGCAGAAATAGGCAGGAGGATCCCACAGCAGGAGCAGCCCACGGAAGCCCCTGCTAAGAGCACACAAACACCAGGTCTTGCAGAAACGTTCCCCAACCTGCCACGGTGAGAACTTCATCCCCTTCTGTTTGTCCATTTGGTTTGTAGTGACCAGCTCCAGGCTGGTGATGCACACGTGCCCCTTCCTGCACAAGAAATGCCCAAAGAATGGAAATCTAATGGGCTCCTGATGCCAGATCACTCCCCTGCACACAGGCCACACAGGTCAAACACATTCCAGTATGTTTCCAGTTAGCTGACTGGCTTGGCACTGGGGTGATGGGCTCATCCAGGATGGGGGATACAGAGCTCAGGATGCCTGGGCTCCATCACAGCCATCAGGGATGTGGGTTTCTCCCCTTCCCAGCCCCAATCCAGGGACAATTCCCAGGAGAATTTCTTACCACGTGCCGCTTCCCAGCTTTTGTTTTTCACAAACAGCTGAAGATTGCCACTATCTGGGCACAGAGTAATTGTAAATTAAGGGTTAATTAAACAGTATCAATATCCAGGCCAAAAGAATGAAGGCACTGAAATAAAGTGGGCAGTTCATCAGTCAAAACTGAGCTGCCGTGTCCATTTGGCCCCCACAAAGAGCCTGGATCAAACTACTTATCACAACCAGGGCAGGATTAATCTACAGGCCACTTTGTTTGCTTTTGACTGTGTTGGCACACTAATAAATGAGCCAATTTATTACATGTGACAAGCTTGTGGTACACCCCAAGGAGCTGAATTAGGAATTTTTAACCTCTAAAAACCACTTTGGGGGGGGGAGGGTGGGGGGGAAGAAAAAGGAAAAGGAAAGGAGAAAAGCAATTTTTCCTCTGGTAAACGCAGCCTGTAGCTGATCTGGCAACAGCCCAAAGAGACACAGATGTGAAGGAACGTGACAAGGGAAGAGCAGGAGGAGCTGGAGCAGGGACGGTCCCGCTCACCCCGCCGGGATGGGCGGCAGCGTCAGCAGCTGAGCACCGGGAAAGCTCCGGGGACGGTCCCGGTGTTGCCCCCCAGCTGTGCCCGGTGCCAGCGGGGCAGGAGGAGCAGAGCCAAGGCTTTGCAGATGACAAGGCTCACTCAAAATGTGTCCAAACATGAGCAGGGTCACACCATCAACAGATCCAACACCGGGCCAGCGCGGCGAGACCGGGGACTTGAGCCATCCTGAACCCTGGGGCTGATGAACGATTGCTGCTGAATCCTCCCAAAACCCGAGGGACTGAGGGCCACAAAACCCGAGTGACTGAGGGCCACAAAACCCGAGGGACTGCTCGCCAGCAAAGCCCCAGCCTGGCCAGGGCACCCAGCTGAGCTGGGAGAGCTCCAGGCACGAGGCCAGCCAGGACGCAGCGGCCAGATGACGGCTGTAGCTCAACCACGGCAAATTCATTTCTCAGAGCCCCTCATCTCCTTTGATTTTCAACAGGATAGAGGCTCTTATCCAAGTTTTGGTTTTTTTCCCCCTAGGAAAACTCCATGAAGTCAAAAAACTCCATGAAGTGGGTACGAGGCACTCACACAGACACGAGCACGGCACCGAGCTCTTCCTATGCTCAGCTAACACGTGAGCAAAGCCAGCAAATACTTAAAAGGATTCCCCTGGGAGGAAAACCTCGTACATAATAGACAGCATTTCAAGAGACTCTGACGTGAGTGCATCAGTGCAATGTAAATAACGCTGCCAGGGCACAAAAGGGTGCACCAAGCAGCGTGCCAGAGCCACGTTTGCAGCCTGGGCTTTAAAAAAAAAAAGGAAAAGAGATTAAATAATAGTCATAAAAGTCATTCTCTCCCTGCCAAAAAGATAAGGAGGATGAGAGCCTGCTGGAAGCCCTGGTGCCAAAGTGGCGTGAGAAAAGCTTGCCTGGCAATCCTGGAGATACCAGGCTCTGCGCCCTGCGTGTGCTGACAGGTTGGGCTCCACTTGCACAAGCCTGGGCAGGAACAGGCAGGAACAGGCAGGAACCTCCCCTTGTACCCCCTGCCCATGGGAAAGGCACGGAGGGGTGCAGGTGAGCACCGTGGGTGCAGGTGAGCACCGTGCCAAGGAGCCAGTAGCGATGGCTACCAGCCCTGACCCCGTGTCCCAGAGGGCAGCGTCCTTCTGGCTCTCTCCTGGGACTCTCCAGGCTAACAGAGCCTTGGGGCTTAGAGCAGGAATGTGGGGAAGGTGAGCAGAGTCCCCCAGAAAGGTCAAGCCCCTCCAGGTCCCCAAACCTCAGCAGTCGCTGCTGACACTGAGGAGGGAACTGCCCCCCAGGAAAAGAGCACTCCCAAAGTTTGGGGTCTGCAGTGGTGATGGAAACTCGTGGACTCTGTCCCCCAGGCAGTGTCAGGGTGAGGACAGAGGCAATGCCGGGCTGTGGTCTATTCACAGGAGGCTCCCACCGCCCGCCCTGGCAGTGCCGAGCGTGTACCGAGGGGCACAGGGCTAGCGGGGGTCCACACCCCCAGCAGTGAGCCCCCAACTCCATCAGGGGGGAGAGTCCTTGGAGGCCTCTGAGCAAACCTGAGAGCATCTTCCAGGTCTGCTGCACAGACCCGAGGTGCATCCACAGAACAGCTGGACACAGCTCTGGCACCAGGAATCCCACCGGCTGCAGACCAGGGAGGGGCTGGGTGGGCAGCAGTGGGGGATGCTCCCCAGCTCCCACCACAGCAGCAGTAGCCATGGCTCTGCCTTCCCCATCCTGGGGGATGACTCTGCCAGCCCCCACCAGCCGTGTCTGTGCAGGGAAGAAAGAGGAAGAGGAGGGAAAAGCATCCAGAGGGTCCGTTTTCCGTTCACCTGTCCGTATGGATGGGCCACAGCGAAGCGAGCGCAGACACGCGCAGCGAGCAGAATACATCAATCAGGACGGATTTCTTCCAGCCAAGGAAGGGCCTCTGAGTTCTCCTGCAGTAATTTTCCAGGGCTGCTGATTGACTGGAACCAGACAGCCCATCCCAGCCCCCTCATCCCTCCCATGGAGGGAACGGTTGCATCATTTTGCCTTAAGAAATAAATAACCTCAGTGCCGAACCAGAAACTGCTTTGGAGGAGACCTTTATGCCAAGTACAGCGTGAAGCAGAGTCTGGGCTGGATCTCCGGGCCAGAGGATGAGAGGATTTTGCTGGTTGCTGGTGAGCAGTGGCAGGGATGAACCCAGCTGTGGCCGTCCTGCCAGCCTGGAGTCTCAGGGCTGCTTTCCTGGCACAGTAACACAACCCAACGAGGCTGCTCCTGCGAGGCAACACGGGCAGCACAGCTTTCCCCATCAGATGGAGGGAGAAGGAGACATGGAGAGGTGGTTCCTTGTTCCAGCCCAGCCAGAGCAGAGCCCCTGGCACAGCGCAGTGCAGCAGGACCGGCACATTCCCCATCCTCATGGCTCTGGCTCGCTCCGCCCTGCAGACACAGCCCCATCCCCAGCCCTCGCACCCCAACCAACCCAGCCTGGTTCCCCATTTGCCTCTGTGCTGAGACCAAACTGCCCCATTGGAGGCAGGAGCATCCCCAGCACTGGGGCCACATGGGAGGCAGGAGCATCCCCAGTGCTGGAGCCACATCGGAGGCAGGAGCATCCCCAGCGCTGGAGCCACGTGGGAGGCAGGAGCATCCCCAGTGCCAGGGTCACTGTGGCACAGCAGCTCCACCAGCCCAGGACAAACCCAGTAAAACCAACACAGCATCCCTGGGGAAGGAGCACTGCTCTCCCCAGCTGCTCCCCAGAGATCTTCCCTCCAGCCCAGCCCTCACTCTAAGTGCCCATTGAACACCTGGCAACGCCAGAGTTGACCGTGTGCCGGCACAGCCCCTGCCAGCGCCGCGGCTCCCCGCATCCTCGCCTCCAGGACTCTGCCTTCCTTGCTTAAATCAATTTTGATGGAAAGAAAATAATAAATCAGTGATTCCCCGTTCCCAGGAGGCCGGTTTGTTATGATGGATCACGGCCCCAGAGCCAGAGGCCGCGGGAGCAGCAGCTGAAGGAGACAAGGGTTGGACGGAGAGCTGGACGGCTTTGGACCCCGACCCCGAGCAGCACCCACCCCCCCGGCGCTGCAGACTCCTGGTACTATGGGAGAAACTGGAGCTGAGGTAGAGCAGTTGTGCCATGTCACCTGTTTGGGACCTTGGAATGACCATGCAGTGAGAAAATGGATGAAATAAAACCAAAAGAGAGCGTGATTAGGAAGGAAAGGCATACATACATATATCGGGCGATTCATCCGAGCCATCCGGACAATCCTTCTCCCCGTCACAGCGCCAGCCCTTAGATATGCACGTAATCTGATCTTTGCATGCAAACTGTTTAGGGCTACATGTCTTCGGTGCTGGATGAGAAAAGAAATAATGATAATAAACAAGATCAGTTTCTTCCCAAAGACAAGTTGTTTTGTTTTAAAATAAATAAATAAATAAACAAATAAAGGACTAGATTGCTTTTAGTTTGATTTCTTTCTAATGGCTCAGAAAAGTTTTAGCCTGGCATCAGATCCATCAACCTTGCCCCTAAGGAAAGGAGAAAATTTAAACTGAAGCATTAATTACACTGTGAGAAAACAGGAACCGAGCTCCATGTTGCGCTAACAGATTTTAAAGATCATTTAACTTGGATGAATTAGCTCCTGGGAGCCAAAGGCGGTTTGTTTTCTATGCTAGACAGTAAAAAAAAAAAAGACAGGGAGAAAAATAAGAAAACCCAAATGAGAACAAATTAAAAAGTAACATTTTTAAATCACAAAGACAGCAGCAGGAGGAGGAGGATGAGTTCCCCATCCATCCCGTGCCCAGGACACACACACACGTGCCCAGCTGGGACACAGCTCTGTGACCCCGGCACCACCCCCAGGACACACAGAAATGAAACAAAACCAGCAGGAAAAGCTAAAGCCCAGAGCCCAGACCACTGAAGGGTCACGGTGAGGAGGGAAGGCAGAGAGACCCTCCCCACCCTGGCACTGCCCAGTGCCCACAGACCCTCTTGCCAGCCTTGCAGCATTTCACTCTCTTCCCAAAACCCAGCAAACAATTCCAGGCTGATCCCAGCCCTTGCCCCAGCCTTGGGGAGGGCAGGAAATCTTGGAAACCCAACAAAATGCAACTGTGAATGTTTGTTAAAGCAAAGGCAAACACATGACATTTCTCTTGTGTCATCCTGTGTCTTCTGCTCAATTCCCTGCTCCAAGGATCCAGCTCAGCCCATAGAAGGTCTCTGCATCTGCCTCACCAGGCAGCACCACAGGCAGGAGCTGCTGCCAGCACCGTGGCTCATGGCACACGTTTGGTGACCCTGCTCGCCCTCGGGCTCCTGATGGGCACAGAAGGTGCTGTGATGTGATTTCCCTCCAGCTCCTGCCACGTGAAGGAAATGCCACAGCCAAGTCCAGGCAGGTTCTGCCTGATCTGTAGCGTGGATGCTGTGAGGAAGAGGATGGGGAAGGTCTGGTCCCCAACCCAAATCCTGGTTCCTTAAGTGTGGGAGGAAACTCTCCCCACCGTGTAATGAAGATAATCATTCCTCAGACCTGCCAAAGGGCTTTGTTTGGTGTCCCTTGGTTTGATTGAAGAGTGCCACCCCCTGCAAAGCTCTCTTCCCTTCTGTCTTTAAAGCATCAGCGTCGCTGGCGTCGGAGCTGCTGCTTCAGAGGGAAAAGCTCGACACCACGACAGGGAGCTCGGTGTGATCAAGATGGAGACTGGACGTATCAAAATGGATGAAACATCCCCAGTTATCAGCAGCTGCCTCCTCTCCACCATCCCCCCACACCTCCTTTAGGTGAGGGAGACCGAGCCTGTCCCCTTCCTGCTGCAGGACACGGCAGTGCAGGGCTGGGGGCTTGGGGACAGGCACCTCCTGCAACCAGCTCCGCTCCGCCGCTGGCCCCGCCGCCCCCTCTTCCCAGGGGAGTTCATCTCCCGCCTCCACCTCCCAGCCACATCGCACCAAATGCGAGATTCATTAAGAAAACCACAGCAAAGAGCCGACACTCCCTTGGATTTCCTGCTCTCCCTCATCCTCCCAGGTCTCCATCAGCCACAGAGTGACCCCCAGCTGCCACAGCCAACCGCAGCCAGCACCCAGGAACCCACCAGGCCAACAGCAGCCACCATCTCCCCCTGGGTCAAGCTCAGCTCCCTCCTGCCCACCGAGGGGAGCAGGCAGATCTGCAAGAGGAGGGCAAACCCCTGGAAGCAATTTCAAGCCCCTCACAGCCCTGCAGGGCTGCATCTACATGGCAGGAGAAACCAGAGCCAGGACAGGATCTCATTTTACACTGGAGACACCGGTCCTGGAGCAGAGGTGCTCACCAGCAACACAAAAGATTGGCCCCTTGCTCACAGACATCATCCCCAGCACCCACACCCTGCAGAGCAGCCCCAGCTCCAGGACCGGCCGCTCTCAGAGCGCAGCAGGTTCTCCTGTTGCTGGCAGCAGCTCCCCCACGCAGGAGCAGAACACACAGGATTTCTTCCAAGCACTGAAACATCACTCACACACGCTTTGTCAGGCTGCACACGTGTCACAGCTCTCCTCAAGGAACCTCGAGGACACACTCATCTCGGAGGTGGCAATGCTCCCACAGTGCCAGTGGACCCCAGGGAGCAGTCCTGCCACCACAGGGCACCCACCATAAAGCTGCACCTGAACCTGGCTCAAACCACCAACCATCCCCCTTGCACCATCCCCAAACACGACGACGGCTTCAGCAGCACGAGGCGCCTCCTGGAGCGGCTTCCACGCGACGGCCACCGCCGCCCCACGCGACGGCCACCGCCGCCCCACGCGACGGCCACCGCCGCCCCACGCGACGGGAGGGAAGGAGATCACTGCCGGGCTCCTCGGCCACCCCACGCACTTTCTGCTCTGGCACAGCATGTCCCCGGCCCCAGAGTAAATGCCGAGATGCCTCAGTTGCCAGGTGGACAATCAGAGAAGGTGTCTGTGAATTCATCCTTCACAGGGAGCCAAACGGCCTCACCAGCGGCAGTGGCAGAGGAGAGAGGAGCTCCAGCTCCGGGCTGGAGAATAAAGGCGCCTTCATGCAGCGCACAATGGGCAGCTCAGAGCGGGGCCAGGACAGCTGCGGGAGCCGGCCGCGGAAAACACGTCCCTCCTTGGCACACGGAGAGATCCCTGCTGGAAAGTAACTCAAAGGGGACAGAGGGGAAGACATTGTCCTAAAAAAAATAAAAAGGCCAAAAAATGGTTGTTTGGGTGCAAGAAATGGGATCTTTCTCCGGTACAGGGTGGGAGTGGACACCCTGGGGGGTGCTGAGCAGCAGTGGGGTCTCCCAGGTGGGACAGGGACTGAGACCCTGGCTGTGCCCCTCACTGTGCCCCGGACACAGGCAGCCGCAGGCTCTGCCTTAGAGTGCAGCTGGGGGGGAAAAGGGCTGTTAAAGAAACACAAGAAAACACATTTCAGTTTCACCTAAAGCAAGAAATCGACACTTCCAGTTAAATGGACTATTTTGGGAGGCTGGTGAGCAGGAGGTCTTCACCTTCAGCAGACGCCAAATTACCTTCAGTGCACAGATGAGTACGACATAAAAACCTAGATAGACTGGAAGCAAACCACACAAATATTCAAGAACTCCTTCCCTGAGCAAGCCCTCCCTTCCTCTTCAGCCCAACTCCTCCTCCTCTCCTCGGGAGGAGGTGGCCGGCCGCTGCTCTGCAAAGGAAACAGCGTTGGCCATAAATACGGACTGGAATGAGCGTGATTTGCAAAACAGATGTTCTGGGGGGAGAAGAAAGCACAAGAGGGAGAAAGATGAATCCGCTCCACATTCCTCCCAGGTCTCCATCCCCAGCTACTCGCTCCCCTCCATGCTCACAGAACCCATCTCAGGCGGTGAGGACTCTGCCAAAGCGCACACCCCCTGTGCCGCACAGAGCCGGGCTCGCCCCGCACCCGGGATGTGCGGGGAGTCTGCAAACCCACCCAGCACACGGGTTTGGCCCCGGGTAGCTCAGCCTGTGCTGGTCAGGATGGACACAGCAACCAGGTCTGAGGGGCAGCAGGTAACTGGTGGTCTGCAGAGCCTGGCCAGGCTCCCTGCGTCCCCGCGCCAGCCGGAGGCTCCCAACACCGCACGCGCTTCGCCTCGGCAAAACAAAAATGTGCCAGGTTGCTCTGGAGGGAAAAAAATGGGCAGGAAACCATCAGATCCCAGAGCAAAGGGGGACAGCAAAGCCCCAGTGAGCAAAGGTGGCATCTGCCAAGCTCCAGCCCTGCCGAGCTCACCACCATCCTGAGCGTGTCGGCACGAGGGGTGTGCCAGCGCACGACAGGAAGGTTTAACACACACCAAGGCACACGGGAAGCCGCTGCTATGATCTGCTCTGCTCCTAGTCACCATTTTGGCTAATTTTGGGTACTTTTAGCTGCTTGCCTTTCTCAGGGGTGAGCCTGTCCCATCAACCAGCTAAACATCACATCTTCGTCCCACCAACGCTCCTCTTCACCATCCCTCACTGTCAGCCCAGCTCTCACGACATCCCTTGGCCGGAGAACACCACAGCTCCAAGGCCACTCTCCCCACGTCCCCAGCAGGACCCCTGGAAGTGCCAGCACAGTCCCACAGCACCAAGCTGGAAGATCCTCCAAGTCACCCAATTAACCAAACACAAAAAAAATCAGAGTCACCTTATACTTTCATTTTTCTCCCTGTCATCATCCATCCTTTGTCCTTGAATTGCAGAAAAAAAATTGATTGGTTCCTTTCCTGTGTTTTCAGGACTCTTCAGATATCCTGGAGCTTCTCTGCAGCCACGGGACAGGGACCAGGAAAGGATCAGGCACAGAGGCACTCGCACCCCTCGGCTCTTCCGTGCTCCCTTGGTCCCGGGCTTGGTCCAGAAGCCACAAAGCTGATGGTCCCCAAATCCCCAGAGGGACACTGGGTGGTGCAGGATTTGCAAACTAACAAATTATAATTGACTAATTGTAATTGACTTCTCTAAATGTCCTGGGTCCTTTGGCTCCACAAAGCTGAGCAGGGTAACAGAGACATTTCAAATCACAAAACCTAAACTTTAGAGGCACATTTGATTTTTTTTTTTTCCAAGAGGAAAGGGAAAGGATGACTTATTTGTTTGGTTTGCGTTTAAATAACAAGATCTCTAAACAGTTCAAATGCATTTTTGTCATTCTTTCATCCGGCCCCCTCCACACCGGGAAGATTCAAACCAGATCCGCTGCCCCGGCCCCGCCGCCGCTGCCATCAATGACGTCGCTGTGCGCCCCGGGCCATTCCCGCCGGAGCAGCCGCAGGTATGCGGGGCTGGGCTGGGGGAAGGGCCCCCTCCAATTGCTAAGTCAATATTGACTCTAAAATACTTTTTTTTTTTCTTTTACCCCTTTTTCCTTTCAAGTCTGCCTATTGCATCTCAATCATGAGGCATTAACCTTCTTTTTTTTAAAGAAGGTTAATTTTGAGATGAAAAGCCCCCGTCTGCCCAGCCAGGGAAATGTCTGAATGGCAGCAAAACGTCATTCAGGGGAAAGGCTCCGGCTGGAAAAGCGCGACCCAGGGCGGCCGAAGGGCTCCTGAGCAGGTTTGCTGCGATTTGTCTCATTTTTAGGAACACTGAGGAGTCAAAAAGCTGAAAACAATAAAAATCCAACCAAAGTGAAGCCCCCGACCGTCGCTTTTGGGTGCTGATCTGGTACAACCACAGCGTGCCAGCACCTCCCCGGGTTCCTCATCTCCTGCCGCTGGCTGGGGGGATGCTCTGGAGAACCAGCTGGAATCTCCCGTCCCATCTGCCCCGGTCCCATCCCGGGGCACGGTCAGGCCGTCACCCCACGCGTCAGACCCAGGAGGGACAGCAGGATGGGTTCCATCTGCTGCCCGAGAGCTGCCAGATGCGCAGGCAGCGCCCACGGGGCCACACAGCATCTCAGCACTTGGCCAGGAGCCTGTCACCCCGTTGGGGACAGCCCAGCCCTCGACCCAGCTGTCCCCAGAGGCCGATCGCTGCCCAGACGGCTCCTTCCCGCGCTGGGGCCACGTCCACGCATCCCCCATCGCCCACCCAGATGCCTCCCATGACAAGAGACACTCTCCCCACAGGCACTGGGGATGCCAGGGTACAAACTGGGAGCAACTGGCGCCCTGCACTGGGTACCCCAGCTGCTCCAGGGAGGGGGATCCCAGGACCTTGATGTCCTCCTGAGCTCTGGGGACAAACCCATCACCCTGTGGGCAGCCAAGTCCCCACAGCCAGGTCTGGGAGATGTGACACAGGGAGAAGTCCCAGCAGAGCCCTCGGCACAGGCTGCCCCAAAGACCCCCAGCAGCCCAGGGACTGTCCCCAGCGTGGGGCCAGCGCAGCCCCCGACCCCTCCACCATGTGTCCTGGGACAGGATTGTCACCAAGCAGCTGCAGGACCTGCCACCATCACCCCAACCCAGACAAAGGGGGAGAGGGGACAGGGCAGGGGGAGGAGGGTGACGAGTGGGTAGGGGGGTGAGAACCTAAGGAGGATGGAAGATGGAGGCTGCCCAAGAGCATCCATCCCCGGCGGGGAGGGGGAAGGGGAATAAAATCATCTCATGGCTCCCAAGGGTGGCACTGTCACCTGACTTCAAACAGAGCCATGGGGGAGACGATTTGAAGGCGAACAGGCATCAGGAAATCTGGACACGCTGGGAGGAATGTGCTCCCCCCACACCCAGCCCCTTCCCCTCCCGCTCCCTGGGCTCTGGCTGCTCTGCTGCCTTCAGATGAAATGCATTAAAACAAAAAAAAACAAACCAAAACAAAAAAAATTTGCATTTTAAACCAAATTCAGAAGCTGGGAGATCTGCATTGGAGTGAGATCCCCCTCGTCCCCCTCCTGCCTCCGGCCCCACGGAGAGGTCCACAGAAGAATGAGCTGAAAAATGGCAGGAGATGGAACCAGATGAAACAAAATCCACAGCATTTTCAGAACTGGGGAAAAAAAAGAAAAGAAAAGAAAAAAAAAAAGAGCTTGATCATACAAATTGTGGTAGGGAGGGGCAGAAGGGGCAGGCTCCAGCCACGCAGCGAGGGTGTTTCAAGAGAGAATCATGCTTTTTTGATTTCTTTCTCTTTTTGCAGCTTATCTGCAATTTAAATGCAAAAAAAGGAAAAGAAAAAAAGAGAAAAAAGAAAGGAAAAAAAAAAAAAAGCATTTGCAGCCAAGAGAAAGGGGCTTAAGTCCTCTTGGTGCAGTTGGACAGGCTGCAGCCGTCCCTGGCTGGTGGCCATCCCTGCTGGGGGATGTCCCACACCCCTCACTCCCCCCCTGCCAGAGCTGCCCTTTCTCCTGCCCTAAGTGAGGGATGGGGAGGAGGCAGGAGACCCCCGGGGGGGGGGGGGCTGGTGCAGGGACCCCCCTCCTCCTCTCCTCTACCTGCTTAGAAGGCTCCATTCCCTGTCTTTATTCCAGCAATAAGAAGTGGAATGTCGATACCCTGGGCAGGTTGGGAACCCAAACAGAAGAGAGTGTTCTGCACTGGAGGCAGATATTTATGGCTTGTGGCTAAAGCTGATAACGCTCCCTCCAGAGCCCTGCCTGCAATAAAGCAATTGCACTGCACAGATTAATTGCCATTTCATCTGGACACTGCCGGAGCTCGGCAGCGGAGCCGGACGCAGCCACGGGGGCTTTGCCGGGGCAGGAGGGTGCTGTGCTGTCTCCTACCCGGGACAGGCAGCAGCTCGCCAAGGCTTTCAAAGGGTTGGAGTCAGGCCAAAACCATTGGCCTTAATTCATTAGTCAACTCAATTTCGCTGGCTTTGCAAATAAGGACTTTGTCTGAGATGGGGAAACGGAGCAGAGCGGCTATTGTGCCCCGGGAGCGGGCAGAAAGGGCCCTTTGAGAGGACACTCTGCTGGAATAAAAGTCACTTTTATCCCAGAATAATTAGTGTGCTCTGAGTACACCAATTATTCTGGCATAAAGGGACTTTTATTCCCAAACAGCACATCCATGCGGGGAGCTGCTCTGGATTCTGGTCCACCTGCCCGTGTGAACGCAGCCCCTGCACCAGGGACGACTCAGCCAGTCCCACCTCGTAGATATGGGGACCCACCAGCCATTTTGGGGTGGTCACCCCTGAGGGTCCCAACCAGGGTGCACATGGGGGTCCCACCCCAGCTAAAGCAGGCAGAAGTCCCCCCACTTGCTCTCCCATGGAGATGCAGGGGGTCTCCAGGAGCCCAGAGAGCAGAGAGAGGTGGATGAGGACCTGGAGACCCAACTCCATCTCCAGCCACCAGATCCCCTAGGGTCCCGTGTGCTGTGGGGAGCATCCCCCAGCTCCAGGGAGGACAAGGTCACCAGGCTATCATGCCACCCATCACACAACGTGATCTCCTGCTATTTCAAGGTCTCCCCAGGAGCAAACAACCCACAGCAGCACCATGGCCTTTGCCCACTCACAGAAACCCAGAATCACCTCAATTTGAAAAGACCTCTAAGACCACTGAGTCCAACCACAAACCCAACACTGCCAAGTCTCCTAAACCATGATTAAACCATGTCCCTCAGCACTGTGTCTAGATGACTCTTCAATACCTCGAGGGATGGGGACTCCTGACAGAGCTCCCTGCCCACACAGGGCTTTTAGCTGTCACCTGCTCCCATCCTGGTCCCCAAAACCCGACTGGTCTGTGAGGACACAGCCCCAACGAGCTGCTACCTCCCAGCTGGGGTGGGGAAGAGCCTTCCCACCGGTGGACATCACACTGGCACCAGTTCCAGGCACAGACCACGTGGCAGCTCCGTGGTGAGCGTGTGATTGCCGGCGAGGCAGCGGTGGGTTTGGGCTTTCCTCAACAGCACACCCAGGAAGGAACATCCTGCTGTGACTTCAAGGTGCTTTACAGAGCTGCAGCCCACAGCACCTCAGCACCCTCAGATGGCTGCACCCACAGCTTGAGGGGTCCACGCTGGACCTCATCCCTGATCTGCTCCCCCAGCACCATCCCTCCCACTGCAGCTCCAGCCATGGGCATTGGCATTGGGTGGATGACCAAGCCCCCGTGCCAAGAGCTCTGCAGAGTCTGGTGCAGCCCATGAGCCACAGTCACCACCAAAACAGTGAGCTCTGAACCAGAACTGGGGGAGAATTCAACACCAGAGTGAACCCTAAAGCCACCTGCGTGGCCATCGCTGCTGCTGGCATCAGCTGTGCCAATCACAGAGTGACCCCGGTGTGTCCCTGTGCCAAGGGACCGGGGCAGGTTTGCTCAGCGATGCTCCACTCCCAGACACCCGCTCAGCTGGAGCTTAAGAGGTAAAGGGGGGGGGGAAATAAAACAATCCTTGGCAGGGTGATACGTCCCATCTGTTTGTAACTGGTACAAATGATTAAAGAGGAATCCAGTACAGTTATGTCTGCTCTGATGCCACGTCCCAGACGCTGCCCTACCCCTTGGCATCTCCACCAGCGTGGCTATGCCAGCAAGGAACCGCTCGCCCGCAGCAGCCTGGATGCTCCAAGGTGGCTCTGGCAGGTCAGGGATCATGGTTTGCCTGGTTTTACCTTCTGTAAGTTGCAGAAAAAGCAGCTTTAAGGTTTTACACAAAAAAAAATAAGGGCGTGGGGCTGGGCAGGTTTTGAGGGACGATGGCATCAGAGCAGCTGCAGAGGAGAAGACCAAGCTGGTGAGTAAGCATGGTGCTAGGCTCCAAATCTGCTCTTTCATGGGGAAAACATGCTCTGGGCCACGAAAGGAGGTGCTGAGTGAACCCATCTGGAAGGGCTGGGGGCTGTGGCAGGAAGTGGGGCTGCAGCGTGGGCACCGACCCAGGGATGCCGAGACAGTTTGGTGGCCACTGGCCCTGCCAGGGGCTGCCCCAGGAGCAGACAGGGGACGTGTCCCACGGCACAGACAAGGCCAGGGGCTCACGGACATTTCAGCTGATGATTTCAGGACTGGGGGAGGAAATTTCCCTGCTTGGAAATAACGCAGGAACCGCAGGTCCCCACTCCGGAGCAAAGGCAGTGGCCGGCCCCGGGACGGCGGCGCAGGCGCAGCCCGAGCCTCCACGCGGCGTTTGCCCCCGGCGCCCCGCAGCATCCGCCCGGGGCGCTGGGAAAGCGGCCGCCGCGGGAAGTATTAAACCCAAGTGCTTCCTTTTCCAAACAATCAAAAGGCACCACGACACCCGCAGCGCCGGGAGGAAACCCTGCACAGCCCTCGCCCCGCTCCCCTCCCCTCCCCGCGCCGCCTCCCCGGAGGGATGGGGTCCAGCACCCCGCTGGCACGCAGACCCGAGGGATGTTGGTGCCACTGCAAGCGCCACACGGGTTTGGATGCCGCTGTCCCCGGGGTCAGAGCTTCCCTCAAGCACGGTGCATCGGCTGGAGCCGCTGTCCCGGCCACAAACCCAGTGGGTACAGCCAGGGGGCATCGCTGGCAGCACCCATGGGTGGGCACCCACCGGCAGTGAGCCAGCACGGTGCCTGCCGAGCAGAGGTGCAGACGGGCAGCAGAACGTCCCCGGTGCCGCAGTGTCACGCTCATGGCACGAGCGTTCACGTCCGTGTGCCACCCTTTAGGCCACAACATTCAAATTCTGAGCACAGCACAAACAGAAAATCACCGGGTGCATCCGTGGGGTGCCCACGTGTGCCGCTGCGGCATCGAGGGGCTTTGTGTGTCCCCCCCCAGGGACAAAGGGAGGGGACACCGGGAGGGAGTCAGCCCCAAAGAGCCCGACACGAGGCACGGACACCCCGGCACAGCCCATCCCACCGGCGGCACGAGCGGCAGAGACGCTCGACCGCTCATCAGCCACAATGAAGCGCTGTGTGAATGCGGGACCCCAGCGAGCGCTCGGTCCCCGCGCTCAGACGCTGCAGCGGCGCCTGCAAACAAAGAGCTGCACCATATTAAGTAAATGGAGGAGATTGATGCGTTTCAAAGCTCTCAGCAGATTAAAATAACCATTTGCCTGGCAGCCCACAGCAAACAAAAACCCAGCCACCCCTCAGCAAGGCCGAGGCAGAGGAGGAGCAGCAGCACGATGGCTTGGAAAGCCTTTGTGTGTGTCCCCCCGCCAAGCTGAAATTCTCCTCCTGATTTTGGTCACCAAGGGATGGACACCAGAGCCCCGAGCCCAGCAGCAAGTTGAATCCCTCACCCCTCCCATGCCAGCAGCACCAGTTATTTACCACACGCTCCCAGTTCACCTCACCCTTCACCTGCCCGTCACCGGCTCACACAGCAGGACCAGACCGTCAGCACCCGCCCATCCTTGCTGCTGTCTCATTTTGGAGAAATGGCATCTTGCAAGAGGCTAATTAGTCCACTCAATTAAAGATGCAACTTCTAACTCAATTAGACTCCCTCCCAGCCATCCGCAATTCCCGCTGATGCCGCAGTCCACACATTTTGGACGTTCCAGACCTGCTCTCACCTTCCCACAGGCTGATGCTCCCCGGAGCCAAGGCTGCTCTTCCCATCCCTCCCTTGGCTGCACCTTGAGCACTGTCCCACCAGAGAAGCTCCCAGTTGCCAGCAAGGTCATTATCCAACATTTCAATTGCCAACCCCAGGAGCCCTTTGCCTCAAGCAGTGCTGGGACCATCTCTGATCCTGCAAAGCATCTGCATGATTGCAGCTCTCGTCTGCTCCATTCCCCTGGCTGAGGACAGACACGGTGAGTCTATATTTAGCCCTAGAAATGGCAGGACTGCGTTGGGGAAAGCAACCTGGCACAACAGCGTAACATCCAGCACAACAGTCCTCATGGCCCACCCAGTACTTTTCCTTCTTAAAATATGAGGCACAGAGTGAAGAAAACAAGAAGTTTGAACCGAATTAGAAAATGCTGAAAATATTTGCTGCTGCTTGCCGCTGGCAGGTCAGCCTGCCAAGGTACATTAAATAGAAGTGACTGAAAAGTTAAGTCAACAGCAAAACCTGGTCTGTAAATAGCCTGAGTCAGTCTTGCACTGGCTTGCAAAACCCAAAGGAGAGGAAAATGCATCCCCTCGACAACAAGCTGCAGCGTGGACGGAGCCGGTGCTCCGTTTGGGAGAGCCACTGGAAGACAGTGGCAGACATAAAACCTCCCCAGGTGCTCGTGTCACCTCCAGCCCCAGCGCTGCTGACACCCCATCACCCACGGGGTCCCACGCAGGATGCAGCGAGTGTGCTCTGTGACCCTGAGATGGGACCAACCCCCCTGTACACACAGCACTCGGTCCAGCGCGGTGGCCTCTGCTGGGTCTCCTCTGCAGTGAAATCAGGGCCCAGAAATGAACCCCAACCCTGGACCAGGGAACAGCGGCTGCAGGGACATGGCAGGATCCCAGGGAGCAGCTCAGCTGCAGCGATGGCAGAGGGGGACAGGCTGGCAGAGGGGGACAGGCTGGCAGAGGGGGACAGGCTGGCAGAGGGGGACAGGCCTGTGGCTCCTGGTTGAGGACCGAGCATCCCCGCATGGAGAGGGATGTCCACGGATACATGGCCAGATAACGCCCTCCAGGAGGTGACAGAGATAAAATCCAGTCCAAGCACAAGGAGGGTCCTGTCTGCCTGGCAAAGCAGGGACCACAGGAAGGAAACGAGCAGACACATCCACCGTTCACCAGCTGAATCAGCCACGTGCCACCGTCATCTCCAAGGAGCCCATTTCCCAACCCTGGGACCGCTGGACTCATCTGGGTCACTCAGCTGAACCCCACAACTCACTGGGATGAGCTGGGAGCAGGCAACAGACCTGGCCAAGGTGGGCGAGTGGCTCTGGGAGAGGCACAGCCCCCGAGCAGGGCTGTGGGTCAGCCAGGGGGTCTCGGGGGCACAGAGCAAGGAGTTTATCTGTGGGGCTGACACAAAGAAGGTGCTCGACACAGATCTGGGAACTGAAATAATTTCAATGCCAGGAAGAGGAACCTCCTGCTCCATGACAAAGCCACAGTCTCGCCTGCTGGTTACCACTGCGCTAATCGTGCTGACTCAGCAGGACTGCAGCACAGCCTGTCCCACCCTGGGCGCTCAACGGCCCCCGAGGGCTCAGCCCCACAACGCCCCAGGCTGTCCTGTGGTTTGGGAATCAGCCCCTTGCACCCCCCGGCCCAGAGCAAAGAGCATTTGCCAAAGCACGTGCTCCCGGTGCCGTTTTGGTGAGGCAATTCGGGGCCTGAGCTGGGCAGAGTCCCCCTGAAAGGCCATCCCCAGGGATCACCTCAAAGGCTCAGAGAAGATCCCAGAGCCCCGGGGGTGGTCACAGACATGGGCTCAGCTCCTCCTGCCTCCTGGGTCACCGGTGCTGTAGGGGGCTGTGGGTGCCCATCCCCAAGGGAGGGCACGGGGAGCGGGGGCAGCAGGAGCACACGGGCAGCCCCGCTCCCTGCAGAGCATCCCCAGCGCTCGCGAGATGGTGGCGAGACCTCGCCGGCAGCATCCACCTGACAGCGAGAGCAGCTCCCCCCTCCCCAGCACCGGCTGCCGGCGCTGCAGCCGCACAGGAGCGAGCGGCACAATAACAACCCGCTGCCAGAATCACGGCACCGGCAGCCCCCGGTGCACGTGAGCACGGCTCCGCAGAGCCCCGTGTGCCCAACGTCCCCACCCGGCTGCCACCGTCACCTCGAGGAACCGTCACAAGGCTCCTGGTTTCTGCCCAAAGGGCTCCAGGCTCTGCCCGTCCTTCATCACCCTCCCCAATCTCAGCCCGTGACCGCAGCAAACACCGGGAGATAACCGGGACGGTACCGCAGTGGGGTCCCCCCACACCCTCCCAGAGCGGGAAGGAGAGGGGTTGAGCTCAACCCACACGTGGTTCTTTCTCAAACAACCTCATCCCAGACAGCAGGAGGGTGGGTTTTGGGGCCAACTCTCCTGCCTGGAAGATGTCACCTTGCTCATGTCACTACCCTGTCCCCCCGCAGCGGACTCGAGGGCTGTGCTTCTGGGGCTCCCAGGCAGCAGCTCTTTTATTCAGCTTTTCCCTTAACTTGTCTCTGCTTTTCCACTCTGATCCTGCTGTTTCTGTGAGGAGATGGGGCTGGTGGGTACAGAGCAAAGCCCATGCCAGCCAGCACACCAGGGGCACCAGCCCTGGCCCTGCCAGGAGCCAGCCCCACCGGGCAAACACCAAGTACGAGCTGGTGGCAAAGAGGAACCAAAGAACATCAAAGCAGAGTCAGCTCCTCCAGAAGAGACTCCGGGGGCTGGGGCCTTTGAGGACCAGGGTGTTTTTTCCCCCATCAGCCCAACTGGTACTTGACACCAGAGAAAATCTTCACCAGTCGGAGGATGCAGCAGCCCCCAGCTCCTTCCCAGAAGAGAGAGAAAACGAGGGGTGAGTGGTGGGGCTGAGACACCAAAGATGAGGGGGATGCCACAGCTGTTCCCACCTCCGCACCACCCACAGCACCTCGAAACAGCTTTGGAAGTCGTGAGAAACCCCCTGGTTTCACCCCAAAACAGGCAGCACTGTCAGGCTTTGCTAGGGAGGCTCCACTGCTGCCCCATCCTCTCGATGTCAGGGCATGTCAACGGACAGGAAGCATGTGGGACGGGGGCCGGAGCCCAGCCCTCTCCTCTGGACATGGCAGTGCCACCAAGGCACACTGGCATCCCTCAGCACAGCACCTCCCGTACTGGGCAGAGCCCCATGTGGCTCCCAGGAACCCCAAGATCTGCAGCGCTGAAGGTCTCACCAGGCCACCCCACATTGGGATGTCAGGCACTTTCCTCGCCCCACCACTGCACGGAGAACCCCCCAGCTGATCCCCGTGGACAATCCTGGTCCCTGCAGCAGCCCCTCCAACAGCTCCTGCCTTCTCCTCCCAGCAGCCCCCAAATGCTCCTCTCTTCACCTCTGCTGAACCCAGCACAGCTCTGGGCACGTCCACGCACGCCCAGGAACACAGCACGTGCACACGCGCTCCCCTTGCACACACGAGGCACCAGAACATCACGGCCACCCTTGGCCACGGGTATGTCCAGAACAGACACGGGGCCATCCCTGCCTGCCCTGGCTCCTCTCCCAAAGGCTCCCCAGCTCTGCCCACCGAGGCAGCAGGGGCCAGGGAAGCTCCACACCACCCGGTAAGACGCAGAGGAGCTCCAGCGCCCTTTGCCCCCATGGAAGAGTTTCCTCCCCCCCAGCCCTTTCCCACTGGCTGGACTTTGCTTTCCCCTTCTCCAGCAGCCAGAGCCAGGAACAAACCAAACAGCTTCCAGAGCTGCAAACCGAGGCAGTGGGTGTGGGGAGCTGGGTCTCTGGACAAGGATGGGGACCCTGCACCCCACTCCCAGTGGCACCTGGGCAGCACCAGCTCTGCCACAGTTCCCCCAGGGAACTAGGTGGGCAGTGGGAGACCTGCAGTTGGGGAACCAGAGCTCAGCAGGACAGCTGGATCCAAGGCACCAGCTCAGGTGCCACCAAGGTGCCACTTTCTGCTTCCCAGCCAGCCCAGCTGCAGCCCTGTGAGAGCAGGGGCTTTAAGATCCCCCCACCTCCACGTCTTCCCCTCCATGGACTCGCAGGACTCCTTCCCCAGCTCCCAGGAGGAGCCCTGGCTCTGCAGGGCCAGAACGGCACCTCATCCCCACCCTGACACCCAAGGGAGCCCCCCGAGAGGGGAAGCGTGTGGCGGAGGGTGGGGGTGTTTCTGTGCTGGCTTTTGCCCCGCTCCAGCTCATGGGGTGGAGAAGAGGACAGAGGAACTTCCCTCCAGCACATCATGGTTCTGCAGCCCCGTTTCCAAAGGCAACGCAGCTTATGCAATGAGCGACGCCTGTCCCTCCGCCCCCACAAACTTCGGGATCCAACGGCTGCTCTGAGCCACCGGCGAGGGGGAACCGTACCCCTGGGACCTGGGGTCCCCCAGAGCGGGGTGAGAGCCAGTAACCCCGGTGGGCTCAGCTGTTAATCATCACCTGCACTGCCCAGCTGGTGCCAATGGGTCAATCAACCACCCTGCGCTAACGAGCACATGGGTGTCAGCTGAGTAGGGTGGCTGTGGGGGGGTGCCAGGCGCTGCTCTGCTCCTGCCACCTCCCTTCAAGGAGAGGAGGTGGCACCTGGACCTGCAGTGGGATGAGGGACTGGAGGGATGGAAACCACAGGCTCCAGCCTCCCGCAGTCCCAGACACTGATCTGGAGCAGGAATCGGGCGTTTGCCAAAACCTCCTCCATCCCTCTGCCCTGGTGACGGGTCAGGCCCTGCCACGACACCGAATGCCAGCAGCTTCAGCTGGTTTGCCTCATGATGGGTGACAAGAAGGGACAGAAAAATCTTCCCAAAACCAAAACCCATCGCCAATCCATTACTCCAGTCGTTCACTTTCACCAGGCCCTTCCCATCTGGACAGAGAGAATCCATAAGAGGAAAGCTGAGAGCGCCAACTCGGAGCCCCCATCTCTCTGTTTTTAAAGGGAAAAAGCCCCGGCTCCTGCCCCGCGCACTCAGGCGTTGCAAGAACTTCTCCAGCGCCGGTTCCCGGCTCGCTCGGCTGCCAGCTCCCAAACGCGCTGGTGCTGCCAAGAGCAGCCCCTCGCACATTCAAACCCGGCCACTGAGCTGACGAGCTCGCCAAAGTATTTACTGAATAGATCAATAAGAGCAGGGAACGAGACGTGCGCAGCTTGGGGAAAAAAAAAGCGGCTGGCAGGGGAAGCTGGACAGACAGACAGGCAGACAGACAGCCCCATCGCTGGGTAAATATTTTCCCAATGCCACCAGACCGGCCACGGCCAAACTCCAGAGCGGGGCCGTGGAAGGAGCCCCAGTTATGCAAGAACGGGAGCGCAGGGCGAGGCCGGGCTGTCAAGGGAGGGGGGACCCCAGTCCTAGGGACCACCCCCCCCACCCCCGGTCCCCAGGGACCCCCAGGCCTTGGCTCCCGCAGTGACACCGAGTTCCAACTTTCCTGCCCGGCTGCGGGGACAACTTCGGCTTCCAAAGGAAAATGGAAGAGCTGAAAGTGACCAGAAACTGGCAAAGAGGAGAAAAATAGGGAGAGCGGGGAGCGGCCCCCAGGACTACGGGGAAACGGGAAGGGGAACGGGGAAGGGGAGGGAGACGGGGCGCATCCTTACCCCGCGGCGGCGGCCAGCGGGGACCCAAGCTCGCTCCCGGTGCCCCCCACGGTCCCCCCGGTCCCCCCCTCCATGCGGTGGGGCCGGGCTGCGCCCGCTCTGCTTTGTCACGGCGGCGCCTCCCGCCCCCTCCCCGGCCCGGCCGAGCGTTGCGGCCCCGCCAGAGCCCGGTGCCTCCCGGCCCCGCGCCCCCGACAGCAGCCGCGGGGCCGCGCCGCTCCCCCCCCCGCCGCCCGCCCCGCCCCGCACCGCACCGTTCCCCGTGGGGGCACCGGTACCGGACTCACCTTCGAGGGCGCGGGCGGCAGGCACGGCCAGCAGCGCCAGCAGGCACCCGGCGAGGGGCAGCAGCGGCCCCATGCCGGCGGCTCGGCGGCGGCTCCTCACGCCGTGCTGCCCGCGGGGCGGCGCGTCCCGGGCCCGCGCACCGACATCCAGGGAGGGAGGGAGGGGGCGCGGGCGGGGGCGGAACGGGGCGGGCGGACCCTCCGGGCTGGGCGGCGGCGGCGGCGCCGGAGGGGGGGCAAGGGGGGGGGGACGGGGGACGGACGGCGGCGGGGCGGGGGCGGGGGGCTGCGCGCGCCGCCGCCGCCGCGGAGGGATGGATGGGGCGCGCGCCGCCGCCCGCCTGACGTCACCGGGCTCGAGCCGCCGCCGCGCGCGGGGGGCGGCCGCGCGGAGAAGGGGGGGGGTCCTACGCGGAGGGCTCGCGGGGCGCATGCGCCTGCGGAGTCGGGGCTGCGCCCCCCGGCCGAGAACGGGGACGGGTGCGGGCAGAGGCGTGTGTGGGATGGAGATGGGGATGGTATGGGGATGGGTGTAGTATGGTATAGATACGGTATAGGCATGGGCTGGGGATGGTATAGGTATGGTATACATGTAGGTGTGGGATGAGGATGAGGATGGAACGGGCAGGGGCAGTGATGGGCAGGGTCCGCCGGTGGCACCGCGGGTCCCGCACCCACGCATGGTGCCGAGGACGCGTCCTGCAGCACCGCGGAGCCCAGATCCCAGCGGTGCCCCCCCAGGCTCTGCCCCTTCCCACCGCAGCCAGGGCCCGTCTGCAGGGGAAGGGGCCCAGCAGGGTCACACAGCAGCGGGGCCCTCACCATCCCCCTGGTGGCCCAGGGAGCAGAGCTCAGGACTGGGGGACAAGGGAGCAGCCCCCCCAGTCAGTGGGGTCCCGGTGTCAGCAGGGCTCAGCTGCGGGGCTGGGTTTCACTTGCCCAACTTGCTCTCATGTGAGGCAGAGCCAGTTGCCCACACTCGCCACCAGCTCCCTGCGATGGGCCAGAGGTGCCCAGCTCTGCCCCAGAGCCCACCACAGGGTTTTGGCAGAGCGCTGTGGCTTCATCCCCAAAAAACAACCTCAGTTGTCTCGTCTCGCCAGAACATCCTTTTCTCCACAGGGAACAGCTCATCCCGCCTCGGCTGTTTGGTCATGAGTCTCCATCACCATAATCTGCATTTTTGGCTGGTCAGGGCTGCCAGAAATTGCAACATTTAAAAATCCCCCGGGGACCCTGATGGGGCTGCAGGGCCCCCCAACACAACCAAAGCTGTGGTGGGGCTGCTGGGCAGAGTCTGGCAGCCCGGATCCCTCCCTAGGATGAGCTGCCAGCCTGTCCCAGACCGCCCTGTCCCTTCTCCAGCTCCAGGTCCCCATGGGGATGGCTTCCAGGAGAGCCCCTCATCACTGCCCTGCAACCACAGCTGTGGCTGTGATCTCAGAGCCAGAGCCGTGACATCAGAGCCATGACATCATTCATCTGCCACAGCACCCTGCCATGCTGCTGCCTGCGAGGGGCTGAGGCCCGGGGCCAAGCGGGAAGGATGGGGAGTGGTGCAGGCACCCGTCATCAGGCAGCTGCCTGCAACCCCCCCCACCCCCGAGTGATGTCACCTGTTAAAACAATGATGTCACATGCCTGTCCCTGCCCCACCTTGGCAAGGCAGCAGTGCTGGCAGAAGCGTGGCAGGGGAAGCAGCCAGCCAGGATGAGGAGAGGCTGGTTCAGACTGCTGCTGTGCCAGATGTTTGGGAGGAAGGTCCAGATGTTCCTGGGGAGCTGCCCCTGCAGAAGGACCGGTGGGCGCACAGGCAGGGGATGCTCCAGGGGGCACAGGGGAGTCCAAAGTTGGCTGCTCTGTGCCCCCCACCACTGCGCCAGAGGCCCCAGAGGTTGCGCAAGCTCTGCGGAGCGGAGATGCCTGGGACGGCTGTGGCCACGCGCTCGCCAGGATTCCTCCCACGCGTGGCCCCTGGCCAGCGCCTGCCCGGGTGGCTCCGCACAGCCCCCTCCCCACGCACCCCCTGCTCTGCAGGCACTGCCAGGCTCTACAGCCCCTCAGAGCAGTGCACCCCATGGCCCCCCAAAGCTGGCAGGACAAAGGCCACTGCCACCCCTCGCACTCCTGGAGCCTTGCTGGGGTCTCGCTGCAGACATGGGTGGCTGGGGAGGGGGATGCCAACACTGGGTGCCCCGAGGCCACCCCTGCCAAGCACCAGTCAGTCACTGAGGGTCCTGCTGGACAAACACGCTGCCGGACCTCGTCCCACTGCAGTCCTGAGCCCCCGCGGCTGCAGCAGCGGCTAGAGGGACACCGGTGACAGGGTCACCTGGATGCTGCCCCGAAGCTGGATGTGGGGGGCTGAGCAGGGCCATGCCCAGAGAGGCCGCGCTGCTTTGGGGACGCTGATCAGCCCCCAACTGAGCCCCGTTACCCGGGGCTGGATCTGCCCCACACCGCAACGGGAGTCCGGCCTGCCAGGGAACCCCAGTGCGGAAGGGGGGGCCGTGGATATGGGGCCAGGCACAAGCGACGGGGGGATGCCCTTCCCGTGGGGGTCGCGCTCACGGGGGGGCGGCCCGTGACCCTGGACGCGTCTGATTCTCGTAGCGGCCACGAGCACGGCGGGTTCACAGGGAGAAGCGATGGGGGAACGCGGGGAGCCGACCCCGTGGCTGCGCACCCCGGGACCCCGCTGCCGCGGCCCCCGCATCCCCCGCCCCGCCCCGGTGGCACCGGCGGTGCGGCAGCGCCCTCTGGTGGCTCCGGTGTGACCCTGCGCGGTGCGCCCCGCTCTGGCGAGGGGTGTCAGGGCGGCTTCAGGAGCACCCGGGGGTGGGCAACGGGCACAGACCCCCGTGCAGCGGGTTCCCCTCGAATACCGGGCGCGCTCCTCCCGGCACCCCACCCGCGTCCTTGGGCCGGGCGGGCGCAAAGCCCCCCGAGGCGGGGACAGGAGCAGACCAGGACCATTAGCCCGGTTCCGTGGGTCCAGGGGCACCCAGCAAGGAGCCGCGGTGCGGACGCAGAGCTGGCGGAGACACGAGTGGGGCTGCTCCAGCCCGAGAGCATCCCTACAGCCGTCCCAGGAAGGAGCGGGCTGGGAAGAGCAGCAAAGCCCAGCCGGGGGGCAGGGGTAGGGGGCAATATAGGGCAGGGGTAGTGCCATGGGCGGGTGTTATATATGGGGCAGGTGTGGGGACATGCGTGGGTGGGGGGGGCTGATTTAGGGCAGGAGCATAGTTATGGGTGGGTGTCAAATATGGGGCAGGTAGGTAGTAGGTGGGGGCTGCTGTAGGGGTCGCAGGTGGGCATCAGCTGTAGGGTGGGAGGCCTATGAGTGCCGCAACCCAGCAGCGGGCCGGGTCCCGGGGAGCCGCCGAGGCCGGTCCGGTGCCGGTGCTCCCCCCGCCCGCGCGTCTCCTCCCCCTTCCTGGTGCTCGGCGCTTTCCGCCGGAGCGGGGCAGCCGCGGGAGCCGGCCCGGCCGCGCCCGCCGCCGCCATGGAGTGAGGGGCCGCCCGGCCGCCCCCCGCCAGCGGCGGCTCCCGCCAGGTAACTGCGCTGGACCGGGGGCGGATGGCGGGACCGGAACGGGCACCGGGGCTCGTCCCGCCGCTTGGCACCGCCCGCCCCGGGACGCGAGCAGGGGAACCGGGCGGGGCCGGGGGAGCGAAGCGGCCGGGACAGCCCCCGGGGGCGGGTTGGGGGCCTCCACGGCCGCGGGGAGGGGGCTTGGGGGAGCTGGTGCTGAGGTCCCGGTCCTCGAGGGCCGGGCCGGGTGACCGCGGTGGCAGCGGGGCGGCTGAAGCGGCCGGGGCTGCGGCCGTGCCGGTGGGCAGGGGCTTCCCCAGCGTCCCCGGTCCCGTCGCGCCCGGGCGTGGCCGCGGAGCTGGGCGGGGGGTTCTCCCGACGGGCACCTCCCCGCAGGTGCGGGACAGGTGAGCCGGGGCGGTGCAGAGGCTGCGGGTCCCGCAGAGCCCCCGGGCCCAGGGGCCACAGCACCCGGCTGCCGGTGAATGTGGCTGCTGGTGTCCCACTGCCCTGGGATATGGGGCAAAGCCACAGTGCCCAGTGGGGGCTGCGGTGAAGAGCGCCGGACCCCCCAGTCCCACGGACGGGACCCCCCCGAGGTGGGAGCCGGGGGTTGGATTCCCCGTGCTGTGAGTCACCCTGGGGCTGGGTCAGCTGGGGAAGGCCCCGCTCCTCTTCCTCTGAATCAGAAGAGCTTTCACTGCTGGAGGGCAGCCGGCTGTGGCCAGGCCCTGTCACCATGGGCCCCACGTTGTCCTCCCTCAACGCTGTCACTAATAGTGCCCCAGTGATGGTGGTCCCTTGCCTTGGCTGGAAAGCACCGGCAGCAGTGGCCTCCCCATCACCCTGGGGAAACTGAGGCATGTTGAGAGGTAATGAGGTCTCACAGGCTGCATCCCCATGGGGGCAAAGCTAGAGCAGAGCCCAGGTGTCCTGAGTGTCATGCACTGGAAAACTTCTGAGCATCTGTCCCTGAGAAAGCCCCAGGGAAATCTCTGCTCTGTGCCCAGGAGGATGACAAGGGTGTGGAGGGCAGCACATGACCCCAAGCTGCCAGCCCCAGATCCTTCCCCCACCGGTCTCTGGCCCTGGGCTGGAAAATCGGCAACGGCAGAGGGGAGCTGGCCAGGAGCGGGGTCCCTCATGATCCTGGTTCCCTGGGAGAGGTGGCCCCAAGGGTGGGGGGCTGTGGTCTGCTGCCAGGAAGTGCTGGTGGTTAATGAGTAACAGGCGTGAGATGCGCGGCAGCTCTTGCTTCTGGGATGTGGACTTGGTTTCCCATTGCCCCATGAGTAAGCAGAAAGCTTGTGCTGGGAGTGTGGGGGTCACTGAACCCCACCTGTGCCCAGGCTCCTCCTGCCTGACCTTCCAGCCTGGGGGACCCCCAGCCCTGCCAAGGTGGCCCCACGGGTGAAGGAGGAAGTGAAAGCAGCTGCGTCAAGGGGCTTGGGAAGGGGGTGTGGGCACACCCCGGACGGGTGCTCCCCCTCCCTGGGCGCCATATCCTGCCCCGCCATCGAGCTGGAGGCGGCCACAGGGTTTCCGCTCCCGTCAGCCTGTGGGGACCCACTGCTGCTCAGGGCTTTGGCCTCGGCTTCCCTGGCCACATCTCACCACCCTGCTGCTGTCCCCTGTGCTTGTCACACTGGCCTGCTGCCATCCCCTGTACCGGGCAGGCTTGGGCCCTGGCTCGGTGTGGGGAGCACAGCACTTGCTGCCATGGCAGCCTCTGCTCTGGGGTGTCTCCTTGGGAGCACGGGCTCTGCGGTGGCTGGGCCAGCGGGGGGCTTGGGGTGCACCCGCAGCGGATGGACCGTGGTCGGTGTAGGTGCGTCACGCCGGGCGGTGCGGAGCGGGGAGCTGTGCCTCCCTGGCACTGCCGAGCTGCGGGGCTGGGCGCTGCCATGGTGGCTGCCTTTGCCAGGCTGCCTTGGGGTGAGGGTGCCTGCAAGAGGGGCAGCTCCATCGCCCAGGTCTGGATCTTTGCCCCCGCCTGCTGCCCAGCTTCCTTCTCCCTGGCGCTGGGGAGTGCTGAAGGAGCAAACCCTGCGTGGCCTGATCTTGTGGTGGTGCAGGGAGCTGGGGCTGCACACGGGGGCTTCTCTCAAGGAGAGCTCCGTGCAGCGTGGCCCCAGTTGGGGTATCGTTATGGGAGCTGGGTCTTGGCAGGGAAAGGCTGTTCTGCAGAAGGAGCAGAGGAGGAAAACACGGAAATTAGGACAGGAAGGAAAGAGTGTGGCTGGGCTGAAGGAGCTGCTGTGACTGACGCCAAGAGGGGATGGGCCTGTCCCCCCCCTCTGAGCTCCTCCGAGCTGTTGTCCCCTGGGCTGGCAGGGAGCCGGGGAGGAGGAGCACAGCATCTCCTGCAGACTCTGAGCAAATTCAGGCATGCCCAGCTGAAGTTCCAGGTTGCCGCTTGCCAGCCAGCAGCTGCCTCCCAGGGCTGAGCAGAAATACAAGTTTTAATGGGGGGAGGAGGAGGATGGGGATTGCATCTTGAGGATCACAAAACAAGAGGGTATTTTTTTTTCCCTCGTGTCTTGGTTCCCCGTGTGCCAGTGGCTACGATCTCACCAGGGCTGTGGGGAGGGGGGCAGCACTCTTGGCTGTCACTGGGTGCATTTCCCACCGTGCGTTGACCCCACCAGATTAAACTCAGCCCCTGGGCTTTGTGCTGCGGTAAATCATCTGGATCTGTTTGCTCTGGCCAGCTGAACAGAATCGAAAGCAAACGCATTCCTGGAAGCGCTGGGCTTGGCGTGTCCTGGGGTCCAGCCTCCGTCCGCTGCGGTTCCTCCCCAGCGTGGCACATGGGGCTTTGCAGAGGGCTGGTCCCACCAAGTCACCCAGCTCCCGTGGGAAGCGGAGCACCCTGGGGCTGCACCACTGCCACCAGCCCTGGGTGCACCCCATGTCCCCAGCGGGGTGGCTCGAGGGGTGGCCAGTGCCGTGTTGGCAGCCGGCCGGGCGCAGGCCGTGCCGCGGTTGTTTTGTGCTCTCTGCGATGTTGCCCTGGTGACGCTGGCTTCCTTCCCCTCGCATGGTTTCTCAAAGTCTCTGGCAGCTCCACCTCCACCCTGCGCTCCTCGGCTCTCGCAGCGCGGCCAAGACCCACGGGGAACGCGCTGCCCGCGAGCACACGTGACGCGACGCCCTGCTCGGCTGTTTGCTTTCGGGGACGGGAAGCCAGCGCTGGGCGGGCGGACGGGCTGGCTGGGGTCCCGCAGGCGCCCTGGCCCCGCGGCTGGGTGTCGAACTGCTGGTGCCTCGGGCCCCACCGCAGGATCCGGCCTCTGCCCCGGCCAGGTCCGGGGGAATTGGCATCGAGGTGCGTGTGGGTCGGGCAGCGCGGTCACCCCCCCCTCGCCGGCCGCGCTGGAGGCTGTGAGCCTGGCGGGGAGGAAGGGAAGGAGCTGTCGGGAAGAGGGATGGCGTGGGCAGGACGGAGCAGGCAGGCTGTGGGCACGGCCAGGGGCCCAGGGCAGGGACTGTTGGGGTTCCAGTGCCTGGCTCGGGGGGTGGTGGGGAGCCCCTGGTCCAGGCTGGGCCATGACACCCCAGCCCAGGCTTTCCCTGTGGATTTTTCCAGCTCATTCCAGTCCTCCTCTTGCTTTCCACAAGCTCTGGAGACACCGTTCCCAGGGGGCAGCTGGGCTATCCCTGAGGACAGCACCTCCCCGGGGGGCAGTTGGGAGGTTTTGGGGAGCAGGCAGGTGACCTCGCTGAGGCCACCCTGGCAGAGCAGTGTCACCAAGCTTGGGGGTTTCACATTCTTCCTGCTCCTGGCGTCTTTCCCATCTCTCCTGCAGCAAGATCAGCAGCACTTGCCCATCCCTCCATATATCCTTGTGTGTTGCCCAGGGCAGGGATTGCTCAGAGATTCCCCTGGAGATGTGGGAAACTGAGGCACGAGTGGGCTGCCTGCCTGCCCAGGATTGCCCAAGATGCCGATCCTGGCTCTGGCTTCCTGCTCCTCCTCCTCCTCCTCTCCCCAGCAGCCCTGTCCTCACTGAGCAGCAGGTTCCGAGGCGGAGGGACGGGGCGGCAGCTGCCCTGCTTCCCGCTGACGTCCCCTCTCCTGTTTCCCCACAGGTGACTGTTCCCAAGATGTCCCTCTGGAGCATTGTCTCCCACATGCCGCCGGAGGAGTTCAGCAACCTCTTCACAGAGTTTCCTCGCAGCCTGCGCTGTCTCCTGGCTGACTGGCTGGAGAACCAGCCCTGGTGAGTCCCCTGGTGCCCACGGGCTCTGCCCTGCCCTGGCACAGCTCCCCACACACCCGTCATCCACCTGCGCAGCGTCTGGGGCCGGCTGCCCTGGGGGTGCTGAGCCGAGCCAGGGGTGCCCAGCGCAGGCAGCACATCACTGTCAGGTCTGAACACATGGGCAGAGGCTGGTGCTGGTGATGGGCCCCGTCCATGTCCCCAGATGAGGTGGGTGAGGTGTCCGGGGTCTGCACGGCGTGTCTGGTCAGGAGCAGAGGGTGACAGGGCCAGAGGCAGGATCACAGCGTCAGTCCCAGGTGCCCATCCAGGAATGGGGCTGCAGGCAGGGGCAGGCGTGCTGGAGCGTAGCCTAGGAAAGGGATTAGGGCCCCAAACCGGACCTGAATGGAGTTCCTGGACCTGTGGGCAGAGGGTGCAGCTGTCCAGGTGAGGCTGCTCGGGGTCTGTGAGTGCCCCTGGGGTCTGGGCTGCTGCAGCTCTGGCTTTGCAGTGGCAGCAACCACGGGCGCAGCCTGGACCGAGTCCCCTTTCTGCGCCTAGGAAACAGTGACCACAGTGACTGATTTTCCTCGTTATGGGCTCACCCAGCTTTCCAAGGAGCTTCTCCTTTGCACCATACAATGACCAGGATGCAGGCAGGCAGGAAAGCCCCCCAGCTCATCCTCCTGCCTCGCAGGGTCACAGCCATGCTGGGATCTGCAGCTCTCCGGCCGGAGGAGCCGTGCACGAGTTCCCATCGCAGTGGGGGACAAGGGTGGCTGGTCCCTGGCACACGGCTCTGGGATGAGGCATGGTGGAGATGGGTGGGTGGGTGTGCAGCAGCTGGGTGTACACGTGGGAGAGATTTTGGGAGGTCACATTTTCCCCAGGGAGCCGCCTCGTCCTGCTCAGAGCACAGCTCACCCTGGTTCATGGAGCAAATTCCCAGTAGATATCCAGGCAGCACTGGGTAACACACCAGTGGGGTCTGGGGTTGCACAGGGGAGGGTGGAGGATTTGTGCCCATCCACCCAACCCTTTCCCCTCTCCAGGGAGTTCATCAATGGCTCGGACACCTTCTGCACCAGCGTGGCCAGCAGGATGCTCTCGGCCATGCTGGAGAAGCTCCGCAGCATCGCCAGCAGCGATGGGCAGCAGTGCCAGATCCTCCAGCAAGTCAGCAGCGTCGAGGTGCGCGGGGGGCCGGGCACGGGGACCCTCGGGGCTGTGCTGTGCTGGGATCGTGGCTGGCTGCCGAGGAAGACTTGATTATGACATGTTTTGGACTCACTGGTTCAAGCCCTGCTCCAAGGGGCCGATGCCACGAGCCGGTCTGCCCTTGACGCCTGTTTCAAGGCCAGCACCATCCGTGAGCAATGAGCTTGTGCAGACTCAGTGACTGGGGTTTTTGGGGTGCCTCAGGGGGATGGAGGGGGTTTATTTGTGTCCTAGGGCTGACCTCTAGCTCACCACAGCGCTGGTTCCCCTCAGCTCCCCATCCCTCCCACCTGCCAGGGTTTCCAACTTCCCCTCGCTACCACGCTTCTGCCACCTCTTTGGTGCCCAGCGGCCCCAAGGGAGCCACCTCACCGTGCCCACGTCCTCCTGGGCCTGTGCCAGACCCTGACCCCACGGGGACCCTCCTGAGAGCATTGTCCCCCTGTGCCCCACGGCTCTGCTTGCCCCAGCACCGCCAGATGTTCCCCATTTTCTGCTCAAGCGTTCGATTTCTCCTTCCTCCGCGCTGCGTTTCCTCCCGCCGTGTGTGCCTGTGCCTGCTGGGTTTCTTTTTCTGGGCTGTTTCTCTTTCTGGAGGTCTGTTTGAATTGCTCTTCTGTCTCTTTTCCACCCTCTGTGATTGCAGATTTAACCCCTGTGCGCTCTCTCTCTCCTGCCAGCGATGCTCTTAGCGTAAGGGCTGAGTGGTGCTCGCTCCCAGAGCCCCGTTCTGGTTGAAAGCCCTGCTTTTTGGTAACAGATTATTTTTAATATCCAACATTTGGGAAGGGGTCACTTTAGTCATAACTTCTGGGGAACAGGGGAACTTTCCAAAACAAGACTGTTGCTTTTTGAAATTGTTGTAGGAAAACGTGCAGATGTTTCAGCTTTGGTTTTTTTGGGGTTTTTTTTTGTTGTTTTATTATTTAAAATGCTCAAGAGCAGCCACCCTCCTGTGTTCCCTCCTCCCACCCTCCCTCATCCTGGAACAGCAAACCCTCATCTCTCCCCTGGCCACTTCTGAGCCTGGCTGGGGACAGGGGCTGCCCTCGCAGCGGGGACAGGGGAAGCACTGGCTGTGGGTGGGTGCTCTCCCATGAGATGGGGGGAGTGGGAAACTGGTTGGTGGGACACCAAACCTGGGCTCTTTGTCCCTTGAATCCCAGGGCAGAGCCCCCACAGCTCCCAATGCTGTGTCAGGGTGTGGGGCAGGGGGCCTGGGGGGTCTGGGGGATCAGTGACAGAGCTGCCCCCCAGCCAGCACGGGAAGCCCTGAGCACACCTTCCAGCAGTTGGCCGTTGTGCTCTGCTGCTGGTTTGGGAAGTTGCTAATTTGGGAAGTGCACAAAGGCCAGTGGAGCTGGCGTGGGGCGCAGGGAGCCGCAGCCAGCAGGGAAATTCCTCTCCCTGTGTTCAGGAGAAAGTGTTGATCCACCTGGGCCAGGGCAGTTGGGAGAATCTTCACCAGGTGTCAGGCTGGTGGGTCTTGAGGAGATGCTTGCAGAAATAATTTCCTTTGGGTTGATTTGGGTTTTTTTTTAGTTTGAACTTGATTCATATATTTTTTTAGGCACAGTTTATGGTGATTTTAAAGCTGGAAATTAGCTCCAACAGAACAGCAGTGAGTTGTGGTCTGTCCTGTGCTCTGGGCCATGAAACCCCAAAGTCTGACTTAGCAGCGTTGGTTGTGGGAAAGGGGCCCATGACTGGGATGGGAGGGGGCTGGGGCCAGGGCTGGGACTGGGATGTGGGGGTCCTGCCCCACTGACACCCTGGGCTTGGCTTCCCTGCAGAACATCTACCAGCGGGACCCGCTGCGGCTGGTGGCCGTCCTGAAAGCCATCCTGGAGGGTGAGAAGGCTGCGGTGCTCAAGAGGGTGCGTGGTCCCTGCCCCTTCCTGGGGCATCCTGAGGTGTGGGGGTGGCTCTGGGCCCTGCTCACCCCGCTCTGCTCTGCCCCAGGACCGTCACCTGCCCCTCAGCTTCCACCGGCGGCAGGAGGAGCTGAAGTTCAGCCTGGGGCTGCAGCGGCTGCAGCACCGTGTCCGTGAGATCCAGGCGCTGCGGGATGGGCCTTCAGGTGAGGGGCTGGGGCAGGTGGGTCCCTGCTCGGTGTGGCTCTGCTGTGGGGTGCAGCAAAGGGTGTGACCCCGAGGTGCTGCCTGGGCAGTGCAGTGTGGACTCCAGCTCCCAGCACTAACTGGGCCGCCCTCGTCCTTCCTCCGCAGCCTCTCGGGACCCGCAGCTGAAGGCAGAAGCGAAAGCCCCCGAGAGCGTGAGTGGGGGTCTGGGGCACCGGGGGTGGGGGGGTGGCCCTGTGTGCTGGGGAGGGTTCAAACCAGCTCTGGGGCAGGGAGCTGGAGTGGGGTCCAGGGGCTGTGGGTCTCTGCCATGGGGGCAGTGCAATGAGGAGCCCCATGGCTGGTGCTGCCCCACAGGACCTGCCCACCCTGATCTTGGAGGCTGTGAAGGAGCTGGAGGCATCCAAGCAGCAGGTACTGAAGAGGATCCAGATCTGGAAGAGGCAGCAGCAGCTGGCAGGGAATGGGGCTCTCTTTGAGGAGAACCTAGCTCCACTGCAGAAGAGGTGAGGGCACGGGGAGAGATGGGGGACCCAGAGCAACCCTCCTGCTCCCTCCACTCCCTGGGAACCCACTGGGGGAGTGCTGGTCCAGCTCTGCTTTGGCTGAGGGTGCCCCTGTCCCCGTGGTTCCCTCGGCAGATGCGAGAGCCTGGTTGAGGTTTACTTCCAGCTGCACCAGCAGGTGATGGCGGCGAGCGCAGAGCTGGGGGCTGAGCTGCTGCCCCGGCTCCTGGAGAGGTTCAACGAGGTGTTGTCCAGCCTGGTCAAGAGGTAACGTGCTGGGGGCCATGGTGGCAGAGGGGCGAGGTGGGGCTGCAGAGACTGGTGCCAGAGCTGTCGGGGATGTTGTGCTGGGCACCATTGTCTCCCCTTGCCCCTCAGCTCCTTCCTGGTGGAGAAGCAGCCCCCACAAGTGCTGAAGACCCAGACCAAGTTCCAGGCGAGCGTCCGGTTCCTGCTGGGCCCCCACCTGCTGAAGGCATCAGCCAAGCCCTACATGGTGCGGGCTGACATGGTGACAGAGAAGCAGGCGCGGGAGCTGGCGCTCAGCGCCTACAGCAACACCCTCAGGTGAGCAGCCAGAGGGCTGGTGTGGGAGGGAGGGGGCTGCCACACCACTGTGTCCCCCCTGACCCCCTCCTCTGCCCAGCGAGAGCACGGGGGAGATCATGCATAATGTGGTGGCCCTGGAGACCAACCCCACCAGTGGGACCTGCTGTGCCAACTTCAAGAACGTGGTGAGTGTCACCAGCGAGGGCTGCAGGATGGGCTGGGGGCTCTGCTGGGGTGCTGGGTGGTCCTAAGGCAGAGCTGTCTGGGAGGGTGGGCTGGTGGGTCCCAAGGCTGGTGCTTGCCCAGGGGTGACACTCAGCTCTCCCCACCCCAGCTGCTGAAGAAGATCAAGCGCTGTGAGCGGAAGGGATCTGAGTCGGTGACAGAGGAGAAGTGTGCTGTCCTCTTCAGCACCACCGTGGCCCTGACCCCCAGCAACCTCTCAGTCCACCTCCAGGTACCAGCCCCTCTCCCTCGGGCTGAGCCTTCCCCCACGGGACCCCCGGGTCCTGTCCCGGACAGCTCGGTGCAGAGCCCCACACCGGGCTGGGACCGTCCCAGGGCAGCCAGCCCCACTTCAGTCGGGGTGGGCTCAGGGCTGAAGGGGGGCTGCTCTCTGCCCCCAGGTCCTGTCCCTGCCCATCGTGGTCATTGTCCACGGGAACCAGGACAATAATGCCAAAGCCACTGTGCTGTGGGATAACGCCTTCTCCGAGATTGTGAGTGCCTGGGCCGGAGGGAAGGGCCACAGGGCGAGGGAAGGAGCTGCTGGGATGCTGGGCTTGGGTCTGGCCCTGGAGCAGGAACCCTGGTGGGATGTGATGGGCTGGGGCAGGTGATCCCTGTCCTGATGCCACCCTGCCCCGCCACAGGACCGGGTGCCCTTCGTGGTGGCCGAGCGGGTGCCCTGGGAGAAGATGTGTGATACACTGAACCTGAAGTTCATGGCAGAGGTGCAGACCACCAAGGGGCTTCTCAAGGAGCACTACTTCTTCCTGGCCCAGAAGATCTTTAATGACCACAGTGCCAGCCTCGAGGACTTCCAGAGCCGCAGTGTCTCCTGGGCCCAGTTCAACAAGGTTACTGGAAGGGCTGGCCAGGGTGGGCAGGGGTTGGTGTCGCCCTGGGGAGCCTCACGCCCTCTCTCTGCCACAGGAGATCCTGCCTGGTCGGGGATTCACCTTCTGGCAGTGGTTTGATGGAGTCCTCGACCTCACCAAGAGGTGCCTCAAAAGTTACTGGTCAGACAGGTGGGTGCCCAGCGGCCAAGTGGGTTTTCATGGCTGCTCTGGGGTCCTGGTCCCACCCCTGCTCCCTGGCACTGGCCCAGTCTCCCATCTGTCCATCTCTCCAGGCTCATCATCGGCTTCATCAGCAAGCAGTATGTCTGCAAGCTCCTGAGCACGGAGCCTGACGGGACCTTCCTGCTCCGCTTCAGTGACTCAGAGATTGGGGGTGTCACCATCGCTCATGTCATCCGGGGCAAGGACGGTGAGATGGGGGACAGGGGCTGCTCTCAGTGCTGCAAAGGGGAGGTGTCTTTGTGGCCTGGGGATGTTGGGGGTTACGGGGACCAGGTGATGGAGCTCTGTGCCGGGTCTCCCCTCAGGCTCCAGCCAGGTGGAGAACATCCAGCCCTTCTCTGCCAAGGACCTGTCCATCCGCTCCCTCGGTGACCGCATCCGGGACCTGGGGCAGCTCCGCAACCTCTACCCCAACATCCCCAAGGACCAGGCCTTTGGGAGTCACTACAACAGTGAGTGGGTGGGAGCAGAGATGGGCCTGGGGCTTCACATCTGCCTCCCCAGGGAGAGGTGGGGGGTTTGGGAGGGGAGAGGGGTTTGGGGGTCTCACCCAGGTCCTGGTGGCCCCAGAGCTTGCAGGGGCAGCCAGTGCTGACAAAGAGGGTTGGCACAGCATGGCCCCGTGCTGGGGGGGTGGCTCATGGATGCTTCTCCTCTCTGAGCAGAGGAGCAGACGGGCAAGGACGGCCGGGGCTACGTCTCCACCGCCATCAAGATGACAGTGGAAAGCGAAAGGTGTGTGTGTGACCGGGCCAGGGCTTGCACAGACCTCACCGTGCTGGCCTGGCTTGGGGGATTTCTGATGGGGCAAAATGGGGAGCGAGGAATCCCCCAGGGGTACCCCGAGCTGCAGCGGAGCGCGGCTGTGAGCCAGCGCCCACTTCCACCTGCGTCTCTCCCGAGGCCGGACCCCGCAGTGCCCAAGTCCTGCCTGGGCTGATGGGGGTGATGCATTTTCACAGGGACCAGCAGCCCCAGAGCACTGGGGGGGGGGTCCCCGAGACCTCCCAGGCTCCGGTGTTCAGCCTGCCCGTGCTGCAGCCCGAGCTGCACCTGGAGAACATGCAGTCGGTGCTCAGCCCCCTCTGGTGAGTGCCCAGCTGTGCCAGACCTACTCTGCCAGGCATGTGCTGGGGTGGAGAGGACCTGCAGATGCTATAACCCCTCCCTGTCTGCACTTGCAGCCCCCCTGCTCCCTTCTGCCCCCAGCCTGTCCCCACGGGCTACCCCACAGGTGAGAGCAGCATCAACATGATGGTCTCCGACAGCCTCGGGTCCTCCTTCCCCAGGTAGGAGCAGTGTCCGGGCAGGGTGGGACCCCATCACCCCTGGTGCTGTTTCCTCACCTCTAAGTGCTCCCCCTCCTCCTCCTCCCCCTCCTCCTCCTCCCCACAGCACCTCACCGATGCCCTCAGTGCCCCTGGTCATGGACCCCGCGCTGTCCCACTGCCAAGACCTTGACTTCAGGAACCCCTTGTAAGTCCTGGGATGCAGCTGGAGGGGGGTACCCTGCCCTGCCCCCCCCCCTTCTCCTGACCATGCCATAGCCCTGGGGTGGGCAGACCTGGAGGGACCTTCCCCAGCTGACCAGTGCTCCCAGTGCCCTGTGCTACTGGGGCTCTGACACGGAGGAGCTCCCACAAACCAAGTGCTTCCCCCCCATGCCTTGGGGGTGGCAGAGGTGCCCTATGTCAGCCCCCCACCATATTCTTTGCCCCCCAGGTCCTTCATGCCCAGCCAGTGCATGGCAGGAGGCCCCTCACCAGAGCCACAGGACGAGGAGATGCCTGAGCTGGCCCCGTTCACACCCATGGTGGACCCACTGCTGCAGAGCTCCCCAAGGTGGTAAGCACGGAGGGGTCAGCAGGGGGGCTGGGGGGGCTACCCCGAGTCATCCTGCCACTTCTCTCCCCAGGATGCCACCCAGCATGGACATGCCACCCAGCTCAGACTTCGACCAGTTCCTGCAGGAGATGTCCCTGGAGGGTCCCGCGCCGTGTCCCCCCTTCACGCCCCCCCTGCAGCGCAGCGGGTACCCCAGCCCCAACACCTCTTGCTGGGGCCTGGGGGAGTCTCGGTGGGATGACAACGTCCGGCCTGGGCACGCGTGAGGAGGCTGTGGGGCTGCTGGGGAGGGGCCTCGGACTGTGCCCCCCCTTCCCCCCCCAACCCCCAGCCTTGTCTGGGTTCCTGGACTTGATGCGACTTGGGCTGGGGTGAAAACTCTGGCAGGGGAGGGGGAGATCTGTTGGGGGGAGGGGGGGTAGCACTTTGGAGGACCTACCCCCCCCTTCCTTGTGTATATGCTGCACTTTGGAGCACAGAGCTGCCGCCCACCCCTGCCGCTGCGGGGGTCCACAGTCCCGGGAGGAGGTGTGGGTGCAGGAACCCTGACCTGCGTGGGGGGTACCCCCAGCCCACGCAGGGGCCAGGATGAGTCAGCTGCGGGGGTGGGAGGCAGCAGCTGGAAACATGCAGGGATGGAGGTGCCAGCCTGGTGTGTGACAAGGCTGGTGGGGGACGCTGGGACCCCCTGCACTGGCCTGGGGAGGGGGGGACAGACCCCACACACCCACAGTCGGTGCTTGCTTTGGAGTGGGGCCACGGCAGGGAGAGGGAGGCAGGGGGCGTGGGGGGGGCAGGAAGATAAGCCATAAAATAAAGTTTTATTCCAAAATAACAAAATAAATAATCTACTGTACACGTTACAAAGGAAGAGTCGCTAATGCTCTAAAAAGACACCACACAGTCCTAAGGGGGTGGGGGGGACCCCAGGGCTGGGCACGGCTCATGGAAATGGGGGGTGGGATGACAAACAGGAGGGACCCCAAGGGGCTGGAGGGGGCAGCACTGCCCCAGTGCCCGTCAAATGCCGCCTGCTTCGTGCTGGGAGGGGGCACACGCGTGTGACACCCCGTGGCACAGGGACCATGCACGGCAGCACACGCAGGTAATCGGGGGGGGGGGGGGGGGGGGGGGGGGTCGGGTGGTGTGCGCGGAGCTGCGGGTGTGCGTGCGGGGAGTATTTACAGCCCAAACGCTGCATGCGGGTGATGCGTTGCTGTGAGGAGGGGTTTGCGGGGGGTGGGGGGGGGTCGCAATGCGTGTGCACGGTGCGCTCGCACGTGCGCGCTGCAGGGAGAGGGAGGAGGAAGGGCGGGGGGGGGCGCTGGCGGCTGGAGCGTGGGCGCTGCGGGGGTTTGCACGGGGCTGCGTGTGCCGGCACGGCGTGCCCAGCGTGGGCGGCGGTGCTGACGTGGGAGCACGCGGTGCTGCATGCGGTTCGTGTGGTGGCGGTGAAGCCCATGTTCCTGCGCGGTGACGGGGCTGGGGGATGCGGCTCGACTCTCCAATGCAGCCCGGGGTGGGGTGGGGGGGAAACGGTCAGCACGGGGGATGAACCGACGGGGACACTGGGCAGGAGGATCTGTACAGGGCGCTCGAGTCCATCAAGGGCTTCCCAGCCCCAGGGGGGACACCCAGAGCCCAGCGGGGTCGAGGGTATTGCTGCTGCGGGGAGGCGCATCCCGCCGCGGCTGAGGTAACCAGAGCGTCGGTGCGGGAGGGGATGGAGCCCGGTGGGGGGCTCCCCGAGCACCGCTGCCACGCCGCCGGTCCCGTCCCCCAGCACGTTATTGCTTTGTTAATGAGGGGGAGGAGGAGGGGGGCTGCGGGGGCCTCACTGCCGGCTGGTCTCCTGCTCCACCTTGATGGTGCAGTGGGGGGGATCTGGGGGGGCTGCAGCACCCCGTTCCCCCAGCCCATCCTCGAACTCTGTGGGGGAGAGCGGGGAGATGGTGTCAGGTTGGGGAGAAGGTGGTTGTTGCACCATCTGCCCACCCCTGCCCCTGACAAAGCCCCCCCACCACCCCTGTGGGGTCTCACCTGGTCCCGGGGGCTTCCCGGGCAGACAGGGGCTGAGCCGCCCCACACGCTCGTGCGAGACCAGCCGGGCCAGGCGCAGCCCCTCGTCCATCAGCGTCTGCTGGAGGATGTGGCGGCTCCACAGCCCGTGGGGCGGGAGCCCGAGGGGCACGTCAGGGGCTGCACCGGGGGGTGGTGTCAGCCGGGGACAAGACCCCACCGCTGTGGAGAGAAGGGTGAGAGTCAGTACGAGAGCTTAGGGGGGCAGCCACAGGTACCCTGGGAGAGGAAGGGACCCCCACTCACCCTGCAAATGGCCATCGAGGCTCTCCCCAGAGAGGCTGCCCGTGTCCTCCTCCAGCCCGGCTCGGTAGGTGGCCCCGGGGGGCTCCGGCAGCAGCTCAGGGCGGCTCTGCTCTCCAGCCTGCCAGGAGCACACGGGTGAGCGCAGGGCACCACGCACGGACCCCGTCCTGCCAGGGACCCTGTGCCACCCACCCCAGGATGCCCATGGCTGCCTACATGGTGCCAGCCCCGTGGCTACCACCCTGGAGCCCCTCGCTGCCTGCCTGTGCCGACACAAACAGCCCCGGACACGCTGCACCGTCCCGCCCATGTGCGGGCGAGCACTCGCCCACGCTCACAGGTTTGAACACCTGCACACGCGTGTGCAACCCCCCCCCCGCACCCACACCCCCAACGCATGTGGGTGTGCATCCCCCGCGCCCCTGGGTGAGCACCCACCTCCTGCTTGAGCCGCTTGGCCATGGTGGCTCCGCTCTCCTCGGGATGTGCCCTGCGCGGCGGGAGGAGAAGGGGCTGCGTCAGGCGTGGGGGTGGCCACGCAGAGGCCCCACGACAGGCACGGCCGCTCGGCCTCCTGCCATGCTGCGGGCAGCGCCAGCCACGGCGGCAGGCGTGGGCGGCCGCCCAGGCAGGGCGGTGCCGCGGGACGGTGCAGATCGGGGCTTTGGCACAGATGGAGCCGGGGGTGGCAAAAGTGGGGAGCAGCCGGAGAGCGAAGGGAAAAAGCAGCTTGACTGTGGCACCCGGCAGGCAGGGGCTTTGAGGGAAGGGGACAAGGGATGGGGCACCCCCAGGAGCAACCCCCCCAGCACCAGGCATCCCAGCCATCCTCCCCACCTCCCACACCTCCAAGCTCAGGCAGAAAACAGCCCACGCCAGGGAAAGGGGAACTTGGGGCCGCAGGGTCCTGTCCTCATCCAGAAGAGCTGAGTGGCTTGAGGGGGGTGATGGCAAGGGTCCCCCAGGCTTGTGAGGAGGGGGTTTGCCAGCTCTGGGCTCACCTGACGACCTTGAGCGAGGACAGGTAGGTGCTCTCTCGTGCAACCTGCCGCGAGAGCGAGAAGAGCTCGACGCGCCGCAGCAGCAGCGAGTTGTCCCGCAGGCAGAACTGGGCGGCCGCCTCGTTGATGATGAGCTGGGGACAGAGATGACACATGAGCAGGGACAGGGACGGCAGCGGATCCCGACTCCTCCATGCTGGAGCCCCTACCCCAAAGTTCTCCCCAGGCCAGAGCCACCCTGGTCCCCACCCTGAGCCAGCACATCCCCAAGGACCTTTGAGCACGGACCCCGCCGTGCCGCCCACCTCATGCAGGGTGAGCTGCTTGCCCTCGCGGCGCCGGGCCTCGCCGCGGCCGTAGATCGCGCTGTGCCGCCGGATCTCCTCCTCCTTGTGCCGGTCGCCATCCTCCAGCTGGAAGATGTGTCCCACGGTCTTGGCCAACTTCTTGTTGAGCTTCATCAGCGCCCGCAGCTCGGCTTCACCACCCCGGGGGTAGCTCTGCAGCAGCCGCTCCACGCTCTCTGCCACCGTCCGCACCAGCTCCGGCTCCAGCACCTCTGCGCCCGCCGGCTGCTCACCACCGCTGCCGCCCGGGGAGAAAGGGGGACCCCCTGGCTCCTCGTCCCCACCACCCTCTGACTCAGGGGTGCTCCTCCCCGGCCACGGCGGGGCCGCCGATGGCGACAGCTTCTCCCCTGGCTCCGTGGGGCTGCGGGCTGGGGGTGTCCCAGCACTGCCACCCCCCTTTCCCACAGCCTCGCCGGGGCTGGCGTGCCCATTGCTCAGCGCCTTGCGCCCACCGGCCTCGGAGAGCTTGAAGAGGGGGATGCTGCTGACGGGCACGGCCGAGACGGGCTGGCTGAAGAGCCCCGGGTTGGAGGCCCACTCGCGTAGGGCCTTCTGGAGGCGGCGGACGTGCAGGGGCTTGGTGGCCATGCCCACCAGCGCCATGATCTCCAGGAACTCCTCCTCGCCCGCCTCGCAGAGCTGCTGCACGTCGTCCCCCCCTTGCTGGATGAAGGTCTCGTAGTAGCCCAGCAGGTTGGCACGTTGCAGCACCCGGTACAGCTGCAGCTCCCCCAGCGTGCGGGGCAGGGCCATGGTGAGCCTGTGGGATGGACGGACAGACGGCGTCATGATGGGGGGGATGGACAGATGGACACGTGGGAGAAGCCCCCTCCCCACCCTTGGGTCTAGGGGTATGGGGTGCGGGGGGGCACCCCGGGGGGATGGGGTGATGTGGGGTGTTTCAGGGTCCCCAAATCCCAGGGGGTGCCCAGGTCCACCCCTGCTCCCCGGGCTGGGACGGACCCTGCAGCCATCGCTCCCTCGGACACGGCACGGACACGAGTGGGATCCCCATCCCTTCCCCCTCCCCTCCTGGAGCTGTGCCCAGCTACCCCCTTCCATCACCAGCAGCCCCCCGCCCCCCAGGACCCCCTCGTGGGGCCGGACACGCTCGCGGGGCTGCCCCAGCCCTCCCCATCCCCGACGGCGCGGGGCCGGTGATGTCCTGGTGTCCCGGTCCTGCCGGGGATGTCCGAACCGGAGTCCCCCGCCCTGCTCGGTGTCCCCCGGTGCCTCGGACCCATTCGGTGCCTTGTCCCCCCACGGACACCGGTCCCCTCCCGCCGCCCCCCGGTTGCTCACCGCCGGCTGGAGCCGCCTCCGGTTGCTACGCCCGCCCCGTGCGCGGCCCCGGGAGGTCGGGCGGGGGCTCCGGGGCCGGTGCTCGGTGGTGGGCCGGGGGTCTGGGAGGTCCCGGGGCTCGGGGGTCCCGCGGCCAGGCCGGGCGCGCTCGCTCCGCCGTGCCGCGCCGCTTCTGCGCGCCGCCCACACGGGCGGTACCGTGAAATAGCAGCGGCCCCGGCTGCGCCGCGGCGTGGGAGGCCCCGGGGGCGGATCCCGCGGCTGCCGCCCCCGCCGAGCGCAGCGCGGGCGGCCGCGGCGGGGGGAGCGGGTGGGGGCGGCGGCGGCACCGGGAGCGAGGGGCGGAGGGTGGGGAGTGGGGACCGGCGCCCCGCACGGCCGCACCGGGGGTCCCGCAGCGCGGGCAGCCTCTGCTGGGGGGCGCGGGGAACCGGAGCGGACACGCGAGGCAGTGGGGGTCCGTGGGGGGAAGCAGGACCCCGCGAGGGGGACACGGGTCGGGGGGACCCGCAGCTAGCGCAGCCCCGGGATGGACCCGCAGGTGCCCGGTGCCGGTGCTGGCGGCGGCTCCCAGCACCCGGGGCCGGCAGCACTCGGGGCCGCCCCCACGGGACTCTCGCGGGCCCCAGAAGCTGCAGTCCCCGCTCCCCGCCACCGGCCGGGGTCCCCCGGGCTGCACTCGCAGCATCCCCGGTTCCCGGAGCAACCCAGCAATGGGTGGCGATGCTCCGGGACGCCGCTGTCCCCGTTACCCCGGCGCTGTCTTCGGAGCCCCAGCCCCTCCCCGAGTCTCAGTCCCCCGGTCACCGGCAGACACCCGCTGCCATCGATAGGCTTCAGGGTGAACACCCCCACGGCGCCGGCCTCGCGCCAGAGCAGCGACCGGAGGCAGGAGGTTTCTGGGGTGTCGGGTGGGTAGATGAAGCCCCCCGCCCGCAGCGGGAGCCCCACGGAAGGGTCGCGTCCCCCACCCCGTCTCCGGCCACGCGTGGCTCGGCGCTATTTATACCGCGGCCGGCGCCTGGCATGGGTCCAGCCGCCCCCGCGAGGTCCTACCCGGGGGGGCCGTGGCAGGGCCCGGGACACGTCCCCGGGACTGGGGGGGGGCAGCCGGGGCTCCCCCACGGGCCCAGTCACCGTCGCGGGGGTCCTGCCCCAGCGCCCCAGCCGGGTTCCTCTCCCCCTCCCGCTGGCCGCCCCCCCCTTCCCCCGCGACCAGGCGTCCGTCGCGGCGGGGCCGTTCCCAGGCCCGGCGCTGCCCCCGGCTGACGCACATCCTCCGCCCACGGCCCCGCCGCTTCCCGGCTCCACCGCCTACGGCCCGGGGGGGGCCACCCGAGCCCGCTCCCCGCCCACGGGCGCCCGGCGCCCCACGGGGAGGGACCCACGCGGCCGGGGGCACCTCCGCTGCCCGAGGTTGGGGGAGCTCCGCACATCCCCGCTGCCCAACCCGCACCGCGGAGAACCGGGGTGTGCGGGGCCGGGGCGGGCATGGAGCCCCCCCGCTCGCTGAGCCCCCCCTTCGCCCGTGGGGTGCAGGATCCCCCCTCTGCAGAGTGACCCCCCCCGGGCTACCCCGGGGCCCGGCCGGAGAAAAGCTCCTTGTCCCGGGCCCACGGGGGGGGCGGGACCTGCATCTCCCCCACGCGTGAGCCTCTGACAAAAACAACGCGATGCCGCGCCCTGATAGGAGGAGGCGCTTGTCAATCAGGCGGGATTCGAGAGGGGGCGGGAGGGCGGGGCAGGGCGGGCCTGTGCTCTGATAGGCTGAGCGGCGTGCCTGTCAAAGCCGTTACTAAGGCGAGGCTCGCGGTTGCTATGGGCGGGCTAGGCGTGCCGCGATTGAATGGCGCTCTTGATCACGGCGGTAACCGAGGGCGGGACCATGTTTCGTTCCTGTCCGGGCTACGCTGATAGGCTGCAGGCGCTGTCAGTCAGTGCGGCAGGCGGGGGGGTGGTGCAACCGAGGCCGCAGCTGCCTTCCGATAGGCCGGCTCAGCCGTCATTCGGCGATGACGCAGTGCGAGTCCCCCGCTCTCATTGGCTGCCGCCTGCCCCTCGGTGGCCGTTGCCAGGCGGGCGGCGGAAGCGGAAGTTGTCGGCGCGGCCGCGGCGGGAGGGATGAAACCGGCTCCGGGGAGGCGGCGGCGGCTCCTGGGGGCGCTGGTGCTGCTGCTCCTGCCGCCGCCGCTAGGGGGCGCAGGTACGCGGGGCGGCGACGTTACGGTGGGGCGGGGTGTCACGCGGCGGGGGACACCGGGACCGGGGGCTCCAGCCCGGGGCCGCGGGCTGCGCGGAGGGAGCTGTCCGGTAGGAGCTGTCCGGTGCCCCCCGAACGTTCCCCCGCCGCACGCAGCCCCGGTTCCGAGCGGAGCGGGAGGGCCCGAGGCCAGCGCGGTCCCCGCCCGGCGCTCCCTGCTGCCTCCTCCAGGAAGGGAAAGTGGCTCCGTGTGCTTCGGTGGGGGAAGCAGATGGGAACAGGAGCCTCGTGTCTGGGCCGTGCTGATGGATCCTGTCCCTCTGCCCCGTGTCCTGCAGATGCCAGGGAGTCAGTCACCTCCCTCCACGAGGGCCTCGTGTACCACCGCTCAGCTCCTCACCACTTCTGCTACACCAATACGCGCGCCCCGCAATGGCACGACGTCTGGACCAGGGTGCAGGTCAGAGGAGAGGGCAGGTCCTCCTGGGTCTGGCTGGGCCAAGCTCCTCCAGCAGCTGTGGCCGTGCCCCCGTTCCCTTCCCTTCCCCGTTCCCTTCCCTTCCCCGTGCAGATCCGAGTCAACAGCAGCCGGATGATCCGAGTCACCCAGGTGGACAGCGAGGAGGAACTGGATGAGTTCAATGTGTGGAACATCTTCTCCTTCCTGAGGGAGAAGCTGAATGACACCAGCATCGATGTGGATCTCTACAGCAACAAAACCTGCCTGAAGGTCGAGCTGCTGGAGTCTGGCACCACGTACTGCGTGGTCCTCTTCCGACGTACGGCTGCTCCGTGCTGGGGGCTCCTGGGGTGGGAGGTGGATCTGGCTGCACCAATGCTCTCGAGGGGGTAACAAGGATGTGGCCAAGTGAGCTCATGGTCTGAGGGCCAGCAGGGCTGGTTCTTCTTGGGGAAGGAAAATGAAGCTGCAGAAGGGAGTGTGTCTTCATCCAGGGGGATATAAAGTGGAGTTGAAGGCACTTGTTGGAGGTTCACCTGGGACACTGCCCTGTCCCTGTGACCTTGTGGCAGGCTGGAGCTCAACCCAGAGGGTACTGTGCCAGGGTTCCTCTCAACCTGGACTCGCTCTCTTTCCAGGCTTTGACCCTAAGCTGTTCCTGGTTTTCTTCCTGGGCCTGTTGTTGTTCTTCTGTGGGGACATGCTGAGCAGGTGAGTCACCTCCCTCACCCACCACGAGCTGGGGACAAGGAGGGTTGGGTGGGCAGTGCCTGGTTGGCTCTGCAGGCTCTCAGGGGGTTGCTCCCAGCTGGTGTATTTGCACACAGGCACCTGTGAGGTGTAAAACACCTTGTGCTCCTGTGTGATCTCTGCAGGAGCCAATTCTTCTACTACTCTGCTGGGATTAGTTTTGGCTTGTTGGCCTCGCTGCTCATCCTCGTCTACATGATGTCTAAGGTCATGCCCAAGGTGGGTGTCAGGCTTTCTGGGGATGGGAAACCTTCCAGCAGAAGCCCTTTCTATACCTGTATGGTTGTTCTGGTGAGAGAGCTGGAGTGTGGGGCCTTGGGGTGCTGTGTTATAGGTCTGGCTTTGCATGGAGCAAGGCTTGGCAGCTGTGGGGACGTGGTCATGGCTGCCCCACTGCCTGTCTTGAATTTCCCATCTCTTCTCCTAGAAAAGTCCTGTTTACTTCCTGCTGGTAGGAGGCTGGTCCTTTTCCCTGTACCTGCTTCAGCTGATCTTCAAGAACCTACGGGAGATCTGCAAGTCCTACTGGCGGTACCTTCTGGGTAAGCGTGAGCTCTTCAACCTTGCCAGTTCCCCAGTGTGTGTGTCTTCTGCTGGAGCTGCAGTTTAACTGCAGCCCTGGCAGCTCCTGTCAGCCAGGCTGAGCCTGCTGGCTCCTGCCTGCCTGATCCCTCTGCTCTCCCCCAGGTTACCTGCTGCTCGTGGGCTTCGTGAGCTTCGGCGTGTGCTACAGGTACGGCCCGCTGGAGAACGAGCGCAGCATCACCCTCCTCTCCTGGGCCCTGCAGCTCCTGGGCCTGTTGCTGATGTACTCAGGCATCCAGATCCATCCCATTGCCTTGGCCTTGGTGGTCATTGCCATCTGCACCAAGAACCTGGACTACCCTGTGCAGTGGGCCTTCACTGCCTACAGGTGAGGACTGCAAGCACCACGGCTTGCTCCTGACTTCCAGCCGTTGTTGGGCTGGGATGAGCTGCTGGATGGATTCTGCATTGCACAACCCAGCACATTTTCCCTGGGGTTTGGGCTGGGGTGGGTGTAAGTGGGGGGGTTGTGTCCCTTTTTCCTTGGGGTTGATGCAGGAGGGTGTCCTGCTCCTCCTCTTGGTTGGGAGCCTCCCTTGGGAGCGAGCAGTTGAAGGCCCGAGGGATGTGCTCTGCTCCTCCCACCCCAGCTCTGACCCACCTGCACTGGGAGCTGGGCCTGTGCTGGGGGTCCTGCCCAGCTGGGTGGGCAGTAACTGGTGCTGCTCCCCTGACAGGAGGATGCAGAGGGCCAGGCTGGGGCCGAGCCCCCCTCGCCTGCTGACGGAGGAGGAGTTCCGGGTCCAGGGCGAGGTGGAGACACGCAAGGCCCTTGAGGAGCTTCGAAGCCACTGCAGGAGCCCGGATTTCTCTGCCTGGGCTGCAGTCTCCCGCATCCAGTCTCCCAAGAGGTAGGTAATGTCCCCTGGCAGTGTGCTTGGGGTGGCTGACCTGCATCTCTGTGTGCTTCTGAAAGCCTGGGGTGGCTTTGTGCTGTCACCTCTGGCTTTAGAGATAGGGAGACAGAGGCAGGGAAGGTCTGTGGTTTGTGGAAGCAGGGTGTGCCCCAGGGGAAGAACAGATAACGCCCAGTGCTGACACTGAAGCGCTTCACCCCAGCTCCTTGTGTGCCAGGGCCTTGCAGGAGGGTGGTGAGTGTCCTTCTGTGCACAACACACTTCTCTGTGGCTTCTTCCCAGGTTTGCTGACTTTGTGGGTGGTGCCTGTCACGTCACCCCCAAGGAGGTCTCTGTCCACGAGCAGGAGTATGGTCTGGGTGGCATCTTCCTCGAGGACCAGCTCTTTGAGGAGGATGAGGAGGATGACTCCTTTGACAGGAATCACATCAGTTATTCCCTGACCCACAACCACGTGGATGCAGATTGAGGTCAGCTGCCCCAGACCCATGGATGTGAGGGGCAGACCCACTGCAGAGCCCTGATTGCTGGGGACAGCTGGTGCCTCTGCTCCCAGCACCCCTAATCCCACCCCAAGCTGCAGCAGGGCCTGGTGGGAGGACAAGGGTGGGGGCTGACACCTTCATCTTCCTCAGGCAGCTTCTGCCAGCGTAAAGTGCAAAAGCTTTTGTCAGCAGAGCCCGGGGTGTTGGCAGGGGAGGTGCAGGGAGCTGGGGCCGCAGGGCAGGCGAGGTCTGTGCTGCCAACAAGACATGGGACACCGGTCCTGCCTGAAGGTGGACTGGAGCCACCCTGGTTTTTAGTGTGGGTGTTTCTGAGCTCCCAGTGCATGAATCGTGGGGGCAGGGACCTCCTTCCCTGTGCCCAGCAGATGGGAACCCTCTTCCCCTCCCCACTGCCTCTGGGCTGTTCCCTGGCTCTGCCAGGAGTGTCCCTGCCTGCTGGGGTGGGGACAGAGCGAAAGGTCTGTCTGGTGTGCAGGTGCCTGTGAGGGTGACGTGCATCAGAGGAACTTTGGACCTGTCCTCCTGGTCGGTACCTGTGTGCTCAGCATCTGAGTGCTGCCAGGCTGCTGCGGGGAGGAGGCAGCCAGCGGGTGACCTCCTCCTCCTCCTCCTGCTGTTACCAAAGATGCCAGAGGGCTCCAGCTGGTTGGGCTGTGACTCTGCCTTGGCTTAAATCCCACATGGATACCAAAAACCCTGGTGCCTCCCTGGCAGAGACACAGAGCTCAGGAGAAGGCAGCCTTGGAGCCTGCTCAGTGCCCCCCGCGCTCGCCCCGCTCCCCCCACTGCTGTGGCCGTGCTCAGCCTCCCTTGTCCTACACCTCTGGCTGCCAGGTGGTCCCTGGGCTGAGGATGAGTGTGGATGTGCTTCCTCCTCCCTGCCAGTGAGGTGCTGTCAGCTCCCTGTCCCCTTGAAGCTGGTACCCTCAGCCCTTACCCTGCTGTTACCTGGGGCCCGTCCCCACCGCGCTCCTCTCCCGGCTGCTGCGGGCAGGGGATGGGGATGGGGATGGGGATGGGGATGGGGATGGGGATGAGGATGGGGATGGGATGGGGATGGGGATGGGGGTGGGGATGGGGATGGCTCTGCCCGTGTTCCTGCTCCTTGGCCTTAGTGCCAAAGCACAAAGCTGGAGGGGACCCCCCAATCTATGCAACTTTCTAAGCAATAAAGCTGCCCCGTGGCTGCTCTGCTGCCCCGGCCTGGGCTCCCACAGCCCAGCCAGGACCTCGCCCGTGTCCCTGCCCGAGCTTTTGCCCTTGGTTTGTTTCTGTTCCAGGTTTGCTCTCCTGCCTTTGCTGCGTTTTCCTCCTGCTCCCCTTGAGCAGCTTCTGTGGCCGTGTCCCTCCGTTTCTCCTCTGTGTGGTTAATGACTGATTCTATTTTTAATAAAGATGTATTTTGTAGGTAATCAGCCTCATTTGTCTGCCCATAGTGACCCCAGGGCTCGTCCTCAGCTCTGCTCATCTGCCTGCCAAGGACACTGCCTGGTGCTTGGGGGACAAACAGGCCCCTGGGTGACAGGGTCCCTGTGGCAGCCCTAGAGCCAAGGCAGGACTGCCCATGGCTCTGGCTGCAGTGTGGGCAGGTGTCTTCTCCCTGGAGCAGCCCTCCCAGCTCTGCCAGCCCCTGTACCTTGCCCTGGTTCCCCGCAGCCCTGGGAGGAAGCTCCTTTGTTTGCTTGGCTGCAGGTGACTTTGCTTGTTCCTTCTGTGAGCTCCGGGCAGGGGACCAGGGCGGCGGCAGCAGCCTGGGACCCTGCAGGGCTGTCAGGCAACCTGGGGCTGATTCTCAGCTGGCTGGTGTGCTCTGTGCCTCAGTTTCCCTGTCTGTGAGTGGGTGTGGTGCCCTGAGGGAGGTCCTTCCGGCCCCCCCGCCCCTCTGTGGGCCGGACCGGGCCAGCACCGGGCGCTGGGCTGGGCTGAGCCCCACCGGCTCCCGGGAGCGTGGGCTGAAGCCACTCCAGGAGCTGCTGCACTGCAACCAGGAGGTGAGTTGTGGATCCCTGTGCTCCCAGCCACCAACATGGGGCACCCAAGCCCCCTGCACCCCGGGGGGGTGGGCCAGGGGCACCCTGTCCCCACTGCCCCCACCCCAGGGGACCTCCACCCCATGGGGAGCTCCGAGACCCAGTGCTATGGGGGAGACTGGGGTGAGCCCAGGGCTGCACTGGAGCTGCACGGGGTGGGGGTCTTTGCTCTGGTTCCCACCCGTGAGCACCCTGGGGTGCCACACCCACAGCACGGGGGTCTCTGTGCCGGTGCCCTGCATGGGGGGAGGCTGTAGGGACCTGCAGGAGGTTCTGCCATCCTCTCCAGAGGCTGCTGCCAGCAGCTCAGCTCCTGGTGGAGCCGTCTCCATCGCCCCATCCTTCCCCACTTCCTCACTCGTGAACTTTCCCCGGGCACCGATAAGTGGGGCTGGGTTTACAGCCCCGTACCCGGGCTGTAAAGTGAGGGTGAAGGTCACCCAGGGGAACACAGCTGCTCTGGAAAAGGTGGAGTGTTGGGGGAAAGCAGGACGCTCTCATGTGGGAGCCCTTGGGTGCTGCTGGGGGGACCTGAGCTCCCCCACCCCTGAGTCTGTCCCTTCCCCGCCTCGACTTCCCGCTGCCAGGAAGGAGGGAGGAAGCGGAGGCTGAATTCATCCCTGCCCCAAGAATAGGGCCCAGGTGTCCGTGTTTCCTGCCCACAGCAGTGGCCAGGAGCCCAGCATCCTGCTGAGCCCCAAGCCCCCATCCCCACCGTGGGGTCCTGGGTGCCAGGGTGCCCCTGTAAGTAGCCCTCTGTGCTGGGGTGGGTGTGTGGCTGCCTTGTCCCCTGTCCCCAGGGGCTGCCAGCCCCAGCACAGTGCCTGGGGCAGCCGGGCACAGCAGGGCAAGGGAGCAGCCAAGGTCCCAGCCACATCCCACTGCCCAAGGGCCACATCCTGCCCTGCCTCATGCCGGGCTCAGCTGGTGCTCCAAGCCTTGTCACACCTCTCAGTGGGTCCGTGCCCCTGGGTGCTGGGACACCCTGCTCTCCCTGGGACCCTTCTGAGCCTCTAAGGGCCGGGGCAGCCAGGGCCTTGGGGCTGCTGAGGACCAGAGGGGCGTTTTGGGGAAGGGGCTGCGTGTCCATGGGCTGCAGGTTTCCCTCTGCCCCAGCTGCCCTGGAGCTGCCTGGCCATGGAAGCCACCACCTCGCTGCTGGACACCGCGGCGGTCGGGGACCTGGTGCTGCTGGAGCCGCTGACCGAGGAGTCGCTGCTCCAGACCCTGCAGGAACGGTTCCGCCGGAGCGACATCTACGTGGGCACGGGGCCGGGGACACGGGGGCTGGGCTGGGAGCAGGGGAGGGTGCGGGGGCTGGGGTGGGGAGCAGGGGAGGGTGTGGGGTCCGGGGTGGGAGCAGGGGAGGGTGCAGGGTCCGGGGTGGGAGCAGGGGAGGGTGCAGGGTCTGGGGTGGGAGCAGGGGAGGGTGCAGGGTCTGGGGTGGGAGCAGGGGAGGGTGCGGGGGCTGGGATGGGGAGCAGGGGAGGGTGCAGGGTCTGGGGTGGGAAGCAGGATATGGACTCTGGGGTGGGCAGCACCAGGATCCCAGCTGGGTGCTCCTGACCCCAGACCCACGCTGTCCTGCTTGCCCACAGACGTACATCGGGAACGTGGTGATCTCGGTGAACCCCTACTGCTCCCTGCCCATCTACAGCCCCGAGAAGGTCCAGGAGTACCACAACTGCAACTTCTTCGCTGTGAAGCCCCACATGTGAGCGTGGGGATCCCATTGGTCCCCCTGGATCCTGTCAAGGGCTTCACCAATGGGTGAGCCCGAGACTTGGAGGTCTGGGGGACTCCACTCGGGGTGGCCTCACAGCCACACCAGGAACCTTTGGCATTTTCTGAAGCCCCCAGACCCCTCCAGCCCCATTCTAACCCCTTCTCACCCCCAGCTACGCCATCGCTGACGATGCCTACCGCTCGCTGCGAGACCGGGACAGGGACCAGTGCATCCTCATCACTGGCGAGAGCGGGGCCGGCAAGACAGGTAGAGCCGGGGCTGCTGTTGGGTGCTCACAGGGCTGCGAGGGGCTCCTGGGCACAGCCCCAGCACCCACGGCCCCAGCACCCAACGGCCCCTCACTCACAGAGGCCAGCAAGCTGGTGATGTCCTACGTGGCCGCTGTGTGCAGCAAAGGGGACGAGGTGGACAAGGTGAAGGAGCAGCTCCTGCAGTCCAACCCTGTGCTGGAGGGTAAGCGCCCCACACCTCGCACCCCATGCCCATCCCGGGGCTCAGCACAGCCCCCCCAGACCAGCCTGTAACCCCGTCCTCCCCCTGCAGCTTTTGGAAACGCCAAGACCATCCGCAACGACAACTCCTCCCGATTCGTGAGTGACCAGGGAACTGGGGATGGTGGAGCCGTGTCCCAAGGGGAGAGGGGCTGGACCCCACTGGGGCCACGTGGACCCTGATGGGGCTGGAGGCACGGCAGGGAATGGGGACATGGGCAGCAGAGCTGCCAACCCCCATGGGGTCCCCCTGCCCTGACCCCAGCCCTGTCCCTCAGGGCAAGTACATGGACGTGGAGTTCGACTTCAAGGGGGAGCCCCTGGGAGGGGTCATTAGCAACTGTGAGTACCAATCACCCACCCCGGGGGTCCCACCCCACACACCCCAGTGACGCTGACCCCTTCCCACAGACCTGCTGGAGAAATCCCGCATCGTCCGGCACGTGAAGGGCGAGAGGAACTTCCACATCTTCTACCAGCTCCTGGCCGGGGGCTCGGCACAGCTGCTCCGTAGGTCTAGACCCCCAGCATGGTGGGTTGTGGGGGGACTGGGGACCTGGGGGACCATGGCTGAGCTGCTTCCTGCCCCCCTCAGAGCAGCTGAAGCTCCGCCAGGACTGCAGGCACTACGGCTACCTGAACCGGGAGAGCTCTGCGCTGCCCGGCGTGGACGATGCAGCCAACTTCCGTGCCACGCAGGTACCACCGGCCAGGGTCTGGGGGGACAGGAAGCCACAACACCCCCCACCCCCCAGAACACCCTGGGGCTGTCCCTGTCCCCCTGAGCTGTCCCTGTCCCCCTGAGCTGCCTACGTCCATCCCCAGGATGCCATGAGGGTCATCGGCTTCTCGCCCGCTGAGGTGACGGCGCTGCTGGAGGTGACGGCCGTGGTGCTCAAGCTGGGCAACGTGCAGCTGAGCAGCAGCTACCAGGCCAGTGGGATGGAGGCCTGCAGCATCGCTGAGCCACGGGGTAGGGACAGGGATGGTGGGTGGGGGGACCCCCTTGGCCCCCCGCTTGGCCCTGGCACCGTTGTCTCCCTGCGCAGAGCTGCAGGAGATCTGTGAGCTGATCGGGCTGGACCCCGGCGTGCTGGAGCAGGCGCTGTGCTCCCGCACCGTGAAGGCACGGGATGAGATGGTGCTCACCAGTCTCAGTGTCCCCCAGGTGAGTGGGACCATCCCCTGCCACGGGGCTGGCACCTGGCAGACCCCCGGGAGCCAGCACGAGCCCCTCATCCCTCTCCCCAGGGCTACTATGGCCGGGATGCGCTGGCCAAGAACATCTACAGCCGCCTCTTCGACTGGCTGGTGAACCGCATCAACACCAGCATCCAGGTGAGCACCTGGGGTGACAGGCACCGGCCCCCCCATCCTGGATGAGACCCAGACCCCCATCCCACATGGGGCCAGGACACAGCTCAGCACCCCGCTGTCTCCCCAGGTGAAGCCAGGGAAGCAGAGGAAGGTGATGGGCGTCCTGGACATCTATGGCTTTGAGATCTTCCAGGTGAGTGCAGAGCCTGCCCGGCCCCATCCTGCTGCTGGAGGGGTCCAGGGGTGGCAAGTGGGACATGGGGCAGGGCTGGGGGCTTGGGCCCAACCTGCCACACAGGACCCTTCTCTCGCAGGACAATGGCTTTGAGCAGTTCATCATCAACTACTGCAACGAGAAGCTGCAGCAGATCTTCATCCTGATGACCCTGAAGGAAGAGCAGGAGGAATATGTCCGAGAGGTACCCACGGGCTGGTTGGGCTGGATGTGACCCCTCTGCCTGTGCCAGAGCATGGCCCTCGAGGAGCCTTGGCCTCCCAGGGATGGGGAAGTGCAGGAGCCGGCCCCGCAGCACGTCCCGCCCTGGCCCCGCTCCCTGCTGGGAGCAGATTCAATAGCAGGAAGGTGGGGAGGGATTTGGGATCTCTGTCCCTGTGGCCGGATGTCCGGTTCCTGCCCCACATCAGCTGGGGGGTGTCCATGGGGCAGAGTCTGTGCTCTGTGAGTCTGAGGGTCTGTGTGTCTGACCCCCATCTGCCCCCAGGGCATCCAGTGGACCCCGGTGGAGTTTTTTGACAACACCATCATCTGCAACTTGATCGAGAACGTGAGTTGCCCCCCAGTGCCAGGGGTCTGGGTTGGGGTCTCAGCTCCCCCCCATTGCACCCAGCGTGAATTTGGGCTGAGGAGAACCTGGAGCAGCCCTGGGTCCATGGACTGGGCTGGGGCTGGTTTGGGGTGACATTGTCCATCACGGTGCAGAGCAAGTGTGGGATCCTGGCCATGCTGGATGAGGAGTGCCTGCGGCCCGGCGTGGTCAACGAGGACACCTTCCTCACCAAGCTGAACCAGCTCTTTGCCACCCACAAGCACTACGAGAGCAAGGAGACCCAGAACGCCCGGCACGTCATGGACACGAGCTTGCCCTCGCACTGCTTCCGCATCCACCACTACGCCGGCAAGGTCCGCCAGTGGCCATGGGCAACCACCAGCACCCGCAGCCCCAGCCCCACCGAGGGCAGACGGGACCCCTGGGTTTGCATAGGAGATGTGGGGCTGGACTGAGAATGGGAATGGAGATGCTGAATTGTCCCCTGCTCGCTCCCTCCTCCCTCCCCACGCGCCCTGCTGGGCACTGACCCTGCTCCTGCACCCAGGTGACCTACAACGTGACAGGCTTCATTGAGAAGAACAACGACCTGCTCTTCCGTGACCTCTCACAGGCCATGTGGGCCGCCCGGCACACGCTGCTGCGCTCCCTCTTCCCTGAGGGAGACCCCCAGAAGGTCTCCCTCAAGCTGCCCCCCACTGCAGGCTTCCAGTTCAAAGCCTCGGTGGCAACGCTGATGAAGAACCTCTACTCCAAGAACCCCAACTACATCAGGTACCAGCCCCAGGGGAGAGCCCCAGCCCCAGTTCTGGCACCAGTGGGATCCCCCAAACCCACCACTGCCCTCCCCAGGTGCATCAAACCCAACGAGACCAAGACAGCAATGCTCTTCACGCCGGAGCTGGTGCTGGCGCAGATCCGGTACCTGGGGCTGATGGAGAACGTGCGGGTGCGGCGGGCGGGCTACGCCTTCCGCCAGCTCTACGGCCCCTTCCTGGAGCGCTACAAGATGCTCAGCCCCCGCACCTGGCCACGCTGGACCGGCAGCGACAGGTACGGGGCTGGGCCAGACGGTGGTGCAGCCGGTGGCCCCCTGGCCCCGGGGGCTGCGGGGCTCTCACCAGCCTCGTCTCCCACCGCGGCGCAGGCAGGGGACCGAGGTGCTGCTGGCAGATCTGGCGTTCCCCCCCAAGGAGCTGGCGTACGGTCACACCAAGATCTTCATCCGCTCACCGTGCACCGTGAGTACGGGCAGCAGGGGGGACCCCACGATGGGGCAGCGAGTGGGTGCCAGCCCCTCACCCCGCTGGAGGCCCCAGGCTTGTCCCTGGGGGCTCGGGGTGATGCCGCAGCCCCCAGAGGCAGCTCGTGGCCAGGGGTCCCTGTCTCCAGCGCTCGCCCCGGCTGTCCCCAGCTCTTCGACCTGGAGAGGCAGCGCCAGGAGCGCGTGGCCCAACTCGCCACCCTCATCCAGAAGATGTTTCGGGGCTGGCGGTGCCGGACCCAGTACCAGCTGATGCGCAAGAGCCAGATCCTCATCTCCGCCTGGTTCCGGGGCCATGTGGTGAGGGATGGGGGGGTCCCAGCCGTGCTCCCCCTCACCCCCTGGGCAGGGCTCCCTGGCTCTCTCGAGCCCCCCAGCTCATCCCACCTCTCCCCACTGCAGCAAAAGAACAAGTACAAGCAGATGAAGCGGTCGGCGCTGATCATCCAGACATACGTGCGGGGCTGGAAGGTGAGGGCTGGGCACCCTGGGGCCGCTGGCCGGGGCTGGCAGGTCTCCTGGGGTGGGCAGCGTGGTGGGCAGTGGGGTGGGGGGTACACGTCAGGGAGGGGCTGAGGCTCCACGTGCCCCATGGTGGGACCAGACTCATCTCCTCTCCTCATCTTCCATCCTTCTCTCCTGCCTCTCTCCTGCCTCTCTCCCTCTCGCTCCCTGTCTGTGTCGGTCTCTCCCCTCCTCGGGCTCCCGGGGCTCTGGCTCCCGCAGTCTCGCCGGCTCCTCCGGGAGCTGAAGATCCAGCGCCATCGTCAGGCAGCCGCCACCACCATCGCCGCTCACTGGAGAGGGCACCAGGTAACGGGCCAGCCCCGCCGCGGGGCCACGCGCCCTGCCCGCTGCCTCTGTCCTGCTGTCCGCGCCGCTGTGTCCGGGGCTGTCTGTCTGTCTGCCCACCTGGCTCCTGCCCACCCTGTCGGGACGGAGCAGCTGTCCTCTCTGCTGGGGCCGAATGGGGACGGGGTGGGGGACAGGGACACCCGTGTCCCATGGGGGCTGGCAGCAGGAGGGAGGTGAGGTCCCACGTCCCCATGTCCCCATGTCCGGCAGGTCCGCAGGGCGTACAGGAGGTATTTCCGCTCCGGTGCCAGCGCCCACTTGGCCAACTTCATCTACCGGCGGCTGGTGAGTGGGGCTGGGGGGAGAGGGGGCACCTTCTGGACCAGGAATCCTCCTGACCCCTCCAATGTGTTCCTGTCCCCAGGTGCAGAAGTTCCTGGTGGAGCTGGGGAGGAATCTCCCGCCGCTGTCGGTGATGGACAGGACCTGGCCCCCTGCGCCGTACAAGTTCTTGGCTGACGCCAACCAGGAGCTGAGGAGCATCTTCTACCGCTGGAAGGTGGGAGCAGGGGAGGAACAGGGGGCTCTGGCTGGGACTTCACATCCCTCTGTGCCAACCCCATCCAGGGGTCTTTGGTGGCACCAACCCCCCCCTCCCTTGGCAGTGCAAGAAGTACCGGGAGCAGCTGACGCCGCAGCGCAGGGCTCTGCTGCAGACCAAGCTCTGTGCCAGCGAGCTCTTCAAGGACAAGAAGATGCTCTACTCCAAAAGGTGCTGGGGCTGGGGGCTGGTGGGTGGGGGGTACAGGGGGGCAGCACCGGTTGATGGCTGACAGCCTCCATCCCCAGCCTGCAGCAGCCCTTCCAGGGCGAGTACCTGGGGCTGACACAGAACCCCAAGTACCAGAAGCTCCATGCCGTGGCCAAGGACAAGCTGGTGATGGCTGACACCGTGAGGAAGGTGAACAGAGCCAGCGGCAAGGTGAGCGCCCTCCCCATCCCTGTCCCCACCACAGTGGGAGGGGGTGTAGGACCGTGCTGACCCCCCCTGCCCGCAGACGGTCCTGCGCCTGCTGCTGCTCACCACCGAGCACCTGGTCCTGGCCGACCCCAAAGCTGCACAGCCCAAGACCGTGCTCAGCCTGGGTGACATCCGCAGCGTCTCCGTCACCCGCTTCTCCGATGGCTTCCTGGCCCTGCACCTCAAGGAGGTACCTGGGGAGGAGGGGGGGGTTGTTAGGGGCTTGGGGGGTCCTCAGCAAGGCTGACACACCTCCCTCCCCCCTCCCAGACCTCCACAGGTGGGGCCAAGGGTGACTTCTTGCTTGTCAGTGACCACCTCATCGAGCTCATCACCCGCCTGCACCAGACCCTCATGGACACCACGGCCCAGGCCCTGCCCCTGCACATCACTGACCAGTACGGGTGGGGTGGGAGGGGGGCGGGGCTAACAAGGGTGGAGCCGGCAGGGTGGGGTCCAGGGTGCAGCTCAAATGGGTGAGGTAGGGCAGGGTGAGGCTTTTGGGGGTGGAGCTTGCAAGGGTGGGGTTCACAGGGTGGGGCATCGGCTGGAGGGTCCTGTGTGGCTGCAGCAGGATGACCCTGAGATGTGGGGTGGGGCTGGGCATGTCCCCACCCCTCTGCCCTGGCCCCTCTCCAGGTTCTCCACCCGCTTCCAGAAGGGTGACATGGCCATCACCGTGGTGGAGTCAGCCAAGTCGGGCAGCGATGTCCCCATCTGCAAGAAGCGAGGCAGCCACAAGATGGAGGTCCTGGTCCACTGAGAGGACCCCTATCCCCCACTGGGACCCTCACTCACACCCCTTGTATCATCCCCCCACCCCAGCAGCTCTTTACACCACCCAGGAATTGCTGCAAACCCATTAAACAGATGCTCTGGTGTTGGTACCCGGACGGTGTCACAGCGGGTGTCCCCCGTTACAGGGGGTGTCCCCCGTTACAGGGGGACCTGGTCGTGCTGGAGCCCCAGGACACGGTGCTGTGGTGCCGGAGCAGGGTGGGGGCAGAGCCCAGCCCTGGGGATGGAGCCCCTCAGCACGCTGTGGGGGTGGGACCCCCCTCACAGTGCAGCCCCCCGCCTTTCCTGCCGCCTGATTGCAGCCGGCGCTCGGCTCAGCAGTGATTGGAAAGGCCCCAAATTGCGGCCACTTTTCCCATTAAGTGGGAGAGGAGCTCGCTCTGCTGCAGAGGCGATGTCTGGGCAGCTGTGGGTGGTCAGCACGTGAGGCCCTTGGCACCTGCCTGCCTGCAGTGGCTGTCCCCATCTCCCCCTGCCCAGGGTCCCCCATCCTGCTGTAGGACCCCTGTGTGGGATGCTCCCCACTGTGCCCCCACCCCAAGCCAGCAGCTCTTCCTGGGCTGGGACTGTGGCTCCCAGGCTGCATGTGGGGACCAGAGCTATGGCATGGAGCAGAGCAGGGGGACAGAGAGAAGCCACCACACAGCCCCAGAGCCACCACTGCTGCCAGGTCCCGTGGGACCTCAGCCAGTCCTGCAGCCCCAGGAGCCGGGGTCCCCGCACAGCTCCCGTGGCAGCCCCCCCGCCCCCCGTTCCTCGCTGCCTTTTCTCTCCTGCTCTCATCAAGCTCTCGGAGAGGGGTTGTTGGTTTTTTCCCCGTCCTCCACGTCACCCGTGTTACCTTCGGGAGCTGACAACTCCTCATCACGTCAGCACCAGCACCAGCTCCCAGGTGGGCTCTGGAGCATCGACGCCGTTTGTCGTGCACGGGGGGGGGGGGCATGTGTGGGCACATGTGCCAGGGCACTTGGGCAGCGCATGCACATGGGGGGGCACGTGTGTGTGTGCACGGGGACACTTGACAGCGTGGATGTGCCCCAGCTCTGAGGGTTCCCCCCGTTCCCGCCGTGGGCTGTGTCACGTCGCAGCGCAGGGACCTTCCCGCCCGTGCACGACAAGGGCCAAAAGCCGTAAACAAGCCCAGCACAGCCCGGGGCACCGCAGCTCATCGCGGCTGCATCGCACTTGGCACCACACAAGTAGGTGTTATTAATTAATTAGGCCGTCTCTGGCCAGGCTCCGATTTAATTAATGTCCCCAGCACTGCAGATGCTGCCCTGCCCCAGGCTGTGCTGCCACGTGAGCCCCTGCTGCCCGGCCACCTTCCCTTGGGGCCACTGGCATGGGCGCCTGTTGCTCCGGCCGACGTTGGCAGCTCTCATTTGTGGGCCTGTGTGTTCCCCCTTCCCTCGTGTCCCCCCGCCTTCCCCCCAACTTTTCCTCCCCATCTGGCATCTCTGCACACCCCAGCCCCCTAGCCAGGGTGAGGAGGCACTTGGGGTGGCTGGGGATGGGGTATTGGGATTGGGGGATCAAGCCCAGCTTGAGTTGGGTTGGTGCTGGTGGTACTGGTGATGCTGGTGGTGCTGGCCCTGTCTGGGGCACAGAGGGGGCTGGGGACAGGCCCCTCAGAGCCAGGAGTGCTCCCCATGGGCAGCACAGGACTGGCCAGGCCGGGAGCCCTGGAGCAGGGCTGGGGCAGATGGGCAGGGTGGATGGTACAGAGAGCGTGTGCGTGTCAGCACGCGTGTGCATGCAGTTGAGTCGTTGTATGTGTGTGCAATGAACGCACGTGTGCACGTATGTGCATCGCGTGTGTGGTGGGAGCCTGGCTGATCCGTTTGAGCCCTCCCAAAGCCTGGCTGAAGCTGTGCCAGCGTGGCACACAGGACCACTCCCGCCGTGTGTCCCCTGACATGTGCTGACGGCTGCGTCGTGCTCAGGGGTGCGTGTCCCCCCCATGCCTGCAGCACGAGGAGGGGCCGGGGCACTGCGGTGCGGTGGGGAGCTGGCGTGCCTGCGTGGGCGCTTGTGCCGCGGTGTGACTCTGCGTGTGGAACCGGTGCCTGTCGGTGACACGGTGCCTGCGTGGGCGTGAAGCTGCAGGGTGGGGGTGCCACCCCCCTGGCCCCCATTGGCAGCTCTCCTCTCGCCCACCCACGCTGTGCCACGGGCAGAGCCCCTTATTTAACGCTGCACAGAGCCAGCACCCCAGTACTTCACCGCCCGGCTGAGCCCGCGCTGGGAGAGCCCTTGGCCTCTGCCCACCTCGCCTCACCCGCTCCGCAGCCACCCGCAGCGAGGGACGCTCGGTCCCCAGCTCCGCACCGGGGGACACCGGAGGGCTCAGCAGGTCTGTGCCCCTGCGGACCTGGCCATGGGGGCTTCCTGGGGGGCTGCTGCGTCCTGTCCTCACCTGGCTCGGGCTGGGAGAAGACAGAAGGGAGGGGGAGGAAGGTGGTGAAGGTGCTGGGGAGGGCATGGGCCCAGAGGAGAGAGGGGGTAAAGGTGCTGCTTGAATTTGGGGAGAGCTTGGGGGGGCTCTGGAAGCAAGTCTGGGTCAGCACGTGTGTGTGTGTCAGGGGATATGTGTGTGTGTGCCTGTGCATGTGTCAGGGGACAAGAGTGTGTGCCCAGGTGTGTGTCAGGGGACACGTGTGTGCACTAACACAGTGAACACGCAGGACTGAGTCTGAGCCCGTGTCTGTGATCTCTCTGTGCCCACACTCGCTCTCGTGTGCGTGTTTGCACAGCCCGGCTGGTGTGTGGCCACACAAAGGCGAGACCCCCGTGTCCCCCACTACCCTCCCCACACACACCTCTGCCGTGCATCCCCCACAACGGCTCCCCCGCACCTCGGTAAGGTAGACCCGGGCTGCAGCCCCCTCCCCAGGGTGCTGCCAGCCCGCAGCTCGGGGAGGGTGGGGGATTTAATGCCCACCCACCCCCCCGTTTTCCGTGCCGCTGCTCTCCCTCCCCAGAGCTCGGTCCGGCCCCGGGGACTGCTGGCTCGGGGGCGGCCCCGGGGTCCCGCCGCTGACCGCCGCCCCCAGACCCCCCCGAGGATGAGGACCCGCCCGGCGCTGGCAGCGCTGCTCGTCCTGGCGCTGCCGCTCGCCTTCGCCCGCCGCCTCCCCGCCGCCGCGACCCCCGCACAGGTACGGCCGTCGGGGATGGGGGGCGGCGGACGGACCAGGTACCCCCCACCCCCAGCCCGCTCAGCCGCTCCGTCCCCTGCAGGGGATGCCCGCCCCGGAGCCGTTGCCCTGGGGAGCCCGCGGCAGCCCCGGGGCCGCCTTCGCCGCCGCGCTGCAGCTGCTGCGGGGGGAGGACGCCGGTGAGTGCCGGGGGGCGAGGGCAGGAGGGGCTACGGAGGGTCGGTGGTCCCGGCCCCGGTCCAGCCCCCGCCCTGCCGATGCCGCTCACCCGTTCCGGTCTCTTCCAGGTCCCCCCGCGCCCGCCGCTCCGCAGAAGCGTAAGTGCCGCCCGGTCCCAGTCCCGGTCCCGGCCCCGCAGCCGGGCCCCGCGGCGCTGACGGCGGATCTCTCTGCAGGGGACATGCACGACTTCTTCGTGGGGCTCATGGGGAAGCGGGCGGCGGAGCCCGGGCGGGCGGCGGGGCGGAGCAGCGGCAGCCCGAACCCCCGGTGCTCTCCGGGACCCCCCGCTCCCGGCGGGTCCCCGCTGCGGGCGGCGTGAACCGCGGGACGGGAGGGCGGGGCGCGCCCCGCGGTCCCCACCCACTGGGACCGGCCAGGGCCGTGCCCTGTGCCCCGGGGCGAGGCACTAGTACCGGCTGCGGGACCGCGGAGCCGTCGTGGGACCCGCCGGGACCGGAGCCGCGCAGCTGTGCCGACCCACGCACGCGTGTACCTGCACCAACACCCGTGTACGTGTACGTGCACCTGTTCCTGCCCCTGATCCTGTAGCTGCCCCTGCAAACATCCACCCGTGTCTGTGCGGGACACACCCGGACCGTCTCTCTCTGTCTCGGTTGCGCCGCGCGGGGTCCCGGCGTGCTCGGCGCTGCGCACCCGGGACAGCCCACGGGGGAGGGGATGGGATGGGGTGGGGTGGGGCCGGGGGTGTCTACTCGCCAGAAAATTAAGGTCTCCCCAAGCTCCGCATCACCTGCGGGTGATGGAGCCTCCCAGACGGAGCCCCGGTGGGTTCACGCTGCCTCCCAGTTGTGGGGCTGCAGGACCTGCCCCCCAGTTGCCGTGGTATCAGCCACCAGTGGGGAATTCACCTGTGGGAGATGTGCGCGGGTGGAGGAAGTCCTCTGCTTAGTGATGGAACTCCAGGAGGTTCAGATTGGATGTGAGGAAGAATTTCCCTCCTGAAAGGGTTCTGAGGCATTGGAAGGGGTTGCCCAGGGCAGTGGTGGGGTCCCCATCCCTGGAGGTGTTTAACAGCCGGGTAGATGGGTGCTCGGACCCGGTTTGGCGGTGGACAGGTTCGGTTGGACTCCATCATCTCGAAGGTCTTCTCCAACCAAACGAGTCGATGATTCTAACGTGCCCCGCATCTCCCCGCCCTCGTCAACGAAGATGTGGCCGTGGCCGTGCCCATGTCGGTGCCCCTGTCAGTGTCCGTACCCCTTCCTCTGCCCGTTCCGGTGCCCCTGTCCCTATCGATGCCTATGTCTGTGTCCGTCCCGTGTCCGTGTCCCTGTCGGTGCCTGTGCCCGTGTCCGTCCCGTGTCCGTGTCCCTGTCGGTGCCCGCCCCGGTGTCTTTGTCCGTCCCGTGCCCCCGCCCCTGCCCGTACCCGTATCCGTGCCGGTGCCGGTGCCCATCCCGGTGCCCCCGCCGCTGCCCTCCGGGCCGGGGGAGGCGCTGTGGCCCCGCCGCGGGGAGCGCGGGCGGAAGGCGGCTCCGGCGGCGGCGGCCGGGGCGGGGAGGTGGAGGGGGGGGCGGGTCGGCGCCTTTGTGTGAGCCGAGCCGGGATGGTGCGGGGCGCCGGGCGGGTAAGGAGCGTGGACACCCCGCCGGCCTCCGGCTGCCCCCCGCGCCCCCCCTCCACCGCAATGAGCCCCCCGCGCCGCCCCCACGGGCCTCCCGCCGCCCCCCGTGGCTCCTCCGGGACCCCTTCCTGCCCCCCCCTCCCGTGGCTCCCCCCGTGACTCCCCTCACCGCGATCCCGTGGGCCTCTCGCTGCGCCCCCCCTACCCATGGGTTCCCTCCGCTGTCCCGCATGGCTCCTCCAGCCCCCCCAGGGGTCCCTGCCGCCCCCCCCGCTTCCATTGCTCCCTTTTCCCCGGGGTTCCCTGACTCCCCCGAGGCCGGGACCCACTCCCGCCCCCCGGTTCCTCCCCCCCCCCCCGGTCTCTTTCCCCTCTTGTCCCGTCCCCGGGCCGCCCCCCCCGCGCTGCGGGAGTTGCCCACGTCCCGGTGTTTTCGGGGCCGGAGAGCCTTCCCCCGCCATCCTCCTCCTCCCCGCTGCCCTCGGGCAGGGCGGCCCTGGCCCGGTCCCGAGGCAGGACACCCCCTCCCCAGCTCCCTCTGCCTTTCCCGGGGGTGGGTGGGTGGGCGGCTGCCCCGTCCCTTTCCCTCCCCTGCGATCCCCCCTGTCTCGGGGTCCTTGTTCTCAGTCGCGGGGAGAAGAGACAGGGACTGGGGATGGAGCTCCCTGGGTAAGTTCGTGGAGTCCCCGGGTGGCTGGAGAACTAACTGAGCACCTGGGAGTGGGACAGGGTGACAAAGGCAGTGGGACAAGCTGGAAGGACAAGCTCAGGTAGGAATTGCCGGTGCCATGGGCAGGTGTCTAGTGGCAGCCTGGGAATGTGGCATAAACCGCCTGGCTGAGGGCACTGGAAGGTGCTGCAGGTCCCTTTCCAGTGGTCTGGTGGAAGGTGTCCCTGCTGATGGCAGGGGGGGTTGGAACTGGATGAGCTTTAAGGTCCTTTCCAACTCAAACCAGTCTGGGATTGGTACAGTGGAGGAGAAATCCCAGGGGAATGCTGGGGAGAACCCAAAATGAGATCCCACCTGGAAACCAAAAGTTACCGTGTGGGTACAGGAGAAATCTGAAGCGGTGGTGGCTGGAGGAGACCTGAGGTGAAGCCAACCAGCGCACAGAGCCTCAATTTCAGCTCTCCAGGCAGGAGTGTTATCCCACAGCTCGGGGACAGGGGGGTTGTCTGTAACAGGCACCACTTAGGGCTCAGTTTCAGAGCGGAGCGGAGCTGCGAGGCAGAGGGACCTGTGTCCCAGCCCCAGTAGAAGCAGGAACTTCAGGCTGTTGCTGGCAGAGTAAATGGCTTTTTCTTTTCTTTGTGCCTTTTCCTTTCTGTCTCTTTCCCTTCACTTCCCAAAGAGTCAGTCTTTGAAGTGACAAGATGGGTTTTAGTCAGTCTCCATCTAAGCAGCTGTGCTGCTGCTTCTCTCTTGCCCACCAGGAAGGTGGAAGATTTGAGGTATGACGGGAATGGTGCCTCTTTGGGTGTTAAGGTATTAACATTTTCTGGATTTTCCTCTCCCTAGAGTCCCTTGCCCTGCCAGTTTCTGGATGCCAAACACCTCCTGCTCACGCAGCTGATGAATGCGTGAGGAAGAAGCTGACCAGGAGAGGCACTCATAAGCAGCTGCTAAGATGGGCATGAGGATCAAGTTGCACAGCACCAATCACCCCAACAACCTGCTGAAGGAACTCAACAAGTGCAGGCTCTCTGAGACCATGTGTGACGTCACCATTTTGGTGGGTACCCGCTCCTTTGCTGCCCATAAGGCTGTTCTGGCCTGTGCTGCAGGCTACTTCCAGGACCTCTTTCTGAACACGGGGCTGGACGCTGCTCGGACCTACGTCGTGGATTTCATCACACCAGCCAACTTTGAGAAGATCCTCAGCTTTGTGTACACCTCAGAGCTCTTCACAGACCTCATCAACGTGGGTGTCATTTACGAGGTGGCAGAGAGGCTGGGCATGGAGGATCTGCTGAAGGCCTGTCACTCCACCTTCCCTGACCTGGAGAGCTCAGCCATCACGAAGCAACCCTCCCTGGCCACGAGCGAAGGCCGGTCAGGTCCTCTGAGCAGCACCTCCTCAGAGCAGAGCCATTCTTTGGGTGAAATCCGGAGCGGTGGGGAACATTTTGGCCCTGAACGGAGTTACATCCTGCAGGGGGAGGTGGCAGGCAGCTACAAAGAGGACGACAGGAATACTGTGAGTGAAGCCAGCCAGACTCTTCCCCTGGTGCATCCCCAGCGGCCTCCCAAGACAGAACAGGAATCAGAGCAAGGACAGTTTGCTCCTGCCACCAGTGTGGCCACCCAGCCCAGCCTGGGTGGTGTGAACGTCGTTGTTCAAACAGCTGCGAGCTCCTGCCAGCAGTATAAGGTCCAGAGCAACGGTGACTATGGCAAGGGTGGCTTCTTTACTGCTGATCCTTCCCTGGATGTCTCCACAGGGAGCAACTCCTGTCCCAGCAACAGTGACCACTCCAAAGAGCAGGGTTTTGGGCAAATGGATGAGCTTCAGCTGGAGGATTTGGGTGAGGATGAGCTGCATTTCGAAGATGCTAGTGAAGAGCTGGGCCCATCAGAAGAAGTTATTGAGCTGAGTGACGACAGTGAGGAAGAGCCAGCCTTTGAGAACGACAGCCGGGACAGCAAGGCCATGCCCTGCCAGGTGTGCAAGAAGGTGCTGGAGCCCAACATCCAGCTGATCCGCCAGCACGCCAGGGATCACGTTGATCTGCTCACCGGCAACTGCAAGGTCTGTGAAACCCATTTCCAGGACCGGAACTCCAGGGTCACTCATGTTTTGTCCCACATCGGCATCTTCCTCTTCTCCTGTGACATGTGCGAGACCAAGTTCTTCACCCAGTGGCAGCTGACCCTGCACCGAAGAGAAGGGGTCTTTGACAACAACATCATCGTCCACCCCAGCGAGCCGCTGCCGGGGAAGGTCACCGTGTTCGGGGGAGGGCCTGGCTCGGAGCTGGCCTGCGCTGCCTGCGGGAAGGCTTTGGCCAAAGACTTCCACACCGTCCGCAACCACATCCTGGACCACGTGAACTTGAAAAGCCAGATGTGTGGGGTGTGTGACCAGAGGCACCTCAGCCTCTGCAGCCTGATGTGGCACACCCTGTCTCACCTGGGGATCTCGGTCTTCTCCTGCTCCGCCTGTGCCAACAGCTTCGTGGATCGGCATCTCCTGGAGAAGCACTTGGCCGTTCACCAGAGCATGGAGGAGGCTCTTTTCCGGTGCCACTTCTGCGGCCAGAGCTTCAAGCTGGAAGCAGCCTATCGTTACCACGTCAGCCAGCACAAGTGTGGGGCCAGCCTGGACATCCGACCCAGCTTTGGGGACCGCCTCCATCAGCAGGGTCTGCAGAAGAGGAAGCTGCCGGAGGAATTCCTCAGCGAAGACTTGACACTACAAAACCAACCAGGCAACAGCAAGTACAGCTGCAAGGTCTGTGGGAAGAGGTTTGCCCACACCAGTGAGTTCAATTACCACCGTAGGATCCACACTGGTGAAAAGCCCTACCAGTGCAAGGTGTGTCACAAGTTCTTCCGTGGCCGTTCCACCATCAAGTGCCACCTGCGGACGCACTCGGGTGCCCTCATGTACCGCTGTACGGTGTGTGGGCACTACAGCTCCACGCTCAACCTCATGAGCAAGCACATAGGTGTGCACAAAGGCAGCCTCCCCCCGGACTTCACCATCGAACAGACTTTCATGTACATCATCCATTCCAAAGAGGCGGAGAAGAACACGGACAGCTGATGGGGTGAGGCGGGGCAGGGCCAGCGAAGGAGCAAATAGGATAGTAAAAAAAAAACCCAAAACGATAGAAAAATGATTCCATCCGTGATGCTTGACCATTAATTAAGATAAATGACCTTTTTTTTCCACAGCTTTTATTTATGGTCAAGCATCACGGATGGAATTCTCCTTTTCTGTTTTTTTGGGGGGTTTTTTTGTTTGTTTTTTTCTTTTTCAATTATTTTTTGGGCCTTGCTAGGGCTTTTTAGATTGGTGGCATTGTACAAATGAACAGCACGTAAGCTACATCACTGTTCCCAAGAAGTCTGTCGTGTTTACTGACCTCTGGTCCTGTTAGAGGCCGTAGAGTTCTGTGTTTTTAGTATTTCTCACTAGGTTTTGAATCTAGATTATATATATATATATATATTTTATTTTTTTTTTAACCTTTTAGCCCACTTGACTAGGCTAACCCTCAGTTTGAGCTTGTCCACAAACTGATGCTGCTAAGTTTTTTCACACCTGACCTCAGTTAAAGAGGGACAGAGCCAGAGCAGGATGGTGCTGGACTGGAAGAAAAGGAATTTAAAACAAAAAAAAAAGGAAAGAGGAAAAAAAAAAAAAGGAAAAAAGACTCGTTCTGGGGTTCTGCTGCTACTGCGAGGAGATAAGCAAAGTCCATGTCACGGAATCAGCCTTGAAGTCGTTGCTCTGTTGCAGGGGAGGTGAGGGAGCAGCGTGGAAATGAGGAGGGAGACCTGGGGTGAAGGAGCAGGAGGGTGACAGTCGCTCGCAAGGGCCATTCCCAGGCAGAGCCGCTGGTCTGCAGGAGCCCTGCCCGGGCATGGAGCGTGGCTGGTGGTTCCTCTGCCTGTGACACACCGCTCACTCGTGTCCCCAAGACTCTGGAGAAGGAGATGAAGGAGTGACACCACCTCTCTGAGGAGCCCGAGCAGCGGGGCGGCTGCGCGGGAGGAAGGAGGCAGATGCACGAGCAGAGGGATCTCTCGGAGGAGCCGTTGAACTGGAGAGGGCAGGGGAAGCAGGTTCATGTCGTGGGGTCCGACTGCTCCTTGGGAGATATTCTGGGATGGCATGGTCACACCTCACTTCTGCCAGGCTGCAGCTGGCCATCGAGAGCGTGGCGACGTCTGTGCCGGCGCGGCGCGTCCCGGGGCTGCTGGAGGTGCCGGAGCTGCGGCTGCGCGGATCCCACTAGAGGAGATGCTGTGAAGCTGATGCCTTAACTCACAGGAAGGTCCCTTTGAGGAGGACTCTTCTCTCTGCTGATGGGGTGGCCCCTTCCCGTGGCTGCCACCGTGGGTCACCACATCCCGGACACTTCTCGTGGCCAGTGTGTGTCGCAGGGCGTTGCTGGTGTGGTGTGGGTTTGTTCAGCTTTTGCTGGTTCGTGTTGTAACTTCAGCAGGCGCCGGCCAGGGGCCGTGGCAGAGCCGTGCTGGGAGCTGGCAGCAGCAGCAGCAGCAGCTGGTGAGAACCTCAGCTCAGCTCTCCTGGACACGCGCTGGGCGTGGGCTGGGGACATCTCGGCGCGGTGGGCTGGGGACATCTCGGCGCGGTGGGCTGGGGACATCATCTCGGCGCGGTGGGCTGGGGACATCTCGGCGCGGTGGGCTCTCGCGGCTGCGCTGGCGAGGTCAGCCCCATGCTGGCAGTGTTTACACCAGGAAGGGTGGGGATTGGCTTTTCCCCATGTTATCCTGCTGTGGGACAGAGCTGGGGAGGGACAGATATTTCCGATGCCGCAGTGTGAGCTGTGGCTGCCCTTAGGTAACTCGTTCTACCTCACAAACAGGAAGCGCTCAGGGGCTTTCAAGCCGCAGTCGGCGTGAGTTGGCTCCTGCGCTTCTGGAGAGATAAGCTCTTCAAAAACAAAACTAGTGATTTGCAAACCCTGTAAACTCATCCCTTTCCCCCCTCCTCTCGAAGGGAAAGACCCCGCAGCCGGGGAGCGGCGTGGGCTGGATGTGTGGTCAGTGAGCTAGGAATTCCTGGGGGTCGCTCCCCCCACCCCGCCCCTCCCCGGCTCTGCTGTGGCCTTGGGCAAGTCACTTCACCTCTTTGCCTCAGTTTCCTCATCTGTAAAATGAGGGTGGGAACACTTGTGGTACTTACCTACCTCCCGGGAGCGCGGCGGAGATTGCTGGCTCGTTTGTACCCGCGAAGCACGTGGGAAGCTTGGTGAATCCTGATGTTCAGCATCCAGGGGAGCTGGCAGCCTCCATCCTTCCCTGTTCTGTTCCTCGACCTGGCACCATCCTTTTTTTTTTTTTCCTGTCAAAAGCAAAACCTCCCTTCAGCCCTGTCCCTGTGAAACGAGCTCTGTAGCAATAGAAGCAGCGGGGGACGGCTCAGCGCCGCTGCGTCTGCGGAGGGGCTGGGGGAAGCGGCACCGGGAAGCGGGAATGTGGGTGCTGAGGGGCAGCGGTGCTGGGACGTCCCCTGGGGTTGGCAGAGCACAGCTCCCTGTCAGCTGGGTGCGTTGCTGTGGGGAGCTGGAGGAGTTCACATCCCAGGGAGGGAGGGGTTGGGAAGCTGCTGGGAGCTGCTGCCCCTCAGCTCCGTCCGTCAGTCCCTGGTTTTTGCCCCTAAAGCCGCTTTTCCACAGAGGCAGCTCCGGGTCCAGCCCCGCTGCGATGGGGGAAGAGACAGGGGTCGGTGCTGAGCCCTGGCTGGACCTAACGACCCTTCCCCAAGCATCTCCTTCATGCTGAGTGTGGGATGTCCTTGGTCCCCCCGTGGTCCTGCAGTTCCCAGGGGTGTTAAACTGGATTTGTCCCGTTTTTGGTGCCAGGAGCCTGTTTTCAGAGGAAGAGAGGTGCCAAGGCCATTGCTGTCCCTGGGGCTGGCCAGGCTGTGCTACGTCTGCTGCTGGAGCTCTGCTTTCCAAACTCTGGTCTCGTGGTGCTGGTGAGTTGCCAGGCCACGGTCTGTGACCTCTGCTTGGTTTGCAGAGCCGTGTTTAGCCCAGTGTTAAGTTAAAACAAAACAAAACAAAACAAAAATCCTTTTGAGGATGCATGGTGCTGTAGGAGAGCGTGGGAGTTGGTTTGCTGGAGGCTCCTTTGAGGAGCCCTTTGAGTTACAGGGCTTCTTCCGATGTCCTGGTGGTGCAGGATGGGCTGGTAGACGGGAACGGATGCGACCTGCTCTGCTCTGCTCTGCTCTGCTCTGCTCTGCTCTGCTCTGCTCTGGAGATTGCTATGAAGGATGTGAGGGGGCACAGATGAGGCTTGGGAGACCCAAGTCCTTAAAGCCTCAAGACCCTCCTACAATGTCCCAGAAGCTCTGAGGAGCTTTTGGATGGGTTGGGGTGATGCCACGTGGTAGCACCTGCAGCCCTGTATCTAGATAAGCTGTGAAGCAAAAGCCTTTTGTGCACATAAACCAAAAAAACAAAGAGAAACTTTTACAGTGAAACACTGACGGGCAGAGCAAGCCCAGGGACGGGAGAGCAAACGCCCACCCCGTGTCCTGCTGCTTGTGTCTGCGTGTGGGGATGGGGGGAGCACGTGGGTCCCTGGCATTTCTGTGTCTTGGATTCTTTCCTGTGTTACAATGAATTATTCCCACGTGAAACACCCTGAGATCAGCAGCGAGTCCTGTCCGAGGAGGGGCTGCAGGGGTGGATCCTGTGCTGGGGCTGCAGGGATGGATCCTGTGGAGGGGTTGCAGGGATGGATCCCATGGGGGGGTTGCAGGGGTGGATCCTGTGCTGGGGTTGCAGGGATGGATCCCATGGGGGGGTTGCAGGGGTGGATCCTGTGCTGGGGTTGCAGGGATGGATCCCGTGGAGGGGTTGCAGGGATGGATCCCGTGGAGGGGTTGCAGGGATGGATCCCATGGGGGGGTTGCAGGGATGGATCCCGTGGGGGGGTTGCAGGGGTGGATCCTGTGCTGGGGTTGCAGGGATGGATCCCGTGCTGGGTTGACCTCACACTACTGCTCCTTCTCGGAGGGGTTTTCCCCAGAGGGGCTGGGGACCTGTGCTCTCCCTGCCCTGCCAGGGTTCTGGGCATCTCCAAGCCTGTGAGCAGCGTCAGGGCTGTTGTCCCCATCCCCTCAGCAACGTGGCTGTCCCCGAGTCCACCCAGCCTGGCTGGGAGCTCCAGCACTCCTCCAGGAAGCTGTGGGGATGGAGCAGTGGGGCTCATCCCGAGTCCCCCGTGGGCTTTGTTGCCCAGAGGAGCTGGTGGAGGCAGCTGGTGATGGTGGTGGCTCCCAGCCAGTGATGCAGCCGCGCTCTGCTCCACGCCAGAGGCCAAGCACCGTGGTGGGGGAGCCGGGGTGGGAACCCCACACCCAGATCCACCGTGGTGGGGGAGCCGGGGTGGGAACCCCACACCCAGGTCCACCGTGGTGGGGGAGCCGGGGTGGGAACCCCACACCCAGGTCCACCCTGGCTCCACTGCTGACTCGAGCCAGCCTGCTCACCCCGTTCCCCCTCCATGAACGTGGGGACAACGCTTAACCTACCTCACCTGCGGCGGCTGTGGGGTTCAACTCATGTTTGCAAAGTGCTTTGGGATCCTGGGGGTGCAGGGGGGGTGCAAGGGGGGTGCAGGAGGGGAAAGGCTTCGCCGGGAGCTGCTGCGTCGCGTGTCCTGAGGGGAACCCTGACACCAAATCCCCCTCTGAGGGGCTGTGCTTCGAGACTGCTCTTACCCCCATTTCTAAACCACCAAGCTCAGTTTTAATTCTCCCTTTTCTCGAAGGATCCAGGTCTCTTATCAGAATAATTAAGCAGAAGAAAGGAAAGAAATAAGAGTTGAATTGCTGTCTAACCTTTTGTTAAGTTAATAGTAGGTACTGACCTCCTGATATTTAAGTGTTTACTATCTATTTGCTGTAAAGTTTTGTATATTTTGTAAACTTTCCCCCCCCAAATAGTAGATGTCTAAAATCGTTGTACATCGGGTTCTTTTATACTCCATTGTTCAGCACAAAGTGTGGTTTTTATTTAGAATAATAAAATGGAAAATGTTGACCTCTGGTACCTCGCTTCTTTATAAAACTGGGTTCTTTCCATGTGCAATTGGCATTTCTGTCTCCTCAGGAGCGCTTGGGAAAGCTGCTCCTGGTATCCTGCTCCTGTGCTGGGCTCTGCAGGGTTTGTGGCACAAGTCCAGGCAGTTGGGGCCTCTTCCTCGCTGCCTCCTTCAGCACCCGGGGCAGCCTGAGGAGATCCTGACGTTTCTACAGGCTGTTTCCACAGCAAGTTGGGAGCTGAACCCTTGTTAGAAACCCTTTAGGGAAGTTCTCAGGGTTTGTGTTCCTCAATAAGCCCTTTCTGGGTGTTTCACTGAGACCTGGACCTTGGCCAGCTGGGGGCTGGGGGCTGGTGAGCCAGGACAGTGGGCAAACGCTGCTGGGTTCCCAGGTGCCACTTTAGCTTTTCCCCAGCAGTGAGAATTCCTTCTCGGTTCAGGTTGGGGCAACCTGCCCACCAGGCACTGCTGCTGGTCTCAGTCACTGCTGGTGCTGCTCTGAGGAGGGTTTGATGGGTGGGAGAGGACCAGTTCCCCATCACCACCCTGCTGACCAGCAGTGGGCACTGGGAATCCCAGCTGGGACTGTGTTCCCGGGGTATATGGGCAGTAATTGCTGCAGGAGCCTGTGGCTGGGCCAGTTTGCCACGAGGGGTGGTGGAGGTGGGAGCCTGGTGGGAGCTTCATGGGGAGCCTGAGGGACCTGGCTAAAGGACTCGCTGGGTTTCAAGCCCCAGTCGCTGCGTGGGGTTGTACCAGGGTTGGTTTGAGGCTGCTCTGCCCTGAGGTCTATGAAAAAGGTTGCACATGTATGAGGAGGGTTAAAAACCCACAAGTTTAATAGGTCAAATACCAAGATTTACATGTTTAAGTAACTTTTACATTGACTGTTGCTGTCCTGGTTGTGTCACACCTCGTGTCTTGATAGCGTGTGCTTACCCTCCATGTCTGCACGGGAGATGGCAGGGTATGAGCAAAGGGAAGCCTGAGGGAAGAGTCAGAGCTGTGGGTCATGTCGGTGTGCAGCTGCCTTCGTGTTCACTGGCCAGTTTTTGGGGCTGCTTGGCTCCTTGTGCCCAGGAGGGTCTGGGGGATGATGGTGAGATGCTGTCGGTGCAGGTCCTGGACAGCCTCAGCCCCAGAGGGCTCACAATTTTAAGTGACTCTACGCTCTCAAGCTGTGAAACTGTGTGTAAGTAACTTAATTAAGGAAGAGGAACTGCTGGGAGTCGATTCCCTGGACAGGGCACTGGGAGGGCACTGGCTACTTCTCCAGCTGCAGTCCAAAATATTCCTGTGTAAGAGATGGTTTGGGCTTTTTCTGTCAACACTGGTGTCCCCTGGTAGTGAGAAGGAACATCTCTGTGCACAAGGAGCCCTGACTATTTAGTATTTACCCCATCCTGTAAATAGCAGAGACATTCCCAGCCCCGTGATAACTGAGTCCCTGTTAACCCCTGGTCCTGGGCTTCTCCCGCAGCCCGCGACATCCTGCTCCCCGCCCGCCGCCCCGTGCTGCCTGGGGCATCCTGTCCCGAGATTTGCTTATCCTTTCCTTTTCTTTAAAAAAAAAATGTGTTTCTTGAGCAGCTCAAGGCCTTTGGGAGATTTATGGATCCCCTTCCAGTGACCGTCGCTCTTTCACCTTCCCCTGCCGAGGGCTCTGCGCGTGACTTCGCAGAACCCGGGCGCCGATGAACTTTCTCCGGGCGCTCCAGCCCCGAGGGTTTCTGCACACAGCCCCATGGGATGTGCTCTAGTGTGACTGTGATTGAAAGGGAGCACACGTGGAGGGCTGCTGGAGACCTGCCAGCGTTTAGAAATACACCCAGGAGCCCTAAAAACCTGCCAGGAGATGCTCTAAAGGGGACTGGTGTCATGGGAGGGGTCCCCCGCTGCGAAAAACAAACTGGGAACCCCACGTCTGCTGCCACTGGGCGTGTTTGGAAGCAGCTGGTCCCAACCAAACCTAGTTTTAATCATCACTAATTTACTGCTGGGTTTGCAAAGTTGCTCTCAATGAGTGGCTGATCTCGAATCGTTCCTCCCCTCGGGTCCGGGTCGGGCTCAGCCCCTCGGGGCCACGTTGCCTTCATGTCGGTAACATCAGGCGTTGGGCCCTTTGCTGGGCACGGGGAGGGGGGGGTTTGTGTCTCAAAGGAATGAGTTTCCTCTCTCCTGCTCAGGTGGCATCACAGCAGCGTTCACCAGGCACCTCCAGGGCCGTGTGTGGAAGTGGAAGGTGGGGTGGCAGAGAAGCTTGTGAAGGGAAAGGTCCATGTGCCCCCAGCCCCACGGCTCGGGGTGGGTTCCAGGGCTTCTGTGCAGATTTCCAGGCAGGCAGAGCAATGGGTGTTATTTCTTTAGGAAAACAGGAAATCTCTCTTTTCTTGTATTCTTTCTTTAGCTAAACAGATCTGCTACAGCAGCACATCAGAGCAGAGGTGTCTGGAGCTCCCCACCCAGTCTCATGTCACGTTTGGCACCCTGCCCCTGCCTTCTGAGCACAGGAGGTGCCCAGCCAAGACGTGTTGTTTAACAGCAAAGTGTCTGCTTATCACCAGGGAAAATAATCTCAGTGACCTCCAGGAGCGCAGGGAGCTGCCCCCCGCTCGGGCACTCGCCAGTGGTGAGTGGGAGAGTCTGATCTCCCTTAATTGGGAGGGTTGTTGTCCTTTGTGATGACTATGGAGTGCTGCGTGGTGGAGGAGGAATTGTCTGCGCCCTTCTGGCTGCCCTGGTCTTTGGGGATGTACTTCACCACGGCGGAGATGAGCTTGCTGCGGAAGTTTTTGCTGAGGAAGTTGTAGAGGATTGGGTTAACGACGCAGTGGAGCAGGGTGAAGCAGTCTATGATGTCGTAGAAGAAGTAGAGGAAGTGGGCAAAGGTGCAGTGGAGGATGATGTGGTTGCCATCGAGGGTGAGCAGCGTGAGCATGACGTGGAAGGGCAGCCAGCTGATGAGGAACACGGCGATGTAGGTGTAGATGAGCAGACAGTGCTTCCTGCTCTCGGGTTTGCTGCGCTTGATGAACCTGGCCGTCAGGACGTTGAAAACGGTGATGATGGGGAAGGGGATGAGGAACCCGATGGTGGTGGTGGCCAAACTGACTGCCAGTGCCCACTCGTCGTAGGTCTCGAAGGGAGCCATGAAGATGCAGATGGGCTCTCCAGTATTGACCAGCTGCATGTGAGCAACCTCCAGGAAGGGGATGGCTGCTGCCAAGACCCAGCTGCAGGCGCAGACGATGCGGCGCGCGCGGTGCTGGTGCTTGCGCCAGAAAAGGGAGGAGCTGGTCAGGGACACGTAGCGATCCACGCTCAGGCAGGTGAGGAAGAAGATGCTGGCGTACATGTTGGCAAAGTAGAAGTAATGTGTGAAGCGGCAGAGGAAGCTGCCCCAGAGCCAGGTGTAATCCAGCATCACCTCCAGCATCCAGATGGGCAGCGAGAGCAGCACTCCCAGGTCGGCAATGGCCATGTTGATGATGTAGAGGTTGACCAAGCTCTTGTTGCCTCGTGTCTGCCAGTTGACCCAGATGACAAGGAGGTTCTCCACCAAGCCCACCACAAAGATGACCAGGTAAAGGATGAAGAGGATCACTCTCTTGACGTTCTCATCCAAGCTGAACTCGCAGAAGGTGTAGGTGTAGTTCAGGAGGTGGAACAGCTCCGTCCAGTTGTGGTAGTCCCCGTACTCGCTCACCAGAGTGTGTGTCTCGGTGGGGGCAGTGGTTGTCTCAGCCATCCTGGTAGCTGCAAGGGAAGGGAAAGGACCAAGTTGTGGCTCAGTGGCTGCACCGAGCAAGACAGCCTGAAAATCCAGAGGCAGAGCTGATCCCTCCTGGCAGAGCTCGGTCCTCGTGGGAAGCTCTGGAAGTACCATTCTGAAATTTTTTTTGATCCAGTTTTTACTCCTGTGGTGACTTCCTACATCAACCCTCAAAAGGTGCCGTATCCACACCAGACAATCACCCCATATCCAAGACACCGGCCACCCGTGCCCCCAAACATGCTCCCAGGTGGTGGCTGTCCCCTGTCCCACAGCCTGGTCAGCTGGGGATGGGGACCAGGGGCAGTTGGGGATGGGGACTGGGGACAGTTGGGGATGGGGACCAGGGGCAGTTGGGAATGGGGACCAGGGGCAGTTGGGGATGGGGACTGGGGGCTGTTGGGGATGGGGACCAGGGACAGTCAGTGCTGGGGACTGATGAGGGGGAGGGAGGGAGGAAGGACAGGTGAGAGCACCTGCAAGCCCCAAGGCTCAGTAACACCAGTCACTGCAGGAATGGAGCTGATGACCCAGGGGTCAGCAGTGACCTTCGAGCAGGACCCAACCCCACCGAGGCTCCTGCTGTCCCCCTGACACCCCGGAGCTCAGGTCCTGCCACCGCAGAGCCCATGGAAATCCCGACCCCGGCTCTGCCACTCTGTCCTTGCATGCAGCAACCAGCTGTGAGGAATCCAGGGAATGGGCAAGTGCCTGGACCATTAAACGTGCTGGTGACCACGTCTGCTCCACTCCACACCAGCGGGAAAACCCCCGTCCCCCACCCGAGCCCTCGGTGTGCGCTCCCTCCACAGCCCCGTCCGCCCGCCCTCGCTCTGCCCGTCTCGCAGCTGCGCTGCTGGGGGCCGCTGGGATTTCCAAGTAGGTGACAAAATTATAAACTGAAGGGAAATGCAGTTGACCTGAACATCCTTTTATTGCCCCAAGTGTGAGAGCTCCGATCCCAGCACAGCTGCATCCGCGCGGTGAGGACACCGCGGACCCCGTTCACTAGAAGAGCTCACAAGAGCGGCCGTTTTCCCGGGAGAACCGGAGCAGCGTGCCGTGCCACCGGGGCATTTCCATGGCCCTCGGAGCCCAGCCAGCCGGGGAGCACCGCAGCCAGATGTCCCCCTGCAAGAGCAGCAGCTCTGCGGCAAACGGCTGTCACCGCCCGCCCCGACACCGCGGAGGAGGGGAGAGCGAATCCCCGCAGCTGGAGCAGCCCCATCCCGGAGGATCCGCAACCTCCCGCCCTCACCAGGGTGCAGATCCCAAGAGAGGGAGACAAGGTGGGAGAGGGGACAGACGGACACGGGTGGGGAGGGCGAGGCGGTGACTCACCGGCGGCAGAGCCGAAGCTGCGCGCAGGGTCTGCTCAGGGCACGCTGTGATCCTCTCGGCACGGCGGCTCGGGCGCCTGTGGGAGAGCGAAGCCGCCGCGGCGTGGAGCTCAGGGTGGGCTTGTTGGCCGCTTCCCAGCAGGAAATGACCGTCGTGGTCCGACATCCTGAGACAGCCCAGCGCGGGTGACATTTGACTCAGTTTCCAGCCCAGGGGTTCGGCTCCTGTTTGATTTTGCCATGGGGCTGGGGACAAGAGTGGGAAGCCCCAGGCAGGTGCCTGGGGATGGAGCGGGGCTCCCCAGGGCTCCCCCGGGCAGCTCCCCTCCACCATCATCCCCCCGGGACCCGGCTGCTGCGGCCCCACTGGCCTCAGGGGCTGGATCCTGCCCAGGTCCCGCTGTGACTGTGGACAGGAGGGGAAAATCCATCTTCTGGGACTCAGCTGAGCCAGGGCCTCCCCCAGCTCTGGGAGTCCCAGAGGGTTGAGGGGGGTTAAGGCAAACGTGCCACCAACTGTCCCTGCACTCATGGGGTGAGCTCAGTGGGTTTTTTGGGGGAAAAGGGCTGGAAATTGAACATCTCTGCCAGGGCAGCGCTGCCCTTCACTCCGAGCTGTCGCAGGAGTTGATGGCCATCTCCGCAGAAACACCTCTGGCCGGGCAGCAATTAATCACTGAGCTGTGATTGCCTGGCAGTTCTGCAGGGGAAGGGAGGGGGCTCGAGCCTTGTCCCGGGACTGGGGAGGGGGCTGATAGGCAGAAAATTTTGCATCGAGCTGCAAGTCCTGCAAAACAATTGCAGGAAATCTCCTTTTCGAGTGCAGACAAGACTTTGTGATCAACAATCGGCTCGGAAGGAAGGCACAGCCGGAGCGGGGAAGCACGAGGGCACTGATAAGTCGGGTCTCACAACAACAAGCCCAGCGCCGGTGACCCCGCGCGCAGGTACCCAACCCCGGCAGGACCAAGGTCCTGGCTTGCAAACAGGAACTCGGTGGCTTTGGGTTTGCCCCGAGCGCGTTTCAACTCCACACGGGATGGGGGCGAAGGGGTTGTGAAGGGCTGGGGGGCATTTTGCCTCCCCTGGGAAGTGGGGATGTCGTTCTGTTTCCATTTAACAGGTCAGGAAATTTCCATGCTGAAGTCTCAGATGGAGAACGACCTGGGTGCTGCAACCCTTTGGCATCGGGGTGTGCAAGATGCTGGCTGCGTTTCTGAGCTGGCTGAGCCTTGGGGAGCGGGACAGGCAGCTCAGCCCCTTCTCCCCATCCCTGCCACGATGCTTCAGGGTGCTCCAAGGCTCTAAGCACCCAAATGTGTGCCCAGAAGCCCCCGACCTCCCTAACGATCCAGTTCCCCCCTTTATCTGGAGATAAATGGGAAAAGGATGGTTCCCCTCCAGAAAGTGGCCACTTCCACCCAAGTGGGTCCTTCAGAGCCCGTGCTTTGCTCCGGTGTGCTGTATGGGTGCTGGGTCCCTCCTGGCCACCCTCAGCCCCACCCATGTGGGGGGACAGCACAGACCTGGAGCAAGGTGGGCTCCAGGCAGCTGCAGCACCAGGGATCTGCTGTTCTCCCACCCTTCCCTCCCTGGGCATCCACCACCCACCCAGGATGCTGCCAGAGGGATGCGGGCACAGAGGTCCCCAGGCACAGTGTCACTTCCCAGCAGCTCAGCCCAGCCCCTTGGGGACATGGTGGCCTGAAATGTGATGTGTGGGGGCTGCTGGGGACGTTTGACTGGTTTGCTAAGCTGAGTAAAGCGTTTAGGAAAGCTTTCTTCTCTGGGGAAAGAGCTCGGCGAGATGTAACGCGGGTTGCACAAGGGCCCAAGGTGCTGCCTCCCACCCTGCTGTGGCTCCTCATCTCCCCAAGCTCCAGCGCAGCCCGGGGGTGTCTTGGTCTCATGTGGGCTCAGCCACTGTGTGTGTGGGAGAGCGTGGTCTGGGAGGAGCAGGGCTGCTGCTAACGCTGCTCTTGTCCTGCAGGCAAGTGCACAAGCTCAGGGACCTAACCCCCAGCTGATCATCACTCGTCAGCCCTTAATTACAGATATAAACGATGCACAAGCCACCGCCCACGTGCCCGGCTCCCTGTGCCAGCGGTGTCACGGGTTGGTGAGTGATGGTGCCTTTTCCAGCCCGTGCTCTGGCAGCAGAGCTGGGAGCCGACCCTGCCCCGGCCACACCAGGAGCTCGGCCATGCCAGGAGCTCATCCACACCAGCTTTGGTTTCCTCTGTGCTGGACGTGACCACCCGCTGCCAGCAGAGACTGTGGGCAATGGGCTGCGTGGTGGCCAGCGTTGTGCTGGGCAGGGAGCGTCGGCTGCCAGGGCTGAGCCCGAGGTTGCCCATGGAGGAGCTGGGGGGCTGCAGGGGAGGGGAGGCTGCGTCGGCGCTGAAGGGTCCCCGAGCAGTGAGGGAGGATGGAGCTGTTTCCAGCCCACCATGTCCCCTGTCTCTGACCATGAGGACGAGCTGGAGCCCCGGCACAGCCACCAGCCCCTCGAAGGGCTGCAGGGGCAGAGCTGATCCTCTGCTTCACCTCAGATGTCTCTGGGCACGGAGCTGCTCTGGGTACAGGTGGCAGCTGGGGACCTGCCACAGGCTGGCAGGGACCCCACCAGCAGCACAGCCACCCTGGCAGAGCAGGTCACCCAGCACCATGGCCAGGTGGCTCTCAGACACCTCCAGGGTTGGGGTTCACCACAGGCAGCCCCTCGCTTGGCACCAGCTTTATTGAGCACGTTAACAGGAGCCCGAGGTGAGCGGGTGCCCGGGGGTGCTGTGTCTGCATCCCCGGTCCAGTGACCGTCCTCAGGGGCGCGTGGGTGTCCCCTTGGCTGGGATGGGCAGGAAGAGGCTGCCGATGGCGTCGGTGAGCCAGGCTGGGCAGTAGCTGAGTGGGACAAGGACAAACCGGGCGTCCCAGCCGGCTGAGTAGCGGCTGCGGGGGAAGCGGGCGAGCAGCGCGTGTGCCATGACGCCGGTGACACGGGACAGGCAGGAGCTGCTCAGGCGGTGTAACAGGACAGTGTTCTTGGCATCTGGGTGGGCAGGGGGGGGTCAGTCTTGCCTGGCACGCCGGCGGTGGTGGGTTCACCAGGGTGTGCTGGGGCCATGCAGGGATGTACTCACAGCTCTCCAGGTAATGGGGGCCGTAGGCTGCCTGGATCTCCGCCGGGAGCCGTTCCCAGACGTGCTTGAAGCCCTTCACCACCGCCACGGGGTCGGTCATTCCCGTCCGGAAGGCGCCAGGTTCGATGATGGAGACCTTCACCCCAAAGGGCCGCATCTCACGCCTGGCTGGGGAAGAGCCATCAGCCCTGTGGACTGAGCCTCTGACCCATGCTGAGTGGGGGGGACTGAGCTGTGTGGGGTGAGGGGGAGCCCCTGACCCACCCTGGGCACCCCATTGTCCCCCAGGTGGGTGGAGGGGACCTCTCCTTGATCAAGTGTTTCTTGAAATTCTTCTGATTGCTCCACTGCTGCCCCAGCTGTGTCCCGGTTTCCCAACCTGGGGGTGACTGCCTTGAGTATTTCACAAGCCCCCACCCTGACTCACTGATCCTCTGCTCTATGGGGAAGGGTGTAACCAGGTGCAACATAAAACCCTGTGTGGGGCAAGTGGAGCAGAGGTGCCTGGCACACCTACACCTGCCAGTGCTCACCCAGCTGCTGGATGAGCCCCGGCACAGGGGAGCGCTGGGGGCTGCTGGTGGCCACCACCACGGTACCTGAGGGTGTCGGAGAAGGCCTCCACGGCATGCTTGGAGATGCAGTAGCCCCCCCCGTAGGCGGCGAGCCGGCCCACCACGCTGCTCATGTTGACCACCCGGCCCCGCGCCTGCCGCACCAGGGGCAGGAGGCTCAGCGTCACCTCGATGAGGCCAAACAGGTTGACATCCAGCACCTTGACGAAGTCGTCCTTGGTCAGCCACTCATTAGGGGCAGTGGGAACGGCTGTCCCTGCGTTGTTCACCAGCCCCCAGAGCCCTGGAGAAGGGGGACACAGTGACCAGGGCTGCTCTGCTGCCCACTGTTCCGTGCTGGCACTGGTTTTGCCAGCACAGGGTGGCAGAGCAGCAGGAAGGCCAGAGGGGATGATGATGGAGACAATGATGGGGGAGGCTGTCTCATCCTACCTCTGTCACCCACGCACTCCCGGACCCAGGCAGCGGTGGCAGCAATGCTCTGGCTGGAGGTGACATCCAGGAGGACGGTCTGCAGCCGCGGGGAGGTGGCCGCCCGCAGCCGCTCGGCCCCGGTTTGGGTCAGGCAGGCGGCAAGCACCCGCAGCCCCCGCGCCTCCAGCTGCCGCGCCAGCAGGTTCCCGAAGCCGCTGTCGCAGCCCGTGATCAGCACAAACTTCTCCGAGAGCCCCGGCACCGTCTGCCGCTCCCGGTGCCAGCGCCGCAGTAGGAACAGCCCCGCCAGCACCGCCGCCAGGTACAGCCACATCCCGGGCTCCAGCACCGGCTGTGGCAGCCGCCTGCGCTCCCCGTGTTCCTGCCGTTTATATGGGGGCCGGTGTGCAGGGCCAGCCCCAGCCCGCCCGTTGGCAGCGCTGCTGGGACAGCCGTGCGCCAGGGTTGCTCAAGGACACGCTGGAGCAGAGGCAGGGTTGCAGCAGCACCTGGACAGGTGTTTTGCATCTCTCAGTTGCAATTCACGGCTTTGCTTCATGCAGATCCACGTGCCTGGAGCTCAGCTTTGGCCCTTAAAGGCTGTTTGTGCCGGCAGGGTGGATCCAGCCGCCCCACGGAGCTGGATTTGGCTGAAGTCTCCAGGCGTGGTTGGCAGCACCTGGCAGTGCTGCACTCACCTGGCTTTGGACTGGTGGGAGATGGTGGCTTCACCCCCTCACCCTGAGCCAGGCCCTGCATGAGGAGGCAGCAAAGCTGCTGCGATGAGTTTGGACACAGGCAAAGGGTGTCCCCAGCCACAGTGATGTCCCGGTATGGTTTGGTGGAGCGGGGCACCCTTCACCAACTGCGCACTGCGGGTCCACAGAGCTGCACACAGAAGCAGGTGCTACTCAGGATGCCTGAGGAGGAGGAGGAGGAGGAGGAGGAGGAGGAGGAGGAGGAGGAGGAGGAGGAGGAGGAGGAGGATGGCTGGACCAGGGGCTGCCAAGCCCAGAGGGAAATCTGCCCAGGTTTGTACAGGTCTGGTTTTCATTCACACGTGTTAATTCCTGGCGCTCTGGCAAGTGCAGCTCTCACACACCAGTAGGGACTGGACCCTGCATGGAGCAGGCACTGGGGGGAATGGTCAGAGACCTTGAGAGCTCCCATGGCATGGCACAGCATGGCACGACATGGTACATGGCACAGCATGGCATGGCACATGGCACAGCAGGGCATAGCACATGGCACAGCAGGGCAGTGCTGGTGCTGTTGGAGGAGCAGGGACACAGACTCAATGCTGCAGCCCCAGCTGAGGCTGAAACCAAACCCTTCCAGGCAGGAAAAGGAGTTGTCTTTATTCAGAAGCAAACTGATCTGCTAGCAGAGGACAGTGAGTTGTGAGACGACACTGAGTCAGAAACTCAGGAACCCACCGGCACGGCCTCAGCTGCAGGCGATGCTGGATCCCACCCCGCGCTGCCGGGCCCCGGGTGCTGCTGCCTGTTGGCTGCCTGCACCATGTCCCTGCCTCAGACTTTCTGGGCAGGTTTGGGGTAGGACCAGGAGAGTACGATGTCCGTGAGGGCTGAGGGCAGGTAGCTGAGGGGGATGTAGAGCAGCTTGGCATCCCAGCCCGCGGAGTAGCGGGTGCGTGGGAAGCAGCTGGTCAGCGCGTGCTCCATGCAGTCCGTGACCAGCCTCAGGTTGGGGTTGCATTTCTTCTGCATCTCCCTGACTGCTACCAAAACTGTGGAGGTAGAAAGTGCCAGTCAGGCTGCTGGGCTTAGAGCCTTGAGCTGAATGCAGCTGTAGGGCTCTGTGGGATGATGGGGCAGAGGACCAGCATCACTGAACCTTCAGGTGAGTCACTTACACTCCTTCAAGTAATTCTCCCCATAACTCGCTCTGGTTTCCTTTGGGACCTTCTCCCAGATGGAAATAAAATTATTCTCCATGTTTTCCATGTTGGTGATCAGTGTCTTGAAGTAGCCTGGCTCGATCACGCTGACCTTCACCCCGAAGTTGCGCATCTCAATCCTAGAAGGGATGGTGCAGAGCAGCACCCGAGTGCACCCGCTGCCCACGGCACGGGCACCGGCTCTCACACGGGACACACAGCAGCCTTGTAGTGGGAGCCCGACCACCCCAGCAGAGTGCCCGCCCCAGCACATGTCTGAGGTGGCGTGTGAGCAAACATCTGCTGAGTCTGGATGGGAGATGGGGCCAAAGCAACCCTCGGGACCACGGGGCCATTGCCCGTAAGATCTGGTGTGGGGGCAAGGTCCGGTGGGGGAAGTTCAGTGCCAGGACAGGCGGTGGCAGCCAGCGTTGCCACAGCCTCCCTGCTGCTGGGAAGTCATCGGGCAGGGAATGAAATCAAAGCTCTGCCAAGCCCTTTGCCTTCCCTTCCCCAGGGCTGCCTCTGCACCAGCGTGGCTGAGAGCGGAGCGGGGGCTGCCAGCAGCCGGCGAGGGTCCCCCGGGACAGGAGATCACTCCCGTGGGACCCAGGTCTCGTAGCTGTGGCACAAGGTGTCCTGACATCTGGTCCACTCGTTAAGTGTCCCCACAGCCCCTCCTCTCGTGCTTCAGCAGCAGCTAAAACAAACTCTGCCTGCGCTCGCAGGCGGTTGCACGACGAGGGACAGACGGAAGCTCGGCTGGCCAAGGGCTGGAAAAGCAAACTGGGATATCAGGGGCGGTGTCTGCTGTGCTGGACTTACCGTAAACTGTCGGAGAAAGCCTCCACGCCAAACTTAGAGATGCAGTATCCTCCACCGAAAAAGGAGATGCGGCCCATCACGCTGGCCACATTGACCACCCGGCCCCGTGCCCGCTTCACCAGGGGCAGGAGGCTCAGCGTCACCTCGATGAGGCCAACCAGGTTGACATCCAGCACCTTGACGAAGTCGTCCTTGGTCAGCCACTCGTTAGGGGCGGTGGGGACGGCGATCCCTGCGTTGTTCACCAGCCCCCAGAGCCCTGGGGAAGGGGCAATGGGGTGAGTTGGGGCTGCTGTCCTGCCCACAGCCCCACACTGGCCCCGGCTGTGCTGGCACAGGTCAGTGGGGTGGCAGGAGAGCTGGCACAGGTGACGATGAAGGTGATGATGGGGGTGGCCGCCTCATCCTACCTCTGTCACCCACGCACTCCCGGACCCAGGCAGCGGTGGCAGCGATGCTCTGGCTGGAGGTGACATCCAGGAGGACGGTCTGCAGCCGCGGGGAGGTGGCCGCCCGCAGCCGCTCGGCCCCAGTTTGGGTCAGGCAGGCGGCCAGCACCCGCAGCCCCCGCGCCTCTAGCTGCCGCGCCAGCAGGTTCCCGAAGCCGCTGTCGCAGCCCGTGATCAGCACAAACTTCTCCGAGAGCCCCGGCACCGTCTGCCGCTCCCGGTGCCAGCGCCGCAGCAGGAACAGCCCCGCCAGCACCGTCGCCAGGTACAGCCACATCCCGGGCACCGGGAACGGCACCGGCGGTGGGATCGCTGCGGGCGCGGAGGCTGCGTGACCCCCACCGGACCTTGGCCCTGCCGCCGGTGCCGCTGTCAATGATTAATTAACACGGCCGCGGGCTCGGGAGCGGCTCCGGTACAACGGTTATGGAGAGTCCGCGGGACCGCGCCCCCCGCCCCGCCCCGGCCCGGCCCTTTACCCCGGGCAGAGGCACCGCTTCCAGCCCGGGATCGTGGGCTCTGTCCCGGGCTCCGCTCCAGTAGTAGGCGGGTCCGGTCCGGTCTAGTCCGGTCGCAGCCGTGCGGCCGCCGGAAAACCGTTAACTCGGAGCGGGGCAGTGCCCGGGGGTTTCCCGCACCCTCTGCTGCCATCCCGGGACCCTCCTGGACCCCCCTTGGCCCCGAGACCACCTCACGCACCTCTCGGACCCCCGCGACCCGGGCAACCCCGGACCCGCCCTCCCCCGCGCTGCCGCCCCGGGAACCCCGGACACCCCCCGGGACTCCCTGGGACTCCCCCGGACCCCAGGTGCTTTGCCCGCCGCCCCCCTCCCCGCGTGTCCCGAAACGCCACTGGCCCTGTCCTCGCTCCCCCCCACCCCGGGGCCGGACTACAGCTCCCGGCGGCCCCCGGGCGCCCGGCCCCGCCGCTTCCCGCCGCTTCCCTCCCGCCATGGCGCGGTTCGAACCAGCGGCGCTGCCTGAGCTGCTCCCGGTCTTTTACCGGCGGCTCTTCCCGCATGGTGCCTACGGCCGCTGGCTCGGCTACGGCGGCGGTGAGCAGAGGCACCGATACTGGGCGGGGGGCACCGACGGGGGCTGCGGTACCGTGTCCCGGGACACGTGGGGGGGTCCCGGGGTCGCTGTGTGGGTGCACGGAGCGGGGTCAGGGGCACCGGGGGAGAGGGGGCAGCAGGAGATGGGGGGGGCTCGGGGTGTCAGGGCGACTCACCCAGACCCCCCTGCGCCCCCCAACCCACCGCACCCTCCACCCCGCAGTGGTGAAGAACTACTTCCAGCTGCGGGAGTTCTCCTTCACGCTGCGGGACGATGTCTACCTGCGGTTCCAGTCCTTCGGCAGCCCCCAGGAGCTGGAGCGGGAGCTGCAGAAGATCAACCCCTACAAGATCGACATCGGGGCCGTCTACTCCCACCGGGTGAGTCCAGCTCCCACCCAGCACCCCGACCAGGAGCACGGGCACTGGCCGGTCCTGGGGGAGATGCAGCCCTCGGTTTGGGGGGGGGTCCCTGGCCAGGGCTGAGCCCATCCCACCCCACAGCCCAACCAGCACAACACGGTGCACCTGGGGGCCTTCCAGCCGCAGGAGAAGGAGCTGGTCTTCGACATTGACATGACGGACTACGATGATGTCCGGACGTGCTGCAGGTTCCCGAGGGCGCTCACGGCACGAGCCAGAATAGGGGGCTGGGAGGGGGGCACAGGGGCACGGGGCAGCAGCCTGACCGGCCCCGCTCTGCCGGCAGCTCAGCTGAGATCTGCTCCAAGTGCTGGACCCTGATGACCATCGCTGTCCGCATCATCGACCGCGCACTCGTGGGTGAGGGTCTTGGGAACCTCAGCGTGGCCCCCGTGCAGTGGGGATGATTCCAGACCACACTCTGCCCCACAGCAACACCCAGACCCCAGGCGGGGGCCGGGGCAGCGCTCTCATGGGGCTGGGGGGGAGCAGAGGATGCGCTGGTGCCCAGTGGGGTTGGCCCTGTGGGTTTGCAGCACTGCCAGGCTTGGGTGGGCACCACAGCCCCTCCCGCAGCCCGGCTGTTCCCCCCGCAGAGGACCTGGGCGTGAAGCATCGCCTGTGGGTGTACTCGGGCCGGAGGGGTGTCCACTGCTGGGTGTGCGACGACGCGGTGCGGAAGTGGTCCCCGGCGCTGCGGGCGGCTGCCGTGGAGTACCTGAGCGTGGTGAAGGTGGGTGCAGAGGGGGCCGGGCACCCCCTGCCTGCCCCCCTAGGCTGATTGCCGCTGTCACCCCAGGGTGGAGCAGAGACTGTGAAGAAGGTGAACCTCTCCGAGCCTGTCCACCCCTTCATCAGGTTGGTGGGGACCCCCTTGCCCGGCCCCCGCAGCCGCTGGCCACGGGACGCTGAGCCTCTCCGTACTCCTCCGCAGGCGATCGGTTAACATGGTGGAGAAATACTTTGAGGCGTACGCGCTGGTGGGCCAGGACATCCTGGGCAACCCCGAGAGCTGGGACAAGGTGCTGGCCCTCGTCCCGGAGGATATCCTTCCCAGGGTGGCTCTGCTGTGCCGCTCGGTGCTGTGCTGTGTCTGGATGGAGGGTCTGTGCCGGGGGGGAGCAGGGTTGACAGTGTCCACAATCAGCCTTGACCACCGGCCACAGCACCGTGAGCCGCTGCAGAGCGAGTTCCCCAAGAAGCGGGACTCGGTGCAGCGCTGGGAGCTGCTGAGGGGCCGGATGGAGCGAACGCGGGCGAGGAGCCGTGGAGCTCCCCCGAGCGCGCCGTGCTTCGCGGACTGGGAGATCATGCTGCAGTACTGCTTCCCCCGCCTCGACATCAACGTCAGCAAAGGTGTTGGGCACCTGTTGAAGAGCCCCTTCAGCGTCCACCCCAAAACAGGTGGGTCTGGTGGTCTTTAGGGCCAGGACCCCTCGGGGACCCCAAGGCTCGGGCACCCTCAGTGGTGACTCCCTTCTCTTGCAGGTCGCATTTCGGTGCCACTGGATCTGCAGAGGCTGGACCAGTTTGACCCATTCACTGTCCCCACCATCAGGTACGTGAGCAGGGCTGGTGGCACAGGGGGTCCTGGCTTTGCTGGCAGCCCCCCCAAAATGTCCAACCATTTCCCACAGCTCCCTGTGCCACGAGCTGGATGCCGCCGGCGATGACGGGGAGCAGGAGGACAGTGGGGAGACGGAGCCGAAGCGCCGTGCACGGGGTGAGCGAGACCAGGACCAGGGTGTGGGGAGGGGGGTCCCCATCCCCTGCTCCTCCTGCTCAGCCCCCCAATTCCTCCAGACTACAAGAAGACGAGCCTGGCGCCCTACGTGCGGGTCTTTGAGCAGTTCGTGGAGGAGATGGAGCGCGCGCGGAGGGGAGAGATGCTCCGGAGGAGCGGTCAGTGCCAGGCGGGGACAGAGCCGTCTGGGTGACCCTGAACTTGGGGGGGACACACCCTGGCTCTGAGAAACTGCTGCTCTTTTTCTGTAAAAGTCCCCGTTTCTCCTCTTTACAGACCTCCAAGGAGACTTCTGAGGCCTCGGCGCTGCCGTGGCAGCCCCGCTCTTTGCTGCAGATTGACTCTGTCATGGCCGTGTCCTGGTGCCTTGGAGCAGGGACCCCGGCAGCCACCGACCCACCGACCCCGGTCCTCGTCCCCGCGGGACTTTTCCACGTTTTGTACCTTTTTGACACAAAATTAAATGTTTCTGTCACTCGTGTCCCTGCGCCCCGGGATGCGCCGAGGCGGGAGGGAGCCAGGGCTGAGTCTGTGTCCCGTCCCCCTAGGGAGGAGCTGCAGCGGGGGGACACCGGACCCTGCCCAAAAGCCACGGGGGCTGCCCCTCGACCCCGGGTCCCTACCACCCCCCGGTACTCCCGCCCCTGGGGTCCCTGTTGGCACCGGTGGGGGGTTCCTGCCCCCACGGTGGGGCCAGGCCCCACGTTCACGGTATCTCAGGCCCACACGCGGAGGGGTCCCTGCCCCGCGCTCCCGCGGATCCCCGGTGGGGACCGGAACGGCGGAGGGGAGCGGGGCGGGCGGCGCGCGCTGCCCCTGCCCCGGAAGTGCTCGTTGTCCCGGAAGTCGCGCCACCAGCTGCTCGGTCTCTTTCTGCCGCCATCTTGGGCCCTGCTCCCCGCACAGTGAGTCCCGCCGCCGCCATCCGCCTCCATCCGCCGCCGCGCGGGCCCGGGGCCGCTCTAGGGGCTGCCCGCCGCTCGCGGGTCGCGGTCGGGCCGGGAGGGAGGGCGGTGGCGGCCCGACCGAGGGCGCCGCTGGGGCCGTGGTTAGGCCGGGCTGGGCTGGCCGGCGGGGACGGCCCCGCGTACCGGGAAGGGGCCAAGCATTGCGGGGGCCGGGGGGAGGCGGCCGTGAGCCCGGGGGAGGCGAGCGCCGAGCCTCGTTGTCAGCGCTGGGCGGGAGCGGCCCGGGGTGTCCGGTACCGACCGGGCGGATGAGCCGTGTTCGCGAAGCTGTCGGTACCGGGGGGCGTTCGGTGTCTCTGGGCACCGGACCCGCGAGAGGCTTTGGGGCGGGCGAGGTAGCGGTGGCTGTCCGGGACCCCGGCGAGCCCGGGTCTGTCGGGTTCTCGCTTTTCCCCAGAAATGCCCGGTGAAGCGACAGAAACCGTCCCGGCCACGGAGCAGGAGCTGCCGCAGCCGCAGGCAGAGACAGGTGAGAACGGGGCTGCGGGGGGAGCGTCCGGTCCCCGCGGCCTCTGGGCGCTCGGTCGCTTTTGGGGAGGGGGTGAGGGGATCGCCTGGTGTCACTCGCTCCGCGGGGTCGCGGGGTGATGCGGGAGCAGCGGGACTGGGGCGGGGGGAGAGTGGAGACCCGGTGCCCGCGGGGCTCCGGGACGGGTTGGCTCGGTCCCGGCAGGCTGGGGGTTGCCGCGGGGGTCGCTCGGTGGGTGAGGAGCCGGTGGTGGCGGGTGCTGAGTGACACCAACCTGACGTCATCTGCTTCACCTCAGGGGCGTTTTGGGGGCGTCTGCTCAGTGGCCTGAGCCCCCCCTCAGCCTCCTCCTTGTGCTGCCTGATGCGGCCAAGAGGAATTTGTGTTGGTTTTGTGGTTTCCCACCCCAAAACGTGTCGGTTCTCCCTACAGCAGCGTGATCTGTGGCTCCTCACGTCCCAGAGTACCGGGGAGTTGGTGTCAGCCCCGCTCTGTGCCTTGTTTATGGGTTCCCGGTGTGGATTTGAGTGTTGGAGCGGTGGGAGAGGGAGGAAAACGCCGTAGCCGGGTTGGGGCACGGCCGTGCGGTAACGGGGACAGCTGGGGACACTCAAACGTCAAAAATCCCTTTGCAGCCTGGAACTGCTCAGGTTGGGGACAAGTGGCTTCGTGTAGGAAAGTCACAGTGGGGCTGGGGAGCGTTGCTGCTCCGGTCTCACGTCGTCCGTGGGGCCGGTACCGGGATTCTGGGCAGCTCGAGACCACCCAGGCTGGTGAGCGCAGCCCCCCGGTGCCACGGCGAGGCGGGGCCTGGTCTCCCCCCGCGCTGGGACCTCCCTGAGTCCCTCGGAGGTGTCCTGGGTGACAAGCGCTGCCCCCGGGATTGCTGTGACTGTGGCAGGACGTGACCAGGCGTTGTCACCCGGCCTGGGGGGAGCCACGACAGGGAGCGGGGTCTGTCCCGAGGGTGTGTTTGGTTTGGGGACCGTGAGGGAGGTCGCTGCTTCCCAGCGCTCAGGGGGTGCTGGCAGAAACGTTCCTGGGGAGGGGGCAGCCCCGTGCCGGGGCCCGGTGGGGTGAGTGGCGGCTGCTGGTGTGACAGCCGGGCTGTGGCTCCCGGGAGCTGCTGCACTTTGGCCTCTCTCCAGCTGGGATTCCTGAGGTGGGGACACTTCCCAGCGTCCCCTCCTCTTCCCCAGGGGGCTTTTCCCTCCACCTCAGCCAACAACTCATGCTTTTTCTCTTCCCAAAGCTCTGCTGCTCTTTGGTCTCCAATGATTTCATGGAGCACACCAGGGTCAGTAGAAGCCGAGTGGGCAGCGTGGCCAGGGAAGGAGCAGAGGGAGCTGGCAGGGGTGAAGGAGTTTTCCAGAGGATGTTGTTGTCTGTGCAGCCTGTTCCCTGGAGGGCTCGGGACCCTTGGCAGGGGCTGCTGCTCCTTTCTGAGGCACCAGTAGGTTCCCTGGAGCAGGAAGTGTCCTGGAGCGCGCTGGCCTCTTGGCACGAGGCGCTGGCATCCAGCACTCAGTGTCCAACACTCGCTGAGTGGCTGCCCGGCTCCTCCCAGCACCCCACATTTTGGGGGAGGTTGGGGAAATGGGGTGTTAGAAGCATTTTCTGGGCCCCTGTTCTTATGGTAGAGAAAGGGACATCATAGAATCCCAGCCTGGTTTGGGTTGGGGGGGACCTTAAAGCTCCTCCAGTCCCAACCCCCTGCCAGCAGCAGGGACACCTTCCACTAGACCAGGTTGCTCAAAGCCTCATCCAACCTGGCCCAGAACACTTCCAGGGAGGAGCAGCCACAGCTTCTCTGGGCAGCCTGGGCCAGGGTCTCACCACCCTCACACCAAAGAATTTCTTCTTAATATCTCATCTAAACCTGCCCTCTTTCAGCTTAAAGCCATCACCCCTTGTTCTGTCACTCCCTGCCCTTGGCCAAAGTCCCTCCCCAGCCTTCCTGGAGCCACTTCAGGTACTGGGAGGCCACTGGAAGGTCTCCCTGGAGCCTTCTCTTCTCCAGGCTGAACAGCCCCAACTCTCTCAGCCTGTCCTCACAGCAGAGCTGCTCCAGCCCTGGCATCATCCTCGTGGCCTCCTCTGGACTCGTTCTAACAGGTCCACGTCTCTCTTGTGTTGGTGGCTCCAGAACTGGACACAGACTCCAGGTGTGGCCTTACAAGAGCAGAGAACAGGGGGAGAATCCCCTCCCTCGCCCTGCTGTGGCCTGGCTGGCAGAGGAGGCTGCTGTGAGTGCCACGCAGGTGCAGGTGCAGCGAGGGAGGACGTGAGGCTGTGACCTCACCTGGGTGGCAGCTTGGGCAGGGCTATGGACGCTGTGGGTGGGTGACCCAGCAGAGCTGGACGTGGCTGCAGCGGTGGGAGCTGGCGCCCTGTCGCTCCCTGGCTGTGTTGGGGTCCCTGCAGATGGGTCTGGCCGTGGTTTGTCCTCAGCAGCCGGCCTGGCTGTGCTCCCCTGGCTGTGCAGACGTGCCAGGACCTGTGGACACCGTGCGTGGGGCTGGAGCTGCCGTGGGGCTGGAGCTGCCGTGGGGCGGGGGTGTGGGGGCTGGAGCTGCCGTGGGGCTGGAGCTGCCGTGGGGCGGGGGTGTGGGGGCTGGAGCTGCCGTGGGGCGGGGGTGTGGGGGCTGGAGCTGCCGTGGGGCGGGGGTGTGGGGGCTGGAGCTGCCGTGGGGCGGGGGTGTGGGGGCTGGAGCTGCCGTGGGGCGGGGGTGTGGCTGGGCTGGTGCTGCTCTCCTGGCTGGGAGCGGTGCCGGTTACACCAGTCATACCAGCACCGCCTTCCCTGGCCCTCATGGCCTCTTCCCTTGACGGCTGAGGGTCAGGGTGGTGTCTGCAGGCAGGCACGTGCCGGGGGAGCTGGGTGCTGGGTGCTCTGGGACTTCTCTTCATAAACTGTTGTTCTCACCCGCTCAGCTCCAGCTGCAGCCCCTGTCACTGCTCCTCCTGCCCCAGTGCCAGGTACTCGACCCTCCTCGTTAACCCCTCGTGTGCCTCATTAACCAGTTTGCTGTTCTGGGTGGTTGCAGTTCCATTAACACTTAACAGGGGAGCCAGGGGGTCCCGTCCCCTCGCTGTGAGTGAGCCACGCCAGCCCCCCGTGCCTTGATGTCCTTGTCCCCAAAGGGCACCTGCCTGTGGGGAGGGTCTGCCTGTGTGGCAGGAGGGCTGGAGTGGGGAGCTGCCCTGTGCCAGAGCACTCCTGGAACAGTTACCTGTGCCAGGGTGTTAAATTTGACTTTTTCTTCCTGTTCTCGAGTGGGTCCTGGTCACCCCTCTGCTCCCACCAGCCCAGGGTGCCATTTCCCAGGCTCAGGAGCAGCACGGGGTGTCTGGCCCGGCCTCCTGGGCCCCACAGAGGTTGTGGCCACCCCTTTGGTCAGGAGGAGCCAAGCCCAGGGCTGGCAGCAAAGCCTGGCCCCTGCACCAGCCCCGTTGGGGTCCTGCCATGCCCAGCCCGCTGGGGCTTCCTGATGTGTCAAGTGCCACCTCCTGCCACACTGGGACTTTGGCCACAGCTGCTCTAAATGGGGGACATCTGGGGTGGCACTAGTGATCCTGGCATGGGGTTTTTCCTGCTGCCACTTGTCCCCATCAGCTGGCCTGCACCCTGGCACAGCACTCTGTGAAACTGGTGCTGGTTTCTGGAGGCCGATGAACGTCCCGGTCCGTGCTGGGCCTGGAGGTCAGGCTGATGTTCCTCCGCTGCTGGAGAGGCCGGGCACGAGGCTGGGGGGGGAGGCCAGGGGCTGGCTGAGCTGTGCTGGGTGCCTCCTCCCGGCCTCCCCTCCCTCTCCCCCGTTTCTCACCCGTTCACTCTTGTTTCTCTCCTGTAGCTGTTCCTCTCGCTGCTCACTCCCCACCTCTGACTGCGTTGCCAGGCCCGGCTGGCCAGGCTCTCCCGGTGCAGCCGCCCAGCTCTGCCGCGGCTCTCCCGGTCCCTGCCGGTCCCCCGGCCCCCATGTCCCCCCCTGTGGTCCCAGCTGCCGCAATCCCCGTGTTTTCTCTTCCCCCCCAGCTCCCTGCGCTGCCTCTGCAGGTCCCACTTCCCACTCCCCCTCCTCCAGCTCCGGGTTTTGCAGCCCCAGGGTCTCCAGGGCCTGCCCCAGTTAACCCAGGACTCCCAGTCCCCGTGCCTCCTGCTCCTGCTGCGGTGACAGCGGCCCCCGTCGCCGTGAGCCCCGGTTCTGCCCCCGCAGCTCTCCCCTCTCCCGTGGAAGCTGCTCCTCTGAGCCCCCCGGGGGCCACAGCCCAGACCCCTCTCCCTGCCCCCGGGGCAGCCCCAGCTGCTCTCCCACCGTCCCCTTCCCTTCCCCTCGGGGCCTGTCCCCCGGTGCTGACCCCCCCTCTCCTGCCTGCTCCCGCCGCACCTCCCGAGGCCACAGCTTGTCCCCAGAGCCCGGGCTCGCCCCCCCTTCCTGCAGCAGCCCCTCTCTGTCCTGCCACGGCAGCGGCTGTCCCAGCAGCACCGGTGTCCCCTGGCAGCCCTGCCCCGCTGGCCTCTGCTTCAGCCTCTCCCCAAGCCCCGGCCCCCAGCTCTCCCCTGTTCCCCCCTGCTCCTCCCCAGTGCCCAGCCCTGGCTGGTGGCATCTCTCAGCCTGTCCTACTGGCTGCCCCCATGGCCTTGGCCCCATTGTCACCTCCTGCCCCTCTGGTACCAGCTGAGATGTCTCCTGGGAGTCCTGCTGCTGCTGCCCCACAGGGCCCAGCCCCTGGTGCTCCAGTCTCTCCACTGGTTCCAGTTGCTCCTGTTGCCAAGACCTGTCCCATGGGTCCTGCCCCGGTGGCTCCAGCTGCAGGAGGCCTGGTTCCTCCCTTTGAGGCCAGGTCACCTCCTGGGAGCCCAGACCCTGGGGCAGCTCCCACCCCTCCTGCCCTGTCCAAACCCTCACTGGGTGCTGCCCCGTCCCCCCCTGGGCCACTGGCAGCAGCGGCTCCCGGTGCTGCACCCGCAGTGGCCGTGGCTGCTTTGGCCAAGGCAGCTCCAGTGAGTCCTGTCTGCCCACCAGCAGCTCCTGTGCCTCCTGCCCCCTTGGCCCCTGCCAGCTCCCCGCCTGTCACAGCAGTAGTGGCAGCTCCAGCCACCCCCCCTGCAGCCAAATCACCTCCTGTGAGCCCCATTGCTGCCCCATCTGCCAGCTCCTCGCCTGTCACACCGGTGGTGGCAGCTCCAGCCACCCCCCCTGCAGCCAAATCACCTCCTTTGAGCCCCATCGCTGTCCCCTCTGCCCCTGCCAGCTCCCCACCTGTCACACCGGTGGTGGCAGCTCCAGCTGCCCCTTCTGTGGCCAAAGCAGCACCTGTGAGCCCTGTCACTGCTCCCTCTGCCCCTCCTGCAGCAGCTCCTGCAGCCAAATCACCTCCTGTGAGCCCCATTGCTGCCCCATCTGCCAGCTCCCCTCCTGTCACACCGGTGGTGGCAGCTCCAGCCACCCCCCCTGCAGCCAAATCACCTCCTGTGAGCCCCATCGCTGTCCCCTCTGCCCCTGCCACAGCAGCTCCTGCAGCCAAATCACCTCCTGTGAGCCCCATTGCTGCCCCATCTGCCCCCTCTGCCAGCTCCCCACTTGTCACACCAGTGGTGGCAGCTCCCACCACTCCCCCTGCAGCCAAAGCAGCACCTGGGAGCCCTGTCACTGCCCCATCTGCTCCCTCTGCCCCTGCCACACCGGCAGTGGCAGCTCCACCAGCTCCAGCTGCCCCTCCTGCAGCCAAAGCAGCTCCCAAGAGCGCTGTTGCTGCTCCCTCTGCCCCAGCCACACCAGCTCCTGCAGCTCCCCCAGCTCCAGCTGCCACCTCTGCAGCCAAAAAGCCTGCAAAGAGCCCGGCCCCTGCCCCTGCTGCTCCAGGGCCAGTGGCTCCTGCTGCGGCCAAGGCAGCTCCCAAGAGCCCTCCTGCAGCTCCAGCCAGCCCCCCAGCAGCCAAAGTGGCTCCCAAGAGCCCGGCAGCACCCAGCACACCGGCTCCTGCTCCAGGCACGGCTGCTACAGCTCCCCAGAAACCAGAAGCTGTCCTTCCTGGGCCTGCCCTGGGGGGTAACCTCCCCCCTCCTGCCCCGAGTGCTCCCCCTGCGAAGAAGCAGACCCCTCCCAGTAAGGTCACCAAGGTGGCTCCCCGCCCCCCACCATCCAAGTCCCCTGCGAAGCCCCCGGCCCCGGTCAGCGCTGCCGTGGACGACGAGGACCTGCCGCCTCTGATCCCCCCCGAGCTGCCCGCTGCCGAGCCGCCGGTGCAGCCCCTCCTGGTGGACCTCGCTCCCCGAGCAGCCGTGGCCCCTGCTGAGGCCCCTGCTCCTCCAGCCAAGCAGCTTGTCCTGAAGAATGACAAGGGTATTTGTCACCTCGGTTTGCCGTGTGCATGGAGTGTCACTGGCTGCCCACTGGATACTAACCCCCAGGCGAGCTCTGGGCGCTCCCACGTCGCGTGCTGTGTTGGTTTCATGGGTGTTCTGTGGAAGTGCTGCAGCCTGAACCATGCCAGACTGAGCTGATCCTGCCCAAGCAGCCAGGGAGGGGAGATGCCCCACGGCCACAGGATCGGGCAGGTCAGGGCTGGGCATGATCCAGCGCCAGCGGGTCGGTGTCACTAACGCCTGTCCTCGGGCACGGAGCACGGTGTGGCTTGTGGCCTGGGCTGCTGCCTGAGCTGGCTTCACGCTGAGGCTCTGGGAAGAGCTGCCTCGTGCCTTGTACCCCGCTGTGTGTGTGTCTGTGTGGCGCCCACCGTGGTTCTCCCCGTGTCTGCCGGCGGAGGGGAGCTGTGGCTGAGTGCTGGTGACAACACAGGCTTGTCCCCACGCTCCGGGGGACCCCTGGGCCTGTCTGAGCGTGTTGTGATCCCCTGGGCGAGCCCCAACAGCCTGCAGAGAGCTCTGCCGAAGGCTCCTGCGTGCTCAGCGTGGCCACAGGCACAGGGGCTCTTTCCAGGGACTGAATCCAGGTGACGGCTGCACCTGAGGGCGTCGTGGTCACCCTCTGACCTGCTCTGAGGCTCCGAGGCTCCCGGCTCTGCTCGGTTCCCCCCCGCGCGGTGGCACGCGGCTGTGCCGTGGCTCGCAAGCTAATCACGGCACTGCGGCAGCGGCACGGGGGCTGGCAGCCTCTGAGCCTCCCAGCTCCAGCAGCTTTTTCATGTCCTGGCTCAGGAGCCAACCTGAGCACCCAAAGATGCCGTTCCCCGATGGGAGTTCTCAAGGTAATGGCAAATCGTTCCCTGGAGTGAAGTCACGGGAGGGTGCAGCAGCCCTGAGGACTTGGTGAATCGGGTTTTGTTTCCATGCCGCGTCTCTGAGCTCCTGCAGCCCCATCTTCGCTGCTGCCTGAACAGGTTTGAGGAGAATGGAGGAGTCCCAGGCTGCTGCTGACTCACCCCCCTGGGGAGGGTGTGACGTGCTGGGCAGGGCCCTGCCTCGCGCTGGGGCAGCGGGTCAGGCTGGGGCCGCCTCCCAGCGTCCAGGCACCGCTCTTGTGCCACCCAGTGCTGCTGGCGTTTGTTTGGGGCTGTGGAGGGAGCTCCTCCCGCCACAGAACTGCGTCACCACGCCGGCTGGAAACCGCGCCGGCATGCGGAACCCTCGGCAGCACAGGCCACACGGCAACAGTGTGGTTCTCTGGTCTTGCTGTGTCACCTGGACCCACCTGAGGTGGAATGAGTGACGTGTGTTTGTGTCTGTAGGGTCCGGAACAGAGTCTGACAGTGATGAATCCGTACCAGAGCTCGAAGAGCAAGACTCCACACAGGCCACCACACAGCAGGCACAGGTAGGGCAGGCGGCACGTGCCAGCGCATCCTTGTGCCCAGCACTCGCTGGTGCTGTCCACCGATGTCTCCAGGTCCTCATGGGTCCCTCCTTTTCTCTCCTTGCAGCTTGCAGCAGCAGCTGAAATAGATGAAGAACCCGTTAGCAAAGCAAAACAGAGCCGGAGTGAAAAGAAAGCGCGGAAGGTGAGGGGGGTGGATGGACCAAACCTACCTGCAGTGACCGGCCTGTCCGTGGGCAGCTGAGCTTCTCCTCAGGGTCTGCCACGGTATTGCTGGGCACTGGGGTCTGTGCCCTGTGAACCTTGCTCAGGGCTGCAGCTCCTCACCTCCCACCCGTGCAGGGTACCAGCCGGGCGTTCGGGGGCTGAGAGCAGTTTGTCCTTGCCAGACCCCCAGGCAGGGGAGTTCCCCCTTCCCAGGCAAAGGAGGGGCTCGAGGGCGTGTATGGATCTCACCAGCCCTGGGAGTAGAGAGTTTCCTCCCAGGCTCCCAGCGCAGGGCCAGGCTGAAAGCCCGGGGACGCCTCTCTGCAGCAGCAAAACGCTCATTGTCGTTGGCGTGCGAGCAGCGATGGTTGGGCCCGGGTCTCTGGAGAGCAGCTGGGCAGACGCAGCTTTCCCAGGCTGGGCTGGCTCCCTCACTCTCCTCTTTCCCTTGCTTACCTTTCTCTCGTGTTTTTCAGGCAATGTCTAAACTGGGCCTTCGCCAGGTGACAGGAGTAACCAGAGTCACCATCCGGAAATCCAAGAACATCCTCTTTGTCATCACCAAACCAGACGTGTACAAGAGCCCGGCGTCAGACACCTACATAGTCTTTGGCGAGGCGAAGGTGAGCTGACTGCACAGCGCCTGGCAGCCCTGTGAACCCCTCCTCGTGGTGGCAGGTTGCTTAGCTGGGGTTCCTCCTTGTCACCTGTGTGCCATGGCTGCCACCGGGGGGTCCCAGCTGCTGTGTTGCCCCCCAAGGGACACGGGCGGGTCTGGGGTCCGTGCTGAGGGGTGACTTCCCGGACAGGTTGTGTGGCAGAGCCGTTGGATGCTGGCACTGCTGCAGCGCCGGGAGCACGGCTGTGGCTCTGTGACCCTGTGTGCTGCCCTCCCGCTCTGCGCAGAGCTGGCCTCACTTCCTCTTCTTCCCTCCTCCAGATCGAAGACCTGTCCCAGCAGGCTCAGCTGGCAGCTGCCGAAAAGTTCAAAGTTCAAGGAGAAGCTGTTTCAAACATCCAGGAAAACACACAGACCCCCACCGTACAGGAGGAGAGCGAGGAGGAGGAGGTACGCCTTCCCCAGGGGGCCCTGCACTGCGGACCTGAACCGCCTGCAAAGCACCCACAGTTTGTGTTCAGACCCCTGTTTTCTTTCCTTCATCCATGTCTTTGCCCTGATGGCAAAGGGAGAGCGCAGGGTCCTTCTGGAGGATCTGGTCCTGGACACTGCCAGGGACTGTCCCAGGGCTGGGCAGTGCCTCCTCTTGCCTCCCACCTTCTATCAGTGCAGCCCGAGTGGGAGCCGCCCCAGTCCCTTCCCACGGAGCAAACCGTGCGTCGGGCTGAGGTGAATCCCGGGCTCTCGTCTGCTTTTAGGTTGACGAAACCGGCGTCGAGGTGAAAGACATCGAGCTGGTGATGTCCCAGGCCAACGTGTCCCGAGCGAAGGCAGTCCGTGCCCTGAAGAACAACAGTAACGACATTGTAAATGCGATCATGGTGAGTGTGGGCGTGGGCCTGAGGCCGTGGGGCGGGGGGGGGAGGGAGGGAGGGAGGGAGGGAGGGAGGGAGGGAGGGAGGGAGGGAGGGAGGGAGGGAGGGAGGGAGGGAGGGAGGGAGGGAGGACGGTCGGTTTGCAGTGGGACATCCCTAGGGGGAGCCGTGCAGCGTGTAGCTCCCTGCTGCTGTGAGCAGGGTGTGAGTGGAGGGAGGGACGTGCCTCCTGCCTGCAGCCCCGGTACCGGCTCCGTGTCGGAGCACGGGGCCTGCGGGGCTCGGTGCTGGCTCCTGATGTGCCTTTCTCTCTGCAGGAGTTGACGATGTAGCTGCCAGAGGGAGGAGCCTTTTTTGGTGTTTCAGAGAAAAGTAAAATGCAACTAAATTTAAAATTTGTACTATTTCTATCAATTAATAAAAGTTGTGGCTTATTGTTGGTGAAGCACTTTCTGCTCCATGTTGGGTTTTCCTGCCCTTCCCTCCCTGGTAGTCAAGGCCCCAGGGTGGAGCCTTCCTCCCGGGAAGATCTCAGCCCCGATACCCCGTCCCATCCCGCCGCAGCGGAAGAACACCTGCCCCTTCCCTTTCCATCCTGTCCCAAAGGTCATCTGTCCCTGAGCCTTGGAGTCACACTGGTGCCTGGGACGCTGGGCTCAGCCCAGGCCCTCACCCTCCGTAGGTGGCAGGAGGTCTGCTGTGGGCTGTCACCTCCTTCGTCCCCTTGGTGACCATGGGCTTCTCCCTCAGTTCCCTGCAGCTGCTGGATGGGGATGGATCGGGGCATCGTGCACCCTCCAGCCTGACCCGGGGCTGGGCTGTGTCCCTTGTCCCCTCGGTTGGGCCCGCAGGAAGCCCGTGCTTACCCAGCAAGCTGCTGTTTGTGGGTGAGGGGATTCTCCCCCTGCTCACTGGGGAGCGATTTGACACCTGCCCACCCACAGCCCCGAGTCTCACGACATGCAGAGAGGCTGGAGCTGGGAAAATGGGCACTTTGCTGTCAGTTAGCAGTGTTTTTCCTCCCTTCTGCCATAAAAATCCTGGTGCTGGAACAGCGACAGGGCAGCACAGGCAGACAGAGAGAAGCCTGAGAGGCAATAACAGGCAGTGCCGACCGGGAGCCCTTCGTTCCCCGGCAGCCTGCCTGTGCCAGTGCCGGCGGGCAGAGCGGCCACAGCCAAAGGCCGAACCCGGGGGATCGAGCCGGGGGTTTGTGCAGCCACGTTGGGCAGTTTTAATTAAGAAACCAGCGAGCTGCTGGCTGAGGGAGCACTGATGGGATTTCAGAGCAGCTTCCAGCTCCGGGAGGTTGATTTGGAGGCTGCAAAGTGGGAGTGAAGCCTGGGGAGGCCCCGTCTGCTCGGTGCAGGGATGAGCTTTTGCCGGTACGGTGCTCGGTTCTCTCCGCCAGCACCAGCAGGATGTGACCTGTGATTTGGCACCGGGTTTTATGATCCAGCGGCTCAGCTGGCAGCCGGGGGCTTCGTGTCCTAAAGGCTGCTCGCTCCCACCAGTGCCCCTGCTCCTCCTGACGAGCCCAGAGGCCTTTGGCTGGATCGCTGCGGCCCCCGGGTGAAGCCGCCTCTTTCCTCGGTGAGATGCTGCTCCGGGGAAGGCCCAGCACCAGCATCGCTCTCTGCAGCGGGGCCGGTGTGCAGCACAGCACGGGCCCTGCGGCAGGCACCGGACCGAGGCCGCCCTGGCTGGGGCCGAGCCGTGCTCCTGCCCGCTGGGGACCAGGGGTCTTCGGGGCGGGGGCCAGGCCCGCGCATGGGGCCCGTGCGAGGCCGAGGCCCCGGGACGGGGCCGCGCTCCGTCCGTGCGGGCTCGAGACAGCCGGTGCCCGCCCCGGGGAGGGGGGTCCCGTCCGGGCCCACCCCCCGCCCGCGACCTGTCCCGTCTCCATGGTAACGAGACGATCGCAATGCGCCTGCGCGGCAAGAAGCTGCTAGAAGGGAGGAGGGAGCGGGCGCGCGCGCGGGGGGGGACGGGAGGAGGGCGGGGCCTGCGCGGGCGGGGCGGGCAGCCCCGCGCGCCTGAGGCCGCACGCGGAGGCCGCGCATGCGCAGAGGCGGCGGCGGGAGGCGGCGCGGCGGGTATTTTGCTGCGTCACCAGCGCTGGGCGCCGCCGCTGCCGAGCGCGCGGGGCATTGTGGGAGCGAGGCCGCCCCGAGCCCCGACCCGGAGCCCGCCGGAGCCACGGCCCTGCCCGCCCGCGCCTGCGCCGCCGCCGCCCAGAGCCGGACCCGCAGCCGGGCATCCCGCCGCGCCAGCCGGAGCCGCCGCCGCTCGCCATGTGAGCGGGGCCCGGGGCGGAGAGGCGGGGGGATGGGGGGAAGCGGCGGAGGCGCGCGGTGCGGCCTAGCCAGGCCGTGTCCGCCGGAGGACACTGTCCCGGGCCCGCGCTCGGCGGCGGGAGGCGGGCAGGGGCGGTGCGAAGCGGAGCGCGGGATCCCGCCGGTTCCGGCCCGCGTGGTGACCTTGGCCGGCTCCGCCGTCGCCGCGCGGCCTGTCCCCGCGGGTCCCAGCGCGTTGGGTCGCTCTCCCGGCGGGAGCAGCGGACCGGGCGGCCGCGGAGCGCCCCGGCTCAGTGGGAGAAGCTCCACCGGGTTTGCCGGTTCCGGCCACGCTTTGGCGGGTCTGTGGGTCCCGGGGGTACGGAAAGAACGGGGGCAGCGGCGGAGCGGCCCGGCCCTGAGCGGGGAGGGCCGAGCCTGCGGCTGGTGGGGCAGAGGGGGGGTCGCTCGGTCGTTATAACGGCGCCGCCGTTCGTTCAAACCGCCCGAAATTCCCGGTAAGTGACGCGTTCGCCGCCGTAACGTGCAGCAGGGGTGTGTGTGTGTTAATCTATTGACGCGCTTCCCCCCGCTCCGCGTACCGAATAACGAGGAGGCTCCTCCCGGGGCGTGTGCGGGACCCCCGGCCGCTCCCCCTGCCCCACGGAGCGCAGCCGGTGAGTTCCTGTACCGAGCCCCGAGCGGGAGCCCGCGCTCGGAACCCCCTGGACGTGGTGGCCGCTCGTGGTGCTGGCGAGTCCTCATTAACATCGTGGCTCTATTGAGGCTGCTTCCGTGACCCCAAACCGGCGTGTGCTGCTCTAACGGAGCTCCCGTGCAGGGGAACGTTCTCCAGCGCTGAAGGAGGAGCCCAACTTCGTGCTTTTTAGGAGCAAAATCTGGGTGTTCAGGGGAAGGTTCACTGCCTGCTGCGAGTCAGGACTGCCCTGTGTTTGGCTGAAATGACTGGAGGTAGCAGCACTTCTCTGAGGGTTTTCTTTGTCAGGAAGGTTCCTCTGCTGCAGGCACTGGAGCAAGCGTTACTGCTCGGTGAAACAACCAGTATGACCAGTTGCTTTTTGCTCCCTCTTCCCCAGTGAGGCATTTACTTCAGCGTAGCTGTTCTGAAACAGAGTTGTGAGGCTGCTTCATCCTCCTGTGACTGAAAGTGAGAGGATGGAATGAAGTTGGAGGGGTTTTTTAATTTAATATCTGTAGAATACATCATCTTGAAACTCCAGGGCTGGTCCAGCCTGTGTCCAATTTTCTGTAGTATGGAACTAAACATTAATTTTTTAAAAAGCCTTTACAGGGCTTATGAATGAAAACAAAACTAATAATGTAAACCAGGTTTGTTTGGGGGTGAAAATCTTGCTCAGCAGATGACTTCTGTAGTGTCCTCAAACCACAGGGATTGTCAGGATGCTTCCTGGCAGAGAAAGCTGAGCTCCCAAGAGGAGCAGCCTGCAGAGTGGGTGAGGAGACACGAGGACAGGTTTGGAAGCTTCTTGAACCACACTGAGCCACCAGCAGGAAGAATTGAGCTTGAGCTGGGGAGTGCAGCCTGTCAGAATCTGCTCTGTGCTGTGGTTGAGTTGGAGACTAGAGCAGCCCCCCACGGAGCCCCCATGGATCAGACAGAGCAGTGAGGTCTCTTGGGTGAAGCTGAGCCTGCAGGAAGCTTCCAGAACTTGTTCTACAATGGTGTTGTCACGTTTTATCTTCTGGATGTGGTGACTGGAAGAGACAGATGCAGGTGGGTGGTGGCCAGGTCTGTTCAGGACGTCACCAAAAGGTGCAGGTGGCATCAGGTGTAGGTTTGACAGAGAAATCTTTGCTGAATGTGGAATACAGGTGGCTTGTTCCCTGGGCTGTGGGCTGCTCCAGGTCTGTCCTGGTTTATTGCTACACTGATAGTTCCAGGCAAACTGAAGGGAAAACTTCTTCCCTGTGAGGGTGCCGGAGCCCTGGGCCAGGCTGCCCAGGAGGCTGTGGAGTCTCCATCTCTGGAGATGTTCAAACCCACCTGGACACTTTCCTGTGCAGCCTGGTGTAGGGACCCTGCTCTGGCAGGGGGGTTGGACTGGGTGATCTCCTGAGGTCCCTTGAACCCCACCATGCTGTGATGTTTAAATTAACTTCTCTGTTTCCAAGAAATCAGAATCCCCTGGGACGTGGGGATGGTGCAAAGCTCAGGTCCCCTGGGAAGAGTTTGGTTGAGCAAGGAGGAGAAACACCAGGCTCTTTGTGTCACAAGTGACTGCTTAGAAGCCCTGGCAGTGCTCTCAGTGCCTGTAAGGACATAGAAAAAGCAGTGTGGGTGTGGGGGACCCATCTCAGGGGGGTGTGTGCTCCATCCATGGCTGCCCTGCGAGGTTGTCTCCTGGGAATCTCCGTGGAGGCAGCGCCGCAAATGAGCCGCGACTTCCGCCTCGTCCCTGGCTGTGGGGACTGGTTCCAGTGTATCCTGTGTTACTGGTTTGAATGGTAAGTCCTGACTAAAGCACTTCACACGTGGCCAGAGGAGGATTTCCATCCTCCTCCTCCTCCTCCTCCTCCTCCTCCTCTGTGAAATGCAGATAGAAGGAATGAGAGGCGACTCCAGCAGAGCTCTGGTGCCAGGGGGCACGTTCAGGGCGGTGAGTGCTAAGTACCTGGGGAAGCAGAGTGTGGTGAGTGTCAGAAACAGGAATTATTGTGTTCTGGGAGATTTTCTTTGATCTTTTTCCTGCCTCTCTGTAGCTCCAATGTGTGTGAGTTTTCTTCAGCTCTAGGACAGTTCAATAAGGTTTTTGCAAAGGGCTCTTGGTGCCTCAGAACCCCTGATCTTGGCAGAGGTGCTGATGTCCCGGCCCAACCAAAGCGAGGGAAGGCTGAGGGGTGTGTGCAGCTCCCTGGGAAGGTTGGAGATGTCTCCATTGACACTGAAAGTGTTTGCAAAGTGCTGATGCTGTTCAGCAGGAGCCCCTGCAGCATCGTGGGCAGGGACACTGAGGTTTCTGTTCTGATAACAGTGGGTTTGAGTGATGTTCTGAGATCCAGGCAGTGGGATTTTGTCCTCCAGCAGTGTGAGGAGTGGGTACTGCCCAGTGCCCAGAGGCAGAGGGAACAGAGCAGGTAGTGTCTCACCATCTTTTCTCCTTTGAGAGTCTTTCCTTCCCTTTTTAGAAGAGGAAACTTGTGTGCAATATGGAATTAAAAATACCATAGGAAGAAAACTGCTGCTCTGCTGTTGCACTGTACCTGAGTAAGCAGAGGCCTTAGTGCTTCCAAAAAATGCTGCTGAAAGGGAAAGCGTTGGGTGTTCACCCAGTGGCACAGTATCTTGCTTAAAACTAAAGGTTGCCTTCAGAAACCACTTGGTTTTCCTGCTCTCAGAAGTTAAATGCTCCATCCCTGGCCTCTGATCAGAGGTTTTCTGCACTTAGAACTGATGGTGGAAGAGGCAGCTGCTGCCCCAGCCTTTCCTGGAGCTGGTTTGACCAAGCTGAATTGCAAAGCACTGGTAGCAGTGACAGAGCTCAGAGCTGCCTGGTTGGGGTTTCAACCTGGTTGGGTTGGTCCTGCCCCTACGTGGGGTGTTGTGCTGGGAGCAGGATGAGCTGTGGGGGGAGGGAGCTGGGTTGGTTTCTTTTGGGATGTGGTGCAGTGCTTGGTAACTTCAATAGCAAGAGTTGGATCAGGTGAGTCCACATCTGGCCTGAAAGTTTAGCAGATGGTCGCCTTAATCAGTGTCCTGAGGAGTTAATGACTCTTCTGTCCAGTTATTGCTGCTGTGATGCTTACAGTGCAGTGCCCAGGCCAAGCATCCACATGGAGCCACTGTCCTGTACAGATGGGAGCCTTGGCTGTGTGTCCTGGTGTGCTGCAGCTCCCTGCTCTGGGTGTGGGTGCAGCAGGTGCCACAGTCAGGGACTCCCCAGCTTGGTGCAGGTGGGTGCTGGAGGTGAAATCCCAGCTCTGATCTTACCCCTGGCCAATGGCTGAAGTGTCAGCAGCACCTTAGCAACAGCAGCTGGTGCTGGGTGGCTGTGTGCCCTCTCCTGGAATGCAGAGCAGCCGTTGTGGGCTTGGCTTGAGTTGCCAGGAGGAGAAGTGGGGGTGGTGGGGAGGCTGCAGCCGAGCCAGGGTGGCTTTCACCACCTGATCTGATCGAGTATGGCCTCGCTGGAGCGCTGCAGGTGAGTGCTCCCTGTGGAGCTGTGGACACACAGGAGCTGGTTGGGAGCCCCTCAGCGTTTTCTGGTGCCCTGCACAGGCTGTTGAGGTGTTTGGGGAAAGCCAGAAGGATACCAGAGAGCGTGGAAGGTGAGGTCTGTGTGTGTGGAAGGTCACAGCAAGAAATGGGGATGGAGATTCTGCAGCTCCCCTGCCTGTACTGACTTCAGCTGGGTCATTTATTGGATATCTGGGTTTTAATCATGTCCAAACAAGTGTGCTTTGGGATTTTAACTCTTAAGGTGACAAAAAGAATTAAGTCTGCCTCCACAGCTGGTGGGAACTTTGCCATCATCCAGAGCAGCTCATCCTGAAAGGTTTGTGGTGACTTTGATTTGCTGTAACGTTTATTTCAGTCCTGGAGGCTTTGATAGCTGCTTCAAGGAGCACCAGCAGGAGCTTCCTGGGGGCATTACACACAGTGCAGTGTTCTCTTACTGTTCATGTCTCTTTTTCTCAACCTTGAGCACCTTTTAAAGGTTATTAATAAAAAGGTCCTAATGCAGCTTTTGAGAAGAGGAAAAGGTTTTGTAGTTGAACTTTGCTAAGTGCAATAAAAACCAAATCAAACATCAGGGGAAACAAAAGGAAAGGGGATTTTTTTTTTACATTTACTGGCAGCATGGAAGGGTGAGCTTGAAAATGTTTTCAGTATTGCTGAAAGAGGTGAAACTTGACTGGAATTGTTCTCACCTGCTGTGTTCGCAGGCAGCCCGCCTCTGCCAAGTGGTACGACCGGAGGGACTACGTCTTCATCGAGTTCTGTGTGGAAGACAGTAAAGATGTTAATGTAAACTTTGAAAAATCCAAACTTACATTCAGGTGAGCACCTTGGGCCTTCACCAGGTTAAAAAGTCCTGGGGGGTGAAGGGGGGGTGATGCCTAAAGGCTGTGCTGAGCATTTTTCACGTTGAGTTAATGGAATGTTTGTTCTGTTTCCTGAGAAACACAAATATTTTCTTTCTCTCTCTCTCTTCACAGTTGTCTGGGAGGAAGTGATAACTTTAAACATTTAAATGAAATTGACCTTTTTAATAATATTGATCCAAATGTAAGTATCTTCTTGACTCTCCTCTTGCTGTGTTCTTTGTGCTGTATCCTGAAAAATACCATCCCTTCTTTAGGCTGCAGCTGGTGTTGTGGGCAAGTTGTTCCTCAGGCCTCAGTGTAAGTGTGATGTTCTGGTCTGTGAAAGCATTTCTGGATGGTATTTTTCAGGACAAAGAATAAGCTGATAGCTTGAGAGCAATGAGTGGAATCTAAGCAGTTCCTGGTGAAGTGTTGATGATTTTAATCACAGATCTTTGCTCTTTTCTTCTCCAGGAATCAAAACATAAAAGAACAGACAGATCTATCTTGTGTTGTTTACGAAAAGGAGAATCTGGTCAGGCATGGCCAAGGCTAACAAAAGAGAGGGCAAAGGTGGGTTTGGGCTTCTTGGTGGCCAGTGTAGCCTGTTGCCTCCCCTGGGTTTGAATTTTATGTAATATTTTGGGTCACATTTAAATGATGTGGCAGTTCCTGGGTCACTGACTGAGCTGCTGATCAGGGTGGCAGTTCTTATTAACTTTGCTTTTCAGAACAGTAGCAGCTGGTTGCTTGCTTGTCCTTCAATAACATCTTGTGTTGATGTGCAGCTCAACTGGCTCAGTGTGGACTTCAACAACTGGAAAGACTGGGAGGATGACTCAGATGAAGACATGTCCAATTTTGATCGCTTTTCTGAGGTATGGGAAGATACCTGGAGGTCTGGGTTTCCTTCTGGGCTGTGTGTTGGCAAGCAGGGACTGGCAGCTGTAGGAAGAGTTGTCTTCCTCAGCCTTCCTCCTCCTGCTGCTTTCCTGGCTGCTGGTGTGGGTGCAGGCTCTGCTGGGGCTGCCAGCTTTAACCTGTGCTGCAGGCTCTGGCACAGTGTGTGTGGTGAGGTGACAGTTTGTGTTTGCTATCAGATATGAGTGTATGACCCATGGCAGGTGCCAGCACTGACTCTGTGCACTGATTGGTTTGTGAGATAATTAAATGTAAATTTTTTTGCATGCTTGCCTTGTAATTTCTCCATAGGTGCAGCTGATTTGTCAAACAGCTGTTGGCTATAACAGTTTTAAGTTATTTTTAGGTTTTTACAGTGCTGCCCTAGCTCATGTAGAGAGTGTATTTGGTTGGCTTCACCCTGTAACATCTTTATTATCTCCCTGGAACAGATGATGAACAACATGGGTGGAGATGATGACGTAGACTTGCCAGAAGTAGATGGGGCAGATGATGTAAGTACTTGGTTTGCAGTGAGTACCTGTGAGGGTTGGCACAGGGCCCTGCACATCACCAGGCTCACTTTCTGAAAGTCAAGCTTGCATTCCCTCTTCAGCACTGCTAAAAGGTTAAACTGCACCAAACCTTGTCTGGATAAATGATGTCATCTGGCAAAAGTCATCTCCTCCCCTCCAGCAGCAGTGGTGTCGGTGCCTGCAGTGCCAGACAGCTCAGTGTCACCTGCCTCTGCAGTGACTCTGGTTCTTGGGGGTCTGGAGGCTTTGGCCAGTGCTGTAGAACCTGAAGTGTCTCAGAGTACCTGCTCTGAGGGGGAGGGTGCTTGCCTGGAAGTCACAGCTTGTCTGTTGGGTTAGTGGTGGTGGAGGGAAAGCTGCCTTGAAGCTCAGTCTGCTCCAGTTCATGTTTCTTCTTCTTTCCAGGACTCACCAGACAGTGATGATGAGAGTAAGTTGGCTTTCCCGTTGGTTTCCATGCCCAGTGTGGCAGTGTGAGCGCTGCTGACCGCTCCTCTGCTCGTGTGAGAGCCTTGAGCAGGGCCAGCAGATGTTCTGTCCTCTCAGCCTCCCTAAATCCTGGCTGTGGGATAATGCCAGTGCCTTGCCTGAGCACTGTGAGATGATATAATCTCTGTGAAAGCCATTCCACACAAGCATGAAATACCAGTTTGACCTTCCCAGGCAGCTCTAGTCCTGGGGAGGCTTTGGCTTTGTGAGCAGCAGGCACATGCCACCAGTGTCACCAGTGCTGGCCCTGCACTTCTGTGCTGGGTCTGTGGTGATCCCCTGGGTGAGGAACCAGCTGTGGGCTCAGGGTGGTGGGGTTGGAGACCTTGAAACTGCCCCATCAAGGGCTGGGTCTTCTTGCTTGTGTCCCTTGTGACATAATGGGGCTCCTGGTTGGGGTTTGGGTTTTTTTACCCACTAATTCTCTTTTCTTTCCCTCTAGAAATGCCAGATCTGGAGTAAAGAAGATGTCTTCTTCAGGGTTTGGGGAAAGAACTTCATCACAACATTTCACAATTGAGATAAGAGTTTCCTGAGTTGATAACCCTCAAGGGAGATCCTACATCCTTTAACCCATGATATTTTTTTTCTTTTCAGTCCATTTTAAATGGCTTCACTGCTGGGAGGTGTGAACCATGGCACGGGGCGGGCTTAGGCCACGGGAGGCAGTAACCTGATGCATGAACCATTTTCCAGACTTCCAAAAAATGAAAAACAAAGAAAAAAGAGGAAAAAACCCCCAAAACCAACCCAATTGAGGTGTAGGTAATCCATCCAGAGCAGTTGCAATAAAATTCCCGGAGCCTCCTTGCCTCGTAGCAGCTGTAATTCCAACAGGCAAATCCTCAATTAACAACAAGTGGGAAATGAGCTTTTTTTTATTATTATTATTTTTTTCTCCCTCCCTCCTCCTCCTCCTCTCCTCTTAATGTTCTAAAATCGTACATTTGTACTGGGAACAAAGCAAGGATGTTGGCATTGGCTCACGGAAGCGCTGTGGTGCCCAGGTCTGTTCCACTCGAGTTGGATTGCAAAGGAACCCGTTTTCTCCTCGTTTCTGCTGTCGGGGCCGCGCGGTTCAGCCCGGCGTCCCCTTTATTCCCCCTCCCTCCCCCCCAATGCTCCACCTCCGCGGCGGGGTCCGCCTGCCTCTGCGTTGTTGCTTGTCCCTCTGTACCTTTAGACCAAACCGTGTTTGCACCGTGGCTGGGGGAAGGTGCGACCCCCCCCTCACCCCTCCCCGTTACCGGGGCTGCACGTGGGCGGCGGTTTCTGACGGGCTGAAAACAAAACCCCTCAAATTTGTGTTCAGAGCAGCGGGGATTTTTTTAATGTCTACATTCTTTCTAATAAACTGTTGAAGACTCCCTGGCTCTCCTTCCGCCGGGCTCCGTCCTTTCATCCGCCGCGTGGCTGCGGGCCGGGGGCACCGGGGAGCGGGATTGGGGGGGTGAGCGCGGGAAATGGGCACCACCGGGGCAGGGGCGGTGTTGTGAGCGCGGTGCCGCGCTCGGGCGGGGAGGGGGAGGGGGAGGGGGGGGGATGGCGGGGGGATGGCGCGGCGGGGCCCGCGGTCACGGTGCCTCAAGGACGATCGCGGGACACGTGCGCCGCTACTTCCGCCGCCCTTCTCCCAGGACCCGCCCCTTCCCCCAATCCCACCCTATCAATTCGCGGCGGTTTTTGACCGATAGAGCCGCGAACCAATCGCCAAGAGGTAAAAAAAGCGAGCGCCGAGGTAAGTCTGGCCAATAGGAGAGCAATGCGGACAGTGCGGTAACCAATGAGAGCGCGTAACGGCGGGTGATGCGCTCCGTGGTCCCGCCCCTCGGGGGCTGTCTGGGGCGGGCGGGGCGCGGGGCTCAGTCGGCGCCGCCATGTTGGGGCTCGCGGGTCGTTGCTCGGCCGCCGCCGCCGCCGCCGTTCGGCCCCTGCTGCGCCGCGGGGCTGGGCCGGGCCGTGACCTCCTGCCGCTGCTCCTCAGTCGCGGGGCCGGCCCGGCCGCCGCCGCCGGGGCGCGTGAGTGCGGCGCGGCCGCGGGGTCACCTTGGGGCCTGCGGGGACTGGTACCGGGGACCCGTTATGGGGCGGGACAGGACGGGCTGGGCGAAGGGATGGGCCGAGCCACGGGGGCACGGGAGGCGCAGCGTCCTTAGCGCACCGCTCGGGGAGGCTGCGGGGGGTCCCGGGGGCTGCAGGGGAGCCCCGGTCCGGCACCCCGGGACACGCGGGAGCCCGGAGCGGCTCTTTCCTCACCCGACCTTGACTCGTCCCTTTGCTCCCCCAGGACGGGACTATGCAGCCCAGCCGGCCCCCGCCGCCAAGGCCGGCGCGACCACCGGCCGCATCGTGGCCGTTATCGGGGCGGTGGTGGACGTGCAGTTCGACGAGGGGCTGCCCCCCATCCTGAACGCCCTGGAGGTGCAGGGCAGGGAGACCCGGCTGGTGCTGGAGGTGGCTCAGCACCTGGGTGAGTGTCTGGTGTGGAGGGTGGGGGGCTATGGGGGGTGTGTGTGGGGGGGTCCCTCCGGTGATGACGTATCTCGATGACTTTCGTTCTCCTGAGCTCGCTGAAGCCACGGATTTCGATCTGAGGAGGAGGAGAGCGGCTCCCAGAGGGCTCTGCCCCGCGGGGCTGCGGTCTGAGCGTGGCCTGGGCTCAGTTTTTCTCTGTGCTATGTTGTCCCTGGGTCCTGCTGCTCCTCTTGGTCCCCCTCCCTTGGCAGGGAAGCCACCAGCAGCTGTCCCCAGGGTCAGCTCGAGGGCACTGACGCCGTCCTTGGGCCCTGGCAGGGGAGAACACGGTGCGCACCATCGCCATGGACGGGACAGAAGGGCTGGTGAGGGGACAGAAGGTGCTGGACTCCGGCGCGCCCATCCGCATCCCCGTCGGCCCCGAGACCCTGGGCAGGATCATGAACGTCATCGGGGAGCCCATTGACGAGAGGGGCCCCATCACAACCAAACAGTGAGTGACTCCAGGCCAGGAGTGGGCGTCAGGTGGGGGTTGGAGGTGGGAACACAGGTTGTGGAGTAGCAGACACGTGTGTGAACAGGGATGGGGCGCGTCCCTGCCGTGCTTCTGTTCCTCTGGGTCACGAGCAGGGGCTGCCCCTGAGGGGTCTCCTGCCAACACCCTGGCCCAGGGTCTCTGTTTGGCTGCTCAGCTGCGTTTCTCTCTGGCTGCAGGTTTGCTGCTATCCACGCCGAAGCCCCCGAGTTCGTGGAGATGAGCGTGGAACAGGAGATCCTGGTGACAGGGATCAAGGTGGTGGACCTGCTGGCTCCCTACGCCAAGGGTGGCAAGATCGGTGCGTTGTCCCCAGAAGAACTGGGGGTGTCTGGGGTGGGGGGCACCCTGCCAGCCCTGCTGGAGCTCAGGACTGGTCCCTCTGCAGCAGTTTCCTTCGCTGATGAGTAACCATTTGACTTTCGTTCTTCTGAGCTTGCTGAAGCGGCTTTTATTGATCTGAGGAGGAAAGGGGTGAAGGGAGGAATAGGGGGCACCTGGATTGGCTTGGGGTTGAGCAGGAGTCCTCTTCCCTCCCAGGTTTGTTTGGGGGTGCTGGTGTTGGCAAGACCGTGCTGATCATGGAGCTGATCAACAACGTGGCCAAAGCCCACGGCGGTTACTCGGTGTTTGCTGGCGTGGGGGAGCGAACCCGCGAGGGCAACGACTTGTACCACGAGATGATTGAGTCTGGGGTCATCAACCTGAAAGACGCCACTTCCAAGGTGGGCTTGTTCTTCTCAGGGGTCTGGGTGGGGTCCCAGCAGCTTGCTCTTCTCGGGGGTCTGGGTGGGGTCCCAGCAGCACCGGGGTTGCGGCGGCAGAGCGACGCTGAGCCAACGCCCGGGTCCTGCCCGCAGGTCGCCCTGGTCTACGGGCAGATGAACGAGCCCCCGGGCGCCCGGGCCAGGGTGGCCCTGACGGGGCTGACGGTGGCCGAATACTTCAGGGACCAGGAGGGTCAGGACGTGCTGCTCTTCATCGACAACATCTTCCGCTTCACCCAGGCCGGCTCCGAGGTCTGTGCTCGGCCTGGGACTGGGGCTGGGCGTGGTGGTGCCCGGGCTGTTCCCTGCAGGGCTCCCCCGGCCCCTGCGCCACCTCTCACGGGCTCTGTCCCCTCCCAGGTGTCGGCCCTGCTGGGGAGAATCCCCTCTGCTGTGGGCTACCAGCCCACGCTGGCCACTGACATGGGCACCATGCAGGAGAGGATCACCACCACGCGCAAGGGCTCCATCACCTCGGTGCAGGTGAGGGCAGGGCCGGTCCCGCTGCGCTGGGGGGGCCCTGGTGCCCACCCCACAGCCACTGTCCCCTCCCCACAACCACCGTCCCCACCCCGTCCCTACCCCACAACCACCGTCCCCTCCCCGCAACCACCGTCCCCTCCACCCCACAACCACCGTCCCCTCCACCCCACAACCACCGTCCCCTCCGACCTCCCCAGGCCATCTACGTGCCAGCCGATGACTTGACCGACCCTGCCCCTGCCACCACCTTCGCCCACTTGGATGCCACCACGGTGCTGTCCCGCGCCATCGCCGAGCTGGGCATCTACCCGGCCGTGGACCCGCTGGACTCCACCTCCCGCATCATGGACCCCAACATCGTGGGCCCTGAGCACTACGACGTGGCCCGGGGGGTGCAGAAGATCTTGCAGGTGAGGGGGCTGGGGCAGCTCGCATGGGGATGCCGGGTTATGGGGGGACAAAGGCCAGCACTGGCCGCTCACCCCCCGTGTCTCCCCCCAGGACTACAAGTCCCTGCAGGACATCATCGCCATCCTGGGCATGGACGAGCTCTCCGAGGAGGACAAGCTGACGGTGGCCCGGGCGCGCAAGATCCAGCGCTTCTTGTCACAGCCCTTCCAGGTGGCCGAGGTCTTCACTGGCCACATGGGCAAACTGGTGCCACTGAAGGAGACCATCAAGGGCTTCAAGCAGATCCTGGCAGGTGAGGTGGGCTGGGGGGTGCCCAGGCTGGGTAGGGGGTGAGTTTGGGGGGTTCAAAGGACCTGGGGCTGGGAGGGTCACCCCGCTCCCCCCCTGCTGACACGGCCTCTCCCCCAGGTGAATACGACCACCTCCCAGAACAGGCCTTCTACATGGTGGGGCCCATCGAGGAGGCGGTGGCCAAGGCGGAGAAGCTGGCTGAAGAGCACGCGTGAGGGGGGTCACTGCTCCCCCCCGCTGCCCCCCACCCTGCCCCCCAGCTCTGCCTGGGGCCGGACCCCCAGTATTTAACGTTTCCAATAAAACATCGGTGAAAACATCCCAGGATCCTGTGTGCAGCAGCTCCTGGTCTTGGGGGTCAGGGACCCCATGAGCCCCCTGCCCATGGGATGGTGGGGCTGGGGGTCTCCCCTGGCCCCTCCGCTGTGGGGCAGGGAGGGGGGCTGTGCCGGAGTCCAGCGGCAGCACAGGGACCACCGGCCTGGGGGAGGGTCCCTTGGAGGTGGGAGGCGGGGCTGGGGGGCAGATGCTGGTCCCATTGTCTGTCCTCATGCCCCTCTGGCATTGTCCCCTGTCACACCCCCATCAGTCTGACTCCACCATTTTGCAGCACAAGGAGCTGCCACGGGGCTGCCCTGGCCCCAGCACCTGCGGCTTTGTCCTGGGGGGGCCAACCCGGCTGTGATTCTGCTCTCCCAGTGACACTGGAGCTTTGCTGGGCCCCTCTGGGCTGTGATTCTGCCCTCCCAGTGACACTGGAGCTTCGCTGGGCCCCTCTGGGCTGTGACTCTGCTCTCCCAGTGACACTGGAGCTTCGCTGGGCCCCTCTGGGCTGTGATTCTGCTCTCCCAGTGACACTGGAGCTTTGCTGGGCCCCTCTGGGCTGTGATTCTGCTCTCCCAGTGACACTGAAGCTTTGCTGGGCCCCTCTGGGCTGGACCATCGAGGGCTTTTCTAAGTTCAGTTCTCCTGCCCTGTCCCTTGCAGCTCAGACCATGAGCACCCTTCTGAGGAAGAAAGGTCCCTTCCCCACTAGTGACTCAAGCTGCTGGAAGCTCCCTGGAAGAAGGTTTGCAAGGAACACAGATGAGTGGAGCTGGCACTCATCAGCTTTGTTTTATTCTTCTTAAAGGAGCTGCAGGGCCTGGCCGTGGTCCCTGAGGCTGGCCATCCTCCCGTGCACCTGCACACGGTACACACAGGTGTACTCTGCGTTTCCCCAGTTGCTCTGCACCTGGAATTTGATGAAGCGAAAGGTCCTGGGAAGTTTCTTCTATGAAGAAACAGGGAGAGCCAACATTACACAGGTGCCAAGAGCTGCAGCACGTCACCAGAGTCACCTCTGCCCACACTCCTGAGGGCAACCAGACCATCCCTCTGCCAGAGCCACGGAGGAGCCCTCTGTGCTGAGAAAGCAGGAGCCTGGCTTGTGAGGTTTGCTGAGGGGCTGTGGAAACTGGAGGTGCTCTGCTGCCCAGACTGGCATGGGGAGAGTCCCACTGATGGAGGAAGATGTCCCCTGTCCTCCCTCCTGCCACCTCCCCTCAGGGGGGACTGTCTCCCTTCCCAGCCCTCTTCCCACTGCTGCTTTCTCTGAGCTGCCTGAAGGAAAAGGGAAGCCCTTGCAAAGGTGGGGCAGGTGCCTTACCCAGCAGAGCAAAGCCCCATTTGTTCTTCTCTCCTTATCCTGTGGATAACCCTGCCTTCTTCTGGGGCATCCTGCCCACAGCTCTGCCAGTACCTGCACGTGGAAGGTCTGAGCGATCTCCTTGTGCACGTCGTAGGTGAACGTCCCCAGGAGAGTCTCTGCCCTTGCCTCATCCACTCCCTGAAAGCCAAGAGCCAAGGGAGCAGCAGGTCAGGGTCGAGCAGGGTGTCAGAAAAAGGACACACCCTTGTGAGGCAAAGCTGGAACCCTTCCCCACCTCCCTCTGGCCCAGCTGAGGGTGACTCTGGGTCAGGGTGCTCTGAGGATCCTTGGCCATGAAGCAGAGAAGGAGACCCCAGAAGCACAGAGCCCTCTCCCGTGCCCCCTCCCGTGCCAGCCCCAGACACACCCAGAGAAGCCGCTGCGAGAAGCACAACCCTGGGATGGCTTTTCCCTGGGGATGCCCCTCCAGCCACCACCACCACCCCCAACCACCACCACCACCCCCCAGCCGCCACCACCCCCCTGAGGAGTGCAGGGCAAAGACTTACAAAGACAGCAAACTCCTTGGGGGCACTGCTGACTTCCCCAGAAGGAGACACTGCCCCAGAGATGTGCCAGACGGTGACAGCCGTGGGCCAGATGTGCTCAGGCAGCCGGATGAGCACATGGCCCCAGGATCCTTGGAAAGCCCAGCAGTCCCCGGGGGCAATACAGGGCTGAAACCAGAGAGCCATGACCATCAGCAGCAAGGAGGGCAAAGGACTACCAAGAACAAACGTGGCCAAGGGTGGTGGGAGGGTGGGAGCAGCGGGATTTAGCCCCTCCTGGTGGGAGGGCAGTGCTGTCAGGGATCACAGGGGTCAGGAGTGCCAGGCTGCAGGGCTGAGGGATGTGGCTGGGCTGGAGGGAAGTGCTGAGCAACCCCAAAGCAAGGAAAGCAACCACAGGTCAGGATTTCTCTTGTGATACCTGCAAGATTATCTCTGGGGGGTTTGCAGAAGAGAAGATGAATGGCCAAACCCACCAGGTCTTCTTGTCTTGTCCACCATAACTCTTGGATGTCCTCTTCTCATCAGTGGTGGCACCTGGCAGGAAAGTGGCCAGAGATGAGGGGTTAAAACAGCAGGTCAGGGTGTGTTTCTCCAACCTGAAAGCAGAGCTTGGCAGGCTTTGGGGGAGTGCCATGCACAAACTGAGGGCAGCAAGACTTTCTGTCTGCATACCTGTGGCTCCCAGGGCCCAGTCAGGCATCTGATGATAGTTTTCCAGCACCTTCTTAATTGCCACCTGGGTAAACTGCAGAATTTCCTTGGAAAAAATTGGGAATGGAGAGATGGGAGTGACCACAGACACATGCACAGGCTGTTCTGCTTGGCCACCGAGTCCTGGCACAGAGTCAAGGAGCACCTCTGTGCCAGGGAAGCCAAGAAAAGACCAGCTGGAAAAGGTGCAGCAAGGCAGGTCCACCCCAGCACCTTTACCTCTCTCTTCTCCTCCTGGACACCATGGTCCTTGAGGACCTCTCTCACTGCCTGCAGAATGTTCTCTGTGGCAGCAGACACCTGAGCCACCGTTTCCTTGAGCTTCTGCATCTTCTGGTCCTCCAAAGCCTGTGAGTTTCTGGAGGCAAAGGGAAAGCAGCTCTTGTCCTGCCCAGCCCTTGCAGGCAGGCTCCAGACACTGTGCAGAGAAGGGTTCCATGGGCTTTGGTCACCCCCTGTCCCCAACCCCTTATCCTTCCCCTGCTTTACAGATGGTTCTCTTCCAGCACATGGGTAGTAGATGGAGAAGGTCAGGAGCCCTGGGAGCGAGGTGAGGGAGCACAGGCAGCAGGAAGCCAGCTTAGATGGCTCCACAGAGTGTGTGGTGTGGCAAGAAAATGCTCTTACCCCCAAGACTCTAGCGCTGCTTGAGGAAGTCTTGGCATCTCCTGCAGGATAAAGACACAAGCACAAGGGGCACTGCCAGGGCTTCCCCAAGGAGACTCCCTTAGGAAGAGCTGGCAGAATTTCCTGCTGCTTCCAGTCACTTTGGAGAGACCACGACCCAAAGGTTGGGCTCTTTAACCAGCCACGCTGAGCAGAGCATCCTTGGAGTCTCTGCCTGACCCCCAGGCTCTCTGAGAGGTACGCAGGCAGCCAAGGCACCTTCTGCCCAAGTGCTGCCTTCTCCAGCCTGTCACCCTGCAGAGGCCAGCTGGGGTGACCCAAGAAGGGGGGAATCGCTCGGGCTCGCTTTGCCAGGGTGGTGATTTCAGGTTTGGGGTTCCAGGAGACACTTACCCCCAAAGTTCCCTTTCCCTGCACCGCTGAGCCCCACCAGCAGACAACAGCTGTGGGTCAGATTGCCAGGAGACAGTCACTTTCCTGCAGAACTGGTGCCTCTCCTCAGGGCTAAGAGGACAATTTTTGGTCGGACACTCACCAGACAGGATGGGAAGCAGCAGAAAAAGGACCCTCAGCACCTTCCTGCCCTTCTGGTGGGTGTTGTGTTGTCTAAAAGAGAGGGAACACTCTTGTGGCGGATGAAATGACCAACACTGAGATGTGTTCAGGCATCATCAGCACTTTATGGAAGCTTGGCACTGCTTCTACACCCTTGTTTCCTCCTCCACACCCCAAGCACACGGCACTCTTCACTTCTGAGTCCTTGCCCCTGTCACACTCACCCAAACAACTGACACGACTGGATAAATCCACTTGTTCACGAGCCACCCTTTGACTTCTGACTGGTGACTGCTGAGAGCACACAGCTCAGCCCTCATCTTGTCTCATGCACACTCTTGCTTCTTTGGCCGCTTTATTTTTCACTCAAGGTCAGGAATTAATTGCTCAAGGCTGAAGCCGCCTGCAACTTCGGCTCTCAAAGCACCTCCAGTTACCAAAGCCCAAGCTGGGCCCTATATTTATCAGGAACCTGTTTAGGAGCTCACTTGCTACCAGGTTCTTGTGCTCAGCACAGCTGCAAGCCCCAGGGCCTGGGGGCCTTTGGGAAGGTCTGGCCCTTTGCACGCCAGCCCTGAGACACAAAGACCCCTGGCCTGGCACAGGACCAGCAGCCTGGCCCCGCTCAGCTCTCCCCAGAGAAGGGGCAGGGCTGTGCCCCTGGAATGGGGTTTCTGGGCTGCTTGGCTGGAGGGCAGCAGCGCAGACAAGCCCCCATGCTCTGGGGCTGCCTGGCTGAAGGGCAGCAGTGCAGACAAGCCCCCATGCTCTGGGGCTGCCTGCTCCTGCTGGGAAGCCAGGTGGAACACAAAGCTTCTGGCCTGATCTCTCCCTGCTTTCTAGGCCCCCTCTCGCACCCACCTGCCCAACCTGGCTGCTATCTCGGCATCCCCGGCACGCTGGCCAGGCTGAGGGAAAAGCCTGCTCCCCTCCTGAGACCGAAGCATCCCTCGTGGCGGAACATGCTCTGCTACGCCAGCACTGCTGCTCCCCTCTGCAGCCTGGGCTTTTATAGGGGCAGCTGGTTGTCACCTCACAAGAGGTGACTGGTTGTGACCTCACAAGAGGTGACTGTGACCTCACAAGAGGTGACTGACTGGTGCTGACCTCACAAGAGGTGACTGGTTGTGACCTCACAAGAGGTGACTGACTGGTGCTGCCCTCACAAGAGGTGACTGGTGATGCCCATGCTGACCTCAGAGGGGCTACCCAGGAGGGGCTTGTTGGGAGGGAAAAACCCAGTGGGTTCACCCACACCTGCAGCTCCCAGAAACAAGGGGCCCCAAAGCACCTTGGAGCACCCAAGAGCTGCAGCTCCTTTGGCTTCCCTGACAAGCTGATGTGTGGCTCCTCCTGGGCCAGGCAGTGGAGGATGTGCTGTGCTGCTTGGCCTTTCACGAGCCCTGGGGCTGTTCCACCACGGCTGCAGATCTGGGCCACAACCCCAGTGGTGCAGAATCCAACCCCGCAGCATCTCCCCTCACATCAGCTGTGCTGTCACTCCTGCTCAGCGTGGGCAGGGAGCTCCTGTTGCTCAAGTCCTGCTGTGCTTCTCCCTACCAGTGCACCAGCCAGATGAGAGAGCTCTCAATCGGCCTCTTCAGAGACCTGGTGAAGGTTGTGGTGGGGAAGAAGGTCACCCCAGGGTGAGGCTTTCCCCAGAAGAAGGCAAGGTTTGTTCATCCCCCAGGGAAGTCTTTTCTTTAGAGAAGCAGAGGGAAAGGGGCAATGGCAGCCCCGAAGGAATGGGCATTGCCCAGAGCTGCCTGAGCCCCACGCCTTCCAGCCAGCGGAACTCGGTGTCTGCACCGAGGTGCCCGCACGTGGCTCTGTTTGGCATCAGTGCCGGTGCTGGGCACCATCACGTCTTCCTGGCTGACCTGCCAGGTTATGGTGGCACCAGGGGGTTATTTGAGGGGGCTGATGGGGAGCCCTGGCGACGGGGCATCTGCAGGAACGCGGCTGGGTTGGACGTGACCCTCTCCAAGGAGATCAGATTCCTCAGAGCTGCGTCCAACCTGACTTTGAACCCTTGCAGGGAAGAGGCATCGACCACTTCTCTGGGTGACGTGCTCCAGTGTCCACCACCCTCAGCATTAACAAGTTTCTTCCTTTGATCTAGCCTGAATCTCCCCTCTTTTAGCTTAAAATCATTCCCCCACCCCATCCCATCACAACAGGTCCCCCTAAAACAGCGACAGCCACAAGGTCTGCCCGGGACCTTCTCCAACAGATTGACCAACCCCAGCTCTCCCCAGAGAAGCGTTTCAGCCCTTGGACCATCTCTGCACCAAGAGGTCCACGTCCTTCTTGTCCCGAGGAGCCCCAAATGCTCCAGGCTGGATCGCACGGGAGCGGTGGGGGAGCATCACCTCCCGTTTGCGGGCGGCTGCAGCTCCCGGCTGGAGCCCAAGACCGGCGGGGACTTCATTTCCCATCGCCCCGCGAGGGGAAGGGCAGGGCCGGGGCGGGCCTTTCCGGGGCGGGGGGAGCTGGGCTCTGCGGCCTCCCCGGGACCCTGCGGCCTCCGCGCGGCTCTGCGGCCTCCCCGGGACCCTGCGGCCTGCTCGGGACCCTGCGGCCTGCTCGGGGCTCTGCGGCCTCCCCGGGGCTCTGCGGCCTCCCCGGGGCTCTGCGGCTTCCCCGGGGCTCTGCGGCCTCCCCGGGACCCTGCGGCCTCCCCGGGACCCTGCGGCCTCCCCGGGACTCTGCGGTACGCGGCAGGTTCTGGCCCGGGGTGCCGGGTGTCAGGAAGGCCCAGGGAGGCGGAGGGGGCGGCCCTTGCTGCCTGGGGGGTGGGGGGCTCCGTGCATCCTGCTCGCCCCCCGGGGGTCTGCGCACCCTTCCCCACCAGCACCGCGTTGTTTTCTGCCCGAGCCCCGCGGCAGCGACCGTCCCGCTCCTTTGAGATCCGCGGAGTGGTCCGACCCCAAGAGAGGGGATCGAGGGCACCCTCAGTCACCTGGCAGAGGACACCCAGCTGGGTGGGGGTGCTGATCTGCTGGAGGGCCGGGAGGATCTGCAGGGGGATCTGGATCCATGGGCTGAGATCAGTTCCATGAGGTTCAGCCAGGCCAAGTGCCGGGCCCTGCCCTTGGGTCACAGGGCTAAAGGGAGAAGCTGTGCTGAGGCATTAGCAGTGCTCACCCTGCTCCTGCCCTCATTGACTTGCTTTCCAGGACATGGATGACTTGGAAGCTGATCTCCTGGGAATATTGAAACCTAGTTCTAGGCCAGGGAAGACAGCTGTGAAAGGTCCTGGGAAGTGTGACTCCTCAGGAGGAACAGTAAAAGCCACAGGAAAGCTGCTTGCTCCTGAGAAAGGTAAAAAGGAGATCCTGCTCTTCTTTTTGTAGCCTGGTTCCAAATGAGCAGGGGATATTTTCTTCCAGGATAGGGAACAAAAAGTGAATTTGTTCCCTAAAATCCTTTTCCTGGTCTCTTTTGGGGCTGTCCAAGACAAAGTGTTATTCTGGTTATGTGTTCTCCCTTGGGAGATCCCTCTCTGGGCCTCTTGTCATGGTGTGGTGACATCACTAATATCAGCAGCAACAACGGCCACGCTGCTGCCTCCCACCACCCTGGTGCAGGTTGGAGACCAGGGATCTGCCTGATCTGCATGGAATGAGAGCCAGAGGGGTTGCGTTTAAGACAGACCAGTCCCCAAACTGCTCTGCTCTTCCCCAGGCCCTTCTCTCTTTCTCTTCTTGCAAGGAGACCCCTCCAGAGAGATCCCCACCCTGTAGGGATCCCCCTCCACTGTTCCACACCAAACCACAGCTGGGGCACCTCTGGATGGAGGTCCAGCTGCACTGTGGTTGTGTTACAGGCACTGGTGCCTCTTGCTTCTGCAGCAGGGATGCTGTTGGGTCTGATAGTCCCCTAAAATTGCCTTTCACCCCGATAAATCCACTCTGGACACAGGTAGCAGCTGGTAGGTTAGGGCGAGGTCTGAGGTGCGTTGTTACAGCAGGGACTTTGGGCAAAGGCAGGCAGGAATTAGCTGATTGGAGACTTGCAAAGCTAAAAAAGCTGCTGGTGTTAGCCAGAGCTGGAGCCCCCAGTGTCAGTGACACCCAGCAGTGTCCCATGGGTGGGTGCATGGCCACAGAGCAGGCAGCAGTGCGTTGCCACTTTGTCACTTGCTGTGAGATTTGGTCACTGAAAAGAATTATTGAACTATGTCTTTGTCAATGGTCCTGAGAGATAAGAGCAGGCAGGGCTGCTTTCACCCCTTGTTAAATCAAACCTCCCACCATGTGTGATCCCATCCACAGAGCCACCCGCGCCCCGGACACCCCTGCACGCCACGGCCCCCGTCCGGAGGAGGGAGGAGCTCACGTTTGAAGATGGTGCTGATGAGCTGCTGGAGGAGCTCACCTTTGAAGCTGATGATGATGAGCTGATGGATGCACTGGGATTTGGCAATGGCCCAAAAGGAGATGAGAAGCAGGGGAAGAAGGAGAAAAAGTAAGAGCAATGAAGAGGCTGGGGGAATAAAGCAGGGAGTGGTTTGTGCGCTGAGATGGTGCCACCGTGCTGGGTGGGCAATGCTGGAGCTTCTGCTTGTGGGTCCCAGAAAGCAACAAGCACAGCCTTGTTTCACAGGGAGGAGTAAGAGCATCCTGGCAAGGATGAGGAACAGCCCTGCCCCTCAGAGAAACCCATCTGCTGCTTTGTCCCCAACAGGGAGGAGCTGCTGCCAGCCCGCTCCAAGCTGGATGAGTTGCTGGGACGAGGCTCTGTGGCCAAAACCCTGGGACAGCCAGGCATGGGAGAGCGCAGGGAGTTCCAACTGGATAAGAAGAACCAAAAGCAGCCAGGTGAGCGCAGCCAGGTGAGCGCAGCCAGGTGAGCACAGCCAGGTGAGCACAGCCAGGGACGCTGGGAGGGGCTGCAGAGGTGACAGCATTCGCCTGGGAGAGCGAGATTGATTTCTAATGCCCTTGCAGGGGAAATACCCTTTCTGTTGTGGCTGTGTCCCCACAAAGACCCTTTTCCCACATTGCTCGTGGCTTTCCAGGGAAGTTGTTTCCAGCTGTGTTTTCCCAGAGGCAGCAATCCCAGTGGGAAATGCACGGGAGGAGGAGGAGGGCTGGTGCCTTTGCAGCCGGCTGCTCCTCTTGGTGCTGACTCCAGGCCGCTTGTCTGAACAGAGAAGGAAGAGGGCTGGGACAAGGAGGATTTTGTCTTTGGAGAATACCAGCCCACGGTGGCCTCCGTGTCCAGGGGCCAGCCAAGAAGGCAGGCAGTGAGGTACGGTGCTCTGTGTGTGTCTGCTGCTCCAGCCGTGCCGCCCCTGCGGCGGAGCAGGCAGGGTTCCCCGCGTCCCCTCGCCGGCAGGGTTTGGGTTCCCCGCGTCCCCTCGCTGGCGGGGTTCCCCGCGTCCCCTCGCTGGCAGGGTTTGGGTTCCCCGCGTCCCCTCGCTGGCAGGGTTCCCCGCGTCCCCTCGCTGGCGGGGTTCGGGTTCCCCGCGTCCCCTCGCTGGCAGGTACGCGACTGCTTCTACTCCAGCAGGTTTTCTGCTGAGAACAGCAGCGACCCAAACCCGGAGCCCTGCTCCAAACCTCCTGCTCCAGCCAGCCGGAGCCCTGTGCGGGGCGGCAGAGCTGGAGGTGGCTGGCTGGGTTTGGAGGATGATGCGATGGATTCGGAGCCGCCGTGTCCAGCGAAGGCCAGTCCCGCAGTGAGAGACCCCAGCCCTGCCACAGCCGGGCGGTCCAGCCCCGCCAGGCAGCTCCCAGCTGCAGAGGAGGCAGCGGCTAAAGCCGACCCCCGGGAGGAGGAGGAGGACTGGCTGAGCGCTGCCTTGTCCCGCAAGAAAGCCCAAGCGCAGGCAAAGGCCCAGGAGAGAAGTGCCAAGCCCTGGAAGGCCCCAGGGGAAGGGCTGGATCCCTGCTCTCCCATCAGGTAAAGGCATGGTTGATGGCCGCAGCGCTCCCGTCTGCTCCACGTATCGCTGCTCCTGCAGGACCTCTCCGAAACCCTCGACTCAGACTTCAGAAATTCATTTTAAGTCTCACGTTGGGGTAATAAAGTGGGACTTTATCCCACTGATCCAGCCCACAGTCCCGTCACACCTCTGGGCTCTCCTTCCAGTTGCAGCCAAGGTTGCACACACTGCCCCGGGTCCTGGGGAGCTGTCCTGGCTCAGCACACCCCCACGAGCTCCCCGCTGTGCTCCTCGATCCTGCCTTCATTCCCCTTTGTTCCTCCTCGTTGCAGGCAAACCAACCTCCTCCAGCTGAGTTTACACGGACACAGGTTCAGACTTGTGCCATTTGAAAGGGACACAGAAGTGAAGAGCAGCCAAAGAGCCGTGTGTGGTGGGCAGGGGTCTGTTAGCTGCCAGGGGAAGGAGGTAGCTGCACAAGGAGGAACACTGGTGGTGGAGGTGTTGAGGTGTCTTTGCTCCCTCTGCAGCCAAAAGGCTGAATCCTGCGCAGCTGAGCAGGACAGAGGCTTTGACCTGCGAGGCAGGGAGTGGTGTTGGGGGAAAGGATTTGTCTTTCATCCCCTCCTCAGCTCTCCTGCATAGGATGCTTTTTGCTTGCAGCCAGCCAGCCGCCTCCACGGGAGCCCCGCAGCAGGCAGCTGCCCTGCAGGACCAGGCAGTGAGCGCAGACGGGTCCGGGTAAGGCCTCCTTCGCCTCTGGGCCTCCTCCAAGGGCGAGACGTCCTGTGGGGAGTGGGTGAGATGGGGGAACGGGGAGGGCTGGTGGCCAGCAGTGGTCACTTTGCTGTGGGACCTCTGTCACTGGGAGGGAAGGCAGCTCTGAAGGATCGTCAGGCTTTGCCTGTTTGATCACAGTGAGACAGCCCAGCTTTAAACTGAAACAAATGCCAAGCAGGAGAATGTCTGTGCACCGCTCCCTGAGCTGTGACGCCGCTGTGCATCACTCGTGTCTCTGTGCCCACGCAGGCAGCCAGTCCCTGGGCTCAGCACCGCAAAACAACCCCCAGCTCGCTCGTGGGATGCTGCAAAGGGGGATCCCTCTGGACACGCCAGCGTCCCGGGTGCGTTTCCTGTGCTTGCACAGTTTGGGCAGCAGTATGCAGAGAGGGTCCCCCTGCCCCGCCAAGAAAACCCAAACCAAACCAAACCAGCAAGGCAGGAGCTGCATCATCACCTTTGGCCATGTGAATGCTGCCCAGGCTTTGACTGGCCATTGTCAGAGCAGGCTGCCCAGCTGCAGGATCCCACTGTCCCCATTGCGTGGTGTGGTGGGGACATGGTGCTGGGCCGTGCTGAGCTCAGCAGTGCTGCTTTGGGGTTTCAGAGGGCTGCAAGAGACTTGCTCTTTCTGAGCCATGGGTGGGCGTAAGTTCTTGCTGTCCCTTCTCTCTCCCGCTCCCCTCCTGCTGTCCCCACACGCGTCCCACTAGCGCTCTGTGCTGGAAGACCCCCTCCTGCCCTGGGCTGAGGCTGTGCACCAGCCCAGAGGCCATGGAAAGTGGCTGAGAGGAGCCAGCTGCCTCCCTAGGACGTGGGGGTGGAGGAGGAAGCCGTGGTTTGCCCCCACACTTACTCTGCAGAGCAGAGTCCCTCGGTTCTGCGTGGGGTTGGGTAGGGCTGCGGGTATGGACTGGTGCCTGTCTGAGCCTCCGTCCCCATTGCCAGCTGCTGGAGTGGAGCAAGACCCTTCCTGCTCTGCCCAGGAGACCCAGGCCCTCGTCCTTCTAGGAGGGGCTGGGTCCCACTGCCATGTCTGAATCACAGACTTGTTCCATTTTCAATCCCCACAGCCTTGTTCCCAGGAGAGCAGGAGACACGGGCCCCTGCCCCGCTCGCTCAGGTAGGTCTGCTGGTCCCACGTCCCCAAGAGGTGCAGGGTCAGGGTGGTGACCACAAGCCATTGCCTGCCAACTCACCAGCATCCAAGGCTCTGTCCATGCTGGCTTGGCAGGAGGAAGGTTGTGCCCTGCTTTGCATCTCAGGGAGCCCATGTTCATGGGAGCAAAGTGTTTAGAGAGCCCTGAGATATCACGAGTTGCATTTACTGGACCCAAGTGCACGTGCTGTGGATCCTTTATGAATGATGTGTGTTTGCAAGCCTGCACTGCCTGAGCAGCATTGACACAGTTCCCCAGGCACGTGTGCATTGTATGGATGAGACAAGAGGCTCCAGTTGATAAAGGACTTTTTCTTCAGCTGCCTTTCCTTGACATTGTGGGGAGGATGCTCTGAAAATGTTTCTAGGCAGCTGAAGGGGAATCAGAGCCTCTGACAGAGAGGGCAGCTCTTGAGCTCCTGCTTGGTCTTTGAAGCTTCCATTTCTCCTGTAGCTGGGCAAGGGGGCCCTGATGGCAGGACACGTGCTGTCTCCCAGAGGAGTCCTGCTCTAATCCTTGACCCTGTCCCCAGCATACTTGTGTCTGGGTTAGGAGCTGCTGAGCGTCACCTGGGGAGAGGGCAAAGGGATCCAGGGCAGCAGTGGGGTTGGGCTGGAGAAGGGTAGAGGAGGGACCGCAGTAGGCTGGGGATGGATCGCTGTTCCCAGGCTAGGAGGAGGTGCTCTCTTTGGGGCTTAACCCCCCTGAGAGCATCCCTGTGTCTCTGCAGGATACCACACCCAGGGCACATCTCCAGGCTGCCCCACAGCCGCAGGTAAGGTGTGTGCCTTCCTTTGGGGGCTGATGGCCACACCACAAAGCCACTCATCCTGAAGCACCTGGATCTCTCTCCATCCCCATAGGCAGAGTCCCCAGCCCTTGGCTTGCTGCATGAGAGGAGGCTGGGGGCTCCAGCAGCCCAGCTCTACGGGGACACATCAGGCTGTCAGGCAGCGCTGCTCAGCGCCCAGGCCCGTGTGGCAGAGCTGGAGAGCCAGGTGAGCCCCATTGCCTCCTGGATGGGGGACTACAGGTGACCTATGAGGAGGAGACGGGGCCATGTGTGCTCCAAATAGCTTCAGGGTGACAGGGGAGAGGGGAGAAAGCTCCCTGCCCAGAGGTGCCTGTGGTCAGCAAGTGCTGCTGTGGGAGCTGCATCCCTGGGGCAGCACAAGGACCTTCTACCTGGTGCCTGGCAGGTCCGGGAGCTGGAGCGGGGGCAGCACAAACTGTTGCTGGAGAGTTTGCAGCAGCAGCACCGGGAGGACCTGGATCGCCTCGAGAGCGCACACAGGTACCAGGCTCTCTCTTGTGCTCCCCTCCTCTGTCACATCCTTGCCTACAGCCCTGTCCATCAGCCCTGGGGTGGGAGTGCTGGGATCCCACATCCATCCCTGGGGCGGGCAGACACAGAGCCAGGTCGATGTGGACCTGGTAGGGTGCAGAGAGGAGCCCCAGGGGTGAGCTGAGGTGGGGGTCCACTCTCACCAACACTGTCCCGTGGGTGACAAGGAGGAGTGGGGGGCCAGTCCCATTGCCAGATTGTCCCTAACCAGGGCACTGCACTGGGCAGTAGCAGGAGGGTTCAGGGCTCAGACTGTGGAGAGTGGAGCACCCCCTGCAGTGTCACTGGGCGGCTCCTGAATCCCCGAGTGCACACTGGGTGGAGAGGGCTGGGTATTGCCATGAAAGCAACGGTTCCTCCTTGCCATGACCCGCTGTGGGCTCCCTCCGGGCAGGAACCTGGTGAAGGTGATGGAGGAGAGCTGCAGGCAGCGGGAGGAGAGCTGCAGGCAGTGGGAGGAGAGGCTGCAGCAGGAGAAGGAGCAGCTGACGGCTCAGCTCCTGTCGCAGCGCCGGGACGCGGAGCAGGCGCGGGCAGAGCTGCTGGCACAGCTCCAGCAGCGCCTGGCTGCGCTGGAGCAGCAGAGGTGAGAGTGGCACACACGTGGGGCTCGTTCCCCTGGTCCTGGCAAAGGAACCAGGGAAAGGTCTGGGGAGGGAGAAATCAGACCCCAGAAGCACTGGGTTGTGAGCAGCTCGGTGGCTTTGGAATGGGGATTTGCCTTGTAGGTGGGCACGAGGAGATCTGGCTGGAGACGTCGTTTCAGAGTGAATCCACTGTGTTTTGAAAGATGCTGAACCAAATGTTTTATCTCCCACAAACCCCTGTTAGTCAGGTCAGCGAGTCACTGATGTCCCCATCATTTGGGTCAATGAGAAATCAGTTTTTGACAGAGAAGCCTGTGACCCCAAATGTGGATGCCTGTCAGTGGGATGCCCTGTGACAGACCACTGTGCCAGCTCAGCTCCTGGGACCTGTTCTCAGCCCCACAACTGAGCCTCTTCCGTGGTGTCCATCAGGGAAGCACCAGTTTGCAAGAGCCTGTGGTGAGCTCCTTCCCTGTGTCCCACAGGGTGTCAGTCCCAGAGATTCACAAAGACCACAAAGAGCAGCTCCAGCATCCGAGAGCCCAGGAGACCGATGCGGCCACCAGCGCCACTTTGTCCACCAGGTACCGTGGCCGGCGCTGTATCCCCGCCTTGGTCCCTGGCCACGGTGTTCCCTGTCCTGTGGGGAACCAGCCTCGGACCACGGCAGCAGGGGCCATCCCCTCTCCCACCCACTCCCTCCAGGGATGCTGAGCTGTTTCCTATCTGTCAGTTCTCCCCTGAGCAGCAGCTGCATCTTCCTCCTGCTCTGCTATGACCCAGAGAGGTTCAGGCTGCCCTTGGCCCTTGGCCCACCACACATCCCCCTCTCCATCGCAGTGAGACAAAGCCTGTCCCACAGGGGTGCCCCTCCACTCGCTCCTCTCCACAGATCTCTGAACAAGGTCATGGAGCAGATAGAGAAGCACTCTGGTGACCTGCACAACCTCCTGCACAAGGTGGAGGCCATCCACCACACCACCCAGCAGCTGGCCATGGAGGCACAGCGGCGGGACAAGCACTTTGAGGGTATGACTGCCATTCTCCTGCACCAAACTGGCTGTGGGGTCCCTGCCAGGGCTGAGCACACCCCAAAACCAGGGAGAAAGTTGGGCTCTGGCTGGCAAAGCCCTGCCTGCCTTGGTCACTAGGAATCTCAGGGTCTCCCTCTTACAAAACCACGTCCTAGGGGTGTGCAGGAGGCGACTGGCACAAATGCATGCAGCTTTTCCATGGCTGTGGTGTGGCTGGAGGGGGTTTCCCACCTCCTGCTGCTCATGGCCCTGCTGCTGTCTCTCTCCAGTGCTCCAGGAGAGGCTGTTGCAGCAGCAGAGGGACATGGAGGAGGAGAGGAGCCGAGTCCAGGAGGTGATGGCCAAAATGGAGGCCAGGCTGGGGGAGCAGACGCTGCTGCTGGAGCAGGTGAGCCCAGGCGGTGCCCCCTGCCTGGGTCTGGCTGGAGGGGGTGTGTATGTTCCACTGGCAGTCCCTGGCCTGGAGCCTGTCAATGGCATCTGTGTCTCCTCTGTGTCCAGACCCAGCAGCGACAGAGGGCAACAGCAGAGCAATCCAAAGTGGAGTCGCTGCAGCGCTTGCTGGAGGAGCAGCAGCGAGTCGTGACCCAGGAGCGAGCAGAGCTGGAGAGGGCGAAGGTGAGGTGGGCAGAGATCTCCAGGTGCTTCTCACGTGTCCTGTGAGTCTGAGTGGGGCTGCACTGTGGTGTGTGGGGGAGGAAGGAGCTGGGTGCTGGGCTGCAGATCCTTCCCCTGCCTCCTCAGTCCCACAGCCTCCGGATGTTCCGTGGGGTTAAGTGGCAGAGAGGGATTAAAGGAGAAGAATCCTGTGGTGAATGGGACTTAGTGCTTTCTCTGTCCTGCTCTTGTGATGCTCTGCAGAGCTCTTTCCTGGAGGAGCAGAAGGCTGCGAGGCAGAGGCGCTTGGAGGAGCAGCAGAAGCTGGCAGCTGAGTGGGCTGAGTTGCGCAGCTGGCAGCAGCTGAGCAAGGAGCGGATGGGGCGCGACGTGGACCGGGCCCTGCAGAGGGACTCCCAGAGAGAGGACACCATCATGAGCCTGGCAAAGGTACCCAAGTGGAGCCCCTTCCCTGTCAGGCTCACAGATGGGTCCTGCCCACAGGGCAGACGTTCAGAGCTGCCTTCAGGTGTTTGAGACCTCGTCACTGGGGGTGGTGAGAACGGGGCTGTTCCAGGAGCAACTTCCACCAGCCTGGTTTGGATGTTGATGAAGCATCAGTCACCCCTGTATCTCCCATTTGCCTGTGTGGAGTTTGGGCAACCAGACCAGGCACAGCTGCTTCTGCTGGAAGTCTGGTGAGAGGAAATCCCCATGGTGGGTTAAGCAAAACCTCCTTGCGCCGTGGGGACGTGTCCAGAGCCAGTTCTGCTCCCTCCAGGCTGTCCAGAGGGGATATGTGGCACAGACAGGGCAGCAGAGCTGTCATTTTAAGGGTGATGAGGGTGGCAAAGAACCATTCAGGCTGGATATCTCCACTGCTGACAAATTGCCACGTCTTGAGCACGTTTTAGGGTGTGCAGCACAGTGAGGGGCTCTGTCCTTTCCAGGGAAGGAGTGAGTGAGTGTCTGTACAATCCCACCACTCACCAGGGTGGTAGATGAGGCCACTGCTTGAGGACCTGGTGGTGCTGCTCTGCACCCCAAACTGGCACATGGGGAGCTCACGAGGGGCAAATCTCTCCCATCACTTGGGAATGTTAAAGGAGCTGCTGCTGCTGCTTGAGCATTCTCTCACCATTCCAGGAGTCACACACACAACAGTCGAGACTTTCACTGCTGGGACCAGAACCCCTTGGCAGCAGGTGACTCCAGGGAGCTGATGGGTGCCCCTCTCGACTCCTCACTCACCCACACTCACCCTTGGGTGCTTTGTCATCTTTCAGGTTTGACCCTGTAGCAGAGCCTCAGGCATCAAATCTTATTAAAAACAAAATAAAAGGAAAAATCCGATGGTACAGCTGAGGAATAACCAGCTCAACCTAAGAGCCTCCACAGAGGGACTCCAAACAAAGAAATCCCTGGGCAATTAAAGAAAATTAACTCTCTTCCAGCCAAAAGCACCAGATCTGAGTGAAAGCCCACAGCTCTCAGCCTGAAGGCTTCAGCAGATCCAGCTCCTCACGCTGGTGCTGACTGACTGACTCTGAGCAGCTCAGTCTATTCCACACTTACTGGTTTAAGCTCAGTGAGTGCTTCTTAGCAGGAGGTCGTGAGCTGGTGTCCAGGACAGGGCAGGTAATGCACTGGTTTCCCCTGTGCCCATCCTAGGAGCAGGCAGAGCTGAAGATCCGGGGCCACGAGCTGAAAGCCAAGGAGGAGCAGCTGGTGAGGGACAGGGAAGTGCTGGAGGAGGCCTGGCAGGAGCTGAGGCTGGAGAAGGAGAAGATAAACTGGGCTTCATTGCGTGTCCAGCAGCAGGAAGAGGAGATGAAAAGCATGACCAAGGTAAGAGGAGCACCTGTGCTGCACAGGGGGAACAGGGTTTGTACCAGGCAACTGCTAAGAATGGCTTCACCAAATGGTGCCTGACCAGTCTGGTGGGTCACAGCACTGGTGGACAGGGTTAAAGCAACTGATGTCACCTGCCTGGACTTGTGCAAGGCATCTGACACCGTGTTCTCAGCCAGGTTGGATGAGGCTTTGAGCAACCTGGTCTGGTGGAAGGTGTCCCTGCTGCTGGCAGGGGGTTGGGACTGGAGGAGCTTTCAGGTCCCTCCCAACCCAAACCAGCCTGGGGTTCTGTGAAATACCCCCTCGCCGTCCCTTCTCGGTCTCGGGCTGCCGTGCCAAGGGCCAGAACCTTTCCCAACAGCTTCTCTCTCTTTTTCTCCTGGGGTGGGGCAGGAGCAGCTGAGCATGGCTCACCAGAGATGGCTCAAACAGCTACATGAGGAGCTGCCCATCAACCCCACGTCACTGCTGAGCACAGACCAGGACCTCAGTGCCCCTGCGACAGGGCTCTCCAGCACGCTGGGTAAGGCTTCCTGCTCGCTGCTGGTGGGCAGGGACGTGCTGGGGGCAGCTGCACTTGGATTCCACTTTTCAGGAGGCTTGGGGCATTCCTGGGGGCTGTGTTATCTCCAGTGTGTATGGCATCATAGACTGGTTTGGGTTGGAAGGGACCTGAAAGCTCATCCAGTCCCAACCCCCCTTCCAGCAGCAGGGACACCTTCCACTAGACCAGGTTGCTCAAAGCCTCATCCAACCTGGCCGAGAACACTTCCAGGGAGGAGCAGCCACAGCTTCTCTGGGCAACCTGGGCCAGGGTCTATAAACCTCAGATGTGAGTTGGTGGTGTCCTCCTTGTGCTCTGAAGGAGCTCAGCAGAGCTCTCTGAGCCAGGACAGTGCTAGGAGGGGAAGGAAGGGGTCGGCGGGTGGGTTAGAGCTCGTTTGCACTGGGAGGCTGCAGGGACATGGAGGTGGCAAAAAAAGGGATGTTCTGCTGTCTCCATCTGCTGTTCCTCTAACAGTGGCAGCATCACAGAATCCCAGAATTGCCCAGATTGGAAAAGCCCTTTAAGCTCATGGAGTCCAACCATGAACCCAACACTGCCCAGTCCCCACTGACCCCTGTCCCTCAGCACTGTGTCTGCACGACTCTTCAATCCCTCCAGGGATGGGGACTCCACCACTGCCCTGGGCAACCCCTTCCAATGCCTCAGAACCCTTTCAGCAAAGAAATTCTTCCTCACATCCCATCTCAGCTGCCCTGGGCACACCTTGAGCCCATTTCACACCCTTGGGCTCTTGTTCCAGGTTTTCTGCCTCCCGTCGGGGCGCTCCCTTCGCACACCCCAGGGGACAGCAGGGACATCCTGGCCATGGCCGGCTCCGCCGAGCTCTACGCCACGCTGCTGCTGCTGAAGCGCAGGGCCCAGCAGGTGAGGTGCTGGGGAGACTGGGGCTGGAAGGGGCTTTGAACCAGCTGGGTGGGAGCAGGACTGGGTGAAGCCTGATTTGGGCCTGATGGCCACAGGGTGGGGGGGTCTCCTGAGATCATGACTGAGCCACAGGGCTGGGCTGGGAGGGCCTGCAGAAGCCACAGGCACCTGGAGGAGTGAGACCAGAAGCAAGGACAGGTGGATCCTCACTGCTTGTCTTAGGTTGGCTTGATGTCCAACCTGAGGTGAGCATCCTTGGATTGATGGCATTGCCCCTCTCCTCTCCCCATCCCTGGGTGAGAAATGCCAGCTCTTCTGGACTCTGGCTTTGTGGTGCCCCCATCCTTTCCCATCAGTTCCTTGCTCTGATGCTCTTTGAGGCTTCCCCTGTGGGTCTTGCTCAGGCTGCAAGGTTATGGGCTCTGGAGGAGCACATGGCCAGATCCTCTTCCTGGGGACCATGGATTGTTCTTGCTCCGTGCTGGAGGGAAGGTTTGAGATGCTTCCCTCGCTCATTAGCAGCACCCTGGATTGTGACCCCTTTTCAGTGGCACTCCCTGGTATCTATCCCATCCATCCTTCCTCTCTTCTCAGGACCATGATTACTTAGAGGAGGAGAGATTCTTCCTGGAGTCTCTGAAGAAAGCACCCTACAATGCTTCATCCTGGTCACGCTGAGGAGATGGCATCCCCATGCACTCCCCTGGCTCTGGCTGGGTCTGTCCTTGCAGGAGGCTGCTCCTGCCTCACACATGAGGGAGGAAAACAAGCAGTACATAATCCCAGCTCTCATCTGAGGAACCTTTAAAAACAATCTGGGCATGTTCAGAACATGAAATCCATCCTCACGTGCCACTGAAATGGAGACTGAACTTCTCACCACCAGTGGGGCCTGAAGGAGCCGGGGTTCTTCATTGCAGCAGAGGATCCAGAGGGGATCACTCCACCTATCACCCCTCTGCAAAAGCTTTCTACTGTCAAAACATGCATATTAATTACATTTCCAAGTAATTAATTAACATATTCATCACATTTTCCATGCACCTATTAATAAATGTAGACGTCCCTTTCGCACGTGCACTGGAGTCTCCTGGTGGCTTTCAGGTGTCCTCTGGTGGTCGTGGAACTTTTCTCACTGTGCCCTTGGGTTGAGCTTTTCTTTTGTGCATCCTCAGTTCATCTCTTGGCCTGTTGACAACACTTCTGTCTCCACAAGGCTGGTTTGTTCTGGTGTCACTCCCTTACCTCCCCTATGGCAAAGATTTGGTGTCTCGAGTCTCCCGTTACCTCTAAGTCTACTTAGATGAAATGGCAACGAATTAAATCTATTTTTCTTCCTCAATTTGAGTCTGTTTTGCCCATGACCATCACTGGTGAGTGAGCCCTCCCTGTCCTTCATTCCCAATCCTGTGTCCCCTTTGTTGTGTCTCCCATCCCATCTCCCCGGGTTGGGGGAGTGAATGCAGGACCACGTGGGTCAAACCACCACAGTGGTTGGTTTAGGTGGTTTTGGGGTTTTTCCTCTATTTTATGGATACAAACCTCCTCCCAGGAGCTGCCCTCACTTCATCACCTTCAGCCTTCTCTTCATCTCAGTGGCTGCTGGCGAGAGATTAAACAAGATTGTTTCGACAGGGGGATTAAACGGGGGAGTTTGTGGGGTTTTTCCTAGGAATAAAACATCCATCATGGAGCAGCCACCCAGTTCGGGGTGTCACAGCACCTCAGGGTGTGAGAACCAGCACAGGGCGATCCCACACCCCCCTTTAAGTCTGGTGGTGCTTTAAGAGCTGAAGCTGCAGGCGGCTTCAGCCTTGAGCAATTAATTCCTGACCTTGAGTGAAAAACAAAGTGGCCAAAGAAGCAAGAGTGTGCATGAGACAAGATGAGGGCTGAGCTGTGTGCTCTCAGCAGTCACCAGTCAGAAGTCAAAGGCTGGCTCGTGAACAAGTGGATTTATCCAGTCGTGTCAGTTGTTTGGGTGAGTGTGACAGGGGCAAGGACTCAGAAGTGAAGAGTGCCGCGTGCTTGGGGTGTGGAGGAGGAAAAAAGGGTGTAGAAGCAGTGCCAAGCTTCCATAAAGTGCTGATGATGCCTGAACACATCTCAGTGTTGGTCATTTCATCCGCCACAAGAGTGTTCCCTCTCTTTTAGACAACACCACACCCGCCAGAAGGGCAGGAAGGTGCTGAGGGTCCTTTTTCTGTGCCAAGCTTCCATAAAGTGCAGGTTTGGTGCTTGGTTCCTGGTGAATACAAATGCTCCTGGTGAGCCAAGTAAAGGACTGAGGCCCAAGTTGTCTGGGGCAATGAATGTGTCAGCAGATGGAGAAAAGATCCAACAACAGCTTTTGCCTTTGAGCAAGCAGCGTTGGTGGTGGTTGGGGTGACGGGGTTTGTGCCTGCCCTCTCCCTCACCCCCATCCTCTGTAAAGCAATACTGGTGGTTGAGCAAAAGTTTGATGTTGGGAGTTCACATCTGCTCGTTCTGTGAGGTTGGAGTGTGAAGAGCTGTGATGGAGCGAGGGGTTGAGCTCAGCTCCACCATTTCCCAGCTGTCTTGGTGTAACCCCAGCGCCAACTCAACCCCGCGCAGCCGCTCGCTCGCTCCCCTCACAGTGGGATGGGGCAGAGAAATGGAAGAAGAAAAGTGAGAAAACTCAGGGGTTGAGATAAAAACATTTTATAGGGTAAAACAAAAGCCACGTGTGCAAGCAAAACAAACCAAGGGCTTCATTCACTGCTTCCCATGGGCAGCAGGTGTTGAGCCATCTCCAGGACAGCAGGGCTCCATCATTCCAAACATCCCTCCCTCCCTTCCTCCTTCTTCCACAGTTTTACACACTGAACGTGATGCCATATGGTCTGGAATGTCCCTTTGGGGAGTTGGGGACAGCTGTCCCAGCTGTGTCCCCTCCAACTCCTTGTGCACTCCAGGCTGTTTGCTGGTGAGGTGGTGGTGAGGGAAAAGAAAAGGCTTTGACCCTCTGTGAGCCCTGCTCAGCAGTAACCAAAACACCCCGGTGTTATCAACACTGTTTTGGGCACAAATCCAAACCAGCCCAGCACCAGCTACCAGGAAGCAAATTAACCCTATCCCAGCCAAAACCAGGTCCCCAGCGCGGGGAATGCCTGAAGGAATCATTTCCCAGAGTTAACCCCGTGTAGGCAGAAGTTCCCTTGAGTTAAAATATCATTTTTTTTTCTGCCTGCTGAGCTATTTTGCAGCCTCCTCCTGGGATCTTCCACGAGCGTTGGGTGAGGCACGGTCAGCAGCGCCACGACGCTTGAATCGGAGATGTCATTTAAGTCCTTCACTCTATTACCTCCTTTGGGAGGTCTGGATTAGCCTGTGCTGCATTGTTTGCATTGGTTACATCAAGGGATTTCTTGAGGAGGGTGGTGGGAGAGGCAGGGGAGGAAACCCAGCAGTGGTGTGGGTTATTTAACAGCGTACCCGAGGACGTGGGGCTGGATGGGCGTCCAGGGCAGCGTTACGCTTACGTGCTGGAGTTTCAGCTCCGAGAAGTTGGCCTGCTCGAGATTCTTCCCTATCTCCCTCGTTAGGCAGCAGCCATCAAAGATGAGTTTCCAAGTCGGGTAGTAGACTTGTTGCCAAAAATATTTCCAGCTGGAACGATCGGCGGCCACGTGCTCTAAGAAATAGAAAGCACCTCCCTGTGGGGGGAACAAAGTCATTGTACAGAGACACAGCTGGGGTTACACCGACCTTCTCCCTCCATCCCTCCTCCCTGCAGACACAGAGCAGCGTGCAGCAGCCAATTTGCTCACTCCTCAATATTTTCCCACCCTTTCCCTGCCTGCTTTTGGCTTTTGTGGTGCCAGTTGGAATTCCTGTCAGCAGGAAACTTGCAGAGATTCAGAAAGCACACAGGATGTATTTATTTGATCCCTCTCATTATAGTTTATCATCTTTTTCTTTCCATTACAGTTACTAGCACATCATTTTATTTCCAAAGGGAACTAAGAGAAATATGTAAATCCTCCACAAACTCAACAGGTTTTGACAACCCGTTTTCAGTCTTGAAAATGCCATTTTAAAGGCTGAAAGTCTCTTGCAAAAATACCCCCAGAAAACAGCTTCTTTTAATCTTTAGCTTGATTAGTGTCCTACAGGGAATGAAGGCATTTAATTAGACTTTTAGTCATACAGGTAGATCAGCCTCACTTCTAAGAGGCTAAAGCAGTTGATTTAAATATTCACTTGAAGTCTTAGTGAGCTTCTCACCCCCAAAAAATCTAATGTGTGTGCAGAGAGACAACACCACAGTTCTGCTTTAGATTAAATACTGCAACTACTGACAGAATTAGTGGTGGTTTTAGTTACCTGACTACCTTGGTTTTTAGGGTTTTACTTTTCAGATCAGGACAGACTGACCAGTATTGTTGCTACTACTGCTTTGCACCATTTAGCAGAGCAGAGTGGTTGTAAATCAGATTTAACTGGGGAAGTAAACTGGTTGCAAGCTGAAAAACAACTTTATGTTTTCTTTCTTGGTTTTGTTTTTGTTTTTTCTTGGCACAGTGCCTGTGGAATAGATGATAAAGGTGAAAACAAAGCTGGTTGTTCAGCTACTCACCGGTCTGAGCACTCGCAGTACCTCCCTCAAGGTGCCGTTGACGCTGCGCACGGAGCAGAGGACCAAGGTGCAGATGACGGCGTCCACGGAGCCGCTGGGTACCTGGCGCAGATCTTCTCCTGCAGCGACGAGGAAGCGCTCGTAGTGAACGTGCTGGTTCTTGTTCATGTTCTTCAAAAGGCCTTGCTGGAAATTGGGGTTTATATCAGTGCAAGTGATTTTACAGCCTGGTGGGTAGAACTGGAAGTTAGCACCGAAGCCGGTCCCAATCTCCAACAGGTTCAGCTCTCCCGAAGGGCCCTTGAAGTCGGGTAGATTCCGAAACAGCTCTTGCTTGTGCTTCTTGGTTTTCTTTTCATGGATTGAAGAAAGTTTCTCTAAGCAGAAAGGAAAAAATATCTTCTTACAGAAAGGTTCCCATACCCCCAGGAGCCAGAGCAGGTGGATGGGCAGGGCGAGCAGCGCCAGGCAGCCGCGCAGGAAGAGGACAGCGGCCTCCGTCATGATCCAGCGCGGGGCAGGGGACCCGTCCCGAGCAAAACCTCTGCGTATCCGAGCCCTTGAAATCCAGGCAGAGCTGCACCCTTGCTGTGTGCTCCTTGAGGTGGAGTCAGCTCTTTGAATTGATGCTGGTAGACTATTTGTTTTTTTTGGTAAAAATCTAGATTTTGAAGTCGGGTCGGAGGCGAGGAGAGGGGAAAAGCGGAGCCGCAAACAGCCGAGGGCGAGCGCCGCGGCCCCGCTCCGGCAGCGGGGGAGCTGCCAGGCGGTTACACAACCGGGACAGACCGGGCAGTGCAACTTGGTGGGGAACTGTTGGCAAAAGGTCATAAAATGCCCTAATTTGGCGTTGGGCAGACTCAGGTTACAGGTCCTATCTCTTAAAGCAACCGAACGTCGCCTTCCGTTTGCTGGAGGAAATTAATCGGAGCTTTGCATCTGCTGGAGGCGTTTCATTAGGAGTTTGATCAACAATTCAGTTAAAATGTGTTTGTTTAAGTGTTTGTTTAAGTTCATTTACCACCCTGTTAAGTAGCTGGATGAGTGAGGCAGCTCCTTGCTCTGTGCTCTCTCTACAACACCAGTTTTTCAGTCTTTACACTTTGTGGATGCTTAAAAATAATTTGCTGTGTGCATCTGGGCTCCTCTGCAGTGAATAACTTTGCTTTTCTTCGTTGTCTTTCAGACCTTTGATGGGAACAGAGAAAAAACAATGTATTAATTCAGTAATCACTGTGTGCAGTGTGTGGCTGGAGTTTATTGACTCCCATAAGCTCGAGTCTGTTCTGTGCTAAATGCTTTCTCTAAACCTTTTCCAGCTCCACAGTCGCCAGTGCTTCTCCAAAGGACTTGGCAGCAGCGTGGATTTGGCCACCAGCAATTAATCACTCTGCTCCTGGTGAGCCTGGTGAGGACTCCAGGTCCCTAATAAAGGCAGTTCTATCATTAATTGTTTTTATTTTGCTGTTGAGTGACAGTTAGTCCCATTGTCCCATGAGTCACCTCCCCTCTCTAGTGGTAATAAAGCAAATATAAAATCCAGCATCGTTATTAAACAGCTTAATTAACAACCTCTGTTGGCACACCATCATCCCTCTACCTTGTGGTAACTCTGTTAGAAACCCAAATTTGAACAAGGGGAATTACTTTCTGTGCAGACCAGTTGGATGTGTATGGAGCACAAAATAGAGACATTAAGGTGTTGTTAACCTGTAGGTTATATTTGTAACATAAAGGTAAATATTTGTAATATTGACAATAATATATTACAAGAAGTTTGTGATATAAATATCAACCAGGTTTTAATTCCTTGCTGCTACACTGCAGAAAAATCACAGAAATGGTTAAACTGTGGCCAAGAGAGCAGCACTTGGTGTCCCAGGGGAGTTTAAGTGGAGGATATTTCGAGTGAAACTCCTGGCTTTTGAAAGAGACCTCTTGGAGGTGCAATCTGGATTAGAGGGAGAGTAGAAAAGGAAGAATTTAAGCAGGGGTAAGACATGTTTGTAGAGCTGACAAAAGGGCTCTAAGGATGTGGCTGATCTAGTAGCATCTGACAGGGGAGATGAGATTTCTGCCATCTGATTTAACAAAGAAGTTCTGTTTTTTACTCTGTGTGGCTGTTCCCAGTGAAATCTCTGCTGTGAGCGTTGGCATCTAAGGACCAGTGAGAACCCTGCCTGGTGAACTGGTGGCAGGAGCAGTTCCCTGAATAAACAAAAGTCCTGTCAGGCAGAGCTGTGCTGGCACAGGCACTGGAACGCCTGCTCGTCAGTACACCCCGTAATGGGAAGCCTGGAATGGAAATGCTGGTCCTGATGCCTTATCTGTTATGTGTGTGCCCTGGATCGGAAATGTGAGGGGTGGGGAATGGTTCTCTGCCCTTAGCAGCACGTCAGCCCTCTGCAGCTGCTTGTGTGTGTCTGAGAATCATCGAAAGCTCATCCAGTCCCAACCCCCCTGCCAGCAGCAGGAACACCTTCCACCAGACCAGGTTGCTCAAAGCCTCATCCAACCTGGCCCAGAACACTTCCAGGGAGGAGCAGCCACAGCTTCTCTGGCCAACCTGGGCCAGGGTCTCACCACCCTCACACCAAAGAATTTCTTCCTAATATCTGATCTAAACCTCCCCTCTTTCAGCTTAAAGCCGTTACCCCTTGTTCTGTCACTCCCTGCCTTTGTAAAAAGTCCCTCCCCAGGAAGGGGAGTAAAGGGAATCTTCCGTTCCCTTCCCTCCCTCTCTCCCTTCTCAGCTCCCCAAGATGCCAACTCCTCCTTGATTTTCCATTGGACTGTGGTGTCTCCACTTCTTTGCCTGATTTGCCTCTGCGTCAGAGCTCTGGACAGAAAGCCAAAGGGCAGCACGGGGTTCCCAGTTTGTGCTGTGGCTGCTCAGGAAGTTTCCCATGGTCTCATTCTGGGCAGTCAGCTGTGAGGGTGAAAAGCTTTCTCTAAAGCATGAAAGTACGGAAGGGAAGCCCTGTGTCCTGCAGTGCTCATGGGCACGTACATCAACATTAAACTGGAAACTTGAATCCTGCCTGCTCTGAGCCTGTTACCAGGGGTAAAACCACCCTTCCAAACCCCCCGGGTGTTGTGCTCATCAGTCCTGTGCCCACTGACCGGCTGTGATACCCCATGCGCCCACCACACCTCGCACCTCTCCCAGCAACCTGAAGCTTTAGGTACTGGCTCATCTTCTAGGTGATCCAGAGCTTGCTCAAGACCACTGAACACTTGGGTAACAAAGGGGTTACACCCATGGTGCACAAGGCTTTGAGGCTGTAGCGATCCCTCTGGCTCTCCATCTCTAACAACCTGTTTAAATTACATCGTCCTTCCAGCTACTGAACTTTGTTTGGCATCAGCCAAGATCCACCCTCACCTGGTTGTGATTTCAGTAGCACAGGCAGCCCCCTGTGCTCTGCAGGGGTGTGCAGGTGCCACATCCCTGTCCTCGGGACCCCCAAGGCAACTCGGAGGCCACTACACCGGCAGCGAAGGGAGAAGTAAGGGCTGCAAGGATGGAATAAGGAAAAGGCAGTTTCCTCATCAAGCATTTGTTTGGTTTTTGTACAGAGCAGCTGTGTGCTCCTACAGAGGCAGCACAGTGCCAGGTTACTGCTCACATCAGGAATTACAGGTTTATCTGAATTCTGTTCCCAAGGTCTGGGTGGTTTTGTTCTCTTTTACCCCAAGGAAGGTGTTTATGGTTTTTCTTAGCTGTAGTGCTCTGATTCGAGCCAAGCCAAACCATCAGCTGGAGCTGTGATATTTACCTGCTCAATACCACAAGGCAGAGTTATTTGGAAATGCTTTCAAACTCGGGGTATGTGCATTTTGGAGGATTCCCTTCTGACCTGCATGGGGACAATGAACCAGGAGATGGATCTGGAGGCTGATCCGAAGGGTCAGTCCCTGAGCGTGTAACTCTGCCCAGGGATTCTCCTCCCAAGCTTTGTGCCTGTTCCCTGGGCTGGATTCTCTCCCAGGCTGTGCCAGGATGCCTCAGGTCAGTGAGGGACTTTTTGGGTTTGGTTTGTTTTGTTTTCACTACTCAGCCTCCAAGGGTGTTGACCTATTTTATTTCTTTAAGAGCTTTGCTTAAAGATATTTTATACAAACTGTAATAACACCCTTGGGGCTCCAGGATGTCCTTGAAGTATTTCTGGTGTCTGACCTGCCCCAAAGGGACCTGTGTGCCCACAGCTCCCAGCAGCTTTGTGGGTGCCCTAGTTGGAAGCCTGGGCGTGCTGCGGGGGGAAATAAAGAAAAAAGGGGAAAATCAAGGAAAAAAGCGGAAAAAGGGGAAATCAAGGAAAAAAAGCAGGGTAAAGGGGGAAAAAGGGAGGGAATCAAGGGAAAAAAGGGGAAAATCAAGGAAAAAATGGGGAAAATCAATGAAAAAGGGGGAAAATCAATGAAAAAGGGGGAAAATCAATGAAAAAGGGGAAATGGGGGAAAATCAAGGCAAACTGAGGAAAAAGGGGGAAAATCAAGGGAAAAGGTTGGAAAAATGGGGGGAAGGGGGAAAGGAGGGGAAAGGAAAATCAAGGAAAAAGAGGGGAAAAAGGGGGGGAGGGAGAAAAGAAAAGTGTGTTTGGCTGGTACCAAGTTTTCCGTTTGCTCTGCTGACGGCACCTGTCACGGGCCGCGCTCTGGTGTGGTTTTTTACGCCACTTTTGCACTTATTCCTGAGCTCTCTCGTGCGCGGAGGGCGAGTCGGGCTGAGGCGAAGCCCGGGGCCCAGCTCGGCCCTCACAGCCACGGCTGCTCCGGAGCCGCCTTCGCCCCCGGGCTCCTCGGCGGGATTTTTCCACCGGGACCGCGATGGTTCCCGGGATCGCAGGTGATCGCGGTGGAGCCGTGTCCGTTCTCTCTGCTACCGGTACCGGCTGCTTCGCCAATGCTCGACTGAACCCGGCTTAGAGCCGCGTCCCTAAAAGCCAGCGGGGGGGCTCCGGGACCCCCCTCTCCCCTCCCCAAAGGTAGGGCTCAGCCCAGGGGAGCGTCTCCTCCGCGGGGCGGGGGTTCCTGCCCCGTTCTCCGCACGGAGGTGGGGGGGGTTTCCCCGCACACTCCCCCCCGGTAGCGAGCGGCGGGAGTTTCGCCACGGTCCCTCCGCGCTGAGGGCGGGAAGCGGGGGGGGGGCGTGTGTGTGAGGGGAGGGGAAGGGAGGGGATGAGGCGGGGGGGGGGCAGCGCCGGCAACGCACCAAGATGGCGACAACCGCAGTTCCTCCTGCAGCTCCCCCACCTCCGCAGTCCAGCAACGCCTTGCGGGAGACGCGCTAGTGCAGCGGCCACAGTAAGTTACCGCCCCGTTGCGGGGACCCCCGCGGGGAGCCCTTGGGGTCTCCCAACCTTGGGCTGCCCCGGATTTTTTTTTTATTTTTTTTTTAAATTCATGCCCCCCCCCCCCCCCCCCCCCCCCCCATACCCTCCACACACTCTTCCCCTCCCCGGGCGGGGGTTTTGCCGCAGAGCGATTTTCCCGCAGCTCTCAGCTTCCATTGGGAGCGATCTTGGGGGTGAGGGAGTCAGGTGGAGGGAGAAGCCCCTCGCCCCAATTCCGCCCCGGTGAGGGTTTGCCCCGGGAGCCGCTCCCCTTGCCGGGCAGCTCGCCCTGAGGGATGCCAGGTCACCCTGCAACTCGGGGAGGGGGTCCCGGCGTGGGCCCCGCTTCTCTCCCCACCCAGCAGTTACCGGGGCCCATGGGGCAGCCCCTGCCCCAGCTCGGGGAGGGTCTGTCCCCTTCTTCCCCCCGCTCACAGCCGCAGACCGAGCCCCGTGGGGAGGGGAGGCGGGTGCCAGCCCCCCGGCTGGCCGGTCGGTCCCCGCGGCCTCGGTGTCAGCGTTGCTGGTGTGGGGAAGGGGGAGCTCCCTGTGCACCCCTCCCCACCCCACCCCACCTCAGCCGGGAGCAGCAGAACCTCCGGCCGGGCCGCCCTCTCCATCCATCCAGGCCCCTCCGTTAGGGGCTGGGCTCTTTGTCTGCATTGTGGGGGGGGTCATTGGGGTTTCTCCTCCTTATCCTCCGCCCAGCCCGACCTGCAGCGCTGGTCCACCCCCCTGCCACCCCCTTGTTCCCCGCTCGGCATCTTGAGAGTCCTGCTGCCAGGGGAGGGGGAGAAGTTGGGGGACAGAGGGTTTTTTTTTGGTGGGGGGGGGAGATGCTTTTGAGGGCAGCTTTGGAGGTTCCAGCCTGACCCAGTTGTTGGCATCATGGTTTGTGCTCTCGCTTCCTTCCACCACAGAGATTTTGGAGGAACAGTGAGGACAGGTTTATTTTATATTGTTATTTTTCCCTTCCTGAGGAGAGGGAATTGCATGTTCATAAGCTTTTTGTATTAAAAATCTGGGTGTTTTCCTCACCCCCCCCCCCCCTCCCCTTCCATCTTTTTCTGGTGCAAATTCTGTCCAGCTGATGTGGGGGTGGGGAAGCTGGAAGAGATGCTCCACGGGCAGGAGCTGCAGCTGATCCGAGGTAAAGTCTGAAAGTCTGAGGGGAAGGGGAGTGTGTGTGAGGGGAAGGCCAGTGGGTGAGGGTCAGCACAGCTGGAGCTGCTCTGCTCTCGGGGCCTGAGCTGAATTTTGGAGAGTGATCCCAGGTGTGGTAGGTTCATCCCTCACTCGCTTCCCAGGTGTTGCAGGGGATGGGTGTGAGATCATCTGTGAGGAGTTGGGACAGTTGGGGGGGGGTCAGTTTATGGGGTGCTGGTTGGATTTCTGCTGTGTGTGGAGGTGTAACCTGGTCCTTGTAAGACTGCAGCATTCCACCCCCAATAAGAACCCATGACCTGTATGTCCTCATTTCACACAGGGAAAGATTTAATTATGAGGAGTGAGAGTGGTGGAGGAGCCCGATTTCCCCTTCCTACTGATACCTTTAGAGGTAAAGAGGGAAGAAAGTGGTTTTCTCATGGGTGATGGCTGGATGTTGTGGGCATCCAGAGGGAGGGGGCACCTGGAAATATTCTTGCATAGGAAGGTTTATTTTTCTGTGCTATGTGATGGATGCTCTTCTAAAGAAGAGATCATGGTACAGGACAGATGGTGTGCAGGGGGTGACCCCAAACGTGGTGTGCAAGGGATGACTAATGATGATGAGCAGGGATGTTGTGCAGGTGGTGGCCCCAGTGATGATGTGCATGGGATGACTCTAATGATGATGAGCAGGAGGTAACTCCAACGATGGTGTGCAGGGATGTTGTGCAGGGGGTGACCCCAAAGATGGTGTGTAAGGGATTGCTTTAATGATGATGAGCAGGAGGTAACTCTAATGATGGTGTGTGGGGATGTTGTGCAGGTGGTGGCCCCAATGATGATGTGCAAGGGATGACTCTAATGATGATGAGCAGGAGGTAACTCCAACAGTGGTGTGCAGGGATGTTGTGCAGGGGGTGACCCCAATGATGATGTGCAAGGGATGACTCTAATGATGATGAGCAGGAGGTAACTCCAACCATGGTGTGCAGGGATGTTGTGCAGGGGGTGACCCCAAAGATGGTGTGTAAGGGATTGCTTTAATGATGATGAGCAGGAGGTAACTCTAATGGTTGTGTGTGGGGATGTTGTGCAGGTGGTGGCCCCAGTGATGATGTGCAAGTGATGACTATAATGATGATGAGCAGGAGGTAACTCCAGTGATGGTGTGCAGGGATGTTGTGCAGGGGGTGACCCCAAAGATGGTGGTGTGTAAGGGGTCGCTTTAATGATGATGAGCAGGAGGTAACTCCAGTGATGGTGTGCAGGGATGTTGTGCAGAGGGTGACCCCAATGGCAGGAGCCTTGGAGAGCTTCATTCTGGGGGTGCAGCACTGGTGATCGAGTTCTTGCCACCGTTGCCCCGTGTTTCCCAGTAGGAACACGTGTGCGGTGCTGGAAGCACCCGAGCTGTGACCGGGCTGGGCTGGGGTCCCACTGAGCCTCATCACCACCCCTGGGGTCTTGTCATTCCTCGGGGACAGGAGCTGTTCTGTGAAGCTGATGAAGCTGTTTCCCATCTATGAATGGCGCTGGAAAGCGACGGGAGAGGAGTTAACGCCTCGGGAGCGGGAGCCGGAGGGGCAGCGCCAGCAGCCGCGCTCCGTACTGCGACTTCCCCGTGCAAGCGAAACGCGAGGCCTGGCGGGGCCGGGCTGCTTGTGTTTGCCATCTGCTGTGTGTTTAGAAACTCCTCATTCTTAGCTTGGGGATGTTTAAATGAAACGATTAACAACGTGACTTGAGGGGCTACTTAATCCTTTTATTTTATTTTATTTTATTTTATTTTATTTTATTTTATTTTATTTTATTTTATTTTATTTTATTTTATTTTATTTTTTATTTTATTTTTTTTATATTTTATATTTTATATTTATATTTTATTTTATATTTTATTTTATATTTTTTTATTTTTTTTTTTAATTTTATTTTATTTTTTTCATTTTATTTTATTTTTTATTTTTTATTTTATTTTTTTCATATTTTATTTTTATTTTATTTTATTTTATTTTATTTTATTTTATTTTATTTTATTTTATTTTTATTTTATTTTATTTTATTTTATTTTTTTATTTATTTTATTTTATTTTATTTTATATTATTTTTACACATTTCAACACTTCCCCGCTTTTATTCATCCTGGACCTGTTACAAATAATTTAACCAGTTATATAAGCTCGTCTGCCAGGCTTCTCTCTAGATCATAGTATAGATACTGTGCTGCTCAGCAGAACAGGTATAACTGTGTGAACAGAGATGGAGAAAGCTGGGTTTCTGATAGACAGAAGAGACAGCGATTGTTGCAAGAAATGGAGCATTAAATGGACTTCAATGCTCGGCTAAAAGAGGTGAAATAAAGCAGAAACAAAGTCAGCGCTGGGTGAAAAACGAAGTAGCTCGAAAATCAAACTCATGGTATCATCCTCCCCTTTTTTGTGTTGTCTGTGGGTTTGCTTGGCTGCTTTGGCATGTTTTTCCATTAAAAGGAGCTGATACAGCTTTATGCATCAATTGATATTTGCTCTTTTTCAATGGCTGGAGGGGCGGTGGGCGGCGGCTCCGGGATGTGCCGTGTCCGTGCCGGCGCGTGGGCTTCCATTCACGATCGATTCCCTTCCTCCCGAAGCCACTGACGTCAACAAACACACTGGGATCAATAATTTATGGTGGTGCTCAAAGAAATGGTTGGGGTTAAAGAGGGTGTGGTAAAATAACCAAACAAAAGCTCTAGAGCTGAGAACAAGCGCGGGGGGAAATAGTTCAAGCAACCACGGCGAGGAAATGGTTTGTGATGGCTTCAGCTGGTGGTAGCTGGTCATCATGAGACTGTTGGCTTGAATCTAGTGGGGTTCAGAAATAGCTAAATGCTCAGATTTCCCCCTTTTGCCATATTGTTATATTTTTACAGTTGCTGAGCTGAAGGAAGGAAGAGGTGGCTTTCTGCTGCAGAAGTGTGTTAAGAATCCTCCTCGGCATTAGCTCAGGTTAAAGATGTTCTGTTAATGCTTCACCTGAACTTCTCCCTCATGAAAGACTGCCTTTAAATGCTGTTCCAAAGTTGGAGTCACTTCTGCTCTCTCTTCCTTCAGTTTTGTCCTGTGACAAAGTATTATTCCTCATTAATGGAGCACACCAGCACACAGGATATTTGATGCAGGAGTAGCCAGCGGGGACTGGGCTGTAGCACAACACTGAAATTGCTCCTTTCCCAAAACAACCATTTCAAAATGCAAAAACCTTGCTGTGTAAGACCTAGAAGTCCCATTCTGTGTTAGTCATGCTGTCCCTGTGTGAGCAGGAAGGTGTGAGGTGTTTATAAAGTATCCTGAGCAGTTAATTCTAGGAGGATTTTTTCTTTTTAAAGCAGAAATGGTTTTTGTTGTTGAATTGCACATCACACATCGTGAACTTTACAGCAGCACTCTTGAAGTTACACAAATAAAACCTTCATTGCCAGAGAAATAGGGAGCAGAAAATACTGAAAATTACTAATTCTGTTTTCTCTTGGTCTGTGCACTGGTTCTTATTCTTAAAAGAAAATCAAATAGATGTGCACACAGTCACTCATTTATGGATGTTTGGGGATGCTTGGACACTATTCAGCTTGACTCCCGAGGGAGGAGGTGGTGCTTGCTTGGGATCAGGAGCCCTGACAGCTTGTTGGGGTGACCTCGGTGATATCTGGCTCTCTTTGGCCATTGAGATGGTTTTTCTAGCACTGGATTTTGAGGAAAGATACTTGAAAACCAGAGCAGTTGAGGCTCATCACAAATAGCTTGTGCACATGTCCCCAGTCCTTCAGCTTGCCTGGTTTTCTTTTCATGGCTAGGGGCATACCCAGGTATAAACTAAATTGTTTCTATAACTACTGCTAGACAAGAATATTATTATTTTGAAGACAAGAACAAGAAAACATTGTCTTTATTTCCAGGCATGTTGAATTCCCAGCAGTTCTTTGGAAATCTTATTGTTAAAAACCAGAGCACTTCAAAGGAGCCTGACCCTTGCCTAAAGCAACCTGGCCTTCCAGTGGTGAAGGTGCAGAGCTGGAAACCTCATCCTGAGCCCATCTGTGGATTTAATCAACCTTAGTGATTTAATGTGACTGAAGTGACACATGGAGAGAGACTTCACCTGAGTGGGAAAGTGCTCTAGAAACACGAGTTGAGCACCAAATGCTGCTGTTCCAATGGCATTTCCAGCAGGAAATGAACTTTTTTATTGACTGTCTCGCAAAATTGGTGGCAGGATGGTGATGTTAAGACCATTAGGAATAGCTGGCAATAGGGGAGGGTGATTTGTGTTGAATCAGATGAGATATGCACCAGAAAAGATGAAGACAACATAACTCAGGCAGCAGTAAGGAAACACCAAGCCTGCATGGGTTGTATTCCAGCACATGGCAGAAATTCTGGCCTCTATGTTGTGTATTTATTCTCCTTCTTTTTATATTTGTCCATATTTGTCCAATTAGTTGTCGTTCCACCTGAGTGCTCCACAACTTTAAATTAATTTCTACAAAATTATCATATAAAATAACAATTCCTTTGCTCCTATTTCATGGGTCACTGAATGAACTGCACAAGGAATTGAATTTGTGTTCTTGTTTTCACTACTACCCAATAACTATTTTGATGTTCAGAAGTTAGGCTTCCAAAAGGAGAAGTTGGGGTTGCTCTTGGGTCTGTATCAGAGTTGTGATGTGAGGTGGGTGATAAATGTGAGTCAGCTTTGAGGAACATCTCAGAGGGAACTGGAGAGCTGGGCTTAGCTCTTCTCAGTTCTTGGAACTTTCTGAGTGGTAGCACAGAAGCCCTGCAGCTACTGGTGGGGATTGAGAAAGCCTACCCCACTAGATCTATAGTTTCTCAGACTTTTATTAAAGCATCTTTAAATATTAATATATTTTCTAATATTTTTTCTATTGCTTTTGGTTGCTTTTGTGCTTCTCTCTCCTCCCTCCACATTTCTGTTCATTTTTTTTTTTCCCTTTAAAAGTGTGTATTCAAGTTGAGAAGTTTCAAGGACATTAACCACTTCCTTGCCCTCTCCAGAGTCCACCCTTGAGCTCTGCTTACAGCCAAGTGCCTGGGGAAACTTGTGCAATATTTCTCATAGGCTGAGGGAAACAACCAGCAACAAAACCATAAATATTGCTTGAAAGTAAAAATATTTCCTCTACTTTATAGCCTCGAAGGTGCCATGAGAGCTTTGCAAAGGGACAGGTTCCTCCTGCCTCTCAGGTGGTTGTTTTCATTGATAAAATTGCCCTGTTTTAGACAGAATTTCCTGCAGATGGAGAAAAATGATGAGTTCTCCTGAAGGCCATTTCCAGCCCTGGATTTTCTCATGTGTGGATATTTTGCTTTGACCTGCAGCTTTTCCAGCTCTCCTGCAGTGGGATTTCAGAGGGGTGTTCATCTAGGATATATTTTCCTTTCTGTTCAAATCAAAAGCCACCTGTGTCTGTGTGGGTGATATAGAAACTCATCTAGAAGGACTTTCTCTTGAAGGACCTGGAAGACATCCTGTGAAGGACTGAATCTTGCAAATTAATACAGTAAGAAATGTATTAAAGCAAGGATATTGCCTCAAAAAGTGTTTTTAAATTTATTTTGACAATCAGCTTGAATAATTTATTAGAATATTTCATAATTTACCAGTAAATGGGCTGCTGGGAACACTTAGGGAAAATAATTAAGTCTTAGCAATTGGGCACCTCAGGATGACATTTTTTTCTGGTGTGAAATCTTTGATCTTTGAGAAAAATGTGTTTGTAAATCTGCAGTCTGGCCCTAGGGAGTTCTGTGCCCCAAACTCCAGGTACTGGGGACAAATTCCTGGCTCCCCTGGAGTCACTGGGGGTGACACCCCGGTTCCCCAGCAGCACGGGGTCCTGCCTGGTTTAATTCGCCGTGGTTTGGTTGAACTTGGATGGCTTTTGAGGGTCCCTTTTAACACAACCCAAGTTTATCTCAATATGGGATAATTTACTGGGAAAAACAAATGAAGTCAGGGCAGGCAAGAACTTCCCAAGAAACAAAAGCCTGAGGTCACTGCTGTGTGTTGGTGTCAAGTGAGGAAGAGCCCTGGGAGTCCCAACTAAGGGAACAGAAGCAGTCGCTGCTCCCAGCGCCGGCAGCGGAGCGATCTCCTCCGCGTGTGAACGCAGCGAGGAGCAGCGGCGTGGGGCAAAGGTGTAACCTGGTTCATGGGTGCAATATCAGAACATCTCCTGATTTATTAATGGGCAGGATCTTTGCAAACCCACTGTGACAGACCTGGTGATACACAGGATTTGGGGGAAGGGATGGTATTTGGGGTTTGGTTTTGGTTTTGTTTTTTGAGTGGCCATTCAGCAGAGGAGTTGGTTGCTGCCAGTGCCCGTGGTGTAATTGTGCATTCAAATCAGGCAGTCATCTGTGCCTTCATTTCTTTTTTTTTCCCCTTTTTTATGCTGTGTCCCTGAGCTACTTTGGTTTCTAAATTCAGGCCTTACATATTTATCTGTGCCATTCAATTAGACCACATCCCCAACGCTGCTGTATAGTTTCCCAGTATGTGGGAAATCTGGTAATTAAATGCATGCAAATGCTGCAAGAATAGAATAAATTAATTTTTCCTTAATATCAACAGGCTGTTCTGTGGTGTTTCTGGAGATTAGTGTGACCAAGGTGCTGGCTTTTCTTTCCCCTTCTTGCCATCTTTATTGTTATTACTCTAGAAAAACCTGGTCAAGTCTATGTGAAGAGAATTTTAGCCTTGAATACTTCTGTAGCTACGTAAGGAGGGAGATCTGTACTTCAGTTTTTTGGATCTTCAGATAAAACCTGAGATGGAAACAACATTTAATTCAGTTCTCCAGGTGTGGTGCTGCTTTAGATCCACACGTGGATTGGAGTGGAGTAGTTGCATGGAATAACCTGAAGGATTTCACTTGGAAGGATCCTTTGCATTTGGTGTTCTGGCTTTTGGAAACACCTCAGGTCCTAGAACAAAGGCTGACATCTCCAGGTGTTTTGTTTAAAAATCCCAACTCTGTTATTTCTGTGCTCTGTTTGTTTGTGAGGTCCCCTGCACTCCATGGGAATTGTGATTCCTGGTTTTGGGAGCGTCCCAGCTCATCCCTGCGGAGGGGAACGTGGCTTCTTTTGGATGTCTCTGATGTCTGTGAACCATTCCCACATCAATACAGCACAATCTCCAAGGCAAAGGCTGTGCATACCATGGCTGGCTAACATTGTGCTAAAATAACTGAATTTTAACAGTTCTGTGTCATCATTTTCAAGGAATTTGTGAGTTGTTCTTTCAGAGGTTCCACATCTTTTATAGCTGTTTCGCTGCTGTCTCTGTGTGTGTTGGCATGAAAGGTCTGACCTTAGTGAAGATCTTTTTTCCTGACTTAAGGGACCTTGCTCTGCATGGCTTTGGACTCTGTCCTGTGTGATATCCTCATTATTTTGCCTCCCCTCCTGCAGTCACTGTCACTTTGTGTGTTGGGGATGCTCCCCTGCTGCAGTCACTGTCACTTTGTGTGTTGGGGGATGCTCCCCTGCTGCAGTCACTGTCACTTTGTGTGTTGGGGGATGCTCCCCTGTCACTTTGTGTGTTGGGGGATGCTCCCCTGTCACTTTGTGTGTTGGGGGATGCTCCCCTGCTGCAGTCACTGTCACTTTGTGTGTTGGGGATGCTCCCCTGTCACTTTGTGTGTTGGGGATGCTCCCCTGCTGCAGTCACTGTCACTTTGTGTGTTGGGGGATGCTCCCCTGTCACTTTGTGTGTTGGGGGATGCTCCCCTGCTGCAGTCACTGTCACTGTGTGTGTTGGGGGATGCTCCCCTGCTGCAGTCACTGTCACTTTGTGTGTTGGGGGATGCTCCCCTGCTGCAGTCACTGTCACTTTGTGTGTTGGGGGATGCTCCCCTGTCACTTTGTGTGTTGGGGGATGCTCCCCTGCTGCAGTCACTGTCACTTTGTGTGTTGGGGGATGCTCCCCTGCTGCAGTCACTGTCACTTTGTGTGTTGGGGATGCTCCCCTGCTGCAGTCACTGTCACTTTGTGTGTTGGGGATGCTCCCCTGCTGCAGTCACTGTCACTTTGTGTGTTGGGGATGCTCCCCTGTCACTTTGTGTGTTGGGGGATGCTCCCCTGCTGCAGTCACTGTCACTGTGTGTGTTGGGGATGCTCCCTGAGCGGTGGCAGCGCTGGGATGTCCTCAGCCTGCAGCACTGCGGTGCTGTTGCATCAGTGCAGGCTTTCTGGAATGCCTGTCCGTGGTGAAGAGGCTGGAGGAGGTGCTGGTAACTCAGAAATGCAATGTATTCTCCTTGCTGGTTCTTGAGCAAGAGCTTGGCAAAGGGTGCAGAGAGCTGCAGGGAGGGTTTGGAGGTGGCTGGATTGAGATGAATCCCTCTGTTGTGGGAGGAGGGAAGAGAGCAAAGTGCTCTTTGGAGGGACAGTGTAAAATCCTCTGAGACCTGTGTTGGAAGCTCTGCGAGGTCTTCTTCAGCTCTGCCTCTGTACCTTGTCCACTTCTCTTTTCTTCTGTGTGTTTTTTTCATGGAGAAGCGCTAATTTGCCTCTTTTGATGCAAAGAAAACTGTGTCTAACCCACATCTTATAGAAATCTAACTTTCAGAATTTACTGTACTCCTTGGTGAGAGTCTTTTAAAATTATTTTAGTTTTAGGGCCCAAAATGAATAGAAACCCTGATAATTTTATATATATATATATATAATTGCCAGGTTTACATATATATATATATATATATATATATATATATATATATATGTAAAATGAAAGAGTGAGATTTGACTTCCCCATAGCAGAGCTGTGATGTGCTCTGGAGTAGGAAGAGATGAACCCACTGAGGTCTTGGCCCTACCTAATGAAGAACTCGGCCTGCTCCTTGGCACACAGATTCCAATGCACACTGGAGTCATTAAGGAAACTTCTCCTTAACTCCAATAATATCTGATAGGACATGAAAGAGCTTTTTTTTTTCCCAAAAGAGCTCAACTTATTCCAAGTGTGTTGGCTGCTTCACTGACCCCAACCCCAAGTTACTCCTCTGTGTGTTGTATTGAGGGGAGTGCTTTGCTAAATGCCCTGTGAGCAAGGTAAGGAATAATAATAAACCAATTTCCAGCCCTTTTTAGACAGGGCTGAAGGCCTTGTCCCAGCCCTGGGGACAGAGCTGACTTGGAACGTTGATCTCATCATCAGTTTGCTAGAGAGCAGTGAGTGGTAGAATCGGTTTTGCAGGAAAAGATTGGTTTTGATAAAGTTGCTTTTTGAATGGTTTCTGAATAAAGCTGGTGTCCAGGAGACACCTGAATCAAGACAGCTCAGCGGGGTTGTTGGAGATCCAGGTCTGGGTGTTGCTTCTGCCTGTGTGTGGAACCTGGGTGAAGAGCATGGGTGGCTCATAGAGCCTGGGTGAAGAGTGTGGGTGGCTCGTGGAGCCTGGGTGAAGAGC